>QLOH01000278.1:0-1248895 GCA_026901365.1 Sesbania bispinosa | reverse complement strand
GTACTCAATCTAACCATTGATTATAATAATATTATATCTAGTGGCTCAAAGGGTGTGTCATACCGGTATGACACCTACGCGTTACTATATGCAAGACGTTCCCTTGGTTGATATAGGAAATTAAATTAAGTTTCATTTTAAATAGAGATAAAGTTAAAGAATTTTTGAAAAAGAAAACATTAAAACATTTTTTATTAATTTTAAGTTAAATGGGTATGTAAATAGTAAAAAAGATAGTATCATATAATATGGTGTGTTGGGAGGAGGGAAGAGTAATCAATTGAAATATACGGAATGGTTAAATATGTTTTTAGTCCCTGAAATATAGTCGGGATTTGGTTTTAGTCCCTGTAATTTAAAACCGGTGGTTTTGGTCCCTCAAAAATTGAAAATACATCAAATTAGTACTCACTGACTAGTTTTGCTACCGATTTTGCTACGGATTAGCTACTAATTTTTATCGATAAGGACTAAATTGATGTATTTTCAATTTTGAGCGACCAAAACCACCGATTTTAAATTACATGGACTAAAACCAAATCCCGACTATATTTCAGGGACTAAAAACATATTTAACCCTGTAGGGAAATATGTTAATATATCATGTAAAATATATCAACGTTATAAAATACTATAATATTAATGTATTATTTCGGGTTTAACATCATAAAATAATACTGTAATTAATTATTGAGGGGTATTATGTAAAAAACTTACAAGCTTTTTCTCATCCATATAAAAGTCTTGTATGTAGAGGAGAGATTTTTGTGGTGAGTCCCGTACAAAAAAATTTCTTTCTATTCTCTTTTTTGTACTACAATATTCAAATGAGTGAGATCCTACATTTCTCAGAAATCTCACTTCTCTTTATGTTTTTTCTTCCAAAAATCTCCACCCCTTCAAACAATGAGTAAAAGCGGTGGATTCGGTGAGAATAAAATCACTCTACTATTAAAACTAAAAGTATATGACTATAACTATTAAATGAAAAAACCAACAATTAAAATTTTAATAGTTTCGTAGTTTTTTATATAAGGAAAAAAATTTAATTAAAAGAAGTACAAGAGTACTCCAACCCATCACAGATTACATAGTCACATTTCTAACAACCAAACAAAATGCCTAACCAACGAAGCCAAGGACATATGCATATATTTAGACTTTGTTTGGTAGTATTGAAGAAACAGAGAAGAGATAAATAAGAAAGAAAGAAATAGAGAAGAGATTAAGTGGATTTTTAGGTTGTTTGATGTGAAAAAAATGAGTGTAAAATGAAAGAAAAATATATTTTTAAGTTGTTTGATATGAGATAAATATGTGTGAAATAGAAGAGAAACAAGTTGATGCCCTCATTTCTCTTCCATCTCTCAGCAGATTTGTGGAGAAATAATACGTGAGTCCCACAACTTTTTGACATTTATCTAGCATTTCTCTCCTTCACCAAGGAAAGTTGTCAACTTCTCTCCCTCTTTCCTATTTCTCCTCCACTTCTTCTCCACCAAACAAGGGCTTAATGACAATATCTACTATAAATTTTTCCTTCCTGAATTTATTAGTTAATCTTAATCTAATGTTATTATTATATTTGTTGAGTTAATTAATTGATTTTTATAAATGCAATTCCTGTGTTTACTTGCACTTAGTAGCTACCATTACATACACTGATTTCTTTAACTAATTATGACACAATATTTAAATTTTAAGCTAATTAACATTATGCATAAATTATATTTCCCATCAAACTCTGAAATAATATAATATAATTTTGACATTTATTCATTGAAATATCAGTAGTTATCTAACTTTTTTTTATATTTGATTGGAAATCCCCCACAGATATGAGTGAGTTTAATCTTAGATCGGTGGTGGTGATTAAGTAAAACTCTCCTAAAAATAATGATTCCAGAATTCAAACTTTCACTGTGATTAATTATTATTTAATAGTAGTAACTACTCCCTACGGTCTTATTTATAAGACAATGTTTAAAACTTTTTCATGGTCCTATTTATAAAAACAAAATGCACAAACCTAGAATCATTTATTATTTTTTCTCATATTTGCCCTTGTTGACCATTAAAGGTTTTAAGGTGACACAATTACCATGATAGTGGAGTTTAATTTTAAATAGGAATAAACTTATAATCTTATAGAATAATTGTTTAAAAAATCAACGCATTAATTATTTTTTTTAATATGTGTATTTTTGTAATAATTGTCTTATAAATGCGATCGGAGGGAGTATCTAATTTAACTGTGTGTGTACATTAGAAAACCTTCCACGGTGAAAAGCAGAACGCAGGAGCCTAGAAAACAGGAAATTCAACGAATGGTCAAATAAATGAGTCAAAGTCAATATGCAATGCTCACCTTCGGGTAATAAATGCAACGCTAGCAAATGATACAGCTACTTTTAACATCGATTTTTAAGACACTCTAATCTTGTATAAGATAAGAAAATAAAAATGGAAATATTTTATTGGAAATTATAACTATCACAATAATCAATACATTGATAATATTAAAATTCATAATTTTCAATAAAATATTTTCATTTTTATTTTCTTATTTTGTACAAGGTTGCACATGTTAGAAAAAACCGATTGACACGAGATAAAATGATAGTTTCGTGGAATTGAATTTATATTACTCCTATTTAACATGTTTTGTAAAATGTTTATCACACATTTCAATTATTAATTTCTAGAATCGGCTCTATTCAAATGTAAATCAAACATGCACTTAATACTCATTTGGTTATCAATAAGTAATAGCAAGAATCAAATTTATTAGAATTAATTTTAAATCATTTTTTTCAACATACTTCATAAATTGTGCATTATTTATTTTCTATCATTTATTCTATAAATCTATTAAAATCAATCTTACTTAACTATTAATCAACCAGACTCTTGCCAAACATGGAATAACCACTAATATATTTTTTTTTTTGAATGAAGGAGGGTAGTTTGTTAAAAGTTTGATACAGTATTCAAATTATAATTTGCCATATATACATTCATGATTTTCGTTTCCTAGGCTTTAACATCTATCATAATCAGTTATGTCATTTCCTGCAGATTAATCAATATAGATAGAATGTAATTTTTATTAATTCAGTCATTGATTGTAATTATTTATTAAACTTGAATATTTGTCTCAAATCTAATAAAATTTTAGTACTAATAAATTGATAATCAAATCATTATTATTTTCACATATTTTTTTGTGTAAATCACAATTATCTCCCAGGGAGACAATATTCCTCGAGTTTGAAACATATACATTATGTGGGATTAATTTTCTGAATGCAGTTTTTTTTCATACCCAAGATTCGAACTCGACAAATAAATAATATTAATCTTTATATAATTAAATAATTTTGAATGAATGTAAAATTAATAGATATTATCTATAGAGTTAAATATGTTTTTTATCTTTAAAATATAATTGAGATTTATTTTTAATCCTTATAATTTAAAAACCGATAGTTTTGGTCCCTTAAAAATAAAAATACATTAATTTATTTATTATTGTATAGTTTTCCTGTAATTTTCATACGAATGATTAAATAATACTTTAAGGATGTGTCTCTTCGGTTCTTAAGAAATATTTTGGATTCACTTGTATGGATTTTCAGATGCTCTTATTTTGATGATACTGTAATTCTAATGGTGCATTTAGCTTTATGCATTGCATGTCTCATGAAATAAGTGTAGTGGAAAGATGGTTTCTTCATTTTTTTATTGGTTGGACCACTTCTACTTCTTGAAAGCATTAAGAATCACGTTTCTAATATTCATAATCAAAAGATTTTGCATTTTTTTCACTCCTACTTCTTTGAATCTATGATCTTGTTGATTTGAGATCATTTGTTTAACCTCAATGAACCTAGTTCAACACTTGTTTGAGTCGTTTCTACTAAATTCCCTACGATTGGATCCTTTGCTATATGATTCATCTTGAAACCTATACTTTTTTGAAGTACTGCACCAAGCATGAAGCATCGTGTTTTGGGATTTACGCGTAAGTCAACTAAAGTTACCCTTATTATAGGATAAATTTACCGGTTATATATCAAGCATTGAATTCTCAATTTGACCCTATTTTCGTTAAAATTACTAAATGACCCAAAGTGAAATAAAAACAAATACAAAATCCCAAATTTAATAACAATACCAAATGAATTGAACTATATTTTATGTTTCTATCTTTGTTCTTTCATCACCGTAGCTTGGAGAAGATAGATCCGGATGGCCGAGGAACACAGAGCAGCACATAGTTTATGGTTCTGCAAGAGGGCTGGGTGTGAGAACTCCATAGAGAGGTGTGAGAGAGAAGGGGATCTGCGTCTTGAGAGACAGGGGGAGAGCTTGATCTGCGTTTTGCGAGTTTGATTCGTGGCTTTGTCCGACGCCGATTAAGGTCGAACTATGGCGTTCGGAGATTGAAAAACTCAGATCTTCCGTTTAAATCGTAAATCTTGAAATTTGAAATTTATACTAAGAAGCTAAGAAAAAAACATGTTAAAAGTTTGGTGCTTTAATGGGACAACAAAGCACGGGTTGAATGGGAGTCCCCTGTGATTTTGAGAGTGATGCAACTAAAAACATGGATTTTGTTGATTTGGCGACGAAAGGGGTTTGATGCGAGAGCGGAGCAGAGGTGGGAAACAATGTAGTAGAAGAGGGCCTCATTGGCGAGCTCTTGCTCGGAGAAACAGCGCACGAAAGAGGGAGGTGGTTGGTATGGAGGAGAGAGAGGTGAACTGAGAATATCTCCAGGAAACTTTTGTAATTGATTCATGGGTCGCAATTTGGTACTCTGGCCAGAGACGATTTTGGTAAATTGTTATTTTTTATTGAATAAAGATATAAAGGCCAAAATTACATAGGAACAAGTCGTGTACTCTATTCTAAATTATTTCGAAGACATAAAATATATTTTAAATGATTTAAATGAAACACATGTGTATTACAAATGATAATGTGAAAAATGGGGGAATACAGTAAAGAAAATACAAGATAATGGTTATAGGGGGTCAAAAAGTCTTTTCAAAAATTAAAAATACAAATTCTAATAATTAAATATTGTCCCCTAACTGTAAAAATACTAAGATCATTTAAGAAAATTGAGATAAATTGATTAAATGATCAAAGAAGGTACCAAAACACTTTCTCACTAGAGAGTACCGTAGAATTTCCCTTGATTCATTTACATATGGCAATTTCATAATAATTCAACATTGAAGTGTTTCAGGTAACCGGTAAACAATCTTCACCGTTAAATAATTTATTTATAAATCTAACAGTGTATTTCACTGCCTTAGTGGTAGACTACCCGCGTGATGTTTCACGCTAGTCACCACCCGTGTTTCGGACTTAGACACTTTTCTTTCTAAAACTTGTTCACGTCGTATCATTACAAATGCTATCTGCCCCATCTTAATGGAAATTAAGGCAGGCAAAATAAATTGTCAATGCACTTCCTCTGATTAACTATCACCCAAAGGTTACATTTGGGTAATATCATGAAATGAAGGCATTATTCACGAATGCACACCACATAACTTTGACTTATTTTCCAGTTTTTACACGTCAACTTCATTTTCTAACGCATAACTCCCTTAAGCAATCATACAAGTGTAATTTTAGCCAAATTTAGGCATGACAATTGACTCGTAGAAAGCAGAGAAATGATTTCTCGCGCACTTCTTAGTTCTTATATATGAACTATCACAACTCAATTTAAGTTCTATGTAAAATTTAGTAAAATATAAAAATGATTTAAATCACGAGTGATGAATGATTTACCGAGGTATCTATGGACCTTCAACTTAAGACACAATACTTTCAACACGCATATTCCCACCAACCTAGAAATTGGATTATTAGAAAGTCTATTACCCTGTTTAGTTGGGCGTTAAGAAAATCAAAACCATGATTTTATGAAATTAATTTTAAATCATTTCCATCCGTGTTTCGTGAAACGTGCATCACTCATCTCAACCATTAATTTTCAGAATCAATTTTACTCAACTGTAAACCAAACGTACACTATAATAGACAGGTACCAAATATTTTAATTTTATATATTTAATAAGAATCCAACATTCTTCCTTTGAAACGCTACTGACGAATTGTTAACCAGCTGAAAGGATGTACTGTTTATAAAAACGAACCAACCAAGAAGTAAAAATTGAGACTTGAAATTGTCTTGCATTTCTAGCAGAGCTGCTTCAGAAGTATCAAAATCCATAGAAGCTACCAACTACCAAGTATATACATGTTGGTTGCATTTCAATGAGGCAGCAAACCACCCCAACCCCCCCCCCCCCCCAAAAAAAAAAAAAACACATATAAAATCAAAGTTAGCCAGAACTTCAACGGCAATGGTCATATCAAAACCCGCTAAAGAAGTTGTGAATAAACCAGCATCGGCATGAACCAAAACAACATAATATGAGCAGTAGATGTTGGTAATGGTATTTCTGCAACTAAGTCTACAAATTATAAGAGAGCCCATAATGGGCAGACCAAATAGCATAGGAAGGGACATATTCATAACATTGTATATTATCCCTAAACCATTCAATTAAAAAACTACAGTACTAATAATAACATTTAGTAACAAACATCTGCAAATGTAATCAACGGAAACTCAATCTGGACCAACCAACTACCTGGCAGTTAAAAGACTATTAAACTTTCTGAGGGTCCTAATAATGTTTCGGGGCTCTAAACCAGAAATTAATAAAGAAGCACTTAACAAAGGGTCCAACAATACCCCAATTTTCATAGTGCAGCCTCCCATGCCAGGGCATATGCACCCGCTTGAGTGACAATTGCATTAACCTGTGGAAAATGCACACATGTTAGCTACAGCAAATGCAACTACACAACTGAATCACAGTGGACAGACCATGAACTGAAACAACTGGGCATGAACCACTGTACAGAAGTACTATCTGAATTTAGAATGGCATCATTAATAAACATCAGGTATCCAAGTAAAAAGCTTTGTGTAATAATTTTAATTATTAAAAAAAAAACAATACAAGACAATTAAAATTGGAGTCCCATTAAAAGACAAAACAATAAAACTACATATTTTTGGCTGGTCACTACACAATTATTTTATCATAACGAGAAATTATGACATCAAAGTCATTCATGAGAAAGATCAATTTGTTTCCAAGGAAACCAATTTGAAGAGTTTTACACTACATAATTATCTCCACTTCTAGAGATCACAAATCTCATAAGGATTGAGGTCCAGATTGCCCATCAAAAATAGAAAAAGAAAAATTTTCCTGTCACTCACCGCTGCTATTCACCACAGTTGTAAAACAACCCTGGTATTTACCACAGATCACCGGCAATAAATTGCCTGATCAATGTGTGGTGGAATTTGCTTTATTTCAGTGCCAAGTTCTTGTTCAATCCTATATCTGAAAATATAATTGAATACATTAGAAACCTATGACAAGTATCTTTGAAATTCACTCAACAGTAAATTACGTACAAATTAAAACGATCCTCATAAGTGATCAAGTTTACTGCCAAACCAAGGTGGCCAAACCTCCCTGACCGACCAACCTGTTATCAGCAAACATCCATTAGAACACGTACACATAATGAGTAATTTCAGTATCAAGTAAAACAAAATGGATAGATAGTGAGGAGAAATCAAACATACCCTGTGCAAATAAGTTTCTGAATTCTTGGGAAAATCAAAATTAATAACAACATTTACTGCTTGGATGTCTATTCCCCTAGTAAAAAGATCTGTGAATGTTTCACACAAAGAAAAGTGAAAAAAAAAAGTAAATCATTAGGACAAGATATATAAAAATAAAAATCTAACCATTAGTTTAATTGAGTATATATATTAAACTAAAGATTCTTTAACATACATAGTCAATTCAAGTATCACCAGTGCATAGAAAAACTACACTAAACAAATATAAATCATACAACCATTGATTACTAAAATGATTTTGAAAATAAAAGAAACGAAGATAATATTACAAAATAAAGGAATGGGGACCCCAAAACAATTAAGAATAAAAAAATGGCTGTATCTGGTAGGATAGATATTCACAATCAACTGAAAAAAATTAAGAAAGAAAACTCATTAAGCTCATTTATAGGAGGAAGCAAAGTGTCAGCACTCAGCAACATACCAGTACAAACAAGATTTCGGCATGCACCATTGCGGAAGTCATGAAACACTCTATTACGATGGTCTTGCAACATCTTTGCATGAATATAGAAACATGAATACCCAAGCTCCGTGATCTTCTTGGCAAGGAGTTCAACCCGATTCACTGAATTGCAGAAGATGATTGACTGGTTTATTTGCAGCTGGAATAGAAACCACCATCATCATCATCAAAATATTTGCAGCTGGCATATAAAAAATAAAGAGGACAAAGAAAAATCAAACCTTAGAAAAAAGAGTATTTAAGCAGTGGACTTTCTGTCTCTCTTCCACGAAAGCATAATATTGTGTAATACCCTTCAGAGTAAGCTCGTCCATAAGGTTAATAACATATGGTTTATGAAGATACCTATCTTTGAAGTCCTTTACAGTAACAGGAAATGTCGCCGAAAACATCAGGATTTGACGGTTTGCAGGAAGAAAATGAATCAGCTGCTGTATAGAAGGTTGGAACTCTGGGGAGAGAAGTTTATCAGCCTGAGAAACACCGAAAGGTATGTAAACCCATAGATTCCAGAGTAACTATGTAACTACTTACTACTTAAGACATTAATCTTAAAAGTGACATAATGAACATACACAAAGGATTACTGTATTCAATAATTAAAACTAAATTGATAAATCAGTAAACAGAGGCATTCGCTTCCACTACCAGCTTGACAACATTTCTGACCCTCATTTTTTTAAACCTCTTTAAATATGTGAACACTTTGCAAACTGTTTGTGCTTCTCAGCCAGATTCTATAACTGGGTGAATTTTAGGTGACATGTATTTACCTCATCCATAACAAGCATAGAGCAATCTTTCAGAATACAAACACCCTTCTTGGCAAGATCTAATATTCTTCCTGGTGTTCCTACTAGTAAGTGAACTGGTTGATACAAACGCATTATATCATCTTTCAGGCTTGTACCACCTGTTGTAACCATAACTTGAATTTTCAAATGTTTTCCAAGCTCTTTACACACTTGAGATGTTTGCAAAGCCAATTCTCGAGTTGGGACCAGGATAACAACTGCACGACAATGGTAGAGAAAAACAAATAGTAAGGGTAGAGGATATCATCATGCTTATTCAAAAACTCAACAACCATTAAATAACTAAAGATAATGCAGAACAGAATCACGCGTCAACAAGGGCACCAAAAGAACATCAGCAAAATCTATCTGCATCCATCTTCTGCGTCTAAAATAACTTTTGAGACATCACGACTTGTCAACAAGATATCAATTTGTTTAAAGGAATTTTCAAACTTTTTATAACCAAAACATAGAGCTTTTTGTTAAAACCAAATGTGTAGAGAATGAAGAAAAGAAAAATAAACTCTAAATTTAACATGGTTCAATCTATAGTGAATGACATGCTACCATCCATGGGCACAAAATAGAGATATTACTGATCAATGAGGATTACATGGAGCAGCTACTCAATACTTGAATCCTAATCTCAATATACCCAACATTGAATGTGAAAGACATTATGAATTGACCACTGCAGGTTTTGTTGGGTCAGATGAAGGCCAAAACAAAATACAATCCACTTATAACAGCTTTAGAATCTTTCAGGAGTGAGGCAAAAAGCTAAAAACATATATGGTAACCAATCTGATGCCCTTGGAAGCCCAGAATGTTCCTCTGAGAATTATTCTTTGTTACACTAGCTGAACCCAAGCTGTCACAAATTTCATTTCTTTTCTTGTTTAAATAAAGGATACTGCTAAGAATCAGTATCAGGCTACCAGAAAGGTTTATAGAACTGAAACACCGTTATATATAGTCCTTTAAACTAAATTTCTGAGAATCTTGTAAAAAGCTGAAGGTAAGATGAGAATGTCAAACCTTGAATAACATGATTGTCCTGATCAATTTTTTCCAATGCAGGAATGCAAAACGCAGCTGTTTTGCCAGTTCCATTTTTAGCCCTAGCAAGAATGTCACTACCAGTAAGAGCAATTGGAATGCTTTCTTCTTGGATGGGAGAAGGTTTTTCAAAACCCTTCTCGTATATTCCCATGAGCAGCTCGCGTTTCAAAAAGTAATCCTCAAATTCATTTCCTTTAGTTGCTGTCACATCCTAGAAACAAGAAGGGAGATCAACAACATAAATGTTATAAAGTAAATGTTAATAATGACAAACCCCATGATCAAAGCAGCTTAAACAATTAATCCATAGATGATAGAATTTAATAGACCTTTCAAATAGATATTAGAATGTCATGTAAATATGCCCAAAAAAAAATCATATGCCAGACTCAGAAATCTAAAACTCAATTTAGGGTAAAAGCCATTGACTGCACTGGAAACTGGAAAGTGCAGCTAGGCCAGAAAACACTAGGTCTTGGCTGGAATCTTACTGGTAGGTCACACAATAGTTGCCAGAGGGTATCAAAGGGGTCGCACATAGCCGCAAGGTAGGAGAGAAGACTGAGGCACAAGGGTTCTGAACTTTGAGAGGGTTAAATACAAGCTGAAACCCTTTATCACCCAAAATCCCCAAATCACCCCCTATACAATGCCCCTCTAAGCTCAAACATAAATATTGGAGGGCATTTTCAAGATTTTGGAAGCCATCAGCATAGCGGTGCTATAGCACAGCGAAATGGCACTACTGCAACCGCTATTGTGGCCATGAAAAAAAATGCAAACAAAAACGAACAGAGACATTCAGGATAATGAAGACCCAGAAAAACAGCGTTAGCCGGAAAATGCAATGCCAATTTCTAGAAAGCGCATCTAGGCCAGAAAACACTAGATCTTGGCTGGAATCTTACTGGTGGGTCACCCGATAGACGACAGAGGGTCACAAAGGGGTCGCACATAGTCGCAAGGTAGGAGAGAAGAGTGAGGCACGACGGTTCTGCACTTTGAAAGGATTTATTACAAGCTGAAACCCTTTATCACCCAAAATCCCAAAATTACCCCTATATAATTACCCTCTAACATTAATATTGGAGGACATTTTCAAGATTTTGGAAGCCATCCGCATAGAAGTGCAATATATAGCGCAGCGAAATGCCATCATTGCAGTCACTATTGTGGCCATGACACGCCACTAAGCCGCTATAGCGCACTATTGACAACTATGGACAAAGCATAAATAGGGCACAGGGCACTAAAAAAATGAAAGAAAACCATCTCAAATGCCTAATAGAGCACAGAGCACTAAAAAAAGACATGAATTAATCAACAAAATGCCAAGTTTTATAAATTCACCAAACAATCATATGTTAATGTATGAAATAAAAACACCATACTGATAAAGATGGACAAAAAAAATAGTAAGAACTAGAAACATCACAAATGAGGTGTACTGCCCCAAGGATCTAAAACAAAATATGTGATTAAAATAAAATGCACATAAACAGTAAATTGAAGCATAAGAAAACAGTATTCATAACTATACCTCTGTCTTATAGCGTGTATCAGGTGGCGGAATATTTAGTCTTGCCTTCCAATCTTGGGAACTAACACAGGAAACCAGAAACAACTGAGGATAATACAAGAAAACATTCTTTCCTTTTTAAAAAACAGAACCACTAAAATAAAAAAAATAAAAAAAAAAACATAGAAAAAATAGCTTCATCTAGCAGTAAAAGAATAAAAATTTACATTGTGATAATATCCAAATTATTACAAAGCAAAAACACTCCAGAGAATGAAATTTTTGGAACAAGGAGGCATTAGCCAAGATTGTGGACAATATCAATTCAACTTTGCATTTGAGCATAAGCAAAAGTTTCAAGGGTAAACAAGCAGTGTTTCACAAATCAAAGCATCAGAACCATGGACTTCCACAAAACAGAAACCAAGGATGTTGATTTACTGCTCAATTTGGTATTTTTACGATCATTTAAGAAACCTGACTACAAGAAACATGTTCTAATCACATAATTAAAATAACATGAGCCTTCACAAAAATATAAGAAAAGAAAACCCCTAGGCTATGTTTGGATTGATGGAAGGGAGAAAACCCCTAGGCTATGTTTGGATTGATGGAAGGGGGTGGAATGGAGCCATGTCCCATTGTTTGGTTTGATTAAAAGAGGATAGGACATAGTAGAACCCAATGGAATCCATTCCACTCTACGCCATTAATTAGCCTTATTTTACTTTCCTCCCATTTTTGGGGGAATCAAATGGAACAAAAATAAACGCTTTATAAAATTAAAAGATTATCAATTTATCCTCAACCTAATATGTCATGTCTTCCTCCTTACAGACATTGATCTTCTATATGTAGTGAAGGGTACTGTCTCTTCCAAATATTTTTCTGTACTGTTGCATATTTACTTTCAGTGAAACTACAGCTAACAATTTGAAATTGTAATGAATTTTAGTGGTAGAAAAAAAAGGTGTGTAAAAGGATCACAAGTTTTATTTGCAAACATGCAATCTTCCAATAGGTTTAAAATTTTTGTTAGGGATGCTTAGTAAATTATAAAATTTTTATGTATTAAGCTAAAACATAGAGTTTTTTTATGGATATGTATGAGAGGCATAACAAAAACAGTTTTTCAAAAGCGTATAAAATAAATAGGATATTAATGTTTTTAAAGTAAGAGTAATAAAGGAATAAAAAAGTTATAACCCATTTTGTTCCGTCCACTGCAGAAACAATGGAATGGGAATTTTGTTTCATTCCATCATAAAATGTCCAAACAATGGAATCTACATTTTATTCCATTCCATTTCACCTCCTTCCATCAATCCAAACATAGCTTGCAGTATGGAACATTTCCCAGTACCTGATATAAGGTGGTACACTTAGTTGGTTCACAATTAAGGATCAAAATTTACTTAGACTTGGATTGGTAAATAAAAAGATATGAAGTCTATTAGCCCAGTTACAAATTCTATCCATGGACCACTAGGGCCCATTGCTCATTTTTTTATTATTTTTCTATTTTAAGAGCCACTGAGTTTTCCTTAGTGTTTTACTTTTGTCTCCAACCTCTCTCACTCTTTCAGTGTTTCTTCCTGTGCACAGAAGCAGCACAGTGCCCACGCCTCCTCTTCCTCTCTAGAGTAAGTTTGGAGTGCTGGATTGGTTTGAGTGTTTGGGGTCACAAATAACTCATGTTTGGGAACTAACATGTGGGAGACTGGGGCAAGCCATGTAAACCTGGTCACTACACTTTAGTACATAATGACGGAACACAGCACAGAATGGTCAACCCTAAAAATGCTATGCAGCACAGCAGATCGCAGGGTGGCTATCATAGCTAAAATAGTGGTTATAATGAATAAAACTTTAAAAAATTGAAAACAGTAATAGTTTTAAACTTTTATACCATAAACAAATGAACAATAAAACAAGTTTCAGTGCAAAACTCATCATGTTTTTATCAATACTTAGTGGAAGTGTTATAGAAAATCTGAAAATACAAATAACAAAAGTCTAACAATAACAAGCATAACTACATGAAAAGGACACTTATTGCCCCTGAAGAAAAGGAAAGTGGTGTTGAACCTTGCTGTCATTTAGCATCACTAGGGCTAATTCTTCATTTTTTATTATATTTTTTTATTTCAAAGTGATGATGTGTTTTTCCTTAGTTTTTTTTTCTCCAGCCCGTCTCCCACTTTCAGTGTTTCTTCCTGTGTGCAGCAGCCTTCCTCTTTTGCATGTCACCTCCTCTTCTCAATAAGTCTTCTCTTCATCTCTTAAGTTTAGAATGCTAGTGTGAGCATTAAACAATTCATGTTTGGACACTATTCATGGCAGTTAGTATAGCATGTATTGCACCATAATATCATGATACAATGCAAAAACAACACTCAGCGATGCAAATCGCTTGAAGACTCTAAATTGCATCGGAATCATGTTTTGTATCCCCAAAACTGCATTGTATTGCCTGCATCATGATCCAAAGAAAGAATCACATGAAACAGAGCAACTAGGTCACGAACCAAAACGGGACGGGTTGCATGCGTAACCCAGTTTAAAAACCTCAATTTTAACTCTTTTTCACAATTTTTTTGCAACCTTGGAAGGAAGAGGCAAAAAATCATTCCTCTTTTGGACCCAAGTCAGGTTAACCAATTTCAGGGTTGGTCCTTGGATGTTTCCTCCTTTCTCTACCTCCAATGTGGCTGTTGTTCTCTTTTTCTATTCTCCCACAGCATTGTTCTTCTCCCATGGTCCCCCTTGTCCCTTTTACTATTTTCCCACACTTCTAGGTGCTCTACTTAAGTTCTGTCTTCTCACTTTTAGTTTATGCAATGAATTATCCACTTTTTTTACTTAGAAATGATGATATCTTTATGCTTTAAATGTTTCTTTATGTGAAAATATATATTTATGTTGTTTTTATTATTGATCATGTATCTTATGATTCATAATAAAATTTGATTAGTGATTTGGAAAATAGGTCTTTTGATTCATGTTTCGAATCTCGATTTGATAACCATGGAACTAACAAATGGGAGACTGGGGTAATCCAAGTAACCACAGTCACTACACTTTATTACAAAGTACATAATGGCTGAACATGGCACCGCGTGGCCACCCCCCAAAAACGCTATGTCACATAGCAGATTGCAGGGTGGCTGCTCTAAAACAGCGGTTACAATGAATAAAACTTATAAAATGTAAAAAGAATAATAGTTTTAGTCTTTTAGACATTATACCATAAACAATAAAACAAGTTTCAATATACTCAATTTATGACACACTTATCAATTGTCTTAGTGAAAGTGTTATAAAAAGCCTTAAATACAAAAAATAAAAGAACAAAGTCTAACGAGAATAGCTAAATTAAATACAAAAGGAAACCCTTTGCCCCTGAAGAAAAAAAGGAAATTGGCATCGACTTCGCTGTCTTCTTGCATCACTAGGGCTCATTATTTATTTTTTATTAATATTTCTTTTTTAAGCGATGTTGGTTATATTTTTTTTCCTACAAACCCTCTCCCACTTTTGGTGTTTCTTCGCATGCACAGCAACACAACCTCCCTCTTCTATGTAAGTCTTCTTTTCTTCTCTTGACTAAGTTTGAAATGCAGCGTTAAATTTCACTGTCTTTTACATTACTAGGGCCAATTATTCTTTTTTTTTTCCTATTCAATTGATAATGTCCAATTCTTTAGGGTTTATTTTATCCTCCAACCCTCTCCCACTTACGGTGTTTCTTCCTGTGCACAGCAGCATAGACTTCCTCTTCTGCATGATCCTCTTTCTCTTCTCTGTAAGTTTTCTCTTCATCTCTTAAGTAAGTTTGTCTTGTTGGTTTGAGCATTTTGCTCACAAACAGCCCACATTTAGGAAGTAAACACTGATTGCTACACTTTAGAACAAAGTACTTTATGGTGGAACACAGGGCAGAGTGGCCATCCCCAAAAATGCTATGCAGCATAGCAGATCACAGGATGGCCACTATTGCTAAAAGAGTAGTTGCAAAGAACAAAACTTAGAAAAATATAAGACAAACATAATTAGTAGTCCAAATAGTTTAAAAACTTTATATCATAAAAACTAAACAAGTTTCAAAACTCAAAATTTAAGACGCACTACCATAAACAAATAAACAATAAAACAAGTTTCAACACTCAAAATTTAAGACGCATTTATCAAATATATTAGTGACAGTGTTAGTGCATGCTTGGTTCCACTTTTAGAAAGTCCAAAACCATTGTTTTTTACTTTCTAAAAGTGAAACCAAACATGCAATTAATAAGCATAAATAAGTCAAAAGTACACTTATTGCAAATGGAAAAGGAGAATGGTGATGATTTCCAAAAACAAGATACTGATGAAAACTACCACTTAAAAAAGACAGTGATGTAGTTTCCTTTTCGGGTGAACTGTGTATTTGATAAGATCATGGGGTAAAAAAATTATAGATGGCTGTCCAACCAGAGTAGCAGAGAAGGAGTCATGCAAAATGAGGTAAGAGTGCCATGCATTTCAGTTCTGAAAAGACACAGGCAGCAGCATGCACATCCAGTGAAGGCCAGTAACAGAACTCTGTGATCAGGCAATGGGTTCTCTCTGATCTAGGGGCTACAGAGACTAGGAGAAGATGGGTTGCAACCACTATTTGAGCCACAAACCAATGCTATTGTGGCATCGAATAGCTATGCCACAAGCATTTGTTGGCGAAAAGGCTCCTTTCCACAACAGCATGATCACAGCCAATGGAATTAGGAGTTAAGGAGGAGAAAGAAACCCATCAGAGTCAGTGGAGATTGCTTTTTGCATTTTGCCATTACCTACACTAATGGAAACTTAAGCTAAATATCATCAACTCAGCCAGCCAAGGACATCACAGAGACACCACAAACAGTCATCAATAATTAATAATTAATAAAACATCTCCCTTTACACAAAGTTATCGTACCAACTCACTCACATATAAAATGATATAAATAAACACATTGATAACATCCTCACCGAAACCCTAATTATGAAACATATACCAAAGAGAAGTGATTTCAAGAAGAAAACTAAAAACTCACGTCGGGTCAACAGCTTCAGATTGCACCGTCTTCTCAACCTCATCAACATTGGATTCGGCAGCACCCAACTGCGCCCTTCTCAGCCACTGTTGCTGCTGCTGCTGTTGTTGTTGTTGCTGCTGCTGCAACAAATGCTTTTGAACATAGTGCTGCTGTTGTGGTGGTGGTGGTTGTTGTTGGTAAGGGGGCCTAGGTTGAAACTGAGGGTTCAGGTTTGGGTTGAGGTTAGGGTTCAAACCTCCTCGTCCAAGACCGATCCCGGGAGGGTACCTCGCTCTATTATTGTTGTTCATCCCACCGATTCAAAACCCTAAAACTAAAACCCACAAACGAAAGAAAAACAATTCTAATCTACCGAAAGAATGTACAGAAAAAATGCTACAAAACTAAACCTGTGAGGAGAAAAATCTGAGAGTTCTGGTGTGGTGTATCGTACAGAGAGAGCTATGAGGACCTCGAGAAATTGAGTAGGATTTCGGTTTTCGTTTTTTCTTATGAGAAATGGAAATTAGAGGGAAAATTGTCAGGGGATTTGTACAGATCTAAGTCGAAGAGAGAGAGAGCATTTATGAGGCAATTTGGTTCAACGAACAGAGAGAGAGAAATGGAGAAGGAGAAGGAGAAAGAGTGAGTGAAGTGGTTCTTGATTCTTTATCGGTTTTTGCTGTGTTTGGATTATTGTTTTTCAGAGTTGAAGGAAGAAGAAACAGAAATAATGGAGAAACAAAGCACTTTCACTTCTACCCTTCTAGGGCGTACAAACTATTTTCTCATTATTGCTTTCTGGCCCCACTTCTTCCCTCTATTATGTAAAGCTCCCCACTTCTTCCTTTCACGCTTTTCAGCTAACTTTATGTTGGTGAAGTGCCGTTTAACAACTTCTTCTTTCTTAATTATTGGATGAAATTTCAAATAAATTTTATTATATATGAGCACATATAAACCATTAATCAAAGTGTTGTGACTCAGTTGGCAACGCTGAGATTGTGAAAAGAGCTCTTGAGTTCGATCCCCCACTAAAACACATTTTTCGGGAGGGATGGAGTGGAGAGTCTTAACTGTGACTAAGACCCGAACAACATTACCCCTAGTAATAGGAGATACATGTGGTTAACACCAATATATATAAACCATTAAACCCCAAGCGGTTGGTCGAGTGGAACAAGATAGGTCCCGGGTCTGACAGGTCGCAGATTCGAACCTCCACTCGTCTCATTGATGCGTGCTAAATGTAAGTACCTTATCCTCTCACCCTAAATTTTTCTTTACTGAAAAAATATATAAACCATTAGATTTGAAATATTGAGGACTTTAAGTATTTTGTAAAAGATTGTAAATGTAAATTTAAACTCCATATGATTATTGAGTACCAAGAAAATACGAGCATGTAAATTTTAGTATTTCAACTAATGAGGAGTTAAGTTAAATTGATTTTTCAAGTGAAAATTTTTAGCTGTTAAAATTAGTAAAGGTAATTGCAGATATGAGAAACATAAAATATATTTATATTTATACTATAAAATAATGTTAATTTACTATTTAAATCAAAATTAATTCTTTTGATATTATTTAAAAAAAAATCAGTTTAATTAAAATCTAAAACGAAGGTGTCATTTTTAGCTTTCCACTTTTGTTCTCTCACATGTGTCATTCTAACATTATTTCTATTATCATTTTTTTTAACCAACAAGACTCCCTTAATATCTTCAGGGATATTTCTTTATTTCTATTATCACTTTTCTATTGTGGCCGTGAAAAAAATATAAAGTATCGAATAGTTTTAAAATTTATGAAATTTTATAGATTTAATTTATTTATTGAGAACTTTTAATAATTGAATTGATAAAATTTAATATTTATAAATATTATTAAATGAAGTATGTATTAAAAGAGTAACTCTTAGGATAGGTGGATATAGGTTAGTCCCCACCCATATATATATATATATATATATATATATATATAAACACAAGTAAAATACCACTATAAATAAACACAGGCATATGTTTTAGAATGAAAATTGTTACCTAGGTTAAAAATACAATAAAAATTTTTAATTTAATGCCTGTTAAATACATTTCTATTATTGAATAATAAAGCAATACAATTTGAGAATACTTTTTATTATTTGTTATTCATAACCAATTAATATAAATATTTGTGATTATAGAACCGATTAAGAAGGAAAAGAATTCTTCGCTTTGTATATAAAAGATTAAAGATTAATTAAGGAGGTAGGAGGATGTAAATAAAACTAATAAAATAAATATGATATGAGAACATGTGACATAAAATGAGAAAATACATATACATACACACATAGATACATACATATATACGGATAAATAAAAAAAATTCTCTCACTTTCAACAAAAAAGACTTTACAGTTAAAGAGAAATTGTTTTTTATTTTTCTAAAAGTTTCACATAGAGTTAACCCTCAAGTTAGTTTATGAAGGATTATTATGTCACTAATTAGGTTTCAAACACGTTATCATCACCAAATAACTTTTTAAAGATGTAAAAACATCACAAGTAATTATATTAACAGTCATGTCTCTCAAAAATTATCGTCATCATCTTTAAAAGTATGATAATGTCACTAAATAAGTCTATTGTTATGAGCAATGGAAGGACTAAAATGATGACATGTTCATATTTTGTTGGACTTATTTGCTGACGATAATATTTCATAGATTTAATTGATGACACAATTACTTATTTAGTGATATTTTTATACTTTCAAAATATATTTGGTAACTATAATCTTTAATGATACAATAATCTTTTAAGGAATAAATTGAGGATGTATTGATTTTATAGAAGAGGTAGGCGTATAAGTCAACCATAAAACTTAAAACCAATTTATCTCATTTTTTGAGAGAGTAAAAGGGATGGGGATGTGCATAGGAATTAGGAAAGTGGAAATTATGCAAAGAAGAATTGAACTCGTCTTTGTTGTTAATAGAGAATGTGATACCCTAAGGACTGAGGTGAAATCCCATTTTCTTTATTTTGAATAAAAGACATCATTTTTTTTTTAAGACATCATACTTAGATATGAATATTAAAACGGTTGAGCATGTTTATCAAGACTATATTTAACAAAAATAGGTGATAAACTAGCTCAAAAATGAAAATTTATCAGATAGCAAAAAACTAATTTTTAGCTAAAAAATGATAAATTAACTTATTAAATTAAAAGTAATTAATAAAATTAATTGTTGAAGTAATTAATAAATGTAAAATAACATTAAAGAATATATATATATATAATCTTTTTATATAAATTCTAATTTTATTTAACAGAAAAATATTTTCTTGACAATTATAATTTTAGTTTCTTTTAAAATGAAATATCAATTTTAACCACACTATTTTTTAGTTTCAATTATTTTATTTTACAGATCAAGGTTGCCTAAGGTTATTTTTCATTTTAACCATTTGATATTTTTTTTTAATAGAGTGTGTTTAATTTAGAAAGGGTTTAGAGGAATTTTTAAAAAACTAAAGGAGATAAAATGATATTTTATTAAAATATTAAGGGTAGAAATAAAAGAAGAAAAAAAAAGCTATAAGTAAGCTCAAATGCTTATTTGAAGTAACCAATGAGTTCTAAGATTGTGAAAAGAGCTCCGAGTTTGATCCCCACCAAACACACTCTTAAGGAGGGGTGAAGAATCTTAACTGTGACTAAACCCCGATCAGTATTGTCCCTCATAATAGGGGAGACCTATGGTTATAAAAAAAAAGCTTATTTGAAGTAATGCCTAAAAATACCTTATAAACTACTAAAATAAGTTCATTTACCAAACATTAACAACATGATCAAATAAGTTTATAAACTAATGTTAATTGCCAACATACACCAAATAAAAATGAGACAGACAGGCATTGGCTCAATGCTATCCAGGTCAGGTAACTGCTGTCCAAATGAGTGTGACAGGTGGTCTATTACATCCACTTGGAAAGATTTCCATAAACAACACTAGCTTCTGGACTGATCAGAAACAACCGCAAGAACATCATTTCATATAATCCATATATTTGGAAACATGACCGTACACCATAAGAAATGGTGGTCACATATAAACTAGGATTCACATGTATGTGGCAATATATTATAGTTATTGTGATTTAAAATTAAAATATCTAAATATTACCATATGTAGAGTTCAGTTCATCTAAACTAAGACTGTAACAACAAAATCAATAAGAAAAAGGCTATCTATAACCTTGTGATAACATTCCAATTACCGAGGTCGACTGAATCAATTTCTGGAAATTTAATCGCACAAAAGACAGAGACCTCCAACCAAACCAAATTAGGCTCATGGTTTCAACTCTAAAGTGCATTAATTCTTCTCTAAGGAAATAGGCAACATGAATTCTATCATTCTGATAAACTAAATGAAATTCAATGTGTTTACAGAAACAACTGGTCTTTAACCCAAAACAATACCCACAATATGATTTCAGAGAAGGGTGAAAGTATAATTTATTTGTTGCGTTTGGCAGCACGCCTTCCCTGGCCCTTCTTGGGTGGTCCTTTACCCCGCCGCTTCAACATTTCAAGCTTCGATAAGCGTCTACACAGAACAAGATAATAAATGTATCAGAAGTCTTGATTGAATGAGGGGAAATAAATGTTAAGATAACTGGCAACAGCTGCCAAATATTCTAAAGGACGCCCTTCACAAATTTTGGCTGCTTTCTGTACTGACATAAATTTACATTACTTGAATAGTTGAATGCACCTGGTGTAAGACAACTTAGCCAAATTCACATGGGAAACCAACAGCATACTTCACCTGATTTAAACATTGATGACGTTTTCACACTGACAAAAAGTAATTGGCAGCTTGTTCTTTCTACCTTTCTATTTTGAAAGTGATAGACTAAGTCCAAAGGCATGTAGAAGAACATGCTAACTTGTAAAGGAAGGTTAAACAAAATAATATGCACTGAGTCCATTCTTTATACCTTTCTATTTTGAAAGCATTATTAGACTAACATTTAGTGGACAGGGAAAATTAACATATCTATAAAATGGAACAAAAATTCAGAAGATAAAATTTTACCCTCAGCTTAAAATAATCCAACAGGACAATAATAGACTAAGGATATCCATGTATTCACAGTATTAGCACCCGTCAATGCCACTATATTGAGGAATTCATTTCAAATATTGCACAACCAACATTCACATCACACCATTGCACTCAATTTCCAAATTGTCAGAGCCCATTTACAATGACCAAATTCTGCATATGGGGTTTCATGTTAACACAGATTTCCTTGATTAAATGCAGGAGCACTCAATAATCAAACCCAATCCCAGACCCTAAAAAAAAGTGACCTTTATGACACCATTCCATCAATTCATCAAAATAAGGAAACCCCACAAATTTACATGCCCTAAAAGACACAGAAAACTCCAAAACAAAAGAAGCGCAGTCACGCAGACATAAACACAAACACGTAGCAGGCATTCCCCTGCGAGCGCGAGCAGGGGATTACATCACAATGGGTAAGAGAGAAAGTGAGAGTGAGAGTGTGAGAGATAGTACTCTTGTTCTTGACGAGCCATGAGAAGAGGGTCATCTTTCTTGATGTCATAAGGGTACCATTGAGCAACTTTTTCACCGAAGAGCTTCATGCGGAGAACCTTGTGGGGAGTTTTCTTGCCGGATGGGTTTAATTGATGCCCAAATATCTTGGCTCGTGCCTCCGACACTCCTTCGGAGATTGCTGCACTCACCATTCTCTTCAAAACACCGCTAGCCATCTTCGTTGCCTGTGAGTAGAAACGAAGAGAGAGAAGAAGAGGTACTGCTCAACTTTTGGATTTGAAGGCCATGGGCCTGAGTGCTTATGAAATCATCTTTACGTAATTGCACTTTAACCAGTTGAATATACCATTTTTCAACTAATCCCCCCACAACTGCCACAACTTGTGTAAATACAGAGCAATATTTCAACAACAATATGCACTGAAATAGATTTGTGCAAATAAAGAGCAATATGCATATTTCACATTTCAAATACACAGACAGTTCCTATCATTCACAAATACAGACAGCTGCTATGAATAAATGAGTAAAACTAGCAAGGTACTCTCATTACACAGACAGGCACATCAGTTCCTATCATTCATTTCAGCATTTTCAACAGCATAGTTTCATCCCTAATTCATATTTCAACAGCATATTACAATACTTGCTCACATCACATGCATCATTCATATTAAAAGAAATGCAACAACTGAAGAAACATAAGATTCAGGAGATATTGGATGAACAAAATGCAGCCATTGATGCTGATGTGGTTCGTGTATTATTCACTGTTGGATGAACAAAAATGCAACCATTGTGAAATTTATTTACTACATGCAGCAATTTGTGAAAGCAAACTAGCATTAAGTTTTTGATGCATGGACAGCGTTTTTCTATTCCAAAGTGCTTTAGGTCGCCCCGTAGAAGCTATTGTCTCTTAATTTTTCATCACAGATAAATAATTTCTGCAAAAGTTTCCATTTCAAATTCAGTTTTATGTCATTCGCAGTGCACAATTATTTTATCATGTCATAAAGTGTTATCTGAATGTACAAAAGTGTTATAAAGTGACTGATAGATGAAAATCATAAGAAAGGTGAACTATTTATTTTTATTCCTCCAATTTCTACCTGTGGTTGGCCAACTTCAGACAGGCAATAAGAATCATAAGAAAGGTGAACTATTTGTTGATTAGGGATTTAGCTCAGCTCATACTTGAACAGGGAAGAAAATTCACACAGACGCGGGCAGTGATGCGAAGAACACAGACGCAGAGACGGAGAGCAGCGTCGCCGGAGACGGAGAGCTGTCACGGAGACAGAGAGCTGATCGAGCAGTGATGCGAACAACACAGACGCGGAGACGAAGAGCAGCGTCGACGGAGACGGAGAGCTGCCGCGGAGGCAGCGTCGCGTCGCTGTCACGGAGGCGCGGAAGCGGTCACGGGGACAGAGAGTTGATCAAGCAACGTCGCACGGACACGGAGACGGAGCCAGAGAGCTGGGCGGAGTGCGATGCAGCGGCTAGGGTTCGTGCAGGAAGAAGAAGAACTCTGAACTTGCGTGAAGGACGTTCTGTGTTTTGTAAAAAAATGCTTAAAAGAAATAAAATTAAAAATATTTTTATTATATGTATATATTAGAAAATTAAAAGTAATTTTATAAATAATTAATATTCCCTCTACTCCCGTTTATAATAACCTTTTGTAACGTGGGTCTTAGTCCTTTTTATAAGAACTTTTTCAGATTGACTCATGTATTAATTATTCTTTGACAAACATACCACACTAGTGGAAGTAGGTGAGTAATTAATTAGTAGAGAGTATGACACAATAGAGTAGTTAAATAGAAAGAGAAAGATAATGAGTCTTAATAAATTCAAGGGTAGTTTAGGAAGTATACTAATACTATACATTTATGACAAATTTATTGTAATCAACTAAATTAACCAACTTCCTTAATTCGTGTGAAATAGTTAAAATGTTCTTATAAATAGGACTTATAATTATATTAGTTAATTATTATATTTATACAAAGGATGTCTGACAGGCTAAACAAACTTTTTTACCAATCTAAACCTGACTTGTTTATATAAACAAACTTTATAGAAAGCCTAGGTATATCTTTTTAATAAAAAATCAGGTCAGGTCAGACTTTAATCAAGTGAGGTAGTAGACCCCTACTAGGCGGCATGCGTGACACCTAGAGCCAGTAAAATGGGCTAGCCCAATCTGGCCGGCCCACCCGAACCCGCATTTTTACAGGGCTTGGGCATTTAAATTTGAAGCCTGAATTTTTACTGGGTTTTTTAGCCCGAAATAAATAAAGCCCGTAATAAATCCGGGTTCGGGGCCGGGTAGCCCAACGGGCTTTCGAGCTACCCACGTATATATAAAAAATAAAAAAAGTTATAGAGTATATATTATTTCCAACAAAGTATAAGTTTTTATATGAATTAATTAGTAAACACATGTTTTTGTGCATGGTCACGAATTCATGTTCACTTCACGTTTTTCTTATGTTTTGATCTAGCCAAAGGGACTTATTTTCAAAGCATAATATAACACTTATTTTTAAAATATAAAATATAATATAAGAACCACCTAAAAAACTTTCCATTGAAAATGTTGATTTTTTTCATAATCATAAAAAAAAATACTAACGTTCGTAAAATATAAATAAATGATGTACTTATATAAATTACATTTTATAATATATCGAATGTAATTTTTACTTTTTTCTTTTATTTCGAATACTCATCGTTGAATATTTTTTATGATATAAACCATCTGCTTTTCTATCAGTAAAGGATAACTTTAGAATAGTAAGAATGAAAAGTTGAGAAAATTCTTTTAATGTGTTTTGGAATGGATTGGGAACTTAGGAATGTATTTTAAATTTATTTGAATGTGTTAAATGTATCTTAGTTTAATAGGATTGATGGATGAATGCGTCTAGAAATTTAGAATGTATTTTAAATTTATTTGAATTAGTTTTATTAGAGTATATGAACCCCTTTTTAATGTTTTTTATAACTATATTGTAATTTTTTTAGTTTTGTAAAAGTATAATTCTTTATAACTTTTAATGAGCTACATTTTTTAATAAATTAGGATTTAATCGGGTCGGCTCGCATAAACCCGCTACCCAGTCCGGCTCGGACTCGGGCTTTTATTTAACATGACCGAATTTTAGCCGAATATTTTAGCCCGACCCGCAAAAAACCGCTACCCACTTTGGGACAGGCCCATCCGAACCAGGTAGCCCATTTTAACAGCTCCAGTGACTCCCACCACTGCCACAAGTGACTTAAATTAACATTTTTAACCAAAAAATAAATGATGATATAAAGGCCCACAATTTTTTAAAAACATGTGTTTTTAATCATTGTCATTAGCTAGGTATAAGTGATGACCTACGAATATTTTTTTTTAGATTTTTATATGAATCTTTCTGCATATTTTAAAATTTGTAAAAAATTTCTTGTAAATTCTAAATTTTGCATGAAAATTCATACAAATTTTTCTACCTCAAAGTAGAAACATTTTGTAACACTATTTTTCATTAAAAATGGTGATATTTTAAAATTTACCGTAGATGATTTTTGTAGAAAAAAATTCACAATAAATTTTGTTGAGTCTCAAGAATTGATAATCTTTAAGACCTTTCATAACTAATTTTGATGATAACAAACTAAATGCATTTATTATAGAAAATCTAACTTTGCACTTTGAATAGTTCAGATGATTGTATAAAAAATGTTGAGATGACTTGAAGTGTCTGAAGTCACTACCATATGAAGCAAAGCTTATATGAGGAGATAAAATTTCAAAGTTTGTTAAGTCAAAGTTGCTTTCCCTCACACAATAAGTCTTTGCTGAAGCTATGTTCGGAACAACACTGCTTCCTCGTATCCAAATGTCAGATTGTCTCTCAATGTTTCCAACTCATTAAATGTTGTTTCTAAATGGATATTTATGGAGAAAGAAGATCATGAAGCCTATAAATACCGGGGCTCTTTCAAGAATCAAGAGGAGAAAAACACAATTTTTTTAAGAGCCCAAACGCTGCAAATTTCACTTTACTTACCACAATCCCTGATACATTCTTTGTACAAATTAACTTTCATATCTTGTATCCACTAAAGATAATATATTATCTATCTCTGTATGTCTGTCTCTCTCTCTCTCCCTCCCCTCAAATAAAACAAAAATTGCATTGTTAATTTTACATCAAGCAAAAGCTAACAATAATCCCTAGCTATTTGCCTATAACTTTCTGCAGAAGAAATACTTGTTTAGCTGGGGTCCATCAAGGAGCAAGGATAAGAATTCAAAAAAGAATGTACAAGAGATCTCACTTCCCACATGTGTTCTGCTCCATGAAAATAAAAATATATAATAAAATTGCTTTGAGGTCCAACTCTAGCAACAAGTCTGATGACAAATATAGGAACTTAAAGTCTAACTCATTTGCAACAACAACACAGTTTCAGTGAAACCTAAATCAAAATATACTCAGTTTTCGGTTTATCATTCTTTTAATATTTGCTTGAGAAAATCCTTTGAGCATCATGGTGAGAACTAGTGCTTTGTACAGAGGAAACAAGTTAAAGCCATGATGGATGAAAATGAGTAAGGTATATAACAGAGGGGAGGAAGGAGGTATATATCAGTAAAGGATGTCTGAAAACTAGGAAAATTCCACAATGGCATTCAGATTAGTCATATTCCTTCTACTATGGAGTATGAACTAAAGCTATAACTGTTCTGCTGAAGTATAAGATGAAATTAGTTTAGTTAGAAGGGCGAATATAAAAATTGCTGCTTAGTTTAGTTTAGTCTGAAAACTTGCTGCTTGTTCCAATTGTTTTACAATTAAGTGAACCAAAAGCTTAATATAAAAACCATATAAGGTGAAAAACCAGCATGTAAAGTATCACCAATTAAGTGAACCGAAAGCTTTACAATTGCTTTTGAAGGATTAGTAGGTGTCAAAAAACAATGTGTCAGCACACCATCTTAATAAAATCAATCACTTAATATTAGTTAATATTAGGCTACAAAGAATAGGCTAGAAAGAGCAAAATCATATCCAAAGTCTCAGCATCAAACATACCAAAAGTATGAGCAAACATGAAACAAAACATTAATCTAACAATAGGTATAAATAGATTATAAATGAAGGTTAAATTGTTAAGTATAAGGCTATGAATAATTAATGTAATAAGTAAAAAGAAAACAGATCAATAACAGGGGGACTTAGGTCCAAAAGGGAACTCCTTGAAGAAAGGAATATATTATATTCTTTTCCGTTCAAAGACTAAATTTGCCTTGACCAAAAATAAAATTGCCAAGGGTAATAGGTAGATAGAGTTTTTCCTACAAAGTGGTTTTTTATGAGAAATAATTCTATTAGATTGGTTACATGGAGAACATGCAGTAGCTAGCAGCCTTGGTATAACATTTATTTAGCTAAAAATAAAAAAATTACATAAGAATTAATATAGAAAACTAACTTTAAATAGTTTAATTACTATGCTAGCTATTTATTCTTTTTCTTTGGACGACAGTAAGCCTTATACTATTATTTACATAGATTTAACCAATCAAACTCATTTAAGCTCAGTTAAGCCTTATACTTTTATAATATATTAAACATGAACCTAAAAAAGAAACGTACAAAAAATCTACTTGCAAAATTAAGAGGTAATGTATATTCCAGACTCCCTCTCACTTCTTTAAAAAAACTAATATATATGATAAATGTACTGCATAGTGTGCCTTGAGTGACAACTATTAAATAATAAATTAAAAAAAAAATAGAATGGCATGCTCTTTAAATATATATCTTGAATAGGTTTGGATAGAAAACAGAATGGGCTTATTCTTTCCTCAATTTCTTATATACTTTTTTTGGCTTATTTTCAGCTGCAAAATTTGGAGTTAAGAAGCTTTTTCTGTCAGTCATGTTGATGGTTTGGTAAACTCAACCCCAATTACATGCCCTGCAAATTAGTTTGTATATCACTTTTTCTTACCAGTTTTTTCTGAATAGAGCCTGCCATGGGTGCTTCTTTAATGTATTCTTCCACTGTGGCAACAAAAGAGGATGGTGACTGTTTATTGCATGAAAGAACTTAGTGAGTAACCGTTTATGATATCAAATTTGCAATTCTATAAGCTGTATAGGAATGAAATTAACAACCACTCTATTGTAAATATGAAAATGGAGAGAGCAGGAATAACACTTGAATGCCCTTGCTTCATCAAAAGGTACACCATATGAAAATGAAAGTGAACTACCTTATCAATGACTTTGGCCTCCTATTGGAAGTAGTTTCAAACGTATCTATGACTACTTTTAGAGGTTTTTTATTAGCTTTTTCTTTATTTAAAACATAAAGGTCCTGACTCCTATTAATATAAGAGAAACTTTCTTTTCTTAGAATTACATTAATTGAGTGGTAAATTGAAATATCTTATATGTTGCTTGCATATACTCCAACTCTAATTTTAAGATGCTTAAGGAAATTTAAAAGTGCTTGGCCATGCACCTATAACCTACGTGCTAATATAGTGCAAAATATGTATAGTATAAGACTGAGAACCACTTTTCAAGTTTTTCATTGAAAATATTACATGGACAAAGTAATCCATATTAAATTTCTGATACTACTATTATTATTCTACTTTAACGTTTTCTCACAAAAATGGCACCGCGTCGTACGACGACGAGTGGATAGTAACCGTCGTCTTTTGGGAGTCTTTAAATTCCGTTTTTCTTTATACATTGTTTTTTTTTTAACACACTAGAATGAGAACTTATCTGAAGATCAAATTCAAAATTCTTCTTCATATTTTTAGAAGTTGTTGAGCCTGAAGAGAAATGGTGAAAACAATACTTATATTGATTGGTATAGCCTAAAGAGGCTTGTAGCAAAATAATATTTGTAATCTTGCAATGATTAGTGGATAAAATCCAGAAGCGAGTTCATGTTGAGACTGAACATAGCTCAATAGTGAGTGAACTAGGATAAATTTTTTTGTTAAGTTCTCTAACCCTTTATCTAGGTGGATTCGTTCTACGCTAACATTAAGGGTTCAATAGAGATTGTGAAACTTAACTTTTTGGAAAAAGCCTTTTTGCTTAAGAAAAACTCTTATCTAAATTTCACATGAGAGAGTATCACTTCAGACAACCCTTTTAAAAACCTGTTTGAAGGTTTTTAAAAAACTAATTTTATAAGTTCCATATGAAAACGAAAATTTTTTCATAAACACAATTCAACTACCTTCTCGTGTTTACATGTGTTTCCACAAATTTCTTATGAGTTTTTATTTCACCTAGAAAAAGTTGCACGAGAGATGTGTGATTTGGCGGAGTATAGTTAATTAATAAAATCTAAAAACATGTAATTTAAAAAATTAAAGATCAAAACCAAAGAAAACAAATAAAAGAGGGACGAAAACTAAATTTAATTATTTATGAGGGATCAACACCATATTTAACCCTAAAATTTATTATTTAATATGATAATTTTTCATAATATAGTTTTTATTTTAATATATTATATGACTTCTTTATATTAAATACATCATTTTTATATTAATTTTATGCATTTTTGTTTTATATGTTATTATTATTTAAATTTACTTGATCGTATTTTTTGAAATTTCAATGATAAAATTTTTCATTGCTGTAAAATTAAAATTTATAAATTTATTAGTTCGATTTCATACAAAAAGTAATGTGTAATGTTAAAAATATACATATTAAAATATAAAATATGATAGTCCATAAGAAGACAATATGAGAATTTCTTATTCTTGTTTCTTTTATTAAGATCAGTAAATTTCGGAGATGAAAATTATTATAAGAATGGAGAAATGTAACATTTGCATTTCTACCCTCTGATAGCTGGATGGGTACGGATCTAGAATTGAGCAAAACAATCGGTTAAGATCATGAAAATCAAGCAATTATGCGGCTGGAACAACAAGTAGAAACCGTGAGAAAATGAAAGAAAATAAGGGAAAATGAAAGAAAAAGTGGGAGAGAAAGAGATGGTTGGGACGCCACTGAAGTAGGAATCCACCTACAGCAGATAAGTCCAATCGATATACGCCACTGATTCAGGAGAATCAGATAAGTCTCTGGTTGGTTTAAGCAAGAACCACCAAGCCTACTCTCAACTCACACTTGAGGAGAAAAATGAGCATAATGCCTTTACTTAATTCATCAAGGTTATAATTACAAGAGGGGGAGCCTCCTATTTATAGGAGTAAAGGGGGCGGCCATAATGAGGGAAAAAGAGGAAAAATAAAAGATGAGTGAAAAACACTCCTAAGTGGGTGTTGAACCCCTATCCCTTTGGCTAATTAGCTAAGTTAATACTTAAGCCAATAAAACCATCATTTTAGCGCCCAAGATAGGAAGAAAAGGAAAAATTACAAGCATGTCCTAATTACATCCTAATCATACTTTTATTAATCCTAATTAGGTGGAGTTTGGAATGTTGACTTGAGCCCATGGTCAAAGGTCAATGGGTTGACCATGTTGAGGGTGACTCATGCTTGGTTCAGCTCCAAGCAATTCTAGCAGCTCCATGCTTGATCCTAGCCTTCAGCTGTCAGCCCAGAGTTCTGCTGACAGGTGCCATCATTCCCTCCCCCTTGAAGAGCATTTGTTCTCAAATCTGAAAGTTCAAAAGAGTATAAGGGGTAGAAGAGAGTAATAGGAATGGATGACAAGAGGAGAAGGTGGAGACTTCCCTTTAGGACTCGTAAGTCCTTGCTAGGTCTTCAATCATGGACACCCTCATGCAACCTTAGCCAACAAAAGAAGACTCGTTATTCCCAAGCATTTAGTCTCTAATGCTCATAACAATAATACTTGGGAATCATGTAGGGAGCCTTGAGAGAAGAAGGAGTAGGGGAAGAAAAACGAGAAGGAGGAAGAAGAAGAAGAAGGAGGAGGAGGAGGAGGAGAAAAAGGTTGAGGAAACTCCCTTGTAGTGTCGCTACTTCCTCTTTCCTTGGTCAACAACTCCTTTTCTTGTTCTCCTTCAAAACAATTAAGGTCAGCAGTCTTAAATTGGTGGAGTAGTAACATTGCCTCCCTTTTATTTTATTTTTTTTGTTTTTCTTTTGTTTTCACCTTTTCTACCATCATTCTTGATGATTCTTCCTTCCTTTTTCTTTTATCCTCACCTTCTATTTTTAGTTTCTTAATTTTCTCAAGTTCAATTTCTCTCTTCATGTGAGCTTGATCCTCACATATTTCTTGGATTGACATTGGCATCAAAGTGATTTTAGCTCCATCATGTTTAAAAGATATTTGATTAGAATGCCCATCATGGATGGTTCTCTTATCAAACTGCCAAGGCCTACCCAACAAGATATGTGTGGCATCCATAGGTACAACATCGCATAAAACATTATCATCATAGTCACCTATGGAAATAAAGATGAGAGTTTGCTTATTTACTTCCCTTGCCCCATCATCACATATCCAAGATAACTTGTATGGTCTGGGGTGGGGAGTGGTAGACAACCCAAGTTTCTCTACCATTCTTGCACTTGCAATGTTAGTGCAACTTCCACTATCAACAATTAGGGAACAAATTCGTCCCTGAACCATGCACCTAGTGTGAAAGACAATTTGCCTTTGTTCATCCTCTCTAGTGATTTGATTTCCTAAGGACCTCCTTACCATGCAAAGTTTTCCCTCGACCCTAAACACTTCTTTCTTAACCTCATTTTCCTCTTCACTAAGTTCTTCTTCACTAGCACTAGTGTATTCACCATTTTCTTTTAACAACATCGCCCTCTTATTTGGGCATTGGGATGCTATGTGTCCCTTTACATCACACTTGAAACATTTGATGTTTCTTGCGGAAGTAGAGGGATCCTCTTTTGGTTTTGTGGAAGAAGGTGGGTTAGGAGCAACCCTAGAACCCTTAGGTTCTTCCTTCTCTTGGCCTTTTCCCTTATCTCTCTTTAGGGTTTCTTTGATCCTAGTTGTATAACTAGAATTACTTCTTTTATAGCTACCATTTCTTTTTAGTTGAGTTTCAATTTTAATGGCTTGGTGTACCAAGTCCTCCATTTCAACATAAGGATGCAACTCCACTATGTCCCTTATGCCAAAATTGAGTCCATTGATAAACCTAGCCATAGTTGCTTCACTATCCTCAACTATGTTTGCCCTTATCAAAGCAAGTTCCATTTCCTTAAAATATCTACACTCTTAGAACCTTGCTTAAGAGTTTGGAGTTTAATGTGCAACTCCCTAGTGTAGTGTTGAGGTATGAACCTCTTTCTCATGATGGATTTCATTTCCTCCCAAGAGGAAACCAAAGGAGCATTGCACCTTTTTCTATCAGCTTGAAGCTAATGCCACCAAACCAAGGCATAATGTTTGAATTCAAGAGAGGCTATCTTAACTTTCTCTTCTTCCCTATACCTATGACAACTAAAAATTTGTTCAATTTTAAGTTCCCATTCTAGGTATTGTTCGACATCATTCCTTCCATTGAAGGTTGGGACTTCTATTTTGACCCCTTTGAACCCTTGTTCCCTTTTAGGCTCTTCTTCCCTCTTATGCTCTCTCCTAGGCCTCCTATGGGTATCTTCATAGTATGCTTCTCTAAATATCCTAGGTTCTACCTCATAGTACTATTCTCTATACCTTATAGGTTCTTCCTCATAGTACTCTTCTCTATGCCTCCTAGGTTCTTCCTCATAGATCTCTTCTCTATTCCTCTCACGCCTCCTAGGTCTCCTATGTCCTCTATTTCCTACTTCCCTTCTCCTAAGAGTGTGACTTGAAAATCAAGCAATTATGCGGCTGGAACAGCAAGTAGAAATTGTGAGAAAATGAAAGAAAATAAGGGAAAATGAAAGAAAAAGTGGGAGAGAAAGAGATGGTTGGGACGCCACTAAAGCAGGAATCTACTCACAACAGATAAGTCCAATCGATAGACGCCGCCGATTCAGGAGAATCAGATAAGTCACTGGTTGGTTTAAGCAAGAACCACCAAGCCTACTCTCAAATCACACTTGAGGAGAAAAATAGGCATAATGCCTTGACTTAATTCAGCAAGGTTGTAATTACAAGAGGGGGAGCCTTCTATTTATAGGAGTAAAGAGGGCGGCCATAATGAGGGAAAAAGGGGAAAAATAAAAGATGAGTGAAAAACACTCCTAAGTGGGTGTTGAACCCCTATCCCTTTGACTAATTAGCTAAGCTAATACTTAAGCCAATAAAACCATCATTTTAGCGCCCAAGATAGGAAGAAAAGGAAAAATTACAAGCATGTCCTAATTACATCCTAATCCTACTTTTATTAATCCTAATTAGGTGGAGTCTGGAATGTCGACTTGAGCCCATGGTCAAAGGTCAATGGGTTGACCATGTTGAGGGTGACTCATGCTTGGTTCAGCTTCAAGCAATTCTAGCAGCTCCATGCTTGATCCTAGCCTTCAGCTGTCAGCCCAAAGTTCTACTGACAGGTGCCATCACCCTCATAATATTTAAAAAGTAACGTGTAACACTAAAAATATTTATGTTAAAATATGAAAATCCAAAAGAGGACAATATGAGAGTTTCTTACCATTATCTCTTTCATTAAAGTCAGGAAATTTCGGAGGTGAAGTTTATGAGTTCAGTTCCTCTCCATTTCTTCAAGAAATGGATATCTCCATTTCTTTTCACCTACCGATGACACATGGTATGATAAAGATCCAGTGGATGACATTCATTTGTTACTGTTTAAATTTTTTTAAAAATAAATTATGAAAAATAGAATGAAAGGAACCACATTTTTCACGCTTAGAACTAAAAGTGAATAATTAAAGCAAGAAGAAAAAAAGAAGAATAAGCACTCTTGAACAAAATGTAAATAACAACCTTGTGTCGCTGCTGTAATTTTTTCGGTGGAGCTAGCCTCTCTCTTTTTGTTTGTGTTACCACTACCACCATATCTGTCCCACCTTTTTCCAATGAATATACTCAAAATATTTACTTCTCATATTCATACTGAAGACGCATTTAATTTTTCTCTAATCATGCCAACAAAAATTGTAGATAAAAAATAAAGCATAGGCTAGGCGAAACAACCTCTAAAAGACCATGATTGCCAATTGTTTCTTGTCACACACACTGTTTTGGTTGAAAATATTCATTTTTTTGTACAGAGGATTAAGCCATCCTTCATTTAAAATGAAATAGTACATTTTTAGTGCATTTAAAAGGATTGAGCCGTCATTCAAATTAAAGGTCAGGCAAAACATCCTTCATTTCTGATTTTGCAAAGTAGAGACACGATCACAGAGCAACTGAGTAGTAAGTAAAGGGGGAGCAAAAATATAGAAAATAAAACAAAATAAGAGACAAAATTGAAAAAACATCAGAACATGAATAAAGTAAAAGGGAAAAAAAAATTGTTGCAAGTTACTGAAATGGTGGAAGACCGAGGACGGAGGGAAACCGTGGCATGGCGCCATTGAGAACAGGGGCGTGACGACGTAGTCAAGGGCAAGGACTTTAGGGCGACACACATGCGACGTCATGGAGGAGTGTTGGTATTACAAGGGGCGGCAGGTAGGGGGTGCACGGTGGTATGGAGCGCGACATCACAGCGGTGGGTTTGGTCATACATGCGACGAGCGGGCTGGAAGCGCCCAGAATGGAAAACGAACTTTCTCATTTTGCATTTTTTAATCTCAGCCATTAGATCTCTTTCATGCCACCTGTCAACTGCACATGGAAAGGAATGGAGATCTCCATTTCTTGGAAAAATGGAGTGGATCCTGACTTGAAGTGATAAGAAGGGATGCGAGCCGTGTAAAATTCTAAAAAAATAACAAAATTTAATGTAAACGATTGAGAATAAATTGGTTATCATCGATCCTAAAACTGAGTAATTATTTTTTTGACTTACCGACTGATGATCACATTCAATGTAGAAGATACGATGCTTATTTTCATTAATTTGATAGGGTGTAACTAAATTATTGAGAATTATATCAGTTTTAGCAGGGTTGCCCAATGTGTATAGGGTATAAAGCGAAATTTATAATGATATCTTTTTTATCCTTCGATCCAATATATTAATGTATGTTTGTTAGAATAATTTTAAAGAAAAGATAATTATTTTTTAAAATATAATTATCTATTTAAATAAATAAATATACTCATACTCACATAAAATAGAGTCTAATTAAGTAAAGTGACATATTTTTATTTATATATACTCACTAAAGGACAGATCTCTACACCCAACAAAAAAGAGAGGCTGAGAGAGTAAGAAAAAATATATATTATCAATATAACATCATTAGAAGAATAAAAGACACAAAAAGAGAAGAAATAAAGTAAATGATTAGACAAATTAATGTTAAAAATGGATAGAATTAATTATTAATGATTATTTATAAGAAGAGAGAAAGTCGTAATAAAATGAGGCAATTTTAAAAACAAATTAAATAATTACTTTTAATAATTTAATATGACTTACTAAATAATTATTAGCTTATTTTTTAAAAAAATATTAATAGCAAATAAAATATTTTTTTAGGGGCCTAAAATAAAGATATTTTTTGGGGGCCTAAAGCGGGTAAGAGTTGGGCTGGCCTTGAGTTTGAGGATGAAGAATTAGTGGGGCTGCAACGCAACAGAGATTAGAAGGGAATAAGGGCTAAGTCTAGGATTATTCTCTTCATGGGTTCGAATCCGCGATAACGATGGATCGCGGCGACACCTGATTGAGTTAATAATTTTTGTCATGACAACACATACATGGATGTGAATTGTAAATTTTTTTTTTTTTGTCAAAAAATGGTATATTTTTTAAACACCAAATGACACTACAACTAAATAGCATTTATAAATCCAACAATTCACACCATGGTCTTCACATAGGGAGAATGGAAAAATATTACATGTCATAATCCAAACATGAACATAAAGAATTAGAACAATAGATAACGAGCTTTACTAATCAAGATTATGGAATCAATCCTTTTCTGCTCATCTAATAATGTTATATACATATCCCCTCCATAAAAATATAATTTTTAAGTAAGTTCACAACCTTCACAAAAGAAACACTATTAATGTCTTCAAGTCCTTGAAGATCCTTATTCCTTGTCCTGCTTATTGTTTTATGCCTTTATCTAATTACCCCCGCAGCATTGGAAGATAACCCCGTGACATGGTCTAAACTCATCTTAGCAAAATTTTAAGTTACTTCTTTTTAATTTCTCCAAACATTATCAAAGCATTAGCAAATGTTGTTTGAACATTCTCTCTTGCTTTCCTTTTCTTATTGTCTTCACTAATGTTTGCTTTCTTTGTTGATACATGGCTATCTTCCTCCCTGTCAAAATTACTGTCTCCTACACTCCATCAACATTTTCACTATTTGAAGTAGAAGGATGTTGGTTTGCATAACGGCAACTGTGTCCCAAAAAATGACACATTTATCATAATAAAAGCACCATTTCTTCTTAATTTGCTTTACAAACCTATACGTTTGCGAAAACATGAGTTGCATAATATTTTATAAAATATCATTCTAATAATGCACCATAATAATAGAATATGAAATTGAAACACACCTTACATGGTTTCTTACACTGAACTATGAAAATCTTTATTTGGGACCAAATTTGGCAACTTAAGTTAAACATTTAACTATAAAACTTTTGTCATTTTGTAATTTTTAGTACCTATATAGCGTGTTTGGTTTTTGTGATCCCTCTCGTTCCAATACCCCTAAACGTAAAAGTATCTGTTTGGATCCATTAGCTTGGATGCATGTTTGGGGCTATGGGAATTAATGGAACTACAAGGACTGATATTTTGAATTTTGATATAGATGAAAAAGAAAGAGAAATGCCAGAATTGAATCTAACATTCAATGCAAATTAGAGCTTAAAACATGTCAACCCAAAGGACAAAAGTTATAAATGCCCATACATTAAGCAAATTGTTCAATGACCTTAAATATAAATTTTAGTGTGATAGAAATTCATGCAATTTACCCAATTTAGTGTGATAGCAGCGTACCATGGTTCGAACTCGAAACCACTGATTAAGTTGAAATTACTCTTTACTACTTAATTCACGTGTTCCATGGTATACAATTTACCCATTTTACTTGCTCTTTAACGTGATCTATATATGCATATTCCAATATGTCCAATTGGGATCCTCTCCAGTTGCTGGACAAGTTTAATAGGAGAGAGATAAATACATCTCTGTGGGGGCCGCCTAGGAGATGTATCTGTCTGTTTCCTATTGGATTTGTCTAATACCTGAAAGAAATTGAACTCCCCTGTGTTGCCTCATCATATTCTATTACCTACAAGAAACAAATTAAACAAACAAAATTAACACAAATTAATGCAACCCCTATTAAGTACGTTGGTCACACAAAAAAATAGTAATTCCAAATTGGACCTGGCTGTTTAATTAATGCACATGTTTGATTTAAATTCGTGCAGAATTAATTCCACATAAAAGATATTAAAAGATAGAGAGCTTTTATCTTGGGAGAATGATCTGTTAACTTCTCTTGTAGATGAAGTCAGCTTGCTGAAACTACAGGTTGATGTAAAAGATAGTTGGAAGTGGTTGTCTGATTCAAGTGGAGTATACTCTGTTAAATCAGCATATAAGGAAGTCAAAAACGATAAGATTTTTGCCTCTTCTTCAATTTTTGCAAAACTGTGGTCGAAAGTTGCTCCATCAAAAGTTACAACATTCGCTTGGAAGGCTATTTTTAATAGAATTCCAACTAAACACAATCTGTTTAAAAGAGGCACTTTACATATTTCTCAGGTAGAGTGCCTGCGATGTGCCAGTCACGTGGAGACGAATTCACATTTGTTTTTTGAGTGCCAAGACTCTCACCAAGTTTGGATGGAATGTTATAATTGGTTAGGTGTCAGTACAACTATATATGCCGAATATTTGTGCAACTCATTTGGAACAGTTTTCTAGTGCATCTCTTTGTAAGCGTCAGAAAAAAGGATTGTTGGATTCCTATTTGGTTAGCAATTTTATGGACTCTCTAGTTGGCTAGAAATGAACTGGTTTTTATCTTCAATTAAATTATTTGTAATAGAAATGGTGGATCTAGTCAAAATCAGAACTTGGAATTGGTTAAGGACAAGGCACAAAGATTCCTGTTATTATTTTGCTTCATGGTTTTCAAATCCAGCCGATTGCCTCACCTAGAAATATTCACTATGGTCTATTTCAGTTTGTAGGGTGTTTCTGGTTATTTCAATCTATTCACTGGTACAGTTTATATTGAAATTCACTGCTGTTGGAATTTTACTGATATAATCCTAGTGAGTTCGGTCTACCGGATTGCTGCCATTGTGTTGGTTTTCATACTCTTTTTGACATCTTATTTGATCTGCCACTACTGTCATGTTGATGTTTTATTTGTTGTTGGAAGTCCTGCACTTGACTTGGTGCTAATTAGCTGGAATTGGATTTATTAGGATCTTTTGTTTTCATTGGGAATGCAAAAAGTTTGGAAGTTTGTGCAGGTTGTTTCACAATTTCTAGTATTGATACATGGATAAAGTGAATCTGGTGATTTGTACTTAGATTGGTTTTCCTAATCAATGTTGGTCTAGGTAGAATTTTCTTTTAGGTTGGCTACTGTAATGAAACTCTTTTAGTTATACTTTGTATATGGATTGGAGTACCCTTCTACTTCTTTTAATTAATTTATTTGCTTATAAAAAATGATATTAAACCACCTTCATGACTCTGTTCAATGTATTTTGTAAAATATGTATAATTTATTTTCAATAATTTAAAGTTGATGTTTTTCATTTCTTTGAAAAAAGAAAAAGAACTTCAATGAAATCAACTTCTACAATTTTTTTATCAATTGGATGTAAATTCCTAAAAGGCGCATTCGAATAACATAGGTACATTGAACTAGTTTTCGTAATTATAGCGTAACAAATTTAAAACTAAATGGTGAACTTCTAAATTCACATCTACAAGACTACCCCTGTGTTTGTTTCAGCTGAGATAGCCGAGAAAGAGAGGCGAGAGAGATACCGAAGAGAAAGCAAACTCAACCTCATTTGGTAGAGGAGAGAGTTAAAAGGGAAAGTGAAAAATATGTGGGCCCCACAGGTGAATTAAATCACCTCTGCTGAGGGGGGGAAAAGGGGGTGAGATGCCCAACAAAGACCAATATACCCTCACGATTAAGCCTCTGTTTCGTTAGAATACGATTTTAATCGATTAAAATCTATTGGAATCGTATAAATCGATTAAAATCTAACGAAATCGATTATAAATCTATTAAAATCGATTATTATTAATAAAATTGAATAAATAAATGTTTTTTTAATTTTAAGGGTAATTTTGTACTTTTACCTTCTTACACATTTCTCTCTCTCATTTTTTCATAACCAAACAACTACCATAATTAATTTATCTCCTATCTCTCTCATATTTCTCTCCTACCAAACAACATTTATTTCTACTTTATTTTTTTACTATTTCTCTCTTTCTTATCTCTCTTCCGTAACTCTCTCTTCAAACCAAACAAAGGGTACGAGAAGAATTCAATCACAACTCAGCATTGCCCATAGTAAGGACGAAAATTAAGTCAAAGTCCTGACATGTTAATTAAGTACCAATTATGTGTGTGTGAGAGAGCATGTAAACATTATTAATTATTAAGTATTAAACCATTCTCTGCATGTTGCTTTACACAATTTTTTCCCCTAAACTTTCTCAGCAAGCAAACTAGAAAATTGGTTCCCTATGTTCTTCGTTTTCCAACTTACCTCGATGATGCTTTGCGTTGAGACATGCATGAAAAAAATTTACCCAGAAAAAATCATAAACAGCGTAATATTTCATTAAGGTCTTAATATTGCCTATCATGTGATTAGACATTTGTGTTTCTTTTAAGCAAAGAAATTAATCAAATCTTTTGAATTTGACAAAAGTAATAAGATGTGACTAGTCAACCCATGATTCATATTCTTGGTTCTTGTTTGAGCTTGACCAGTATAAAATAATATTAATAAGGAGAAATAAAAAAGAGAAATTACTTCACCGTAAAGATCTCCTGTTTCTTTGCATGAAGACTGACTAGACCCGCAGTTTCTTGGTTATATATAAAAAATGCATTGCCAGTTATAGAACATGTATAATCAAATTTCGAATTAAATAGTAGTCAAATTAGTGTTAAATATGTTTTAAATCCTTGAAGTTTAACTTAATTTTTATTTTAGTACTTAAACTTTAAAACCATTGGTATCTGTCCCTTAAGTTCTAAAAGCACATAAGTTTAGTCCCTCATGTTCTGAAATCACGTAATTTTAGTCTCTTCCCTTACTACCGTTAACTTTGACGCTGACGTGACACACGAATATATGTGTCATTTTTTTCCAAACGAATATATATTTAACTTCACATTTCTCATGAATGGGGAATGCCATAAAACTGACTGGATGAGATAAGTTGTAATCCAATTGCCACATCATGGCCATTGAAAGTGATTGGACAAACTGACACAAAAATTCGTTTGTCACGTCAACGTCAAAATTAATGATGTTAAGCTGAAAGACTAAAGTTACGTGATTTCAGAACATGAGGGACTCAAACCGATAGTTTTAAATTTTAGGGACTAAAACCAAATTCGGATCAAATTTCAGGGATCAAACACATATTTAACTCGTTTCTAATTTAAGTAAACCAAATAATTATAATTAAGAGAAAAAAAAACTCCTTTAAAAAGAGTTTTTCCCCTTAAAATGCAAATGTGTGTATATTATTAATTGAATTTTAAATATATCATCATCAAAATTTACTCAACTTACCCATGTAATACATAGATAAAGATATATTTTTACATAATAAAAAATAGGGTTAAATATGTTTTTGGTCCCTTAAAAATTTCTGGAATTTGGTTTTAGTCCCTGTAATTTAAAACTATTGGTTTTGGTCCTTCAAAAATTGAAAATACACAAATTTAGTCCTTATTGCTTAGTTTTGTTACAGATTTTGCTACGGATTAGCTACAAATTTTTATCGATAAGGACTAAATTGGTGTATTTTCAATTTTTGAGAGACCAAAACCAGTGGTTTTAAATTACCTGGACTAAAACCAAATTCCAGAAAATTTTGAGGGACTAAAAACATATTTAACCCTAAAAAATATTAATATCTTTAAATTAAAAAATAAAAATCTGAATGATTTTGAATAATTATTTAATTTTTCAAATTGTAATACTAAATTATATTTTGCGATTGAAATTTAATTTACATTATTATTTGATAATAAATTATAATTAAAAAATTTAAAATCGTAATGTCAAAAATAAAAATTTATATAAAAATGAGGATTAAAATAAAAAATAATAACATAAGATTTTGAATCTTGATAAATTTTAAAATTGGTGTTGGTTTATGTTTGTAACTTTGCCGATTCGATTCATCTGTCATTGGTAATTGTTGTCATCATTTGAGGGAGTTTGTGATGTTCTACTGTATTGATTAGCTCTTTTGGCATATGGCACTTCTTTTGAATTTGTATACGTTCTGAAATATTACAAAGTGTAGGTGTGCAGCATCAGGAAGAATTTAAAATGGATTGTGAGCAGATGTGAAACTAGTCTTAGAGATTCAGTAAGTATCAACAGCCTTTATCAGTACAGGATGGTTTCTAATATTGACTTATTGGTTGCTGGTGATTTTATTTTGCTATTGGTGCAATTATTTGAAGACCATATGGTGCTAATTATCTGTTTTTGACCGAATGCTAGTGGAGGTTTCAGTCTTGGATACTGTTATTATTTTTTTTTTTGGTGCTATTTTTTGTTGTGCCATCCCTATATTGGAGTTAACCTCATAAACCTTGCTGTTGGTTTGGTGGCCTGATTGTCTTTTCGCTCCTCATTTAGGCGCTGGAAGTGGGCACTCTTGTTTTGGTTTTTTTCAACTATTGGGTTTTTTAGAGTTTTGGTTGTTGTTGTTTCCTGGAGTAGTATTTTTACCCAATTGTTTTTTTTATTTTAATCTTTGTTTGTATACGAGTTGAAGTACCCTGTACTTTTCCTTTACTAAAAAAAAATAAAATCAAGGATTAACATTTCAAAATTCAGATACGATAAGAGAGAAAAATGAAAACTTTCTTATTATAGAGCCTTGATTTTTTAAAAAATTTAAAATATATTGGTTAATAAATAAATATATTAATAATTTTCATATGATAATTTCTTTATTAGTTTGGTGTTTAATTTTTGTTTAAATTTTAAAGTATATCATATTTTATATTTAATTTTTTTAAATTATATATCATAAAAATATTAATAAAATAAGAATTTTAGCTATGCATTGGTCAAAATATTATAAATACAAGTTTTAGTTGGAAAGTTTAATAATTTGAAAAAATTACTTGGATAATCAAACGTAAAGCCTCAATGAGAGGGATTTTTTTTTTTTTTAAAGAATCTAGTTGAAAAATATGAATCATGTACATATATAAAAATTCTTCATTTCTACAAAGTGTTATCTATCTATTTATCTATCTATTTGTCTATCTTTCTTTATTTCTTCTATACATATTGTAAAATTTACTTGAACATTACTATTAATGTGGTATAATGAAATCTAACATATGGAATACTAAATATCTCTTAAAATTTATTAGTATTGTATGAATAATATTATTAAATATAACATATGGAATACTAAACATCTCTTAAAATTGATTAGTATTATATATTTCGTATTTTTAAATATTAAATCTATTATGTATAATATACTAAACATTAAAAGAAATATTTATTATATTATATAAATTTCAAATGTGAAATACTCTTAATTAATTATATTAATTAATTTTAAGTTAAGTGAATCATTTGATATTGTTGTTTACTATAAATTTAATTTAATATTTATAGATCACAACTCCTTACGATAAAGTGTCTTATAATTAATAAACAAAAAAAGTGTCTTATAATTATATTGAAATAATAAATTTAACTAATTTTATATTATTTAAACTCTATAAGAATTATTTTAAGTAATTTAAAATATAGAGATTAGGTACATTTGAAAATATATATAGCTTAAATATTATCTAAAAATATCATAGAAATAAATAAAATAATTTTATTTTATCATTGAAATTTTTTTGTGAATTTTATGTGTCATTTACATTCAATTAATTTGTTATATATTTAAAATATTCATTTTTAGTAATTGATTTAAAATTCATTGACTATTGTTACTTCAATGTTTATTCAATTTAACTTTTCACGCATTATAATTAGTATTTTATATTATAAATATGTTCTAATTAAGCACATTATTAATTGATTTTCTATGCAATGTATATTAAACTTAAAATTAACATTAAACATTTTAAATTAATAAAATAATCCATAAAGACTGTATATGAAAACTCTAAAATTGCACATGTTAAAATATTTTTATTGTTTCCTTTTTTATTGTTTGATTTTGAATGCATCAAAATCCAATGTTTCTTTCAATTTTGAATATAAAAAATAATAATCAAATTTATTATAAAATTACTCAACCCCAATATTTTTAAATAAATTTTATCAAAAATAACTATTACATAATTTTTATCATTTTAATTGTTTTCTTATAATAATATTTTAAATCAATGATGACATAAAAATAATGCAATAAATAGTGAAATATATTATCATATACTTGCTATTATATTAACAAATTGTATTAAAAATTAATTATTAAAAAATAATTATTACACAATTTTATAGTTCTGATTTTTACACAAATTTTAACTATAACTAAAATAAATAAAATTTAATCTTTATTTTTTAGTATGGTAAAAATAACTATATCAAAATTATTGTATAACATGAATCATTTAATAAACTCCCTCAATATACATTTCATTTATGTTACTATCTTTCATATTTTTAAAATGACAAATTATTTGTTTGAATATATTTTTTGTATATTTCATTTATAATCATTGCACATATTTATGAAAAAAACACTCAAATAAACTTGTGCAACACACATATATAATTTCTAGTATATATATATATATATATATATATATAAATTTTGTAAAATTCACTTGAACATTATATTAAATTAAATGTATAAAGTAATTTCCATGCTACCTATTCTTTATACATTATATTTTAATTATTCTTTATACATTATATTAATTTAGCAACTTTGGTTATTAGCTGCGACATAACTAGGAATCAGCTACAGACTAGAGAGGCAAGATTCTTCCACTTAATTCCCTTTGATAGGGCACAAACAATAACAAACTCATCACTTTCAGCGTGGAAGAGCAACCATGAACGATATAATTGTTACTATATCATTCATTACACATGTTTAAACTATATTATAATATTATCCTAAAAACCATATTTCTTGTTGAACATGCCGCTGGTAAGCAAGCTTAACCTTCATCAAATAAATAAATAAAAAAAGATCAAGATCCAGTTTTTGAGGTAGCTGGGTGCTGGTGCATATATATTTAGTCTCAATTAGCAATATAATCAAACATATGGTGGGGTGGTTTTATCTATCTATCTATATCGATCCATGGCCAATAGTCAAAGTCAAGGCTCGAAATTAAGATGGGTTTCAGCCTCAGGCTTATTGTCCCTCTTCTTCCTCTTGTTGTTTGCTGCAACCACTCTCATGAACTACTGGATTGACATCGTTAGTCTCTCTCTCTCTCTCCCTCAATTAATCTGTGTTCAAGTTAACTATAGCTTTTGACCAAAAAAATAAGTTAACTATAGCTTTTCAATTCATGCTTTGCTTTCTGGTTTTCTCACCAAAATTAATTGATGCATACTTTATTTAATTTGTCTCATTCTTTCTTATGTATAGTTGTTAATTGATTTGAATGATTGAATCCTTTCGCCTGAAAGGCTAGGACCGTTTAATTTTATACTTTAATTGGTTATCGTCATATATATGTAGTTCTGAAAGCTGTTTTTACTTTTCTTCCTCACATTTACTATCAAGTTTTTTTGTGAGTCTAAAGCATAAAAAGAAATCAGGAAAAATATTTTATTAAAATTAAACTAACAACACCTCATGCATTACATTGAAGTGTATATATTTATAAACAGAGGTGAATATTTTAGAAGTTTTATTTAATTAATAAATTATTTTATTCATAATACAAAATGATCTAAAATATAAAAATATAAATATTTGAAATTTTCACTTTTAGAAAATAAAAAAAAGTTGATTTAATTGATAGAAAACTATTTTAAAAATAATTTATAAATATTTTATTATGCTAATTAATAGTAGAAATTTGAGTATTGACTCTTTTTTTAATGGGGTTAAATATATTTTTAGTTATTATAATATAGTCGAGATATGAGTTTAGTCTTTGTAGTTCAAAATTGGTGGATTTGATCCCTCAAAAAGTGAAAATACATTTTTCCTATTCTTATCGATAAAAATTCGTAGCTTGTCCGTAATAAAATCTATAGTAATTAAAACTGAGTAATAAGGACTAAATTATAGGGACTAAAACAAATCTTAACTATACTCCAGGGACTTAACATATATTTAACCCTCTTTAATATTAACAAAGAAAAATTAAATGTTAATTTAATCTAATATAGAAAATTCAAAACCAGTGTCATAAAATAGAAAAGATACATGATTATATGAAAAAATATACAAAAACTATTTTACTCTAAAAAATAAAGACTCACATTTATTATAAAATAGTATATTTTAATAAATGGATTGCATAAAATATAGTGATCGAGTTATACTATTTTTAATACAATTAAAATACAACAATATCTAATTCTTTTAGCATGTGGTAATAAGATGTTTTTGGTGTATATAATGGTTATGATATTAATGACGTTTGAACTTGATATATATATGATAATATTAAGAATTATAAAACTTAACCAACAATATAATTTAATAAGTATTGATTGTGGTTTTGGAGATTACGTGCATGTATCTATGTACCAGAACAACACAACATACAACATTTAAATAATTTTTAATTAATGTATATATCTGTGTGTTCGTGTCGTGTGTGATTCTCATCTCTGTTCTCTCCTTTTGTTTTTTGGAAGTCTCTTCCTAATTATAAAATGGACAACATGCTTTGAACAGAGGATATCTGTATTTTTAAGTATCAACTTATAATAGATTAGAATATTTGAACTAGGAGAGATTTAATTTCACGATATATATGGGAAATAATAAAATAAACTGAGATTAAAGTCCACACACGTAACTGCTTTCTGGATTATAATTAAAAAACAATTAAAGTCCATTGACTTTGGTGGTGTGTGCATTATGATTCCACCCGTAATTAATATATATTAATTTTGTGTGGATGTGGAGAAAGGTTTGAAATATCAAATATGATTGAAAATAAATGAGTAAATTTTATATACTATTAAAATGATCAGATAGAAAAGTTAGAGGAATAATTGATGTAATTTTTACAATTCAATAAAATGAGAAATATCAAATGAATCTTATATTAGATGAAAAAGATAAATAAATGGAACGAATAAAATAAGATGGAGTAAAACTATTTTCTAGGATTTTTAATTTTCTATCCAATTGCAAGTTGCAAGGGTAAAACTTTGATGTGAGTCCACATCAATTTATTTCATTTGTATCTTTTTTCAAATTAATGATTTTATATCTTGCTTCACGTTTTTTTATTGTCATTCCTTTTATTTTCTCCAAACACAAACTCAACAAAAGTGCACATCTAAATTCATCAAATAGTGGCTATAGCCTATAGTGCAAGTCGTATAAATTTACAAATAGTTTGGGGGAAATGGGCCGGGAAATCCTGGAGGAGAGGGGAGGTAAATGAAGGGGACCAGAGTGTTTTGGCAATGCATTTAAATTAGCTTATTGAAAAAACTAAAAGTTGATTTATAACTTGTTTAACTAATTTTAAGTTTTTAAGTCCCTTTTTGGGAGGGCAGGGTTCAAATTTTGGAATTGTCATTCTTGAGAGAGTTTTACTTAATTATCACTCCCGACTCGAGGGTTAAACCCATTACTATTTGTGGGAGATTCCCGATAAAAAAAAATCTCTGCTTATAATTGATGGAAATGCACATAAGTTTATGATGTTTTCCAATAGAGTAAATTACTCCAATGCCCCTATCTTTTATACTTCCAACACAAAACTCCCTCTATTTTGAAAACCTACTCAAAACCCCAATTAATCAAACTCTGTCATGAATATTCCGTTAGATGTTTTTTATCATTTGTCAAAATTTATTTTCTTTGAAAATCCAAGATTTCCCTTTCTGAATTTTTTAAATTACAAACCCCTTCTCTTTCCCATAGCTAAAAGTGAAAGCCCTTTTGAATTGTAAACCCATGCCTTTGTGTATTTTTTTTATGTGGTTGTTGTTCTTAGACCCCAAAAAAGTTGTTATTATATTTTTACTTTGACAAGTATCTTTTATTTATTTATATCATTTTTTATTTTATTTTATTAGTGATTCATTCGATCAAAATAACCTTATTCGATATCTTGTGACTGAGAAAAGAGAAATGGTGTTAAGTATCTCGAGCCTTGACTATTGAAGCGAAGCCAGCTTCGCCTATCTCTTTTCTTTAAATAATAAAAGAGGAAATGCAAAATAAAGAGGAAGTTAATGTCCAAAATACTGTACGTACATTTTCCATAATAATATAGCTCAACCTCACTGATATCACTATAAATAATACATTATCATGCTTAGAATAAATACTATATTTCCAACCTTTTGGTTAAGATAATAAAAAAAAATAAAGATTCTAAATTTAGTCCCTCTTAAAATTAGATTTCAATCCGAAAGGCGATAGAGAAAGAGCACAGTTGCATCATGCATTTGGCACACTAAAAAGGTGCACAGTTATTAATAGTCAACAAAATAGGTTGTAGAATTCTAAGGCTAACCTCTCGCATTTGAATCATGGTGGCTATGCTATGAGTTTGTTAGCATAATGACGAGATGGATTTTCTTCTCCATCACCATCTTGGTTGCATTTGTTGCAATCACTTTCGTTCTGGAAATTGACCTTGTAAGTCTTCTCATCATAATATCCATAGCATACATATTTATGTGTGTACTAATTGATGGCAGAGCTAGCATGTTTTAATATGCTTTTGTATTCCCTGTCTCTCCCTCATCTGTTCATAAGAGATGAGACATAATTTGATTTAGTTGCCTCTCCTTTGTATGTGATATTGAAATCATGTGTTCTTAGTCTTAGTTGATGTATATTATAAGAACTCATCATAAGAGAAAATTTCGTCCTGAAATTTCGTTGGCAGTTATATATCCTCATCAAAGGTCAATTCTCTGTTTCATATTAGACTCTTCCCAGCTAGTTAAACTAGAATTTGGTGTTGCGGAGATAATGTGCGTTTGAGTGCTCAGCAACTTTGAAACAAACACATACTTACACAAAAAGAATACACAACAATGGTGGTACTTAAAAAAAGAAAAACTAGTGGGATGGGACCCTCAATTATAAGGAATGTATAGTAAAATAACAATTAGTGCAAGATTAATATAATGATTGAGAGAAACACTGTAAAATAAATTAAAAATATCATATCATTAACTCTAAAATTTGAGTCCTCAATTTTTAGAATGCCATAGCTTGGATACACACTCATTTTTTTCATGAAATCATATTGATCATGTAACCACATGTATTGGAAGTATATTATGAGCTTTTATATTAAATTTTTTAATTAATTACTCGATTAATTTTTTTTTATTTTCTTAATTTCTTTAATATTCATAATAAAATGTTCAAAAATTATCAATTAAACTAACTTTTAGAGTTTCATAAATATTTCAAAAATTATCAATTAGACCGTAACATAAATATTTTTAATTTAATTTATATATTTTATAAAAAATCCGTGTTCTATTTTGTTATCTTTTGATATAGGACGCGGTCTCCTTCACACAGCCCATTTCTTCTAAACCCCACTTTGTGCGCGTTAGTTAGCTTAATTAAACTAATATATGCATAACATTATTGTATGGATTATTATATTATAGTGACGTGTTGTGATGTTATGATATAGCAGTGAAGTGTGCATAATATTTGTTTTTTATTTTTTATTTTAGTCCATGTTCAATGTGAGACCATTATATACAATGGGTGTATACTAGTTGCAAATTTTAATCTCGGATATCACCTACCGAAGTTTAAAGTGAAATTAAGCACGTTTTTTTAAATTATTTTTTAAAAGAATCACTTTTTTTAAAAAAAAATATTTATAAATTTTTTTAAGATGTTTGTCTAAATTTTTTTTAAAAAATAAAATCAGAAAATAATCAGTTTTCTACTTTTTTAAAAAGCAACTCTGAGTTGCTTCTTAAAAAAATAGTTAAAATAAAAGAGAGAAAATTTTTTTTAACAATGTGAAAGCATTTATTTAACAAGGTGAAAACATTTATTGTGGCAAATAAAGTGTTTTTTTATGATTGTAGCCAAACATAAATTTATTTCTGATTATACAAGAATCTTTAAAATAAAATTAATTTTTTTTAAACAATTTAAAAAAGTATTTTTTTAAGCACAAACAAACTGACTCATTATCTGGATTATTAGAAAACGGTTTTGATAATAAAAATTATTTATTTCTTTTTATAATTTTATCCTTAAACCTTAAATAAATAAGGCTTAAGGGCTAATATTATTAAAATCGAAATAAACTTATGTAAACACATGCATAACTTTGTTACTTTGTGTTACAGTCCAAAATAACAAGCACTACTATACTGAAGACAATTATAGTTCTCAATAAGCAACAAGTCCAATTCCCACTGCACTGCACCAATGGAACCCCAGCAGCAACCTGCCCAGCATACTACCCAACAAACTTTGAGCTTGATGATGCTTCATCAACTACATCATGTCCAGAGTACTTCAGATGGATCCATGAAGATCTAAAACCATGGGAGAGTACAGGAATTACAAGGGATATGGTAGAAACAGCCAAAAATATGTCACATTTTAGGCTTGTGGTTGTAAATGGAAAAGCCTATATAGAGAAACATGCCAAATCATTTCAGACAAGGGATGTGTTCACAATATGGGGGATTTTACAGCTTCTAAGGCTATATCCAGGAAAGATACCTGATTTGGAGCTAATGTTTAGTTGTGGGGATAAGACTCTGGTGCACAAAAGAACTTTCCAAGGACCACAAGCCATGTCACCTCCACCTTTGTTCCATTACTGTGGAGATGAAAATTCCTATGATATTGTCTTCCCTGACTGGACCTTCTGGGGTTGGTAAAGCTTCTATTCCCTTTATTTGAAATTAAATTTATACATAATATAAACAAGGGCTCTAAATTAAAGGGCCTTTTTCCTATTAGCAACAATGAAAACTATAACTTCTTCCACTTCATGTGTGTGGTAGAAGCAATGATATGAGGGAAGTGAAAATTGACAATGTTTTCATACTTTGGCACATCATTGATTTTCACCATTCCTCTTCTATTTCTTCTACCAAGCATACTTGCTTAAAGGGGTAGTAACCCTTTTTATAATCTTCTCATAAGTTTCCTTTTTATTTGTTCTACTGAGTTTTTATGTCTCATGGCCATATCCAAGTTTGAGGACATAGTGTGCGTTTAATTTATTCCAAAATCACGTTATAAACGTGGATTCGGACAAACGCTACAAAAAGCAGCGTTGACTTGGATCCATGTTTAAAACGTGATTTTAGAGTAAACCAAACACGCTAATAATGTTATTTCATTGTTTTTCCTTTGGTTAAAAATGAAACATAAGGAAGACAAAACTTATGTTTTTATATTTTGTTTTCTTACTAGGGCTGAGCTCAACATAAGACCATGGGAAACAACATTACAGAATCTACAAGAAGGCAACAAGATTGTCAAATGGGAGGATAGGATACCCTATGCTTTTTGGAAGGGCAACCCAGCAGTGTCTATTATTAGGAAAGAACTCAGCAAGTGCAACACCTCAGACGAACATGATTGGAATGCCAGAATATATGGCGTGGTAAATACATGACTTTAAGCTTCCCTTTAACAACTTAGTAATTGCATTAATTGTTTCAAGATGAAATTAAGATTTTCTTTTGTTCCTTTTCAGCAATGGAAACAGGAGAAAGTGAAAAAATTCCAGGACACAAAACTAGAAGATCAATGTACTTATAAGTATGTAAATGCTTTAAAGCACTAATTTGCTTTTTGAATCTGTTACATATGAGCTTTGAGATTTTACTGAGTTAAGAAATTTGTCTGTTATGTTTCATGTTAAGGTACAAGATTTATGCAGAAGGGGCTACATGGTCAGTGAGTGAAAAGTACATAATAGCATGTGACTCCATGACAATGTTCATAGAGCCAAGGTACTATGACTTCTTTACAAGAAGCATGGTACCTTTGCAACACTACTGGCCTATCAGTGTCAAAAACATGTGTGAAGAGATTAAGTATGCAGTGGACTGGGGCAATGCTAACCTTGACAGTGTAATTATCTTCATTTTCTATCAGCCTCTTAATGATTTCTATACTTGAAAACAAGCTAATGTTGAACTAAAAAGTATGATAGTTGCACAATGAAACATGCACTTTGTTTCTACATATACACATGACATCTGAATTAAATTAGACTTAACTATATTGGATCTACCTAAATTTTACCATAACCTAGAACTTCAGCAATCAATTATTAGTTCAAAATCCTCTTCATGGAACAATCCTGACATCAATCTCAAAAGACCCTGTTGCACATTGTGTTGTGAAGTCAATACATCACTGTCTAATTTATTTTAAACAATTCTCAATTTTAATTGCAGGCACAGACAATTGGAAAAGGAGGAACTGACTACATCATAGATAATTTAAAGATGAAGTTTGTGTATGATTACATGTTTCATCTATTAAATAGTTATGCAAAGCTCTTGAGATTCAAACCAACCATACCTGAAGGAGCTGTTGAGTTTTGTTCTGAAAGTATGGCTTGTAACCTGCGTGGTCAAAGGAAGCATTACATGGTTGAGTCCATGGTGATGTCTCCAAGTGATACTCCTCCATGTTCAATGCCTCCTCCTTATACAACTGAAACTCTTAAAGAGTTTCTACAGAAAAAGGAGAATATAATCAAGCAAGTGAAGGCAAGGGCAGTGAATAAAGAGCAATGAAGGCCTGTGTTGTATGTAGTCTTTATGTAAGATATAGTTCATACACACATGAACACACCCTTTCTCAAGCAAAATGGGTCTGCCATACTCTACATGCATTTCATAGAAATAGTTAGTCACAGTGTAGCAAATTAAGCTTGTCAAAATGTAATTGACAATTCTTGATTGGAAGACCATTTTTTGTTAGTAAAATTTTTAGTTACATTTTGTAATTTAGATTGTTACATCAATAAAGAACAGAGTACTTCTCAACTTCTCATAACCTTACATGAAATAGACGGTATGGTGAGACTATTGAAGTGTGTATAAATCATTATTTTTACAAAAATAAGTGGCCGACCTATATGTCTACTAGCCTGGCCTATTTTTTATTTACTTCAACAATTGACCTTCTAGCAAACTAGTAAGTTTGGACTTTAAAAAAATGTCTACTTTAACTTGTTAAATAAAACCTAGTCATTTCAAAATGATTATTTAATCTGTCAAGCCAGCGTATTTGTCTACTGTTTAAATATATAATTAAGAGTTTCATAATATTTACATAATTTATTAGTTATAATAATATAATATATTAATTTTATTCATAATATATATGATGTCGATTTGAAAACTAAAATGGTTCAGAGTGTGAAGAATATGTTGAAAAATATTTTATTGTTTTTAATTTTATTTACAGAGTCATGAAAATAAAAAATAAAATGAAAATAAATTGATTTTTTTTATAATTATTAATAAAAAATACCAACTAAAATAAAAATTGAATCAAACAACAATTAAGAATGTGGTTGATTTTGTTTTGTTTTTAGTTTTTCAAAACCGTTTCATAAAACAACTTTTAAGAATTATTTTGGTTTAATTATGTTTTTGTTTCTCTAAAATATCACGATTTTTCTATTTGGTCCCCCATTTTTATTTTTTTTTCTAAAGTAGTCCTCCAAAATTTTTTTTTTTTAAATGGTCCCTTTGATTTTTTTTATCATAAAGTGCTAACGTGGCACCGAAAACAGATAGACCATTTGAAAAAATCATGATATTTTGGGGGACTAGTTTGGAAATCGTGATATTTTATAGGGATTGATTTGGAAATCGTGATGTTTTTAGGGACCATTTGGAAAAAAATATTGTAAAAAAATGAAGGGACCGTTTAGGAAAAAATCATTTTTAGAGGACTATTTTAAAAAAAATAAAAATGGGGGACAAAATGAAAAAATTGTGATATTTTAGGGGGCAAAACCTAATTAAACCAATTATTTTTTATGAACGAAATGATTTATTTACAATATTATCACCACAAAAGCAGAAAAATAAAATAAAAATTAAAAAATATTTATTTAATACTTGACACCATCCACGTACTTTTGCCCCAACCATGTGACACCTTCCACAACTGCCAATGTTATTACAATGGAGGATGTCAAGAAACGGGAGTGGAAAGAGTGAGATAGTCATGGTAATGGAGGGTGTCGAGACAATTGTGGGGTGGATAGTGTCGGTGCTGGTAGAGGATGTGATATGGTTAGGGATGGGAATAGGCCGAGTCGAGCTAAGCTTTTCAAGGCCCAAGCCTGGTCTGCACCTTAAATCCATGGTCTGAGTCTGACCTGTTTACTGACATAGACTTTATTTTATGGTCTGAGCCTGACCTATTTAAAGCCTGACATGGCCTGAAAGCCTATTTAAAAGCTTGTTTTATAGTAAGGTACTGGAATATATCATAAACATATATATGAATAGACTTATAGGCTCAAGTTTTTAATATACTTAAATGTTTATACAAGCTAATAAGTATATAATTATAAGTAAATATAGTAAAAATATCTTTATAATAATACTAGCAATATAAAAAATAATAGTATTTTATTTATATTTAGTTAAATAGAACGGTCTGATAGGCTCAAAAGACTTTTTCGATGGCCTGAAGCCTGGTCTGTTTTGCTATATAGGCTTTTGAAAAAGTCTTGGCCTGGGCCTGATGTAGGCCGAGTAGTAGGCCCCTGACGAGCGGTTTGACCTGTTCACACCCCTAGATATGGCGATAATTACGGAAGGTGTGAAATGATGGTTGCAATCGTGGAGGACGTTAGGCAACAATAATAGAAAAGGATCGGATGGCAGTGATGGTAGTAGATAGGGATGTCAATGGGGCGGGACGGGTAGTACACTACCTGTATCTATGCCCGCTAAAATTAACGGATACCTATGTGCGTAGCGGGTATCCACGGGTGCCCATTAATATTAAGAAAATCAAAATGTATAGAAAAAATGAGAGAAAATATCATATAATATATCATAATATCCTATAATATTAATATTATATAATATAAATTAACATTATATAATACCATTACGTATTAATATATTAAAATATCATTATAAAATAGTAAAAATAATTTTTTTTTTCTGAAACAAGTAAAAATAATTTTTATATCATCATAAAATAATAAAAAATTCTAATATTTTAATACATTTAATAGAAAATATATTTTAATGAATCCTGCAGGGCGGGTAGTGTAATATTTGTCCTCACCCATTTAATAAATATGCGGGTACTCATTGCCGGTATATCAACGGGTATTCGCGGTTGCGATTTTTTTTATCCCTAGTAATAGAAGGTGTTAGGTGACGACAACGATGGACTTATAGCCGGGTAATGGGCCGACCCGACAAAAAATGGAGCGGGGCGGGCGTGTTGGTCTGCCAAACAGAGTGACCCAACATATACAACTCATCCCGTTATATATTTGAAATATTGAAATTATTTCTCAATATGTGTCATTTGAAACTCTTTATATAATTATTATGAAAATTCTTCCTTTTTTTTAAATTCTTTCTTTTACTATTTCAACACATAAAATCTAGGAATTTCAAATTACTCTGTACAAACACAAAAATAATTTGAAAGAACTCTATAAAATTATTATTTTAGAGATATAATCGGGAATGATATAGAAAATATAATAATTTTAAAATGTATAAATTAAATTACAGATATTTTGAAATATAAGCATCTAATTAAAAACCATATCTTGTCTATTATATTTTATAAATGGTAAATATTTTAAAATTATTATATAAAAGAAAGATTCTTACATATATCATAGATAATTATTATAGAAAATACATTAACAAAATAATTTTAAAATTATAGAAATGAAATTGCAAATCAATAACTAATTTATTGACCATCTATGAAATGTCTATTATATACAATATTTGTCTGCACAACAATATATATAAGGTGCAGATTATAATTGTCTAGATCCTGGATAAAATTCTAGAGAATTATTATAGAAAAGAAAACACATTAACATATTAACCTTAAAACTATAGAGATGAAATTACAAATCTTTGAAATATAAGAATATAATTAAAACTATATCTTGTAATTTCTATTTTATGATGGTAAATATTTCAAAAATTAATATAGAAAAGAAACAGGTGCATTCAAATAAAAATAAAACATGTAAGTCAATAAATTATAATAATTAATTAAATAATCTAATATGACAAAGAATGGTTAATGAATAATAAATGAATATTTTGTTGACGTATTGGACTCAAAAGTTTCCACTTAAGCAGAAATTTGTCCATCCATAGAAAAGTATATTCCAAGGATCTACATTTTATATTTATATATAAAAATGAGACAAGCAAAAGTGAGACATTCAGTTCTCTGTTACGTGAAACTCCATTCTTCCCTCCTCTCATTTTGATTCTAACATAAGTTTTCTGTTACTCAGCACAATCTCTCTGTTTTTTTTTTTCTTTTCTTTCTGCCTTCAGCCCTTTAAGTGAATTAGTGTCAGGTATGCCAGGAAGATATACATAAATTATATTTGAAATTTGTATGAGTGTTTCGTTTACTGTAAAATTACATTTTAAACACGGATTCGGGTCAACACTATACTCTATAGTATTGGTCTTTTTGGTTTAACCACAGTTCGAGGCGGAACATTCACATCATGGTGGGGCTAGCTCTCCCAGCGAGGATTTTTTCTATCCACAAGACTCGAACTCGAGACCTTGCTTAAGGGGATCAAGCATGTACCACTTGAACCAACCCCGTTGGTACTCTATAGTATTGGTCTGAATCCATGTTTGAAACATACATGATATAATGATTTTTTGAATTTTATTTACTTCTTTCTATTCAGGTATAACGTCTCTCTCAATCCAAGTTTTTCTATAAGCTAATTATTATTGGCAATGAGCAATCTTAAGGTAGGTGTGGAAGTTGTAGGTGCTTATGACCTTATGGCCAAAGATGGGCAGGGCTCATGTAGTGCTTTTGTGGAATTTCACTTTGATGGTCAGAAATTTCGGACAACTACTAAAGACAATGATCTGAATCCTATTTGGAATGAGACATTTTACATCAACATTACTAATCCAAGTAAATTACCAAACCTCACTCTTGATGCTCGTGTCTACCACTACAACAAAAGCAATAGTTCCAAGGTCTTCCTTGGTAAGGTTCGTCTTAGGGGAACCTCATTTGTCCCATATTCTGATGCTCTTCTTGTTCACTACCCTCTGAAAAAGAAATTCATTTTCTCACGTTTTAAAGGAAGGCTTGGTTTGAAGGTGTTTGTTACTGATGACCCTTCTTCTATAGGAGGATCCATATACCATGTTCCTGATGTGGAACCCTGCTCTATGAATACGGATCAGGACACTCATTATGAACTGAATAGCATTGCTTCATGTCTTGGTTTACAGAGTAGTTATGGGAATGGACCGAAGCAGACATGGTATGATCAAAATTTGATCAAATAGTAAAGTGGATAAGCACAGAATATAAACTACATGAAATCATGGTTTAGTAGTAGTACCCCTGGTTACGTGAAAACATGGATTAATCTTGCGTGATATTTGAAGTTTTGAATTTACTTTTTTTACTAAATATTGTAAGTTTTTTCCGCTGGATTGTCGTTTATATGAAATTTAGTTTATAAACGAAAAATGAAATTTCATATTGGAAGTTGATCCATACCTGAACGAGCCGGGCAACCTCATATGCAAGCTACCCCTTTCTCGACCCATCCCACCTCGGCAGTCAAGACCTCTTAACTACCAAGTTGAGGGGCAATTGATCCGGATCAGGCTGGGACCGAGACATGTTCACCCCTAGTTGGGGTCCAACCCATGACTAGGTAATGGTACCTCGGTTAGACTGGGACACGCCAGCATTCCCCTCGACTGATGAACGAGACATCCGACACTACAATATTTTAGAGTTTAGGTAACACTTTTTTAAAAAAGATTTAAAAAATCATAACTGAAACACGAGTAAGACAACGATTTTGCTAACTATGAACTATTATTTGGTCAACAATTTTAGAATCATTCCTAAAACACATAATAGGCAATTCATTGTTAACCGTGGTTAGTTTTATTGCAAATCATTCCCATAAGTGTTAATATACAACGACTCTAAACCGTAGATATAATAACTTTAGCGACTGTTATAAAACCGTTCCTATACCATTTATAAAACCGTAGATATAAGTCTATTTGATGCAACATGGTAAAAATTGTTCCTAAAAAAGTACAATTATGTGTGTTAAATTATTTTTTCTAATTATTTTTAACCGACACCATTATTGTACCAACCTATTCTTTACAATTCATTAAATTTATTCGAGCCAACTTGATGGAACTAACCTATTCTCCATACCATAGTGAATCTTTCAAGAGTAGTCTAGATTTAATACCTATCAACTCTCAGTATTATAATTTTAAGACCTCAATTTGGATAGTGATACACTTGGTAAAAAAGACATTTTTTTTGTAGTGATGCTCAAGCACACATATTTTTATTTCTATGGTTTCATAGACAATCATAATAGAAATTGAATTTAATAACTATACACTGTCAGTATAAAAGAATTTTACACAGACATCCAATAATGTGTTACCACATCATTTAATGAATTTAATAGTATATGAGATGTCATATTCATTAAATGAGGTGACAACATACGATTAAATGTATGTGTAAAACTTTTTTACATTGACAGTGCATAGTAATTAAACTCATAGAAATTATGTTTAAACTTAGTTTTAAAATAAAAAATATTAATTAACAAATACTTATAACATCTATAAAAAATGTTTAACCATGAATATCAATATTTAAAAGCATATTTAAATTAGTTTTATAATTAATTTATAGAAAATGAAATTGCAATTATTTCAAATATATGAATTTAATTAAACAAATTTAATGACTAATTTATTGATTATCTATGAAATGTCTATACAATAGTTGTCTGCATGCACAACAATATATAATGGGTGGAGATCCTAATGGTCTAGACCTTGGATAAAATTCTAGAAAATTATTACTTTCGAGATATATCATAGAGAATTATATAGAAAATATATTAACAAATTAATTTTAAAATCATAGAAATGAAATTTCAAATAATCGAAATATAAGAATTCAATAATTGATTTATTGACCATCTATGAAATGTCTGTACAATATTTGTCTGCACAACAATAAATATAAGGTGCAGATCATAATGGTCTAGATCTTGGATAAAATTATAGAGAATTATTATTTTCGAGATATCATAGAGAATTAGTATAGAAAGCATATTAACATATTGATTTTAAAATCATAGAGATTAAATCACATTCACAAATCTTTCAAATATAAGAAACTATATCTTTTCATTTCTATTTTAAGATGGTAAATATTTTAAAAATTAATACAGAAAAGGAAGATTCCCACATAAATCAGGTGTATCCAAATTAAAAAAAAAAAAACATGTAACTCAATAAATTACCGACATATAGTTAATTAATTATAATAATCTAATATGATAGAGAATGACTAATGAATAATAAATGAATATTTTGTTGAAGTATTACGCTCAAAACTCAAAAGTCTCCACTTAAGCAGAAATGTGACCATAGAAAAGAATATTACAAGGATCTATCTATATATAAAATGAGATGAGACAAGCAAGACAAATAAAAGTGAGACACTTAAACGTGTGAGGGAAAGGGAGGGTGAGTGAGTTTAGAGTGTGTGGGGCCAAACCAAACCCACCCAACACACTGCAATTCTGTGTTCACAGTACGAATGAATAATTGTGGCACACCCACAAAATCTCAAACACATTTTCAGACTCTCTTCTCTTCTCTTTCAACGTCAATGTAAGTGTGCTGCTTGACTTAAATTAACCTTCTCAGAAATTTCATTTCTCATTCCTCTTAATTTTCTTTTCCTTTTTTCCCCTTCTAATTCTAACATAACTCACCTCAATCTCTCTCTCTCTCTCTCAGGTCTTAAGCTCTTCAAGTGGGTCACCCTTCAAGCGAGGTCTCAATCCTCAAAGCTCACACAATCTCAGGTGTGCTTCTTCTTCTTCTTCTTGGTTTTTTTTTCTTAGGGTATATGTGGAATATTTTGATGACCTACAATTAGATTTTGTACAAGAAGGATTTTGTTTGTTGTCGGATTTTTTAATTGGAGGTTGATAAATTCTTGGAGTCTTAAAAGCTTCAATTTTTCTGTTCTAATCTGGTGTTGGTATTGGAATTTTGGCCACCCATTAGCAGAAAACTGGTCACTCTGTTTTTTTTTTTTTTTTTAATGGGGAAAATTTAATGGTAAATTTGGGTGAGGTTCTTCAGAGAAGGAATTCAAGTTTGATTTGTCATCTGTTTTTTTTATACATATATTTGTCATCTCGGTTTAAACAGTTTTTTTTTTTTCGTGATTCAGGGATCCTTGAATATTGTTTGAAAGAACTTTTTCTTTTCTTCAGAGTATCTGAAAATTCTAGTCACATGATCTCATGCTTGTTATCCCTATTCTATGATTCTATTTTCTTTTGTAAATTTTGGAAATTCTTTTATTTTCTGTGTGTGGAATAGAAAGTAAGGGTCCTTTTGATTCTTGTCTTGCTTTTTGATCACGGAGAGGAGAAGACAATTGTGGAAGTGGTAGGTGGAAACTTTTGTAGTATTGAGCTTTAAGAATTACTTGCTTTCTGTACTAATACCCATCTCATTTTCTTTACCCCTTTTTTCTTTCTTTTCACTTTAGCTGGGTGAATTAGTATGCGATGTCTTATCTTATTTATGACAGTAACTAACTGGATAATAATTTAGAATTCCTGTTGCTTTCCTTCACACACAAACACGTGAATTTTAATATTTTATGCATTTAGCAAGATTGCATTTTATATTGGGTATTGGCCTCCTTGGTCAACTTTTACTGTTGAAAAAGAATAGCAAAGAAGTATTGATTTGAATATTTCATGTCTTTCTTAATAAATCAATCAATGAAAATATCTTTACTTAAGTAATGTTTGTTTGCTGGGGAACTTCCAAATTATTTACTTGGATATTATGATAGGGACTCAAAGGTTTTTCAGAGAGGTTGTGTTTGGTTGATGTGGTAATGTTAGTCTGTTATGTTTCCATCTGGCATGTTGCCTTTTCTGTGTTAAAGAGAGTTGTCTGCTAATAAAATAAGATTTTGAAGCTTAGATATCTCATGGAATTGCTATACTACTGCTAGAATGTTCCTTTGCATATTAATGAAAAACATAAACAAATTGCTGGATTAAGGGTATAAATTTAATTTTCATCCGCTGACAGTGTAAAGACTAAAGAGTTAACCATATAGTAATATGTATTTTGAAAATTATTTAAGAATTTACTGCAACGGAAAATCTACTTACTACAACAATGTTGCCCTTTCTTTGGTTATTGATATATAATAATATAAAAGGTCTATACTCTATACTGCCCATGGATTAAATTTATCCTCATCATTTTATAGAAGATATGGCCAGAAAGATACATATATTTGAAATCTGTATCAGATACCATAATGATCTTGAATCCTATTTATTTCTTTCTTTTCAGGTATAACGTCTCTTTGTCTAAGTTTTCTTGGAAGCTAATTATTGGCAATGAGCAATCTCAAGCTAGGTGTGAAAGTTGTGGGTGCTCATGATCTTATGCCCAAAGACGGGCAGGGCTCATGTAGTGCTTTTGTGGAACTTCACTTTGATGGTCAGACATTTCGGACAACTACTAAAGATACAGATCTGAATCCTGTTTGGAATGAGAAATTTTACTTCATCGTTACTGATCCAAGCAAATTACCAAACCTCACTCTTGATGCCTTTGTCTACCACCTTAACAAAAGCAATAATAACAAAGTCTTCCTTGGTAAGGTCCGCCTCACGGGATCCTCGTTTGTCCCATACTCTGATGCTGTTGTTTTGCACTACCCTCTGGAGAAAAAATTCACCTTTTCCCGCGTAAAAGGAGAGCTTGGTTTGAAGGTATTTGTTACTGATGACCCTTCTATAAAATCCCCAAACCAACTTCCTGCTGTGGAACCCTCTATGAATATAGATCAGCACTCAACCCAGGATCAGTCACCAGCATCATTCACAAATTCAATCCTGAACATCTTTTCTCGTAAGAAAAATGTGTCAAGGCACACATTTCATAATGTTCCCAAGTCAAATCAAGAAAAAGAACATCAACCATCTCCTTCAGCAGATGCAAAGTCGACTGTAGACTATGGGATGCATGGGAAGAAATCTGGACTGCCTCCTCTAAGAGTCATGCATGCATATGGAGGTTCATCATCTCCAATGGATTATGCACTCAAAGAGACAAGCCCTTTTCTCGGAGGGGGACGAGTAGTTGGTGGGCGAGTTATACGTGGGAACAGGCCAGTCAGCACCTATGACCTTGTTGAACCCATGCATTACCTTTTTGTACGAGTTGTAAGAGCTCGTGACCTTCCATCAAAGGGTGTGACTGGGGGCCTTGATCCATATGTGGAGGTAAAGGTTGGAAACTTCAAAGGAATTACCAAGCACTATGAGAAAACTCAAGAACCTGAATGGAATCAGGTGTTTGCCTTCACAAAGGACAATCTCCAGTCAACTAAGGTTGAAGTTGTGGTCAAAGACAAAGGTATGTTACTAGATGAAGCTGTTGGAACTGTGAGGTGTGATCTCCATGATGTTCCTACACGAGTTCCACCTGATAGTCCATTGGCGCCTGAATGGTATCGGATTGACAAGGGTGGGGACAAGAAAAAAGGGGAGTTGATGCTTGCTGTATGGTTTGGCACACAAGCTGATGAAGCTTTTCCTGATGCTTGGCATTCTGATGCACTCTTTCCTGGTGAAATCTCTTCATTTGCCTATGCTCAGATTCGATCAAAAGTTTACCATTCACCAAGATTATGGTACGTACGTGTTAGAGTGATTGAGGCACAAGATTTACTGGTATCAGAGAATTCCCAAATTTCAGATGCCTATGTTAAGGTACAGATTGGTAACCAGATCTTGAAGACAAAACCAGTTCAATCAAGGACCATGAGCCTACGTTGGGATGAGGAGCTGATGTTTGTTGCTGCTGAACCCTTTGAAGAACCTTTGATCATTTCAGTTGAAAATCGTATTGGTCCCAACAAGGATGAGACCATTGGGGCTGTTGTTATCCCTTTGACCAAAGTTGACAAGCGTGCTGATGATAGGATTATCCATACTAGGTGGTATAACCTTGAAGAATCCACGTCATCTGCAATGGATGGGGAACAAGAGAAAAAGATGGAGAAAGATAAGTTTTTCAGTAGACTTCACCTCAGTATCTGTCTTGATGGCGGGTACCATGTTTTTGATGGGTCAACTTATTATAGTAGTGATCTCAGAGCCTCATCAAAGCAGCTCTGGAAGAAGTCAATTGGTTTCTTAGAACTTGGCATTCTAGGTGTTGATGGACTTCATCCAATGAAAACCAGGGAAGGAAGGGGGGCATCAGATACATACTGTGTGGCAAAATATGGGCAAAAATGGATTCGCACTCGAACCATTATTGACAGTCTAAGCCCAAAATTCAATGAGCAATACACTTGGGAAGTTTTTGATCCAGCCACAGTTCTCACTGTGGGGGTGTTTGATAATGGACATCTTAACAGTTCAGATGGTAACAAAGATTTAATAATTGGAAAAATTCGGATCCGAATCTCAACCCTGCAGACTGGTCGTGTTTACACAAACTCTTATCCCTTACTAGTGCTTCATCCTTCAGGTGTCAAAAAAATGGGTGAACTGCACTTGGCCATTAGATTCTCCTGTTACTCAATGGTTGACTTGATGAACTTGTATTTTAAGCCTCACTTGCCAAAAATGCACTATAAAAGGCCACTTAACATAATGGAACAGGAAAAGCTGCGACACCAAGCTGTCAATGTTGTTGCTGCTCGTCTTAGTAGGGCAGAACCCCCACTTAGAAAGGAGGTAGTTGAGTACATGTCTGACACAGATTCTCATCTTTGGAGCATGAGGCGTAGCAAGGCAAACTTCTATCGTCTGATGGCAGTGTTTTCAGGAATTCTTTCAGTAGTGCGATGGCTGGGGGAAGTTTGTGCATGGAAGAATCCTGTTACAACAGTGCTGGCACACATTCTTTTTCTGATGCTCGTGTGTTTCCCAGAACTTATTCTGCCAACCATGTTCCTATACATATTTGCAATTGGTATGTGGAATTGGAGGTTCCGCCCGAGATACCCTCCTCACATGAACACTAGGCTGTCTTATGCAGATGCAGTGACCCCAGATGAGCTTGATGAGGAATTTGACACATTTCCTACCTCAAAGAGTCCTGATGTAGTGCGTTGGAGGTATGATCGGTTAAGAAGTGTGGCTGGAAGGATTCAAAGTGTTGTTGGAGATCTAGCTACACAAGGGGAGAGGATCCAAGCGCTTGTGAGCTGGCGCGATCCTCGTGCCTCTGCCATGTTCATGGCATTCTGCTTTGTGGCTGCTGTTGTGTTGTATATGACACCCTTCCAGATGCCTATTCTTCTAGGTGGATTTTACTTGATGAGGCACCCAATGTTTAGGAGTAAGATACCACCAGCACCAGTTAACTTCTTCCGCAGGTTGCCTGCACTAACAGATAGCATGTTGTAAATGGACTCTGCTGTTGTGTGTTCTTGAACATTTACCTGCTGCCTGGCATCAAGTTTTCGGAAGTGCTTGTAATAATATCCTTGGAGTTGGAGCTATCTTATCATGTCTTTTTTATCAAGTGTTGACCGTTGGTACAGAAGTATGTATATGCTGTATATGCCAGTAAGTACTGGAACCATGCGCAATGAGACTAGTTTCATGAAGTTGGATGAATTTAGCTTGGGGCATAAAGTTCAGCTGAATTTATTTCTAATTTTTTTACTATTCAAGTTTAAAGAAATGCCACTCCAAACTCAAAATAGAATCACATTACACTTTGATTAGTTGCACAAGTGTTGCCTAGAGGAAAGGATATCACTAAAACACAGTTAAGAAGTCTAATGTCAAAATCTGTTGAGAAGAGGAAGAATGTTAGATAATGTTTGGTTTAGCGTTGAAATGTGATAAGCTAATGTTTACAACGCCAGAAATAGTTGTGTTGGGAATCTAAATTTGAGTTTGGACTTTGGAGAGTTTAAGTGTTAAACCAAAAATACACTTATTGCCCGTTTGTTTTAGCGTTGGACAGTCCAAAATCATGGTTTTGCCGAATTGATTTTAAATCACTTCCGTCCAACGTATTTCATAAAACGTATATCACTTATCTCAATCATTGATTTCTAGAATCAATTCTACTTAACTGTAAATTAAATAGACATTTAATATTACAGTCATTGTTTTAATGAATTATAGTGGCTTTTAAACAGTTGTCAACTTGTATTTTATAAATACAATTTTTTAACTTCTTCATTATTCATTTTTTTGTAATTTAAATTAATAGTAAAAAATAGAGACGTAGTACCTATGAAAATGTATTTATGTAAGTGCATATAGTTAATTTATCAAGTAATAAAAATAAAACCACATTCCATTTGGTCTTAAGTAAATGATAAATTTATTTTCACGAGAAAAAAAGAGTGATAATCATACTAATAATTTTTCTTTGGGAGGGGTAAGGAGTCTTAACTGTGACTAAGCACCGAATAGAATTGCCCCTAGTAATAGGAGATACCCATGGTTCAACAAAAAAAATACTAATAACTTTTCATTAATGGTATGGGATTCCAAAATTTACACTCACTAGTATTCCTTACATTGCACCATATTTTTTAGAAATTAAAAAAATGAGATAAATTATTTAAAATTATAAATAGAGTTTAAGTACTATATACTATTAGTATAAAGTTTTTTTACACTATCATCCAATGATGTGTTTCACATCATTTAATGAATATAACACATTGTGTATTATTAGACTCATTAAATAATGTGACAATACATTATTGGATGACTGTGTAGAATTTTCTTACATTGACAATATATAATTATTAAATTATTATAAATTATAAATATTCATAAATTTTGGAGACAAGATTTTTGTATTGTGAAAAAATTATAAATTAAATTATGTGAATCAAACACAATCATTTGTGTCCATAATATTGATTTGGTGTGTTAAAATTTAAATTTTTGAACTGTAAATTTATAATTATAAATATTTTGAACATAGATAATCTAAATATTTTTTATTGACTAATTTTTTTATATTAAAAAATATCTAATTGGCCCATGCAGATCTCAAACCTGAGACCTTCGCATTATTAGCACGACGCTCTAAATAACTGAGCTAATAGACCACTTTTTTATTGACTAAATTTGAACAATAATAATTTATATTAAAAAATATCTAATTGGCCCATGCTTATATTAAAAAATATCTAATTGGCCCATGCAGGTCTCAAACCTGCAACCTTCGCATTATTAGCACGACGCTCTAACCAACTGAGCTAATAGGCCACTTTTTTATTGACTAAATTTGAACAATAATAATAAAAAAAATATAAAATAATAATAAAATGTGTTATGTTATAGAATATACTACATGGTGCACAATGAGAGTACATTAGGAAAAGTTCTCACCTTTAAGAGTATTAAGACTCAGATTTAAAATATATTTTTTTTTTACGAAAACTCATATTTAAAATAGATAGGGTTGATATGTGTACTTTTTAAGATGAAATTTAATTAGATTCCGCGGGACCGTATCTAGGAATTTTGGGGCTTTGGGCAAAAATTAAGACGGACCATGTTAATATAGACTAATAATTTTTATGTTATTTTTCTGGCTTTTTGAGCTGTAAAATTATTTATTAAAGTTTTATAATCAAGTAATTTTAACATCTCACTCTCAATAGATAATATAGCTAACTTATTCAATTTATCTTGTAGCATAGTTGGTCTTAAATGTGATTTAATCAATTTTAATTTTAAAAAACTTCTTTCAGCGGTCGCGACAGTTACGGGTAATGTTAATAATATTCTATAAGCAATGCATGTATTTGGAAAAGAACCTAATCTTTTTATATAGTTCAATATTTTTAATGGTATGTTAATTTCATTTGTTAGAATTTCTTTCAATAACTTTAAAACAAATCAATACCATCAATATCAGAATGATCCTCAAAACTCAAAATCTTCTGTCAAAGAAAAGTAAATTGCATTAATGTGGTAACCGTACAAGTAGTCAATAGATCATAGGCTCAACAATACTATTGATACAAGGAAACTCACGGTTGAGCGTTGAGTGACTTTTCATTTGCAAAAACTAATAAATGGGTTGTGGACTTCTAAGTAGTTTAAATGATAAGAAAAAAAGAGATATAAAAAAGGTAAGATATGTGCCTTATAAAATATTGGGTTCTATCTTAAACATTATTAATATTTTTAAAAAATTATTTATATCAATAATACTACTATTAAAAAAAATTTGGGGACCTTATAAATTTGGGGGCTCTAGGCAATGGCCTTACTTGCCTTGTTAAATGTGCGGCCCTCAGATCATGTTAATTAGTGGAGTAGCAACACTAGTTAAGAAACTAAGAAATGAAAAATATTTATTGCTATCCGTAGAAATACAACAACAATATGAAACATTTATTCATAACTCCAACAATTACAACTTGAAAGAAAAACCTCTCATTCATAATTAACGTGAACACAAATTCATACGAGTAGAGTAATACACAGAACAATGGAACACTAGCATTGATATATATCACTTCAAGCACTGATTGAAGCAAAACTTCAAACTTCAGATGAGTAGTGTTGATATATGTCACTTCTCCACACCACATTCTTATTTCCTTCATAAAACCTTAAACAAACGAAACAAGACACCTGCACAAGAAAATTATAATAAAAAAATATATGGAAGAATTAGAATAGTATAAAATTACAATATATATATATATATATATATATATATTAATTATCTTTTTTATGTGCAACAAGAACATTACATTACCGAATTTCTTCATCAAGCATCGGACCAATGAATGTTTAATTTATGTGCAACAAGGACAGCGGCTGAACGTGGTGGTTTGATGGAAGACACGCGGCTTGAGATCTTGCAGTGGTGGGGGCGACACTGTTTGGAGGGAAGGAATCGATTCTTGCTCTCTCTTTTCTGCAGTTTTTTTTTATGGTTTTTCAGAACCAGGTCACGATCCAGCTTCATTCATTTTCGATTACGACTGGCAACAATGAATCGCGTGATACACTTCGATTCGCGATTCACACACGATTCAGAACGATTCACACGATTCAAGGTGCGATTCTGTATCAAAAACGATTCAATGTGCGATTCGAATCGCTGGAGGCTTGATTCATATCAAATCGCATGAATCGAATCATGATTCATGCGATACTGATAACACTGGTTAAAATCATAAGAGACTAACACATGGGATAAAATTGCATGGGAATAAATCGTCTCATATTATATTAAGAAGAGTAGTGAAATCATTGTTGTAACATATTATAGTAATTTCTAAGGTTTGATTTTAGCATTCTAGTTGTTTTCCTGCATATAAATTTTAATTAAGTTCAATCAAAATATATTTTCACTCACTCAAGTGAAATTGAAACTAAGAAATCAGTACTTCACAAAATACAATCCTTTAAAGTAATACTTTTTATTACTACACAGGATTTTAGTACACTTGTCAAATGATACATCAACAACTCATTATTGTGTATTTCAATTTGCTTCAAAAGATTTGATATCACCTTTAAACATGAGATAACAAATTCATACAACAAAAACATACAACAACCCATACAACACACTTTTTTCTCTCTATATCTCTCCATATCCCACATTTCTCTCTCTTCTTCTTCTTTTCTCTCTTTCTCTTTCATGGTTATATGTTGTAGGGTTGTAAGATTATCATTTCTCTTTAAACATTGTCATATGAACAACTTAAAAGCACAATAATCATTTCCTCCTCTATACCTAGAGTGCCTTCTCCCACAAGCAATACAAGGACTTGATAGTAAATTTCATATATAATTACGGGTGAGAATCCTCTCAAGTGACTGGATTTATCCAGTAAGAAAGAGAAAGAGATACACTCTAGGTGGGTCCCACCTACATAAGTGGGGCCCACCTAGAGTGTATCTCTTTCTCTCTCATACTGAAAAAAATCAGTATTGGAGAGAGCCTCAACCCCATAATTATTACCAACCTGTTAACCAATTATCCAAATAAAAATATGAACTATTCATTAAAATGGTATTATATGTCATATGTGATGTTTGATTCCCTTGTCACATATAGTAAGAATTAAATATTAGACATGACCGTCTTTATTAGTTGACAAAAGTTGAATTCTAGGATGGCCATCTATTTGACTGGTAGTGGCATGTTTGATAATCCAAATTTTTATTTTGAAGTCCTTACATTTTTTCAATTTGGAGAAAGCGTTTAGGGATTAAATTAAAAAATATCCCCAGTCAAAATCTCCCTACTTTTATTGAAAAAACCATTGAAAAATTATTAATTGGGCGAAAGGTAACATTCAAACAGAACATAAAACTATTATAAATTGAATCTTCTATCTCCTTTTCCAAGTCCTAGAAAAATTATCTTCTATCTCTAATTAATTTTTGTGTGTAACAGTGTGTTAAAGAGATGGCAAAAAGAAAAACTAGTGAGATTGCAAGTGAGACAGCTTCTAGTGGACCCAATCCCAACCAACAAGTTGACCATGGAGATGTCCCAGCACAATTGCAAGTGATTAAAGAAACTGAAACACAAGGTCCAACACAAACACAACAAGTTCCAACTCCAACACAACAAGAAGCTTTTAAAAGGAAACCAAGTAGGCCTCCCTCTAATGCTTGGACTCATTTTACTAAAGAAAATGATAAAGCAACTTGTAACTATTGTAAATAGCAATATGCATGCAATAGTGCTAGTCATGGTACCAGTAATATGCTTAAACATCTTAAGATTTGTCCCAAAAATCCAAATAGGGAAGTTGATAAGGGTCAGAAAACATTGTCTCTTGGGAGGCCAAGTGAAGATGATAACTCTGTTAGTTTTAAACTTGTTGAATTTAACCAAGAGGTCACACGAATGGCACTTGCAAGGATGATTGTTATAGATGAATTACCTTTTAAGCATGTTGAGAATCAAGGCTTTAGGGACTTCATGTCTGAGGCACAACCTAGGTTTAAGATTCCCTCACGTATCATTGTTGCTAGGGATTGCTTGGTATTGTATAATCTTGAGAAAGGGAGCTTGAAAAAAGTTTTGTCTGCAAATAATAAGATGATTTCACTCACTACTGATACTTGGACATCAATCCAAAATGTTAATTACATGTGTGTGACTGCTCACTATATTGATGATGGGTGGGAATTGAATAAGAAAATATTGAGTTTTAACTTGATTGGTGACCATAAGGGTGAAACCATTGGGAAAAACTTAGAGAAGTGCTTGAAAGAATGGTGGATTACAAAGGTGTGTTGTGTGACTGTTGATAATGCAAATGCTAATAATTTGGCTATTGCATATTTGCGTAGAAGCATGAGTGATTGGAATGGAAATACTTTATTAAATGGAGAGTTCATGCATATGAGATGTTGTGCTCACATTTTGAACTTGATTGTTCGTGATGGGTTGATGGAAATTGACCCCTCTGTTAAAAAAATAAGGGTTGCATGTAAGTATGTTAAGTCATCTCCTGCAAGATTGGCTAGTTTTAAAAGATGTATACAAGAGGCAAATATCACTAGTCAAGCAATGGTCACACTTGATGTGCCAACTCGGTGGAATTCCACTTATTTGATGTTAGAGGTTGCTGAAAAATTTGAAAAAGCTTTTAATCGCCTTGAATATGATGATCCTGCATATTTGATTGGTCTTGACAATGATGGGGTTGGGTGTCCTAGTAGAGATGATTGGAATCGTGCTCGTGTGTTTATTAAGTTTTTAAAGATCTTTTATGATGCAACTTTAGCTTTCTCTGGTTCATTGCATGTTACATCTAACATGTTTTTCAAAAAATTGGTTGATATTCAAAAGTCTTTGAATAAGTGGAGGCAAAGTGGAGATGTGATATTGCAAAAGATGACAACAAATATGCAAATCAAGTTTTCTAAATATTGGGATAGTGGTGAGATTAACCTTCTATTGTTTGTGGCTGTCTTTCTTGATCCACGGTATAAGCTTGATTACATTGAATTTTGTTTGAAACGCTTGTATGGTGTTGATAAGATGAAAGAGATGATGCACAAGTTAAAAGATCTTATCAACAAATTGTTTGAGCATTATGTGTCATTGTATCCACTTACTGTTGATGGTAGTGATTCTAGTAGTAGTGTAGCATCCCATGTGGCCTCACAATCAAATGCCACCAATGATGTTGAAGATGAAGATGATGCTTGGGAGGATGAGTTTAGGCAGAAAATGAGGAAGAAACAAGGTGATGAGAAGAGGAATGAGTTGGAGAGGTACATGGAGGACGACATTGAAGTCACTGATAAAGATAGTAATGATTTTGATATTTTGAAGTGGTGGAAAAGGAAGTCAGTAAAGTTTTATATTCTTTCTCGCATGGCTAGGGATATATTGGCTATTCCAGTGTCCACAGTATCTTCTGAGAGTGCATTTAGTACTGGAGGTCGAGTTCTTGACCCATTTCGAAGTTCCTTGAATCCCACTACGGTTGAATCTTTGGTTTGTACACAAAATTGGCTAAGGAATCCTCCTAAGGTAATGGATTTGCATGCTGAGATTGATGAAGTGCAAAAGATGGAAACAGGTATAAACTCTTTAATTTGATCATTTATTTAATTAGTTTGTTTACATTTTACAATAATAATGTTTATGTTTCTATTTGTAGAGTTGGCTGGATTGTCTTTATCTGCATCCGGTATTGGTACTAGTAGAAGTGGAGATGCTGTCAGTGGCAGGTCTTGAAGTCTTGAAGAATAGCTGGAGATGTTTATGATTTTCATAATAATGTTTATGTTTATGCACTTATGCTGGTTTGTAATTTTCTTGTTTGAATGTTATTAGTAATTTTCAAGCCAATTTTCACTCATTACTAATACTTGGTTGAAACTTGAATTGTTGGTGCAAATTTGAAGCAACAAAATAGTCTTTTGCCTTTTTTATATCAGGTTATATGTATTATTTTAGGCAAAATCATGCATTTTTTCTTTTTCCTCGAACTGATAAAAAAATGGCATTTTTTTAGTTTCTGATCCGACTGAACCGAACCGAACCAACCCGTATTTAATTGGTTCGGTTTGGTTCGGATCAATGCAGAAAAAACGACAAAATTCGAACCGAACCGAACACTTTTGTTTGGTTCGGATTCGTTTTTCCTTTGAAACCGAACCAAACCGACCTGTGAACACCCCTATTTGAGCTTATCGGACCGGCCTATTTAACTAAGTATAAATAAAATACTAGTATTTTTTATATTGTTATTATTATTGTAAAGATTTTTGTTATGTTACCTTATAATTATATACTTATTAGTATGCGAAAATATATAAGTATGGGTTTATAAGTCTATTAAAATATATGCTTATGATATATTCAAGTACCTTACTATAAAATAAGCTTTTAAGCAGGTTTTTCAGGCCATGTCAGACTTTAAATAGGTCATACTCAAACCCTAAAATAAAGCCTATATTAGGTAAACAGGTCAGGCCCAAGCCATGAATTTAAGGTGCAGGTCAGACTTATGCCTTGGAAAGCCTGGCTTGGCCAGGCCTATTCCTACCCCTAATTGGAAATAATCAAAGGAATATTTTAATCTAATATAATTTTTCTGAACAGTAACTCAATAGTGTCCGTTTGGTTTACATTTGAGTAGAATTGATTTTATGAATCAATGGTCGGGATGAGTGATACACATTTTACGAAGCACGTTGGAGAAAGTGGTTTAAAATCAATTCCGCAAAACCATGGTTTCATACTGTAGCGACTGGGAACCAAACGACTATTAGTCAATTTAGTTCCTTGGCCCGTGGATGTTGCATTCCCCACCTGCACTCGACGGCTATTTCTACTTTTTATTCAAGGACTTTAAAGGTGTTTGGAATAATTTATTTGAGATTATCTTATGACATAAACACTTATATAAGAGTTTGGGTAAGTTGATGAAAATAGTTTATGACATGCTCATAAACCTTTATCAACTTGTTTCGGTATGCTCCTAGAGTAGCTTGTTGAATAGCTTATGCAAAATTTAATGACACTGTCCCTTCTTCAATTTTCATAATCTTTTTAAAGACTTTATTCATCAAGTGATTATCAAATAAGAGCTTATGTTATAGGCGCTTAATTGAAACATGTTTGGTTTAGCGTTGAAACTTGATAAACTCACATTATCAACGATAGAAAATAGTTGTGTTTGGAGAATTCAAAATTGAGTTTGATCAGTTTCAACGCCAAACCAAACACACTAAGAGCACTTTTATCTCAGCTCACCATAAAAGTTTCTTACACTAATATTTTGTAATCCTTCACACTTTTTCATATTACTATATTATTTTTATTACTTTAAGCAATTCATTCACTTTTTATCTCAAACCCAGAAATTTTCAAAAGTTTCTTAAATGGACTCTACAACCCACCCCATACTTATATATTTTATTATTTTTATCTAGCTAGTTTTCATTTAGTTGATGAATGAGTGGAAAAAATATACAAATAAAGATTAAATTATCATTATATATAGATAAAATATAGAAAAAAAAATACAAATTAGCCTTATGTATAACATTTTTACCATTCCTAAACCAATAATGTTTTTTCCACACCCAAATAATAAACACTCACCACACACCTCACTTTTTCTTTTTTTTCTTCTTTTTTTATATATGTGAACAGTACTCTTTTTAATGAACAATAATTTTTTTATGAACAGTAACGTTTTTTTTTTCAAAAAAACTACAATTAACCAGACTAATAACATACTTAACCAGTAAATTGTATCGTATTAACCATAAATTCATACTCAGTAATTATTTGTGTAGTAATCCTTATGATCAAATAACTATTCAAGATGAACTTTGTTTTCAAGTGAACATGTGGTTAATACCATATAAGTTGGTGGTTAACTGTGTTATTAATCTGGTGAATAATTTGTTTTCAAGTGAACATGTGGTTAATACCATATAAGTTGGTGGTTAACTGTGTTATTAATCTGGTGAATAATTTGTTTTTAAGTGAATATGTGGTTAATACCAAATAAGTTGGCGGTTAACTGTGTTATTAATCTGGTAAATAATTTGTTTTCAAGTGAACATGTGGTTAATACCATATGAGTTGGTGGTTAACTGTGTTATTAATCTGGTTAATAATTATAACTGAGGCAAAAAGTGGTTAACTGTGAGTTATTATGTGGTTAAATAAGTTGCTCAAGTGGTTAATATTGATAACTGTTTAGATTACTTCAAATGACAAACCTTTAACTTTGTTTTCAAGTGAACAGGTGGTTAATATCATATAAGTTGGTGGTTAACTATGTTATTGATCTGGTTAACCGACAATTTTTTTTTTAAAAAAAGTAGGGTACCGGTCACATTTAAAAAAAACATTGTTTAAGTATGTGATTAATACCATTTAAGTTGGTGGTTAACTAGGTTATTAATCTAGTTAAACAGAAATAATTTTTTTTAGCAAAAAAAAAATCAGACTTTTTTGAAAAAAAATTGAAAAAAAAAATTCACTGTTCACATATAAAAAAAAGAAAAAAAAAAGAAAAAGTTAGTGTGTGCCGGGTGTTTTACTGTGAGGGTGTGGGATTCTCGGGATTGTTCCTGAACGGTAACAAATTAAAATCAGGCAAATGTTATAAACAAATATTATAATATAAAAAATCTTCTAGCAAATGTTAAAAACCAATATTATAATATATAAAAAAATCCTACAGCAATCCACTTTTATAGGTGCATCACTAAAATTTTCTAAAGCACCACTCGAATTTCTCCATCCATTGAGCAACAAAGCTCCAAACGAAAACTCCATCGTGCAGTACTAATGCCACACAATGGTGTGAGCTGACCAAACAAAAGCACCATCGCGTGACATTAACACTCCACGATGGAGATACCCTAAGCTATTTTTTCAAATGCACCAAAATTAACCTTAATGGGGAAAAACTTTCAGAGCAAGGACCAAATCGTAATTTCAACACTTTTTTTAATCCTGTGATAAGAAGTAACACATCTCAGCCATTGAATCAAAAAACATATGTCCAATGGTTATAACAAGGTGTTCATTCGAAGTGCCTAACCTTGAGAAAAAAAAAGGGAGGTTTTTATAGGGTTTAAAGTCGCCAGCCACTTGCACTTTCCCTGTCCCCTGAGCTGCAATTTTCACCCAAACATCTCCCATTTCCCGCCCCGGTGGCCCTAACGCAAACCACACACACTTTCTCTGCATCTGTTGTAGGGTTTCATCACTGCGGTGACACAAATGGTCTCTCCGAAGCACCTTCTAGCCACTCTCGAATCAGTGCTTCTTTCCTCTTCGCCCCCAACAACACCACAACGAGTCGAACTCTTGCCGCCTATAAAGATCCTACCCGGCTTGACAGGATTGACTCCCGTGGAGGACTCCTGTAGTCTTGCACAAAAAAAATCGTTGAATTGAAAGTTCTTATTATATAATAGATCAATTCTATCATATAAAATAAAAACTAATTGGTATTTTAACATATAATCTATTATTTAAAATATAAGTAATTATTTCCTATTAGACTACATAATCATGAATCTCCGAATTGTATAAAATTTGGTATATATGACTAGGGGTGGGAACAGACTGATTGTCAGAGGCCTATTACCCGAGCTACATCAGCTCTAGGCCAGGCCAAGCCAGGCCAATTGATTAAATGGAGCAGGCCAAGGCTTTTTCAAAAGCCTATATAACAAAACAGGTCAGACTTCGTGCAATCGAAAAAACCTTTTGAGCCTATCAGGCCGGTCCATTCCTATTAATTTTTGTCATTATTCCACTTAGTTCTATTATATCTCCACCACTTACAATGCATATGCTTTGTCACCACAATATGACTCATACCTTTTTTGTACATTTATTCTAGGACTCACAGATCGGTTTCAGGGTGTACTTACAAGGCAAAGTGACATCCTAATCAGGTACTAATTTCTTCTTATACCATAATTTCAAAAAATTAATTTTTTCCCTACAAATTGATTACCCCATCTAATATGGCCATGCAGACTAGGCTAAGGGCTGCCAAACATTTAAATGACTGCCTGCTTCCAAGATTGGATGAAATCGTAAAGTTCAAAGACCCTGCAGAAAATATTCACAACATAGCAATCATCATACATGATGACAGGCAATGGTTTGAGGATGGATTGCTACGGATGATGCGGTTCTACAACCTACAGGAAGAAGTTCAGATACACTACACTTACACACTCAACAACGACTTCGAACTTAAAATTTGGTGCCCACATGGCTTGGGTGAAATTCAATACCCTCAGCGAAGACAAGTGCACTGAGAAATCAGAGAGGAACCACAGGAAGTGATAGATATCGAAGATGACATAGAAATCAAGGAAGAACCACAAGAAGTTGTTGACATCCCAGATGACCTCCAACAATTTCCAAAGGGTGTTGCAGCTAATATCCTATGGACAACTAAAATCACTAAAGTACAAGAAGGAGGCAGACAAGGCTTGGTAAAAAATTTCAATCACTACTTTTTCCTTTGCATTACATTTGGTGCCTATAATTATTTCTTTCATTACAAAGCCCCAATTAAGTTCATAATTCCAAAATAATTATGTAGCAAAACATTGTCGTGTTGGGCAAGGTTGTTATCAATACTGCAGGGAAAAGGGACTTAAGGCAGGTGATGAAATTTGTTTCTGGAAAGTGGATGGTGCACAATACCTATGTTTCCAAGTACAACGTCACAGGGAATATGACCAAATTTGCATGGCTTTTCTGGAAAATGTTTTGTAATGAGGACCTTATGTCCTCTTTTGGCAAGTTGAAAATTGTAGTTTGTATTAGTGTTGTTAGTTGGTTATTTAGATCTCAGTTGTTAGTTATGAACATGGTGGGCCTATGAACATTTGCCTTACTGTTAATAGTCTTCTAAATATTATAAGTAGAACTTTATGTTACCACCTATGTATATTAAGACATCCTTTTGCAATGCAGTTGAAGCTCAAGTTCATATCCAAAAGGTTTAGGTTTTGCCAGGAATAGTTGTTGCACTTTAATTGCCTTAATATTTCTTGTTGGGAGATTTTATTGGGTGTGTTGGAGTGCTCATTACCTCCTTTTATGATGCTTTAAACATTGCTAATGTGCATTTTTTTTTCTCAGCTTTGATTAGGGGTGTTCGCGGATTGGATTGGATCGGTTTTGAGGAAAAAATTATCCAATCCAATAATTTCGGTTTTCTCATTTAATCATCCAATCGGTTTTGATTTTTTTCCAAATCCAATCCAATCCAATCCAATATTAATCGGTTTGGATTGGATTGGACTTCGGTTTCTTAAATAAACTAAAAAATGAAGTTATGAAAGCAAAATTATGACATCATTACTGGTTTCCGAAATCGTTAATCACTTATACCAATTTAAAGCCGAATAGTTATGCTTTATCAAATTGTTAATGTTTCTTGAATAAATAAGTTGTAACTTTAAATACTTAATTAGATATAAGGGTGGATCACAATTCCATTGTCCATATAACAGTATCCGCTCATGGTAAACTCAATATGATAAAAACATGCAATTATCTCATCCTATCATATAACATACAAATTACTTGATGGCTTTCAATCCCATGATTGAACATTATTTGTTAAATATAGTTGCACAATAATAAATTTTTTTACATCATCACAGAAAAATAATATCAATAATGATAATATATTTAAATGTTTAGAAAAGTTTGGATCGGTTTGGATTGGATTGGTTCTCACAGGTAGATCTGAAATCCAATCCAATTCAATAAAAAAATTCGGTTTTTTGCGGTTTGCGATTTTTTCGGTTTGCGGTTTTTTGGATCGGTTATTGCGGTTCCAATTGGATTGGATTGGATTTGAACACCCCTAGCTTTGATAGATGTTAAGTCTGGACAGGTTAATTATCTTTAATCGAATATTAAACAGACGTTAACTGTGGAGATGTCATTTACAATTTACTTATCCTTGAATAGAATTTAAGGATAGATAGGTTCTCTAGGAATGGCAAAACGGGTCTGGCCCAACGGGCCAGCCCATCCTTACCCGTCAAATTTATAGGGCTGGGTTGAGACTTTCAACCCACTGACCCTTTTAACCCTACCCGTTCTGGCCCTTTAAAAAACGAGCTAGAGGAGTATTCGGGTCGGGCCAGCCCTTCGGGATGATTATTTTTTAGAGTAAATTACTCCAACATCTCCTCTATTTTACATTTTCAACACAAAACCCCCTATATTTTGAAAACTTACACAAAACCACAATTAATATAATTTTTTATTATTTATTAAAAAAACCCAACATTGCCCTCAAGACGCCCCTTCCTTTCTAATTGAATTATCATAAATGATAAATGCAATAAAATCCCAACGTGAAAATCTCTGTCTTTCTCGTACAAAATTCATTCTTCTCATTCTCTTTCTTTCTCACTACCCTAACGTTTATTATTTTACATATTAAGTATTTTTGATAATTTATGAATCTTTTTTTATTAAGATCCATCTTAATAATTTTTTTAATATATTAATACTTCATAAATTAATCTTAATAAATTATTTTGGTTCATTTTATTAGTTTTTGAGTTTTTAATTAATATTTTAATATAAAAAATTTTAAAATAATTTTTTTTATTTTGCTGGTATAAGACTATGACTTTTGTTATTCAAAATAATTTATTTGAAAAAAAATGTATCAAGTTAATTTTTTGTGTTTTCTTTTATTCACTAATAAAAAAGAAAAAAATAATATATTTATGAAATATAAGGAGTTTGTTAAAGCTTAAAAATTGATGAATTTTTATATAATAAAGAAAATTCATAGTTAGTAAGGGTATTTTGGTCAATTTAATATAAAAAATAATTGTTGACTGTTGACTAAAATTTATATTAAATGTATCATAAAAAATTGGGTTTAAGTGTAATGTATTTTTAAAATTGGAGGAATTTTGTGTAGGTTTTCAAAATAGATGGGGTTTTGTGTTAGAAGTGCAAAATAGAGGGGAGGTTAGAGTAATTTACTCTTTCTTTTTTAAAAAAGGGATAGTGGTTTCTGTATATACTGCTGCCACTTACCTGAGATTCTGTATATATATATATATATGTGTGTGCGTGTGTGTGCGTGTGTGTGTGTGTGTATCAGAGCCGAGAGGTAGGAATATATTTGTACAACAACCTCCTCCATGACAACTTTATATTTATATATGTGTGTGTGTGTGTGTCCGTATCCCTCCTTCATCAAGTAGTTTCTGAGCACAACAACCTCCTCCATAACAACTTTATATTTTCTTTTGCTTTTTGTACTTTGTGTTTGTGGACTAGAGGTTTCATTGGTGTTTGTTAAATTAACTTTGAATTATGTTTTGTTAATTTTCTAGACTTGTTATGGATGGATGGTGTTATTTATGTTCTTAATATTTATGGATGGATGGACTAGCAGCTTCAATTTACTTTGTTTTTTTGTCACGTTTACTGTTTTATTCTATTTTTTATAATTTTTTTCGTGGGCCAACCCGTTTATCCCATCCCAATTCGACAAAAAAAATAATTCATTTCGTTAGTTCGTTATAAGGGCTGGCCTTTTGGCCCTGTCAGTCCTCTCAAATATGGGCTGAGCTGACATTTTTCGTCCATTTTTCATTTAGGGCCAACCCAGCTCGTCCCGTTTTTTGAAGGGTTGATCGAGGGCCGGGTCGGCCAGCCCGTTTTGCCATCCCTAAGGTTCTCTACTGCAGAAATGACTAAATGTTAAATAACACAACTTAAATGAAAAGGACTACTCTGCAAAAAACAAAACTTAAGGCTTAAAATTATAGCAGGTTACCGGTAAAGAATCTCGGCCGTCCACACGTTTTTTAACTATCCAACGGTTTAATAACAAGTGTACCACTAGTGGTACACTATTTGGGAAACTCACGCTAGACGTGGCCCATGTTATAAGCACTTAATTGAAACATGTTTGGTTTAGCGTTGAAACGTGATAAACTCACATTTTCAACGTTAGAAATAGTTGTGTTTGGAAAATCCAAAATTGAGTTCGGTCAGTTTCAACGCCAAACCAAACACGCTAAGAACATTTTTATCCCAGCTCACCATAAAAGTTTATCAAACCAATATTGTATAATTCTTCACACTTTCCATATTACTATATTTTTTTATTACTTTAAGCAATTCATTCAATTTTTATCTCCAACCCAGAAATACTCAAAAGTTTCTTAAATGGACTCCACAACTTACCCCACACTTATATATTTTATTATTTTCTTCCAGTTTTCATTTAGTTGATGAATGAGTGAAAAAATATACAAACGAAGATTAAATTATCATTATATATGTAGACAAAATATAATACAAAATACAAAATAGCTGTTATGTATAGTAATTTTACCATTGCTAAAGGGTAACTGCAAATGTTATAAACAAATATTATATTATAAAAAAATCTACCAATATTATAATATATAAAAGATCCTGCAACAATCCGCTTTAATTTGCGGATGCATCACCAAAATTTTCTAAAATACCACTCAAATCTCTACATCCATTGAGTAGTGAAGCTCCAAACGAAAGCACCCATCGCGTGGCAATAACACTTAGGCTCTGTTTGTTTCTATTGATTTAGGGAGGATGGAAAACTATTGGGATGATTTTTGTGTGAAAAACTTAATTTTTGCTAGTTTGGATGGCCGAAAAATAAGTGGAATAGAGAATAAAGGTAGCGACGCCACAAATTTTTTTTTCCGCACTCTCTTGGAAGAAAAGTGGCCAGCTGCACCATTATCCAACAAAAGACAATTGTATCCTAAAAAATTCACATCATCTCCTTCGTTTATTTTCACAGCATTGGCTATGTGATTTTGACCACCTCACGGCCCGTTGACTCGCCGCTTCCACCTACCTCACTCTATAACACAGAAACCGCACACCACCTTATTTGTTTCTAGCCATTGCAAACTCGAACCAAGCATTATACCTCCAAATCTCGCAGTCAAGTCATACCATGTACCACCGCCAAGTCACCGTGCGCACGTAGCCTCAAGAGCAACTTAGAGATGGCAATTGAACCCAAGCCTTATGGGTACTCGCAAAAATTGTTCGCAATGGCACGGTAAAAACCCGTAAAGCAGGTATGGACGCGGGTACAGGCAAAAACCCGCATTTTTTCATGGGGACGGGCGCGGGTACGGGCACTTTGATGCCCAACCCGCCCCATACCCGCACTCATATATGTAATTGTTTAATAAAAAATAACATATATAATTATATATAGAGATATATTAATTTTATTAAAATATCTAATATATTTATACATATTTTTAAAATTAATATATATAATATATTACAAATTAAAAATATATTTTTATAACTATCTATTTGTGTTTTTTACTTTATAATATATGACTAATTAGTGTTAATAATATTTTTTTATAGATCTTGAAGAATTCTAATACATAATATCCAAGTTTATAAAATAGTATGACGTGAAAGCATATTGTAATATTTAATATAAATTTTGAACTTTAGATAATCTGTTGTGTTTTAGAACATTAACATATTGTGTTTTAATATAATTAAATTGTTGTATCACTGATATTTAATAATTATATTTGGACGATCTTCGAGTAACTTTTTCAATTGAGATTTAATTTTCTTAAATTAATATTTTTTTAGTAAGTTGTTAATTTTTTACTTAATAAAAGTGCGGGTAACGGGCGCGGGTAGGGGCAAATAGGTGCTCAGCGGGTATGGGGTTGAGCACTAAAGTTAATGCCAGTGCGGGTACGGGCTTTTTTTGAAAACGCAGATATTGGAACGGACACTGTGGTACCCTGCCCAGAAGGTACCCATTGCCATCCCGCAGCAACTCCAACGCGGAGTGCTTAGGCAGATATTGAAAATAAGAAATCCCAGAAGCAACTTAGTTGCCGTTGGAGAAGAGGTGACGTGGAGTGCTAATGCTTATTTTGCAAGAACCAGATGCTTGTGGAAGCATCCGGATTTTGCGGGTTCTTAGGAATAAATTATTATTAAAAAATTAAATTAACTAATTACCGCGGGTGAAGCAATTTCATATACCAGAATCATCAACCAAAAGTATTAAAAAATCAAATTAAATTACAGAAATTGTAAAAAATTAAAATAAAATTTTAAAAAATTATAGAGAACCACCGCCACCACCAGGAAGAGCTAGAATCACAACACCCACTTCACAAAGCTCAAAACTTTCCACATATCCTTTCCAGAAAATGTAAAACAATGATATAAAATTACAGGGAAGACAAAAAAAAAAGTGTACAGATCCGTTTGAAACCCATTGTTGAACTCCATCATGTGGACCGTTTGAACCCCAACCAGCATCAAGCTTCACATGCAGAACAGATCAAGAGCATAAAAATGGTTGTGCGTTGTTAGATGCTCGGTGTCAATGGAGGTGAGAAGAAAGAAATGGTGTTAGGGTGTGGGGGAGGGAGATATGTGAAGGGTCGGGGGAAGAAGAGGAAGAAGATGAAGAGGGGTGAGGAAAGGGGCGGAAAGGGTGGAAGAGGGGGAAAGGGGACGGGGAACAGAAGGAAAGAAGAGGGAGAAGAAAGGGAGAGGGGGCGGAGCAAAAGGAGGAAGAAAGAAGAAGAAAAGGGGAGGAGAGGGAGGTTGGGGGTGTGTGTGCGTGTAGGAAGAGATGAAGTCTGGGTGAGTGAGAGTTTGGACTTTGAAAGGTGGGGATGGAAAAGTCTGGAATAAACCTAGATTAAGAAGTGGTAGGAAATTTAAATTTGAAATGTTTTGGGAGGAGCATCAGGATTGCAGTAATGTGATCCAAGATGGTTGGACTGATCTTTCTGAGGAACCTCTAGGTTGGGGTGGATATCTCAAAAGAACAAAAAACTGCAAATCTGCACTGCAAAGATGGCACAACAAGACATTCAGAAGGGCAGATTACCAGATCTTCAACCTTAATGAGGAGCTTCAGCAGCTTCTCAATGTCGATACAGTTGAATTTGGTAGTAACTGGGAGCGGATTCAAGACCTTAGGAATCAGATTGATTCTTTAAGAAGACAGGAAGGTCTCTATTGGGCTCAGAGGTCCCGCATTAAATGGCTTCAATATGGTGACAGGAATTCAAGATTTTTCCATGCCTCCACTGTTCAAAGGAGGGATAGGAATAAGCTTTTCAGATTGAAGGACAATGAAGGCGTCTGGGTGGAAGGTCAACAAGAGGTTGAGGATTTGGTGTTGGAACACTACAAAGAAGTCTATAAATCAGGGGGGTCTGAAGGTGTTTTGGATTGTCTACAACATGTGCCTAAATTAGTTTCAGTAGAGATTAATGATGTTCTATTACAACCAGTCAATGCAGAGGAGGTTAAGGCTGCTGTTTTTGATTTAGGTGCTCTAAAGGCTCCTGGACCTAATGGTCTAAATGGCCTGTTTTTTCAAAAACACTGGGAGGTTGTCAAAGATGATGTGATTGGAGTGGTTTGTGAATTTTTCAAAACAGGATCCCTTGATAAGGAAGTTAATGAAACCCTTGTTGCTCTAGTGCCTAAGGTTCCTTTACCTGAATCTATTGCCCATTATAGGCCCATTAGCTGTTGTAATTACATTTACAAAGTTATATCCAAAATTATTGTTCAACGGCTCAAACCATTCATGAATGCCCTGATTACTCAATTTCAAAGTGCCTTTGTGGGAGGTAGGCAGATCCAAGATAATTTGGTAATAGCCCAGGAGGTTTTCCATGGATTAAAAAAGAAAAGAAATTGGGGGAAAAATCACTTGGCTGTTAAACTAGACCTTTCTAAAGCCTATGACAGACTAGAGTGAGGCTTCCTCCGCCAAACTCTCTTGGGTCTTGGTTTCCATCCTTCTTGGGTAAATCTTGTCATGGTCCTGGTGTCTTCAGTCTCCTATAAATTCCGAGTCAATGGATTTGAAACTGTCTCTATTTTCCCAGAGAGGGGGCTCAGACAAGGGGATCTACTGTCCCCTTACCTTTTTATCCTAACAATGGACACCTTATCTCACTTATTTATTTCTGCCAAGGAGAAGGGGGATGTAGTGGGTCTCTCACTAAAACCGTCTTCTCCTACTCTAACACACTTATTTTTTGCAGATGATTCAATCCTTTTTGCTAGAGCAGAGTCACAGGAGATTTATCAAATTACTAAGATTCTAAATACTTTCTCTAAAGCCTCGGGTCAAAGAATCAATTTGACCAAGTCAGGGGTTGTTTTTGGAAAAGGGGTGACTCAAGATAGAAGAAGACTCATCTTAAACTTACTACAGGTGCAAGAGTGGGAGAACCCAGGGAGATATCTGGGTCTACCAGTTGAGTTGGGTAGATAAAAAATTAACAGTTTATCTTGGTTGAAAGACAGAATCATACAGAAGCTCGATGGTTGGAGAGAGTCCCTTCTTAACCAAGCCGGTAAAGAAGTGCTCATTAAGGCTGTGTTGCAGGAGATCCCTACTTACGCCATGTCTGTCATCAGATTTCCCAAGAAAATCTGCCAACAACTTTGTTCACATATAGCCAGATTTTGGTGGAAACCTTCAGGTAAAAATAGGGGCATTCACTGGAAAAGTTGGAAGTTCTTATCCAGGATTAAGAAAAAGGGAGGCATTGAATTCAAGGATTTTACCCCTACTTAATTCTGCCCTTCTTGTTGAGCAAGCGTGGAGGGCCTATCAGAACCCAAGTTCTCTATGGGCTAGTTTCATGAAAGCTTTGTACTTCCCAGACTCAGATATTCTTCATTCTCAGAGGAAGGGTGGTGATTCGTGGGTGTGGGCTAGCTTACATCATGGGGTGGAAACTCTTAGGAAGGGGGGTTGTTGGCTGGTCAACTCTGGGCAGAACATCAGAATTATTAAGGATTCATGGCTGGCTTTGGGGGAGAAAGCTCAAATCCCGGAGGATTCTGACATCCTCACAGTATCTGAGTTGATTGATATTTCTACTGGAAGGTGGAATAGGACTAAGATTCTCTCTGTTGTTCCACAACACCAAGTGCTTCAAGTCCTTCAAACCCCTATTGGTAACCCCTCAAATGATGATGTTTTTGTGTGGCCTAAAACTAGGGCAGGGATTTATACTGTAAAATCTGGATACAGGTTCTTAAAACATATTGCTGACTCTATTCCTACCCAACCATCTGGTTCTGATCCATCTCAGGGTGGTCCATGGCAAAGGATTTGGTGTTTGAAAATTCCACAAAGAGTTAAGATTTTCCTTTGGAAGGCCTCTCTAAATATTCTGCATGTTAGGTCTAATCTGTACAGGAAACGAATAACTATTTCCAATACTTGCCCTCTTTGTAATGCAGAATCGGAGACTATTGAGCACCTATTCTTTTTCTGTCCTTGGACTCACCCCGTATGGTTTGGTACTCAATTACAACTTGTCCCGGATAGGGACTCCATTCCTAATTTCTCAGATTGGTTATCTTTTAAACTATCTGAATTTCAAAGGTGGGAAGATGGTGGAGTTTTTGATAGTGCCCTTCTATCCAGTGTTCTTTGGACAATTTTGAAGGATAGAAATTCTGCTGTTTTTGACAGAATCCCCCCCGATCCTAGGAGTTCGCTGGTCAAAGCCAATTCATTACTTAAGGATTGTCAGCTTCTAGACGTCAGAGTTCAGAATCCTTCCCCCTTGCCCACAACCTACAAAGACTACATGGAAGTGTCCTAGGAGAGATACATTAAAACTAAATACAAATGCTTGCTTACATAGTCTCAGGGGCATTGGTGCTATTGCTATTTTAGCTAGAAACTATCAAGGTAAGATTGAGTTTGGTCTTAGCAGGAGGATCCTTGCTCCATCTCCCTTGGTGGCGGAAGCTCATGCGCTCAGGGAAGGCCTCTTTCTGGCAAGCAACCTTGGATGTCCTAGGGTTGTACTTGAAACCGACTCTCTAGAGCTCATTCAAGCGTGCAGGGGAGAAATTATTAGGGGGGAAATTGCTCACATAGTTACAGACATTAATCTCATCAAGCAGAGCTTTCAGTGGTGTGGTTTTACCTGGGTAAGACGGGAGGCAAACAAAGCGGCTGATCTGGTAGCGTCCTTGGAGGCTTCTTCCTCTCTCCCTTCGGACTGGATATGGAAGCCCCCACCTCCGCTTCTAGCTATTTTATCTGAGGATGTGCGTCACAACCCAAGGTCTTCTTCTGACCTCTCATGGATCTCTCCGGCTTCTTAGTGTGTCGGCTTTTGCTGCTAGGGTTCTTTCTTTCTGTTATCTTTGTTTTTCTTCAGTTCAAGTTGCTTTGTCAGAGAAGTGTATCTATGATCTTAGCTTTCTTTGTACTTCTTAGATACTGTCTCTTCTCTTGGGCCAGGTGTTTTGTCTTCTTGGCTTTGTAGATGCCGTTTTGGGCTGCCTGTTGGCTTTTCTATAATATGCATTTCATGACCCAAAAAAAAAAAGTTTAATGGTTTATAATTTAAAAAAAAAAAAATCCGTTGTAAAACAATTGATCAAAAAATAAATAAAATAGAATTAATCAATTAAATTAATTTTTTTAAATATAGTTTAATTTAATTAAAATGGAATTTTAAATTAAATAAATTAATGTATTTTATATATTCAATTATTTTAATTTTATAAAAGTAAAATTTTTTATATTCATACTATATTTGTTTATGTATTTTTTTGTTTTAAAATTAGAATATACAATAGTATTTTAAATTACACTAAAATATTAAAATAATAAAAGTGTGTAGTCTGTGGGGTCCATATTGGAGTTCTTATAGAGTTTCTCTGTTGGAGTGTAGAATTGCTTAAATTGTTAGAGTTGCTTAAAATATAAAAAGAGATGATGTGTACAGTAGGACCCACATAAATAATAATAAAATATATTTTAAGCAATTATGGAGAGATGCTCCATTGGAGATGGTCTAAGCTAGAGGTGACAATTCGGGCTACCCGGCCCGACTTGATGCGAGTAGCGGGTTTTATCGGGCTGGGCTAAAAAGCCCGGAAGTTATTCAAGTTTCTAAAATAGGCGCCCGAGCCCTACCCTTTTGCGGGCCTTTTGCGGGCAGCCCATTATTTTGGCGGGTTTTGCGGGCTACCCGATTTTTAGTCGGTTTTTATGGGTAGTGGGCTTTATCGGGCTAGGCTAAAAAGCATGAGAGTTATTCGGGCTTCTAAAATAGGTGCCCGTGGGTCGGCCCTGTCGAGCTAGCCCATTTTCCCAGCTATAGTTTAAGCCACCATCCTCGCAAAACACCATCCAACCTCCTCCCAATCACCCAAACTCACATCATAACCAACACTTTAATACCCAACCACCTAAATCTCAAATCGTAACCCCTTGCGCCGGGAAGAAGATGAAGTCGTAGGAGGGGGCCTTCTATTTTTATTTTGTCTTCTTTTATCTTTTATCTTACGTTTAAAAAGAGATAACAATAATAATAATAATAACAATAATAAAATAAAAAATAAATAATAATAAATAATAACAATAATTAATAATAATAATAAAAATACTAAAAATTTCTAGTAGGAGAATAAATGAGTAATTATATACCACGCTCATTTTCTCTTCCCTCACTCTTTTATTTTTTTTTCTCAAACCAAACAACTTAAAAATCTTTTCATTTTATCTTTTTTTTTTCTTTCTTCTATTTTTCGTTCTCTCATTTTCTCTCCTCTGCCAAACATAGCCTCAAAGATGAAGATGCCTTAAGCAATTTTTTCAAATACACCAAAATTAACCTTAATGGGGAAAAACTTTCAGAGCAAGGACCAAATCGTAATTTCAACAATTTTTTTAATCCTGTGATGAGAAGTAACACATCTCAGCCATTGAATCAGAAAACATATGTCCAACGGTTATAACAAGGTGTTCATTCGTAGTGCCTAACCTTGAGAAAAAAAGGGAGGTTTTTATAGGGTTTAAAGTCGCCAGCCACTTGCACTTCCCTGTCCCCTGAGCTGCAATTTTCACCCAAACTTCTCCCATTTCCCGCCCTGGTGGCCCTAACGCAAACCACACACACTTTCTCTGCATCTGAGGGTTTCATCACTGCGGTGGCACAAATGGTCTCTCCGAAGCACCTTCTAGCCACTCTCGAATCAGTGCTTCTTTCCGCTTCGCCCCCAACAGCAGCACAACGAGTCGAACTCTTGCACGCTATTCGCTCTTCTCTCCACTCCTTTCAGTCACTTCTATCTTATCCGGTACGCCATTCGCTTCACTTTATTTATTTTTTTAATTAATTCTTGCTTTCAATTTCAGGAGAAGCTCGAATCAAATCGAAGTTCTCTTCACATTTTTTGTTTTTGTTCTTTAGCCTCCGAAGCCCTCTGATCGAAGTCAAGTTCAGTCAAAGTCAGTCAGGCTTCCAGATTCTTCCCCTATCTCTCTTGATGACCAGGATGTGCAGATTGTGAGCCACCTTCTCTATTTTTCAACATTTTTTTTTTCTAATTTATAGTGTTCTAGGTTCTTTGGTCTTTGTCTTTAGGATTCATTGACAAAGACTTGCAATTTTATGCATGTATTATATTATTCTTGCTACTAAGGATATTGTTTATATGGGAGATATGTTTGCTCATTGTGTTATGGAGTGCTATTGCAGTTTCATTTCCCCTTCCTTTTTCTAATATCTGCTTTTATGAAGCATAGGCACTCAAATTGAGTGATGATCTCCATCTTAATGAAGTAGACTGCGTTCGCTTGCTTGTATCCGCTAATCAAGAGGTAGATTTCTGCTGTTCCTTTATATATATATATATATATATATATATATATATATATATATATATATATATGCACACACACACACGAACAAACAATGGAACCCCATGATGCAGTTGTATTGTTATCATGAACTTATATTTTATTTTGATACTTGATATTTTATACTTTTTAATTTTAAATTGTAATTTTAGAGAAAATAGTTTTAGAAAGTTTTTCTTTAAAGAAGTAAGAAGTGTCAGCTTTCAGTAATCAATGAGAAAATGGGAGAAAGGGAATGAAAGTGAGGGGAAGTGTTCAGAGAGAGAAAATATTCTAAACGGAGTCTGTAATGGTATTCTGAATAGATCTGAATCTGCTTACACCTATACTATATGGTTAGAGCTTAACTCTATCTGAAATAATCTGGACTGACAACTATCAATTCCGAGATTTAACAGAAATACAAACTCAAAAGAGAGCTTAACACAAAGCTACTTAATAGAAACCCAGCTTATTCTAATCCCCTCCCCCTCATACTCAGGGTTGGTGAATCAATGTAAATTGATCAACCACTAAGCTTATCACGCAGCTCACATCACTTGGGTGAAGAAAGTGCTTTGGTCAGTATGTCATTATACTGAACTTGAGTAAGAATGTGACACACAGAATTTTGTTTAATCCCTTTTCTTATCAAAGAAGAGCTCTGGTTCATTGTTACCTCGTATGCAATACTCTTTAGTAGGGATACGCAGTATGTTACTTTGTTAAATATATGGTACGTGAAGGTATACTTGGTCAGTACGCTATTTGAATTTGTGGTGTTTTTTAAAATATTAATTGGTATGATAAAACTACCAAATCTTTAAGCTAGTTATGTTATTTATTATTTATCCATGAATTAATTGGAGTACAGTTTTGCTGGTCACTTTAAAAATTAGAGACAATTAAATCTGTTTTGCAGTGTGGATGAGTTTATCATGACCTCTCATATCCACACCCGTGTCATATAATTATATTTTTACATAATCTAATTTCCAAAATTTCAGCAGTCATTATTGTGGGTAAGGATCCGTTGACACCAAGTAAGCCATGAGCATTGAACACAATAACTTTTTGTACAATGTGAAAGTAACCAACTCTACCGTTGAATCATGTGATATTATCTTGACTTAGGTGTTGGATTGGTAAAATTTACCATTTAATATTATATTGTTCATCTTCTGATATTGGTGTAGGATAATAGTCAAGAAACATTTGTGAAATGGGGTTTATCCAAAAATAATATCTTGATAATCTATTGCATGTGATTTGAAGGACTAGCTTGTTAGCATGACCTCCTTATCTGTCTTCACTTGTTTCAAACCTTCATCCAAAGCATCCATGGCAATAATTGAGTCATTGCTTCCAACAATCTGAAACGCGTACCAAGTTAGGAATGGGAATAGGCCGAGCCGAGCTAGGCTTTCCAAGGCCTGAGCCTGGCCTGCACCTTAAATCCATGGCCTGAGCCTGACCTGTTTACCTGATATAGGCTTTATTTTAGGGTATGAGCCTGACCTATTTAAAGTCTGACATGACCTGAAAGCCTATTTATAAGCCCAAGTTTTGTACGTAAGACAACATTCTTATATATTTACACACACTAATAAGTATATAATTAAAAGGCAATATAATAGAAGTCTTTATAATAGTAATAATAATAGCAATATAAAAAATACTAGTATTTTATTTATACTTAGTTAAATAGGCCGGCCTGATAGGTTCAAAAGGCTTTTCAATAGCCTGAAGCTTGACCTGTTTTGGTATATAGGTTTTTGAAAAAGCCTTGACCTGATCTATTTAATAAATTGGCCTGGCCTGGCCTGGGCCTAACGTAGGCCGGGTTGTAGGCCCCTAACGAGCGGCCTGACCTGTTCCCACCCCTAACCACAGTGATCTAGTTTGCAAAGGAACCACAATCTAGTATGCACAATTTGGAATGCATGACGTGATGAGTGTGAGTGTATCTGGTAACTCTGGTCTTATTCTATATGCCTATTCACAATTTGGTATGCACAATGTGAAACGCGTACTTTAGTGATCTAGATTACAAAGGAACCACAATATGGTATGCACAAATCGGAATACATGGCATGATGAGTGAGAGCGTGAGTAGTTTTGATGCTGTATTGGCTAAGCTCCTATACTCATCTTTAGTACTAGACCTAGCAACAAGTGGTTACCTTTTGGACCTAAATGAAATTGGATTAGGACCAATGTAAATGCATGAACTCGATGTGGAGTGTCTGTGATGTGCATCAGATGCTCAATCTGGATCACAGTAGGCCACATTAGGAAGAGGCTGAGATGGATTCTCTGATTGCAGCAAGAGGCCATAATGCCTTTTGTGATATCTCAAAATTTTCTTAACAACCTTCCAGTTATCCTCTAGAGGTTGAGAGAGAAATTGATGGAATTTATTAATACTGTAACTGATTTATGGTCTGGTTATGGAGAAATTTAAGAGTTCTGACAGGGATGTTGGGTGGAAGCAATGGATGTGAACTGAATCAAGCTTTGATGCCATGCTAGCTTTCAGTAATCAATGAGAAAAATGAGAGAAAGGGAATGTAAGTGTTTAGAGAAAGAAAGTATTCTGAACTGAAGACCATTGCTGTATCTTGAGTAGATCAGAATCTGTTTCAATATATTTTATATGGTTAGAGCATAGCTCTAACTGTCTTTAACTCATTACCTGAATTGACATCTGTCAGTTCAGACTTCAGAGATCTAACAGAAACATGTGCTCAACAGATAGCCTAACAGAAAGCCACTTCATACAAACCCAGCTTGCTCTGATAAGAAGTGAGTGGAAACATCGATGGTGGTTTAGTTTTAGAGAAAGTGGGGATAATTCTTTTCACGGTAACTTAATGGATTTTTAGTTTTTAAATTTTTATTAGAGTGAGAGATTAAGAAGGGTATTGCGAATACACACATATTTTATTGATATTTAGATCTTGACATTACACATTATTTTACCAAAAAATACTTTTATTTTGAAAATAATCACATATTTCTAATAAGATGTTTAAAATTTTGGATAAGATTTTCCGAAAAAGCAGATTCTGAAAATAATCAAATTTCTGATTATTTTGTGAAACTACTTTGAGTAGCTTTTGAAAAAAAAGCTGAAACTATAGCTACTTTTTAAATTATTTTTTTTGTAATTGTAATTGTTAGAGTCCCACATTGCCTAGAGATAAGGCAAAAAAAAAAATGCCTTGGGCAGTCCTCACCCTATAAGCTAGCTTTTGAGGTTGAGTTAGGTCCAGGTCTACAATCTAAGATGGTATCAGAGCCTATCCTAGATGATCTGTTGTCGTTGGACAGCCGCCCGTATAGATGTCCACGCTCCAGATGTCCAGCCCTGGGCGTGAGGGGGTGTATTAGAGTCCCACATTGCCTAGAGATAAGGCCAAAAACTGCCTTGGGCAGTCCTCACCCTATAAGCTAGCTTTTGAGGTTGAGTTAGATCCAGGTCCACAATCTAAGAGTAACCAAACAAAAAAAAAACTTTTGCTTTACATAAAATCTGTAGAAAATAAATTGTTTTTTTTACATAATCTTAAAATCATTTTTTTCTAAAATCTTATATAAATGGGCCCTTACTTATTCAATTACTTATTTTTGCTTTATTTGTAGTGGGGTTTAATGGGAAGGGAACCACTAGAAATTCTACGGCTTGCTGCAGGACTCTGGTATACGGAGAGAAGAGATCTGATAACATCCCTCCATTTGCTGTTAAGGGTATCTTTTTGCTATCCAAGCCATCATTCAAGTTCATTTGGCCATTAGTTTGACCTTTTCTTTTTTGGTTAATAGCTTTATGTTGTTTCCTTTACAGGCTGTGGTGCTTGATCAGGGACTTGAAGATGATATATTGGTTGACATTCAGAAATATCTTGAAGATCTTATCAATTCTGGACTTAGACAGCGGTTGATTTCTCTCATCAAGGTTTGCATTGTACTGATAAGTTATTATAATGCTCTGTACTTTCCGGACTAAATGCGGATTTAGGATAAAATCTCTTACAAGTGGTATTGTTTACCACCAGCGGTGAGGAGAGGCAATAATTCCTGACATTGTCTTACTGTTAATAATAAATGATGTCACTGCTCAGTTGGTACTTTGTTGCTTTTGGCTGCATATACATAACCACACATTGGGCTTACATTCTTTGGTTCATTGGTTGCTTTGCCCGGATACAGTATGCACGTAACTTAGATCTCTTAGGTTAACCTGACTAATACACTATATGATCTTAGAACATGTCATTGCAAGGTTATCGCTGCCATTGAAATCTGTGGTTATTCATTTTTTGATCTGCTCTAGAATATAGTTTATTTGAGCTGTCAAAGTGACCTAGCTTGGCTCATCACGGATTAGGCTAAAAGTGAGTCGAGCCAAGTTGATTCACTTTTCTAGTGAGCCAAAAAAAAAACAACTCGGCACGACCCACTATAGGTTGGTGGGTTAAGTGAGAGGTTGGTGGGTTAAGTGAGTTGACTCACCTAGTTTTAAAAAAATAAAAAAATAAAAGCCGTAAAAAATGAGAAAAAATAGAAAAAGCAGAAAAAAACAAATAATAAGAATTAAGAAAATAAAAAATATATAAATATAATAGTGAGCCAACCCGACTCAAATCCACTTTGGTCATAGGTTAAGTGGGCTGGTTTACGTCGACTCGTGAAAATGTGGGTCTAGTTTTATTCAACCCAACCCACCAATGTGTCGGGTTTGCTTCACTGAATTGAGCTCATATTGACACTTCTATAACTTATGGTGTATGTATTCGGATAGAATTTCCCCCTCCTTTCTTTTGATAGTGTTTAAGTACTTTTCTATATTTGACATTGAACCGAATTTTATTTTTTCTGAAGAATTTCCTTTCTGAATGTAGGAACTCAATAGAGAAGAACCCTCTGGTTTGGGTGGTCCTCAGTGTGAGCGCTATGTTCTTGATTCAAGAGGTTCTCTTGTGGAGAGGCAGGCAGTGGTCTCTAGAGAAAGACTTATTTTAGGACATTGCCTTGTGCTTTCCATTCTGGTTGTTCGGACAAGTATGCTTAGTAGCCTTTCAAGTTTCAAGTTGATTGTTTTTTAGTAAATGTGACTGCTGAAGTCCTACTTGGTCTACTGTTGTATTTTGTGACAGATTATGCTTTCTAAGTACTTTGATTAATATCTGGAGTGAAAGGGCTATGACAACCTCTGTTTTCAGGTCCCAAGGATGTAAAAGATCTTTTTGCTGTTTTGAAAGATAGCGCTTCTGAAGTTAGTGAGAGCATGACAACTGTAAAGTCTCAGGTGCATTTTCATTCTCTTTTGCTGAGCTAAATTTTGTATTTTTTGTTGTCTTGTTTTGTGGTTCAGCATTATAGTTATCGTTTTAAAGTTGTAATTTCATAAGCATTAAAACAGTCCAAAACATGTTATGTGTATAAGAAGTTATGCAAGCAATGGATATTGTTGATCTTCCTGTTTTTGGTTTGTGCTCTATGGTGAGGTGCACTTTGTGGCATGGTGGACCCCATATTGTTCTTTGGCATTAACTGTATCTGTCATTTCAAACAAGCATTCCCTTAGAAGAAAGGTGCTATTAATTATTAAAGGCATGATTTTGCAGTTCTGAATTTTCTCTTAGTTGTCTTTTACTTGATAGATGGTAAACCCATTTGTGACCGGGATCTTCAAAATCCATTCAAGCTGAACATGCTTTTGCTGATTTGCAGGTGTCTTAAGCTCTTAAAATTTGTGTTGCTTGCTCACAATTTTCACACCTTATGTCTCTGCAGATTACCTTTAGTCTTCTCTTTGCTCTTGTGATTGCGTTTGTTTCAGATGGTTTGAGTACAGTGCCTGACAAAGCACCTGTTCTTTCTTCTAATACCTCCTTCAGACATGAGTTTCATGAACTTGTAAGATGAAAGATAATTACTTTTTTTTTGTGTATTAATTTTTTACTATATATTTGGTATCAATTTGGAATGTTGTTGATGTTCTTTCATGCTTAAGGTAATGGCTACTGGAAATGATCAAATCGTTGAGGGCTTCATTGGTGGCATAAGGCTTGCTTGGGTGGTACATTTGATGTTAATACAAGATGGTGTTGCAGCAAGGGAAACTGTTTCAAGTGGTTCATCAAATGAAATGGGTTACGTTAGTCAATGCTTGGAAGTCATTTTCTCAAGTAATGTTTTTCAGTTTTTCCTGGATAAAGTTCTTCGTACTGCTGCCTACCAGGTTCGTTTACTATGTTACATATTTTTTTTGTTTTTATTTATTTATTTTGGTAAAAGAAGAAATTCACTGGCAAAGAGATTAATATTACAACTTACGAAAACTTTTGGAGGACAAGAAATTCTCCATGAGGTAAAAGGGGAAAATAAACAACAGATGAAAAGAAACATGAATGGTGTGAAGCTGTGCATTCCCTTCCCTCTGCATATCTGTTCATTACTTAAAAGTCAATGTGCTTTAACTTCTGAAAAACTTGTTCGTTTATTGGTAAATAGAACATAAAATGTATTTTCTCGAGTAAGGGTATATTAGATGAATTATACACAATTTAAAAAAAATATTTTTTGCTCGTCTCATACAGTCATGTTAGCACTTAGCACTCATTAATTTCTCTACTATATACATTTCAATTGTATTATTGTAATTCTTTGTTTTGTTTCCTGCTGTTCTTAATTTTGTCTATGTATTTGTTTTAGCCCTGAAGTCATATGTAGAAAATTTGAGATTGTATTGTACCTTTACAGCATTAAATCATTAATGCTTTGGCGATCATTTTATGCTTTGGAAATTGGATGTTCCTTTACTTTCTCCTTATGCTTTGTATTCAGTACAACATAATTTTCTGCAAAAGTTTGACACACTTATTTTGATCATGTTTACGTATATAGTTTTGCTTTGATGACTACACGATGTAAAATTTTACATTTTAGAATAAGTGGAATATTAAATTATAGCTGTGAGTGTTGTTGAAATTAACCTACTAATAAGTTATGTTATCAAAATTAAATTTTATATTATAACTCATGTTCTGATCTTTGTTCGGGACTTCGGGTGCAGATTCAAATCCCACTTACATTGCAATATCACTTTTACTAGAACTATTTTAATTATTTAATTATTTATACTGTAGCTTTTCATGATTATACTTCATTGGCATACTTTTGAGATGGCTGCTTGTTGCCTTACAGACTGAAGATGAAGATATGATCTATATGTATAATGCTTATCTGCACAAGCTGATTTCATGCTTCTTGTTTAACCCTCTTGCAAGAGACAAGGTGAGTTAATTTCTCTCCCACCTACATGTGGAGCAAGTTGATTAGGTGTGGGTTAAATGCACAACTTTGGCTATGATTTGGTTTTGGTTGCCAAACTACTTGATCATTGTTAATTACTGCATTTAGCATTTTATCTCCTCTTGTATAGTTGTTGAATCTCCAAATTATTGTATGAGATGCCATGATGGGAGGTTTTTGTGCCATTTCTGACTTATATTTTTCTGTTCTCCCAGTTCTCTTTACTTTGTATATGTTGATTGAAATTCAGTTGTGTTTTTGTTCCATTCAAAATAAATGGACACTGACAATTTGACACGTGAAAGGTGGTTCTTTCCCATTGTTGTTTGGTTATTCCTCATTTTTGCACCCTGATCCAAAATATGGACAATAAAATACCCAATAGCTCACTTTTTCAATTCTTTTTAGGTTTAGAATGCAATGGTAATGACTTTATGCTTTTCTATTGATTTGTTATTGGTTACAATTTAGGATAAGCCAATAAGGACTATATTTTGTATTCTCTGCTTGAAAATAATATTGATACTGGACTTCAATGCAACGTTTAGCTCTTTAATATGTTGTATTTCTTCAATGGATTAATTGCTGTTGGACTCTGGTTCTAATTTTTAGAATGACGTGCATTTCTCTCTCTCTTAAGGTTGATCTCTTTTTAGCAAATCATTTTTAAATATTGATTTCTATTGGTATGGTATAATTCAGTTCTTTCAATTATATCGGATTTGTTTCATATTAGTAAAATTATAAATACTTATTGTAAACATTATTTTGGTTGAAAGAACATTGCAAAATATAATTGTTTCTGTTATGGTATATCCTTTGTCTTAATAGTATTTTTTTCTACTTAAGTTTATGTATATACTTGTTGCAGATAAAAGAATCCAAGGAGAGGATTATGAGTGTGCTTAGTCCATACCGAGTTGTTGGATCACATGATTTTGCACAGGATATTAACTCAAGCTCTTTACATGGCACTGAAACAGGCCCTTTGCCATTTAATTCAATTTTGGACTTTGTGAGCGAAATTTATCAGGTCAGTGTGACCAAATGACAACTATAAATGAAAGATTTCCCTTCTTATTTAAGCAATCAATGCATGTTCAAAATAGATCATAAAGATTCAAATGATCGATGCCAGTTATTATGTTTTACCTGCTGTTAAATGATCCTTGTTCCAAATGTTTGCACTAATTAATTCTATACATTTGCTTATCCGGAAGAAAATTCTGTAGAAAGCTAACTGGTTGATTGACTTTTCTATGCCTTTTTTTCAAGGACTTAAATTGTATAAAAATAATGTGCTTGGCTTTTGAAGCTTTTGCTTGCAATCTTGACCTTGAATTTTGTCATAAGTTATCAGAAAGAACCAGAGCTCTTGTCGGGCAATGATGTGTTGTGGACATTTGTAAATTTTGCTGGAGAGGAGCATACCAATTTCCAAACGCTTGTTGCTTTCTTGAATATGCTGAGCACCCTGGTAAGGAAGTTTCTGATTATCTTAAATTTGATACCTTAATCCTGATCTGCAACTTCTCTTTTCTCTTAGCCTTTTTGACGCTCCTTTTCAGGCTTCTAGTCAAGAAGGTGCTTCAAAGGTTTATGAGTTGCTGCAAGGTAAAGCATTCCGCTCAATTGGGTGGAGTACTTTGTTTGAATGCTTAACAATTTATGATGAGAAGTTCAAACAGTCTCTCCAAACCACTGGAGCAATGTTGCCTGAAATTCAGGAGGGCGATGCAAAAGCACTTGTGGCATACTTAAATGTTCTAAAGAAGGTTTAACTTAACCTATTTTCTTATATCAGCTTATACTGGATTGCTTGTATTTTACACCTATGTATAAAGTGGTCATTGCTAAAATAGGTCACTTGTTAATTACTATGTAAAGATAAAGAAAGGGTGCTTAATAAGGAGAAGCCTTTTTTTTTGTTTCTTTCCCTCTGTTGACATTATTCACAGCTTATTTTAGAGAAAACATTTTGGTCCCTAAAAATGTACCTCACTCACAATTTAGTTGTTGGTTTATGCTATATTACGATTCAGTTCTGAAATTATTCAAACTCAGCTCATGTTACTCCTTTTGCCATCTCTTATTGGGACTAACATGAAATAAGTTAGATTAATTCAAGGACCAAATCATATATAGTTTAAATTAGGGGCTGAATTTTGAATGACATACATTTTGAAGGAAGGAATTAAATGCAGTTTTACTTGATTTTTATTTTGATCTGTTTTTAGTCTGTTTTTAGGAGCGACTCTTTCTTTTTACATCTGGGATTATAGCAAAGTAAAAAAGAAATTAAAACAAGGTTATAACACAATGATTCATGCACTGTTCTTAAGCTTAAGGTTTCAATTCTCATGGTTAAAAAATAGTATAATATGATTACTTGGTGAGAAGTGTCTGTGATGGTGGGACTTTCAATTATCTAACTTAATGTGAGGTATAGAATTTTGGAATCAATTAATTACATCTGATATTCATGCCAAGTGTTGATCTTGGGCAAATTAGTTCAATCCAGCAAACAAATTAAGCATGAGATTCATTTCACGGGTTAACAAGAAAGCCATGGGTATTATTGTTGCATTTTGCCAGAAAATTGTTAAGCTCCCTGAATTTATAATAATATTTAGAACTCCTTCAATTGGTTTGGGTTAACTTGATTGCCACCTTAAATCTTGATAGAATCCTTGGAGATCATATGCTAGGTAACTTTTCTCTTCGCATGGCTAACAAGGTGAAGGTTCTTTACCTTTCTAACATGGGGCAACTCCAAATGTTGGGCTTATTCTCATTCCCTTGATCTGTAGTATTCTGGGCTTAATTAATCCTGGACTTTTTGTGGCCTAAATTATAATGGCTCTCTTCTACAGCTCTTTGTAAATAGACTCCAACTATTGGGTTTTTAACTTTGATCATGGTTTTGAGTTTGACTAAGATGTCTTGAAGTATAAGAAAGTTGTGTTAAATGAATACATGTTTGCTTGTTGCACTTACATGCTGGCTAGTAATCTTGGTTTAACTAATTTTATGCAGATTCTAATGTTTCACTGTTTATGTGACTTTGCCTCTTCGGTTTTAATCCAACTGAAAGGAACAATGTTTTTTACTTTGTGTTTCTTGTTTATACAGGTTGTGGAAAATGGGAACCCAATAGAAAAGAAAAACTGGTTTCCTGATATCGAACCGCTGTTCAAACTTCTCAGCTATGAAAATGTACCCCCTTATCTTAAGGTATGATGGCTGTATCACAATGTTCTTACTGCGAGGTTAGGATTATGTTGTGATCCTTGATTTTTTTTGAGAGCTGGAATCCTAAGTGCTGGAATGTTTGCCCTGTTTTTTCTAACCAAGATATGTAATCTTAATATAGGGTGCTTTAAGGAATGCAATAGCCACATTTATTCATGTCTCTCCAGTGTTGAAGGATAGCATTTGGACCTATCTTGAACAATATGATCTGCCGGTAGTTATTGGGCCTGATGTCCAGAACAGTCCATCCATGGGTACTCAGGTTGGTAAATCTGTCTAATAAGTCGGGTCTTTTCGCATCCTTAGAAATTATTCCCATCGAAACTGTCAAGAATCAACTCTTCTAGAAGCTCAAGCTGTTAGATGCAAGCTCAGGAATAATTTATACTACATATCTTTAACACACCCCCTCATATGAAAGACTTTGGACTTGAATTGTGGACAAAGCATATAGAAAGCATGACTTGTTTTGAAACATAATTTCATAATGAAGAATGGGTTGAACTGCTGTCATGACCATTTGTACAAATAGCATTTGATTCCATGTCAAGAATTATGTATCCTAAAAGTTCAAGTTGTTAGGTACAACCAAGCACATGGATGTGCATTATGAAAAGTTATAAAGTAGAAACTTTGTTCATATTACTGCTTTTTTATTATTATTTTTTCATTTCGACTAACACAATGTACTGCAAGCTTACAATAAAGGATATTAAATATAATTTGGTCTACATTCTATATAGACAAACACTTGTAATAATTGAGGTCCTTCTTCATCCTTTTCAGTTTTTATTTATCTTTCTTGTAAGCTCTATTATTTAATTCATATTATTAGAGTATATATCTGTGTGTTTGTATAGTTTGTTCAGACTAGTGTAATTTTCAAGTAATAAGTAGTTTAGGAATAGCCTAGTTTCTCAATTAGGTTAGTTAACCGTTGCCAGCTCAGCAACAGAATTCTGTTATTCCTAACTGAATCTGATCAGTCTCTAGGGTCTATAAAGATCTCACTATACTCAGAATTCAATCACATCAATAACATTCAGAAACAGTTTCAAATCTAAGAATGGTTTTCCCTCTCTTTTTTGCTTCTCTCTCTCTCTCTTCCTCCAACCTCATCTCTGAGATGGTATCAGAGCTCTAAGTGCTCTGCTATCTGGTATGCTCTCTCTCTATATCCGTGTGTTTGTATAGTTTGTTTAGACTAGTGTAATTTATAAGTAGTAAGTAGTTTAGAATAGCCTAGGGCTTGTTTACTTTCAAAAACATTTTCTATTTTCATTTCCTGTTTGATAGTTTTAATTACCAAAATATTTTCAGTTTTGATTATAAAAACATCATTCTGTTTTCTGTTTTCATAGTTTTGTAAAGAAAACAGTGAAAACAACTTTGTATTGGTTTCTCCGTTTTCTGTGCAAAACTCTTAAACATGGAATAAAATGAAAACAAGTTGACGTTGTTTGTAATTAAAACTAAAACAAGAAATAAAAATAGAAAATGTTTTCTGAAAGAATCTGTTATTCATAACAGAATCTGTTTAGTCTCTGGGTTCTATAAACATCTCACTGTACTCAGAATTCAATCACATCAATAACATTCACAAACAGTTTCAGATCTAAGAACGGTTTTCCCTTTCTTTTTCGCGTCTCTCTCTCTCTCTAACTTGATCTCTGAGACATATACTTCATGCACTTTTCCCCCCTTCCTCTTCTGCTTTTTTTCTATCTTCACAATCATGTACTTTCCCTTTCTCTCATGTCCATGTGAACCTGTAATTCTGACAGGTTTATGATATGCAATTTGAATTGAATGAAATTGAAGCAAGGAGAGAACAATATCCTTCAACTATATCTTTCCTTAATCTGATAAATGCTCTAATTGCTGAAGAAAGAGATTTGACTGATAGAGGGAAAAGGTACTGGCACTGTATATTTCTAATCTTTGTTGGGATTTTTATTTATTTATTTTCTTGGATGCACCCTAAAGTCTATAGGAATTTTCCCCCAGATTTATTGGAATCTTTAGGTTCATCTATGATCATGTTTTTGGGCCATTTCCTCAAAGAGCCTACACGGATCCTTGCGAAAAATGGCAGTTGGTTGGTGCTTGCCTTCAACATTTTCACATGTGAGTAGTTCTGTTTCTTTGATTTGAGAAAAAAATTGGCTTTATGCCTCTGTTGTCTTTGATGTTGTTCATAACTGTTTATTGGATTGATTTTTTTTTCTAATCAAATTTGTATTAGTTTCATTTAGAGGGATAGCATGCTTTTCTATCATTAAATTGATTGAAATTTGAAACCAATATCTACAATTCAAACTATGAAATTGTTCTGGTTTAAGCTGTTGATTATAAAGAGAGAGAGAGTTTTTTCATGTAGCTTAAAATTGCAGGATACTAAGCATGTATGACATCAAGGATGAGGACTATGAGGGTGTAGTTGATCAGTCTCGATTTTCAACAACTAAAGAGTCATCACCTCTTCAGACACAACTTCCTGTTTTAGAGTTGATGAAGGTATGTGCTTGTAATATTCTTGTTCTGGTTTACTAAGCATATTGGCATGTGTTATCTGTTATATAAACTTGTTATTCTAATGATTTTTACCCTTGATTTTGAATTTTTAAGTTGTATGTTATATTATATCTTATGGCATTGTGTGATTTAGGGATCTGTACTTATGCAGTTATGCTTAATGAGCAAATATCAGCAATGATATTCTTCTTCCTGTTATGAGTTTTATATCTTTCAATATCAAAATTTCCTATCAATTGTAGCATTCATTGATACATCAGTTATTTTCATGTATTGTATTCTAGTTTTCCATACTCACGTTTACTAGACTTTGTTGCTTAAATAATTTGGTTGGTTTCAGGATTTCATGAGTGGAAAGACTGCCTTTCGGAACATAATGAGTATTCTTCTGCCAGGGGTGAATTCCATCCTTGCTGAACGCAGTAGTCAAATATATGGGCAGCATTTGGAGAAAGCAGTGCAGCTTTCTCTGGAAATTATAATACTTGTCCTTGAAAAAGATTTACTTCTTTCTGATTATTGGCGTCCTCTATACCAGGTAACTGTTTCAGTTTCCTAAACGAGTAGTTGTCAGTTTGTGCTCAAATTATATATTTGAAGTTGCTTATTTCATCCTCTTGTTTTGCTTGTGTTCCCAAAATGTCTAATGATAAGCTTTGAAAACAGGCATTGTCAACATAATCAGTTGTTCCTATACATGATTTATCATTTCTATATTGAATTGTTAGAATTCTTTTTCTGGTGTCAATGCCTTGCTAAGGATTAGGTTGGGATCATGATTCACGATAATATTGCCATATTAAACTCTGTATTATCATAACTGTAGATTTGTTATACGATACTTCCATTTTGATGAGAAATTGGTTATTTATTGTGTTCAGATGGAAAACAAACGTCTTGGCTTTTGGTGTTATATGTATATATGCACTGTGACAGTTTAATTATATCATATTCTTTAGTATTGGATAACTAATTATGGTAGTGTCTTTCATTGATAATCTGTGTGCAGCCATTGGATATTATACTCTCCCATGATCATAATCAAATAGTGGCCCTTTTGGAGTATGTCAGATATGATTTTCAGGCAAAAGTTCAGCAATCCTCTATCAAAATCATGAGTATTTTAAGGCATTCTAATTAACCTTTCCATTTTCTCATTCTCCACTTGTAATTTTATGAGTTCTGCTAACATAATATCCTGTTTAATCTATAATTGATGTATTGTATTTTTCGGGGTGACAGCTCTCGCATGGTTGGGCTTGTTACACTATTGTTAAAATCTAATGCCTCAAACAGCTTGATTGAAGATTATGCAGCCTGCCTTGAGTTACGGTCAGAAGAGTCTCAGAATGTTGAAAATAATAATGATGATCCTGGCATTCTTATTATGCAAGTTTGTCTTAGTCCCTGTCATCTGTTTGTTTTGTGTTTTCTTGCCTTGTATTTAATCTTCCTAATATGATTTTTGCATATACCTTATGCATGTTTTTTCAGCTTCTAATTGACAACATCAGCAGACCACCTCCAAATGTGACTCATTTACTGCTTAAGTTTGATGTAGACACACCTGTTGAGCGGACAGTTTTACAGCCTAAATTTTATTACAGGTTTTGTCTATAATCTTTTGGTACTTCATTATCTTGAGTAAATGCAATTAAACCCTTAAAATGTTATTTGCAGTTGCATGAAGGTTATTCTTGATATCCTGGAGAAGCTTTTGAAGCCTGATGTAAATGCATTACTTCATGAATTTGGTTTTCAGGTCAGCTGTAGTTGATCTATGGCATAACATATCTAACAGTCAAGAGAGTTACACTTTCTGCATTTTCCCCCTGTATTTGTACTTATTTCTAATAGGAATCTTTACTTTTTGCTTGATGCAGCTCCTTTATGAGTTGTGCGTAGATCCCCTAACTTGTGTACCTACAATGGATCTGTTGTCAAATAAAAAGTACCAATTCTTTATTAAGGTAAACAGTTTTTGATGTATTTGAGCACCTTTTTGCTTCTGACATTGATTTCGGTTATTGTTAATAATCCTTGAAAGATATATCTCTGAAGCTTTTCCTCTTTCAAAAATGCAGCACCTTGATACAATTGGTATTGCTCCACTTCCTAAACGAAATAGCAACCAGCCACTTCGTATCAGTTCTCTTCATCAGGTTTTATTTCCCTACTTACTCTTTCCATACCCTTTACAAACTTAGTAATAACTGTTATGAACCCTTAGAAAAGAAATAGAAAATTGATAGAAACAAACAAAAGAAAAGAACAATTTTATTGAATGATTGGGAATAGGAGAAAGAATTCTCCTCCAGGGTGTCCCCTTTTACACAAACTTTCTAAATTCTCCTAATAACTCCCTCCTAATCTTCCCTATTTATCTATGTAACTAATCCCTTCTAACTAACTAAACTTCCTTAACCGTCCATATTCTGCCCTATCAAGAACTCATTCTAGGCTTGATGGATGTGGCCAACATTTGTAAATGATTTCAGACAACTTATTCCAAACAAAAATATCTGTAGTATAATGCAAGAATAAGTAGTGGTTGTTTTCCAAACTAGAACAAAGCAAAACACACATGAAGAGAGGTCTTCATGTGTTGTACAAGCCTTTAGGATTTCCTCTGTTATTACTCATCTGCTGATAAGCACTTGCATTTGAAAGTAGTAAGTATTTCCGCTGTGTACTATATACCATAATTGAATTTCAAAGTGAAACAAACATTTCTGATATATTGAATTATAAAGCTCTTTCAAGATATATTGATATATTAAATTTGATATTTTTTTATAAAAATGACAATTTTATTAGAAGTAATGAGATCATGTTTAGCCAAATTTCTAGCCAGTGAGTTGGTAAAATAAACTTCTGCTTGATACTCTTTTATCTAATGACAGTAGAGCAAGTGAACACCTTTTCAATTATAATTGATTATGAATTTCTTTTTTGCCTTTAAATGTAGTGACTAGTAAACCATAAAAATTGACTCTGAATGATTCTTATTGAAGCACTTTTCAAATGTAGTTTTGCATATTCACATTATTTAATTATTAATTTACTATGTTTTTACTATTTTTGTCTTGTTAGTGATATATATCCTGCATACTTGTGCAGTTTAGCTGTGAGCCTAACTGATGCATTGTTTCCATAGTTAGAACTGTTAGCTTAACTATCTTCAGTTAGTTTCTGTTAGTTAGATTCAGTTAGGTACAGTTAGTACCTAACTGAAACAGATTCAGTTAGCTTAGCTTTCAGTGTATGCTTCAGATTCAGTTAGCTTGACTTTCAACGTAAGCTTCCAAGGATGTATAAATACTCCTCACTGTTCTCTCAGCAATTCACTGAAAATTCCAGAATTACAATTCTGAAATTATCTCAAATTCTCTTTCAAATTATCTCTCTTTTCTGTCAATTCTATGAACCCTAATTTTCTTAACATGGTATCAATGCTATCAATTTTCAATTACTTGGGAAGGAATATGATTGATATATTACTTTTTTTGTGATCCAATTATCCCAAAAGCTTAACAGCCTTGTATAGCCATTTCCAACTTGGATTTACACCATCCCAAGGCAAAAGTAATATGTAGTTGGATACATTCAACGTACGTTGGTGGGATGATGGACATTTACTCAAACATACCCTATGTAATTAGGTGAAGACACATAAATGATTTTATATTATATTTCTAATAAACTATCTCATGCAAAAGCCCTTTGTACTTGAAGTGTGGACAATGCACAAATTTAGCTATCTTGTGCAAAAATTAAACTTTTATTAGAATAATTAGCATGGTAAGGATTGTACTATAGACCACTTGGTCATAGAAGTTTTGATATTGTGTCATAAACCAACTGTCCCAAAAACTTAAGCTATTAAGTGAAGACATATTGAAGATTTTATATTATGTTTTTAACACTTCTGCACTATACTTATTATGGTTGGTTGGGTTTGATGTGGGTGTTCTATTCTCTTGCTTGCCTATCTCAGAGAGCATGGCTATTAAAACTTTTAGCTGTTGAACTGCATACTGGTGACATTAGTAGCTCCAAACATAGAGAAGCATGTCAGACAATCCTTTCCTATCTTTTTGGACAAGGTGTCACTGAAATTGGTGGAGGCCGAGCCATGTCTCCATTTTCGCTTCAAGATACTTCTGAAAATGCTGCTATTAGAACTGTCAGTAAGAGTAAGGTATTTCATGGTTCCTTTGCTATTATGGACTCGTCACATGCATATCTTGGATTTTATATTGTTTACTATAATGCCTCAATGACAGCACAAGCTATGAGAGAAATGATGAATCAGTGAGGGGAAAATCAAAGAGAAATTGAAACATCTTGGCAATGCCCTTTGTTGACTGCACCAAGGCTCAACTTTGGGCTGCTATCTTTTTAAGTTATGCTTGAATGTCTTTAATAAACATATCCAAGAACCGGTGTCATGATCTATGCTTTTTGATGATGTAATCCTAGTGGGAGATTCAAGAGAAGAAATAAGTGGGAAGCTAGAAAGTGGAGTTTGGGTCTTATCACATAGCTATAAGATCTATGATGTTGTATGAGACTAAATGTTGGGCAGTAAAGAGCTGTTAGAATATAAGGAAAATATCTTATAACTATATTTATTTTATCATAGAGTATCTTAGAATATCTCTTAGGATTAGTTTCCATATTTATTAGTAATTATCATGATTGGTTTCCTTATTTATGTAGAATTAGGAGTTTAGTAATTAGTATAAATAAGGATCAGTGCCTCTGTCCTTTGTATCTATCATGATAACACATCACAAGAAATATATTCATAATTCAAAGTATTTATTCTTGTTTCCTTCCTTATCTTTAAAAACCCTATAACTTCAGCAAGAGCTGAAAATGAGTTCACTATTGCTGAGATTTAAATATCAGAATGGATGAGATGACTGTTCAAGTGAATAAATGTATTAGAGAGAGTTGGGATAACACCTATTGTGAAAAAGATGATGGGATATTTCCTTAGAAGACCTGTAGAAGCCCCACTAAGGTGGGTAGATTAGACAGGGTAGTTTAACGATTAATGGTAGAGGGTGATCTAGAAAAACTTACCATTGGCCAAACTATTAAAATTGGTTTAGACTTTAGATTTAAATGTTTGTCACTATGGCGTTGTTTGATTCATGTGGCTGACCTCATCTAGTGGGAAAAAGCTTTTGTTCTATCATTATTTTTAAGAAGTTACCATCACAAACTGTAGCTATTCCATATTCCTTGATTATCATTTAGTTGCTGTTGCTTTGTATTGTATGCTCTTCTTCAATTCTATTTTCTTTGAAATTCAGGTATTGGAATTGCTTGAAATCATCCAGTTTAGATGTCCAGATTCCACTACTAAGCTCAATAATGTTGTGGCTGGTATGAAGTATGACTTGCTGGTGAGATATTATCATATCTAAGTTTTTTTTCTTAACCCCTTTCCCTCTCTCTTAAACCTTTTTTTTAAAACAAAAATGGCCTAGTTTTAGGTTTGGAATACAAGTTCCAGATAATATATTAGTCCTTGACTATTTTCATACAGTTCTTACCTGCTTTTTGTTGGATAAATTTTTAGGCAGAAGACATACTTGGGAATCCAGGAAATTCTGGAAAGGGTGGTGTCTACTATTATTCTGAGAGAGGTGACCGGCTAATTGACCTTACTTCTTTCCATGACAAACTTTGGCAGGTTGGTTCACTTATTGAAGTTATTGTTTTTTATCTTTGTTACTGCAATTCAATTTTTCAGTTCCCTTTTCAATTAATACGATTAAAAGATTAAAATATTTTTTTCTTGTTTCAGAAATACAATTCTGCTTATCTCCAGACGAGTAACCTTGGCAGTGAAGTTGAGCTAAATGATGTGCGGGAGACAATTCAACAGTTGCTGAGATGGGGATGGAAATACAATAAAAATCTTGAGGAACAAGCTGCACAACTACATATGTTGACTGCCTGGTCTCAGATTGTTGAGGTGCAGATCTTTCTTTCCATATACTTATGTTATATGACATGTATTCTCTAACATTTTTCTATTTTGAAAAGGTGTCTGCATCTAGAAGATTAGCTATGCTTGAAGATCGATCCGAAATTCTCTTTCAGTGAGTTGCTACTCTCCTTCATTAGTGAAAAAAACAAAGTAGTCACTTCTTTTCATTGTGGCTCTTCTCATTATTGCTGTACTCTATTACATAATACTTTGCATTGCCAGGGTCCTTGATGCATCTCTCAGTGCTTCTGCTTCTCCAGACTGTTCATTGAGGATGGCATTCATACTATCACAGGTATATATTTAAATATATCATTTTTTTTCTAGTAATGTTGAAGTCTTCAACCATCCAAGTTACTCTTTCATATGCAATCTTTCCAGTTATTATGATTTATTGTTACATACCTGGAGTTTCCTCAGGTAGCATTGACATGCATGGCTAAACTGCGAGATGAAAGGTTTATGTTCCCTGGCAGTCTGTGTTCTGATAACATCACGTGCCTTGATCTCATTGTGGTGAAGCAATTGTCAAATGGTGCGTGTTTGACCATATTGTTTAAGCTTATCATGGCAGTTCTTAGAAATGAATCATCAGAAGCTCTTAGGAGACGGTATGTTACTAGTTCAGTAACTGATTCTGGTTGTATGCTTGCATACTGTTTTGGCTGGCAAACTTACTTTTGCATGTCTTTATACAGTCAATATGCGTTGCTTCTTAGCTATTTTCAGTATTGTCTGAATGTGGTTGATCCGGATGTTCCAACCTCGGTTCTTCAATTCTTGCTGCTCAATGAACAAGAAAATGAATATATTGATCTCCCAAAAGTATAGCTTCTTGAACCCTACACAAATAAATTACAATATTTTAATCTGGTGACAAATTAACTCTTCATAATTGCATTTTTTTTGTCCATTTGCACCAGATTGACAAAGAACAGGCAGAACTGGCTCGTGCAAATTTTTCCACTTTAAGGAAAGAAGCTCAGAGCATCTTGGATTTGGTTATTTGCTACTCTTACTAAGCTTTTTATATGCTTAGGATACTAATCAGCATGCATTTTTATTTTATGTTCTTATGGCTAATCTTACATTTTTTTTAATATGGGATAGAAAAGGGAGTTCTGCTTCTAAGTCTTTGAAGATTATAGGTTGTTTTCTGTTAGTTTCCAGAAAATAAATAGCAAGAACAGAGATGGAAATTCACTGTATTATTGCAGATTGCAGGCCTAAATCAGCTGGAAATTGACATAAAAGTTGTTGACTGTTGTATTTGTACTGGTCAGAATAGCACTGGCATGCTTTTAATCTGCTGTATCATTTTGATGAAATTGACATACAAAAGTTATAAGGCAGATGTTTTTATTTGCCTTGCATTGAAGGGTCTCGGTAAATTTTGATAGTCTAATCTCACATTAGACTACAAAATCTAAATTCTTAATAGATCTTATCCACCGGATATTATGGCCTTGTTGCATCCATGTACTATCAATTTCATGCTTTGGTCTGTTTTTCATTAATTTTAATGTTCATTTTTTGTATTTATTTCTTAACTTTTATGAATATTGTAAGTCAATTATTTACTGTTTCAATTGATTCAAAATTGTAGATCATAAAGGATGCAACCCATGGCAGTGAACCTGGAAAGACAATAGCACTCTATGTTCTTGATGCATTGATTTGTATAGATCATGAGCGATATTTCTTGAGCCAACTTCAAAGCAGGGGATTTTTAAGGTCTTGCTTCACAGCCATAAGCAATGTTTCCAACCAGGTGTTTGTTCTGCTCTGCCCACCAAAAACAGTTGCTTCTATATTGAAATAATCTCGTGGATTTTGGTTTTACAGAGTTGGACTGTTCATTCTGTTACACAAAGGATCTTACATGTCATTTAATGTTTTCTGTTTATTTTGGTTCTGGTGATATTGTTATGAATTTTCATTTTAAGTAATTTTACCTATTCGGTTATTTGAGGAACATTTATTTTACTTCCAATTTTAACAATAAAGACTGTATCTTTAGCCCACTAGATTAATCAATTTATTGAATCTTCTAGAGATATGATTTTAATATTTGTGTATGCCGAAATGTATATATTTGTGATGACAATACTCATTAATGTTGCCCTGTGCAACCCTTTTTGTGTTGTTGTTTCAATTTGGTCTAGTGTTGTACTTGCAACCTATGCCATTATATTAGTCATAAACCAACTATCTCAAAAGCTTAAGTTGTTAAGTGAAGACACGTGAATGGATTGAAATTTTGATTATGGGTAGATTGAAATTGAGGTTCTCATTTTTCTAACAAAACTCAAACATGTTCTTGATATTTATATTCATTAAACCTTCCTATCTCATGGATATAATAATACTGATTTGATTTATTTGTTTGGTCAAAGGATGGTGGTCTCTCACTGGACTCATTGCAGAGGGCATGTACCTTTGAGGCTGAACTTGCTTTGCTACTTAGAATCAGTCACAAGTATGGGAAATCTGGAGCGCAGGTACTGTTTCCATGGGCATTTTGGAGCATCTTGCATCAGGCAGGGCAATCAATTTACAGGTGAGGGACTATTTTCCTTTTTAATGCCACATCGCATTTTGATTCCTGCTAACCTTTATTAAAGCTAAACAATCTACAGGGAGGTTTAAGGTGGATTGATACAAGACTTAGAAGAGATATGGCAGTGGATGTTGATAGACAGCGCATGATTATAACTCCAATCTTGAGATTAGTCTTTTCATTAACTTCCTTGGTCGATACATCAGATTTTTTGGAGGTTGGCTTTTGAGTTCCTTTGACAATTTTCTAAATATGGTCTCTTCTATGATTTTTCTTACTCCCTTGCTTGTGAATCATTTTAGCAGATACCTATTGGTTTGTGGTGATTTCAATTGTGATTTTATTCTCTTTACAAGACACTTGTTTTAGTAGATTCATAACCCCTTTTGAGCTTTAATTACTGTGGCTAAACAGCACTCGCATGTCTCCTTGCCATTAGAATCAGAAGCAGACGACCATATTTCCAGAAAAAAAAATACTTCTAGCAAATAATTACAGGTTTCTTGGCTTGTGGTCTATTAGGTTGTTATTGTTGTTGTTGTTGTTGTTTCCGAGCTTATTTCCTTCTTGAACTGACCTCATGCTATTGTGAGAAATTGTTCATCACCATTTATCAAAGCAACCAAATAGATAGAAGCATTCCAATTCTTTAAAACTTACATTTTCTCGTGTTTCTTTTTTTTAAAACTTTTTTCCCAAAAGATAAACAGAGAATCCAATTTTTGTTGCATTAACAAAAACTTTGATATGTTTTTTGGTTGGCTTAATTGCACTTTTAGTCCTTCTAATATAGCTAATGTGTGATTTTGGTCCCCAAATAATTCTGAGCAAATTTAATCCCTCGACTTTTTTTATTGTTACACCTATTTCCCCTCATCACTTCTATTTAAAACTCTCATTCTAATTTTCTGCTCAAAATCTTCACAAATTTAATCAATTAAATCATTTTGCACGTTTTGTTTAAAACTCACCCACCGAAGCTTCAAAAATCACCCAAAATAAAAAGAAACCCAAATTTCCTCTTCAACCCCCCTAATCTCACATTTTACAAAATCCTTCAAATTTTATCAAACTTTCACTATATTTGGATAGAAAATAGGATTTTGAGTGTTTTAGGTAGAAGAAAATTGACGGTAGGACCATATTTGCATAATTGTTTTTTTTCAAAAACAAATTGGGGACCAAAAATGTCATTATGCTTTTTATAATATAGGTGAAGAACAAAATTGTCCGTGAAGTAATTGATTTTGTCAAAGGGCATCAATCACTCTTTGATCAAGTTCTCCGATTAGACATTGCTGAAGCAGATGGGTTACAAATGGAGCAGGTCAATCTAGTTGTTGGTATTCTTAGCAAGGTGTAAAGTTCAATTAAGTCATTTATCTGGATTTAAATACTTTCGACTGACTGTGATAACGCTTCTCTACCTTCGGTAGGTTTAGGTGAAGTGATATATTTTATTTTTTAATTTTTAACAAACTATTATTTATTCAAATGTTTTGGGGACTTAAAATTTCATAGGTCAGCTTCAGCTTCAGATGGGTTTTTTTTGTTACTTTATGTTTGAATTTTATTTGTCATAGGTTTGGCCATATGAAGAGAGTGACGAGTATGGTTTTGTTCAAGGACTTTTTGGTTTGATGCATGCTCTTTTCTCCCGTGACTCAAACTCAGAAATTCCAAGTTTTGCTCGATCAAGAGTGTCACCTGAGGTGACTTTGCAGTTTTGTTAATTCACATTTAAATTATGGAAAAGAAATGCTTTAGCATTATGCATACATAATGATTCTAATCTTCTGGTGATCAGAGTCAGAGGAATTCAGAACTACAGATATTTAACTTATGCTTCAGCCTCACCTCTTACTTATATTTTCTAGTCACAAAGAAATCCTTGAGATTACAGGTATATTATGTATATAAAGAGGGTAGTTTGTTAATTACTCTGAGCTCTTTTCCCTCCTCATCTTGTGTATATGCATATTTTTCTTCATTTGTTTAATAAAATTTGATTTTTCTCGTAATATGCTGTCTCAGTCTTCAGATGCCTCCTCCAGTTACCCTACATCAATCGAACTTCAACAACCCACATTGAGCTTGCTTAATTCTCTTCTTGCATCTGTTACAACTGCACTTGAAAGGGCGGCTGAGGAGAAATCCTTATTACTGAATAAGGTTGAAAATGGAAAATAAACTAGTCTCTATTTTCATTTTACTTTGGTTTACATTGTTGTTTAATGCTGATGTATAAGCAACATTGTACATGTGATTTTGAAGATTCGAGACATAAATGAATTGTCAAGGCAGGAGGTGGATGAAATCATCAATATGTGTGTCCAGCAAGACACTGTTTCATCTTCAGATAACATACAAAAAAGGTTAATCACAATTCTTTGCTTTTCTAGAAATCCAAAAATGAACATATCTCTGTAACAAAAGAAGTCTGGAAATTGAAAATGGTATTGGCCTATTAAACATTAAAATAAGAATTACTTTTTGTGTCTTGTGATCATGATTGCAAGAAAGTGGCATTTTATAATTTTAAATGTGCAAAATGAATTCGTTGAAGTTGATATTTTCCTTTGCATGAATTTGTAACCCCCAAATATTGTTTGTATACCAGTAAAATTGGAGGGAATCGTATTTTATGTGGCTCTAAATTAAATGGGTAGACAGCTGTATAACTACAGCTAACTTAGTTTGCAGGTTGAATAGTTAATTATTATGAGGTTTTTCTTTCGGAAACTATCTTTTAACTTCTAACCCTGCTCTGCAGATTACTGAGAGGTTTTTTTCTGTGTGCTATAGTTCTCTAGGACCTTGTGGAAATTGTAACATGCGTTTCTTCCTTATTTTATGTTACTGTAAATAGCTTTCTTTACATTATTGCTGAGTCTTTTATATGTACTAGGGTTCCCTGCATTGGTATTTTTTCCAGTATTTTGGTTTCACCCAAATGTTACATCTAAATTGTTATTTGTAAAACCATTCATGAGGTGAGAGAGTTGGTTCTCGACATAGTACCCGAGTTTCTATGACCTGGTAGTTAAGAGTTTGATCTTCCCCTCATTCTTCCAAATAAAAAGTAGAATTTCAACATAAAGTAGTTGTGCATGTGCAGTATCTAGGCTAAGCTTAAGCCAAAAAGGTTCTTGTATGACGAGGCGTGTTAGATATAAAACCATTCATGTGATGACTGATGAGCCTTCACCTAACAGCTTAGGCTTTTGGAAGAGTTGTTCTTGACATAAATAATGCGTTGGTTGTGACTTCAAGAATGAGATTTAAGCACTCCATAGTCTTTAAAGTGCCCATTATCAAGAAAAACCTTTAGCAATCTTGTTTACAGTTCTGTACTATATTGTAATTTTGTGCTCCCACTCCATGTAAAATTAATTACTGAATTTAAGTATGAATTGGATGTTATAAAAGATGATAAAATGTAGAAGAAAATGATATTGTATTCTGAAATGTTTTGCTTGAATCAATACAAGAGCTGAGAGGTATATATATATACAACTCAGGACGACAATAGCCTAATAACAGAATGCTGAGTCAGCAGGAATCTAATCTATTCTAGAATCAGAATCTCTTACACAATCTAAATATAACTAACCACATGGGTAAACACCCACGCTCCTGCCTGAGGCTAAAACAGGAAAGAGAAAATACAAAAGAAATAATAAGAAATAGAATCAGCTATTACTAATATTCACTAACAAGCTGTAGACGATGTAACTTTAAGGATCTTAGCTGATTGTAAGCAAATGTTCATTTCATTTGTTCAAAGGCTTTAATTTGGTTTGCGATGACTATATGCATTTGTATATCCACTCACACATACATGTTACTTGTATATTACAATGCCTTCTATGGTTTTTAAAACATGTTTTACAGGCGATACATTGCAATGGTAGAAATGTGTCGAGTTGTGCTAGTAGGGATCAGCTAATCGTTTTATTACTCCCACTCTCCGAACATGTGCTAAATATCCTTCTCGTCCATCTTCAGGAGAGGTAAGGCATTAAGTTTCAGGAAAGGTAATAAGAATATTATTGTAATGGAGAGCTAAAATCTGTATACAATCTTATGTTCCTGATGATCAACCTTTTATGGCCAAACGAAGAGAAGAAAAATTGTAATCAAGCCCTTTATTGTAATGTAAACAATGAGTTGTTGTCATTGCATGTATGCCTTTTTTCCTTCTTTAGGACTAATCTGTGTCTTTTGGCAGCTCTAATGCACTTGATTCTACCATGACCGCAAAAACAATTCAATATGGTGCAAAATATGATCCACAACAGGAGATAGCTTTGCTGTGTGGGAAATTAGTTCCAACCCTTGAACGACTCGAGTTGTTGAGTGAGGTATGGGTCTCTTAGTAACTACTGTGCAATTCTTGTTAACATTTCAATAGTTTTATATATGCTCTGGAACTCTTGGTGCCTTACTTGCAAGATTGTCTCATAGTATTCAGTAGAAATTAAGTTTTCCTTAAATGAACAATTTTAGTGTAATGGTATGCTTGCGAAATACCGGGAGATGCTCATTGTCCCTGCTTCTGCTGGGCTGTATCTTAATTCTGGACTCCTAATCCACTCTCCTTGACTTACAAAGATTGTCATAATATTGATATTGTTTGATTCATCAGAGTAATTGTGAGTTTGACTTGTGTAATTGGTATTAATGCTAACTTTTCCACCATGGCCTATCCTTGTTGAAAACTGAGGTATGTGTTAAAAGGACACTATCCTTGTTCCGAGCCTTGACCAGGTGTAGAATAGTCAATCAGGTGTTCTCGGGTAAAAAATTAACATCAGAAATCAAGCTCTTTGTTTTTACACTTTAGATGTGTTTTTTTTTTTGGGGAGGGGGGGGGGGGGGGGGGGGGGGGGGGGGGGGGGGTATTCATGCTGTTGCCATCTGTTTTATACTCCTGAAATCTCAGTTAACGGAATGTATTTTCATGATCTTACATAGTTACGTTATGGTTGCTTGTTTTCTCAGGAGAAAGTAGGGCACAATCTCAAAGTATTCCGCAGATTAGCAACTTCTGCCAAAGAGATTGCAATTCAGAAGTTGATTTGATTGTGTAGATATATTTAAGTATCCTTACAAATTCAATTACATTACTGAATCAACTGCCTGTACACTGTAAATTATATCAAGCATAAGTAGCCTCGCCGAATTGAGTTCAATCTGTAAGATATCAACTTAACGCTTTGTAGTTCGTATGCAACTTAAATTTTGTAGTGTATTGGTGAAATCTTGTTTGGATTCTGTATTGCTAACGTATACATGAAAGTTTGAAATCATCATAGAATAGCAAATTGACAGAACCCCGCTCGACCCTCAAATATATAAACGACCTTAATACATCGCCCGTTACTTTGAATTGCAATTAACGGTAGTTGCTAACCACGATTAGTCTCTCTCTTAACCTTCACAATTTCCCAATTTACAAATGACAAGCAATACATTTTGGAAAAAAATATCTACATTAGAGATGAGAAAAGGCTGAGCCGAGCCGACCTAGGTTTTTCAAGGTCTGAGTCTAGCCTTGCACCTTAAATCCATGGTCTGAGTCTGACTTGTTTGTCTGACATAGACTTTTTTTATGGTTTAAGTCTGACCTATTTAAAGTCTGACATGGCCTGAAAGCTTATTTTATAGTAAGGTACTTGAATATATTATAAGCATATATATATGAATAGACTTATAGGCTCAAGTTTTAACATACTTAAATGTTTATACAAGCTAATAAATATATAACTATAAGGAAAAATAATAAAAAATTTTTATAATAATAATAATATAAAAATATTAATATTTTATTTATATTTAGTTAAATATATCCGTCTGATAGGCTCAAAGGCTTTTTTAATGGCCTGAAGCCTAGCTTGTTTTGCTATATAGACTTTTGAAAAAACCTAGGTCTGCTCTATTTAATAAATTGGTCTGGCCTGATCTAGACTTGATGTAGGCCGGGTAATAGGCCCCTGACGAGCGGTCTAGCATGTTCCCACCCCTAATCTACATTGAGTTTTACAGCCATGTAGATGCCAGTGGCATGCTTGGGATCCTAGTAGTAAAGAACTATGCTTCCTGTTCTTTAAGGGTCTGTTTAGTTTGCATTTTCATTTCTTGTTTCCATTTTATGTTTCCTGTTTTCTGGAATTTTACAAAGAAAAAATTGGAAATGCTGGAAACAAAAATTTGCTGTTTCCAGCATTTCCAGTTTTTCCTTTGTAAAATTTCAGAAAACAAGAAATAGAATGATAACAGGAAATGAAAATGTAAACCAAATAGAAGAAAACATTTTGTTTTCATTTCCTGTTTTTAGAGTTAATTATAAATAATGTCACCTTTTTTTTCCTTTAGGGAAAAATAAGGTCAACTCATTTTTATGGTTTCTTATAGGAAAAATAATGAGGTACATTGTGGGGTCTGTTTAAGTGTTTTTTTTAAGAATTGTTAACATTGGAGTGAAGAGTTGCTTAAATCATAAAAAGTAAAAAAATGATGATGGATATGTGTGGGGCCCTTAAAAGTTATCTTCTATTATATATATTAAAATCGAGTTACAAATTACATTGCCATTTGTACATTATTTTTGTCTCATTTATTAATTCTCGCAATAACTTATCAATTCATTCTCTCCAATCCCCATGTAGTAATTTAAATTTACATTATTTGTCATTTAATTTTTCTTTTATGTTATAGGAAGCGAAGTTAAGCACTTTTACTCAATTTAATATCAAAATATCAATCACATTATTATTTTATTTAATATATTTAATATCATATTTTTATTTAAAATATTTGTAAGCCTTTTCATTCATTGACACAATACACGCAATTCATGGGTCCAAATCTAGTTAAAATAAAGCTTAAGCAACCTTTGCAAGTTGTTCCTTTAGAGATGGTCTTAACACTTAAGTCACATGAAATTTACAAAATGATGGACAAAATATTTGGCGTAACAAAATTAAGAATTGATAAAAAAAATAATTAATAAAATATATTATATAAAATTTATATAAGAGTGTAATCACTAATTAATTTTAGACTGTTATCTATGTATGTGCTGTCGCATTATTTAATGAGTTTAATAACACATGAGATGACATTTATTAAATGATATGACAATACATCATTGAATGATAATGTAAAATTTTTACACTAATAGTGTATAGTTATTAAATCTTTTATATAACTAATAAAAAGATTGAAAAGTTTTGGGTTATAGCTCCTCTTTGACAACACATCCATTTCCCTATTGATTGGACATCAGAAAAATTTTTCATTTATTCTCATTTTTTGGTCAAAATGCTGATTCCATTTAAATATAAATCCTTGACATGTGTTTCATAGAGATAGTTTTTCTTACTTTAATTTTTTTTAATTATTAAAATAAGAGCATTATTATGAAAGGGTGTTGAGTGAGTGTATGAGAGACCAAGAATGGTTTTATTACACTGCCCCACTCCACTAGACACTAGTTGAGTCCATCCAAATTGTCGTTTTCATTTATTTATATTATATATATAAATCAGTGTTAACTTTCACTGTTGTTAACACGTATCATTTTTCTATTAATTTTCTTCCACTGCCATTCATCTCACTCCACGTGTCCAATCTAATAATTCTCTTGAGTAATTCTTCCATGAGCACAAACATAACAACTAGGATTTAAGCACAACCAATAAAAATATTACACCTTATTAAAATATTAAAAGAAAAACCAGGTGTGAAACAGAAAACAAAGACACACGTCCCTTCTTCAACCACAACACCATTTTCCACCCCTTCAAAAGTAACTAGGAACACTTGCAATCTTCCAAACCCATAATTCATTGGGTGTTGGACATTCAAGAAACTCAAACAACAATATTGCCAATCGCGTAATCACGTTTCCTTGTAGTGACCCATGGCCACAACCAGTAGTGCATTTCATCCTCTCATCCTTGCCTCCATTCCGTGTCGTTCAAAACTCCGAAGCCGCATGTAGTGTCAATCTTTGTGTCTTTAAAAAAAATATGGCAGGGTGAGAAAAGTTGGAGCGGTTGAAACTTGAAAGGGTGGGAATGGTGTCGTGGTCACGTTTCTTTTTCCGAGGTGGCTTTTTTTTCTTATTTTAATGACGTGTAATATTTTTATTGGTTGTGCTTAAATCTTAGGTGTCACGCTTATGGTCATAGTAGAATTTCTCTAGTTCTCTTTCTTTTTTTGCTTCGAGCAAGACTCAAGCCGATTGCGCCCAGGGCAATGCACATTGCCATCACATCACTGATGCCTTTTATGAATTACATGCCAAAATTTATATATAAAATAACTACTTTCTTTTGAAATTTATACTTATTTTAATCATATTAAAAAAAAAAGCTTTTCGCATTACAATAAAAAAAATACGAAAATGTATTCAAATAAAATTATATAAAATAAAATTTATATATTAAAAAAATTTATGTTAATTTTATAACTCTATTTAGTTTCATGTAATTCATTTATTTTTTTATTGATAACTATTATGTTTATTTTTAATATTTTTTATTTTTTATATAGGTAAATAATATTTAATTTATATTGGTTCGACCATGGTTCGATCATTAAACCTTGAACTCGTGCCTTGATCAGTTTAATGGTTGGTCCGATTTTAAAGATATTGATTTCTACTCACTTAGCGTTCTTTCAATTTTTGAAAATTTAAAATAATAATTATAACAATTAATAATTTAAAGTATTCTACAAATTTTGCATACTATTCCTTCTATTTTCAGCCAAATGCTTCTATTTTGTAAACTCATTAATGAATAATAAGTAAATGTATTATAGTCCTCCATTGAAATTATTGATTTATTTGAACTTTGAAATTTGAAATAAAAAAATATTTTTTTTAACATGTAAATAGTTATGAAGCAATAATGTCATAATGCTTAATCAACGTTCTATATACTCAACCAAATAAGTTTCAATTGATATTAAAGTTTTTAAGGATTTTATTAGAGAAATTTCATTTCCTCTTTCACCTTTATTTTAAAAGGGTCATTTTTGTGGGAGTTAATATTTATATTATTTTTTAAAATTGATAAACTTATTGGTTATATAGAGTTTATATTTTTATATATGTATTGTATTATTCTACTAAATATTATATCATACTTTCAATAATATATTTATAACTATAATTATTGTAAAGATTATATTAATGTGAGATTGATACTGATTATAGCTAAATATTTATGACTTTAAATAAAATATTTATATATATTTAGATCATATATTTTATGAGGATAAATTAATTTTAAACCTAAATATTTTATTAAAATTGATTAAATATATGATCAAATAAGTCGGTAAAAATCGCCGAGCACGTAGATCAACTGTTAAGTGGTTGTTTTAGCTTAACTAATGGTCTTGAGTTGGAGCTTTGGTTCGAGCCCATCAAGGTCCCACCTAGCTGAACAAGATTGCCTCTCATGAAGAAACATGTGGTCTTGCACAAAAAAAAAGTCGATAAAATACATATATATAATATATTATTTAAATAAATTTATCACTTACATTAATTAAAAAAGGTATATTTCAAATTAATATACTAATATATATCTAAAAATGTACTATATGAGAATGAATATCTTATATGAAAAATCATATTATTAAATATATGAAAAATTAGTAAAATAAATTAAAGAGAGAAATTATACCAAATGAGAAAAATATTTTGTATGAAATTACATCAATATCCAAATTAATAGGGTAAGATTTTGAATTTAATTAAATTTTTAATATAAATTTGTATTAATTAAAACTTTTTTGTTTTTATTTTAGTTGTAAGAATCTTGAAAATATATTAGTTAATAAAAACTTACTTCTTTAAAATGAAAACATTAATATGTACATCATGCGAAAACAAAATAATGAAAGAGTAAAAATATAACACACAAAAATAACATTTTAAATAAAAGAATAATAATGTTTATATGAAGATTTATTGATATTTAATTTATAAAATAAAGAAATATATGTCAAGGAATAAACATTTTATATGAAAATACATAAATATCTAAATTATTATTGTAATAATTACAGTTTTCTTTCTATCCAAATGGTGGGTTTGAAAGGTTGAGTTCAGGAGAAGAACTTTTTAGTGGGAGCTATTGCAATGCAATGAGTTTAATAACTTTATTATTAATGTTTGTCCGTCTCAAATAAAGGATGACTCTCTTGTGTGGTTCTTTTCTATCAATGGATGTTAATCTGTTAAGTCATTATGTAATATAGTGGAAGAATGTATTCTTGGCGATCTCAAGTTGAATTGTTTTCAGAAGCTGAAAAGAAATCCCCCAAAAGCATTCCTAATTGTATGGCTAGCCAGATTTGACAGAACTGCAACAAAAGGTTGATTTAGCTCATAGAGGAGTGATTGGATTGGAAGATGTTTTCTGTCCTCAGTGAAGTCTTCAAAAGGAAAGTGTCTCTCACCTACTATTGTATTGCAAATTTTCGTTGCTGGTGAGATGTTCTTTTGTAAACCAATTGGGGTATCAAGTGGGTATGCTCCTCATCTTTTGAATACGATATTTGGGATTGGGGGAATTAGAAATATTAACTAAAGATGAGGATGTTGATGATGATCTTCTTCTCTGTAGCTTAATCTATTTGGATTCAAAGAAACAAATGTTATGTTTTTGTCTGATGATGTTCATTTGGAAAGTCTATGTGATCTGATAACTCGCATTGTGAATTTTGTCAAGTTGGAAGGATTATCCTTTTGAAGTGGTTTCCATTCAACAAAAATTATCTCTTATTCCATTTCAAAGAAAACAAAAAACTCTAAGAGATGTTGTTTGGGTTCCTCCCTCAAGAGCTGCTGGTGTGGGTGGTATTAATGGATTATGGAGGTATTGTTTTGGGGTTATTCTGAAAATACTTGGGCTTGCTATGCGCGTAAGTGATTGTCATTCATAATGCTTTACACTCTTGCCTAAAATTGAACTTCAAGAATGTTATTATTGAAAAATGTTCATCATTGGCATGCGGGCTAGGTGAATAATACTAATAATATATCAGGGAAGCTTAACCTTCTTTTCAACATAATTGATGGGTTATTTGCACAAGTTAATTGTTTTGGTGTAATTCATGTGAATTGAGAAATATTTGCATATCATTTGGCAAAAAGGGTAGTAGGAACTTAAGGGGTATATCGTGTACTGTATAATGGGGATATTTTTATGCATTGCGGGCGTTTCCTGTAACGTGTAATAATTTTATTACTTTAATTCAATAAAATCCATTCTTTATTATTATTAAAAAAAATTACACTTATTTTAATATAATTTAAGAATTTCATTTATATACATTACCAGTGTAAAAAAACTCTTACATTGTCATCCCAATAATGTGTTGTCACATCTTTTAATGAATATGACACCCCATGTGTTGTTAAACTTAATAAATGATGTGGATGACACATCATCAAATGAAGCGTAAAACTTTTTTTATATGATAGTATATACTTAGTAAACTGAAATGTTAATATAAATTGGTGTTAATTATAAAAAATTTACTTATAAATATTTAATATATAAAGTTAAATTAAAATTATTTAATTTTAAATTTTAAAATAATAGAAGTTGAAAACAGCATACACTGAAAATAACAATTCACAAAAAGAATAACATTTGAGGTAGAATATTCCACTTTTTATTAAGATATTTCAAACTTTTACCGAGTTTTTTTATTATTATATATTAAGATTTTTATGTATTTATTTTGTGTTAAATATTTTAATTAATATACAATTTTACAAGAAAGCATAGATTAATGTTTTGTGACAACTTCAAATTATTTCAATATTAAAATATCAATTGCGAAATAATTATGTGTTGATGATGACTTTCAATTTTTACAAACATCTTAGAAAAATTACTAATTATAAAAAAATGAATTTAAAAATATACATATTTTACTCCACCTCAAATAATTTTATTAACATATAATTTAAATAATTATTTAATTATATACCTAAATAATTTGATAAAATAAAATAAAAAACCATAGCACGGGTCCTCTACTAGTTTAAGTAATAACAAGGCACAAACTCTGCCCACAGAGACAAAGGTTCTTATCTGTTTCAATTCGTGTTCGTTGCTACCAATAAGTTGCTATTTTCATATTCTTCTCGCTCCTAGGAAGAAAAGGAAGCATTCAGAGTTCCTTCTTGAATGGCTCACTCTCTGTGCTTCGCTCCTATTTGTTCCTTAAAATCCTCGAGCACACCTGGTAATTATGCCTTGTTCTTAACTCTGTTTTGTGTACCTCTTGGTTTTTGGCTTTTGATGTAACTGAATCTGAATGAAGTCAAATTTTAAATGGGGGCAGTTACAGTTAATTCGGTTGCCCCAAAGGGTTTTCGGATAAATGAACCATGTCTGCATTGTAAAGCTCGGAACTTTCAACTTTTGAAGGTTAAGGTAAGGCTGATTATTTTAGTGTCAAATTCACAACAATAAGATGCTTTTTTATTGATATTCAGTTGTTTTTATTGTGTCATAACTCAAGAGTGTTGATAAATTATTTGACAAGCATGGTCACAAGGCTTTGGTGCCTTATTCCATAAGTGAGGTTTGACCCCAATTTGCTCTTGAAGAATAAGATTTCTTATATCTCGAAACACTCTCTGATACTGATTTAATACAGGCTACAGATAATAACAACCAAAGTACCAAATCAAAGAGCATTGTTTGTCCTGATTGTGATGGAAATGGTAAGTGAAAATGTAGATTGTAAGTACTTCTGTTGTCATGGTCTTTGTAGTTATTCTTATTGTTTCCTTATAAATGGGGGTTAAATTTAATGACTACATTCATGCGATATCATAGAGCAACTGCTAGTTTGATACAAAAATTAGACTTCATAAAAGTTTGATTCTCGAGTGCTTTCTTGTCTGTCTTGTTGAGAAATTTTACTCCGTATGCCAATAGCGAAGGCAGTGTCATTAAATTCTATCATAAGTGGTTATGTTAAGATAAATTCAAATAAACACTTTCAAATGCCCTTTACTCTCCATTAGAGAAGCCAATTTGTTAGCCTGGTGATACATTCATGCATTATCAGTTGGCTATCACTGGTGAGTGGTGATAGTTCTCTAATTTGTATGTACATTTGGAAATTGGAATACCCATAATTGTTGATGATGGACTAAAGCCTGTAGCTTTTGCCAATTTCTTCAAAACTAGCATCTGCATTTTAGGTTTTTCTCCTTCCATCACAAGTCTCAGCATTCAACTCATTAGGCTATCGTTTTGCTCAACTGCTAGGTGCAATATTATGTACTCAATGCCAAGGTACTGGAGTTAATTCTGTAGATCACTTCAATGGACGATTTAAAGCTGGTGGATTATGTTGGCTATGCAGGTAACTGCACCAAATATCACATTTTTTATTCTGTCCCTTAAATTTACTGTGAGAATGTGTGATTATGCTATGTTATGTATTGTATGCTCGACCAATTCCTCAATCTAGTTCTGCTACCACACCATGCTTTCTATTAAGGAGCAAATAGGAATTAAATAAATGGAGCATATTTGAGCCAATACAGCTCAAAACTGAAATTTCTACATAAACTTTAGTTCTTAAAGATTGCATAAAGATAGTAAGATTCCTCTCCCCTAATTTTTAAGTTTTAGTTTAGTTTAGTATTGTTGCCAACATTAATGAATCTATTTTACTCAGTCCTGCCATCTCTAAATTCTAATGTCTAAATGGGATATGTAATTTCTTCTTCTTTTCCTTGAAGCTAAATTGTCTGTGTTAGAACATTTCCCACTGTTAGGTAGCAAACCATAGAAGTGAACTAGACACCAATCCAACCCAAAACGTTAAGGTGTTGGGTTTATGGGTCTTGCCACTTATATATTTCTCTCTTTGCTCATTCCTATCCATTGTAAGATTAACACTTGATATCCCAACACCTACTTACTAGTATGGCCAGAAGCAGCTATAGGGTTTGCAGATCTCTATTGCTTCCATTTGATCTGGGAGTTGAAGGGTGAAAATTTGAAGATAATTTAATTGTTTTCTGATCAGTGTTTTAATTTGTTTTTTCTCTATTAGTTTATGCATAATGCAGTGACCATGATGCTGTTGTTTTCATGAAATGGTCAAACAACTTCAATTGGGGATGTTGAAAAGTTGATGATCAGGATCCTGGGGTCTTCTGCTTCTTTGCAGTTCAATGGTTAAGCTGTAATTGTTCATATGCATAATTGTTACTATTATCTCTGGTAGTTGTATGATTTTGCACTCCCTCATTTGTTTGAACTTTATATGAAAATCTCAGGTGGGTGTGGGAGTGCCCATCTGTTGAATATTTAGGTGCCAAAAAATCATTTAATTCAAGTCTCAAAATATGAAAAGTTAAGCAGAGCAAACTTATTTGTTATCTAGCCATCACAAATAGGCGTGACCCGGACCTACTATTATAATTTGTAGGCTCTTTTTGGTTTGGCTACAATATAATTCCTATCCTATGCATCATGTGTCATATGTTTTCTGCAGGGGTAAAAGGGACATATTGTGTGGAAATTGTAATGGAGCTGGCTTTCTTGGTGGATTCATGAGCACATTTGATGATTAGAAAATTACCCATTGGTTTTTCAAGAATCCTTATAGCTAAAGAAAGAGAATAGGAGAGTGGGGGATCAGCAATCAGCATGTTCCTCTGTTGATCTTTTGCATTATGTAGTTAATGTTGATCTTTTGCACTATTGTTTAATGGTTTAATTTTTTCTCGTGGATTGTATTTTGATTAACTCAAGCAATTATGAGAGAAGTTTGGTTATTAATACTAATAAGCTCATGGGCCAGAAGACAAACTATAAGCAAAACCTTCAAATTCCTTGGAGAAATTTGGCTATATTATTCCCTTAGAATGCAAATTTGGTCATTTTCATATGATTAACATTTATGATTAAATTTGGCTATAGATATATATTACTCCCTTTAACACTGAACCTTTAATAAAAACCAAATTCCAAAACCAAGAAAATGTTGTTCTATTTTTTAAAAAAATGATTTCTAAGTGCCATTTGACAAAATTTTAATAATCAACTTAATGCTGCTTCTGTGCAACATCAGTTTTATTATTCCTTCTCGAATTGAAAATTAAAAAATATACATATGACGCAATATCATTGGCTTTGCCATGCACTTAAATACACAAATAGTAGAACAATAAATGAATACCAAATGATGTAGAGCCACAAAGACCCATTCATCAATTTAAAACTTAAAACACATATTATGACTTAAGTGAACCAATACTACTTAACTCAGATAGTTTATTAGACCTAAACAAGATTCAATATTTTTTATTTATTAGTTTGAATTCTCCCTTTTACAAGTAGTCTTCTCATGGGTGATCTACGATCACATCCTTATTAAGCTATAAGAAAAGAAAAGAAAGTTACTAGTTTTATAAATCATACAGGAGTATATGCTCTTGTGTTAAAAATTTTCATGACCATATTGTTAGATTATTCCCAATTTGTATTTTATGGATTAACATTAATCAATTATTTAGAATTATATTTATTGAATTATTAATATCAATTATAGATTAATTATTTAATTATAGCATATAATGTAAAGATGGATTATATATATTGGGCTTTTATTGTGAATAGCCCGTGATGGGTTAGGCTGTTCAGTTCAGTAGCCCGTTGAGAGGTCCTTGGTCTCTACTGGTGAGGAATAGAACTGGTGACCCATACCAGGAAGAGAGCAATTACTCTCACTTGCAACCATAACCGAATGATTCTCTCATTCCAGGTACACAATTCCAATTCTATTATGGTATTGTATTCTATGAACATGCTTGTTTGCTGTATCTATTTGAAATTGATACTGGGCTAAATTTTTATCAATTGGTATCAAAGCCTTATAAGATACAGATTATGGGTGTTCTTGATTATAGAATCAATATCCTAAAATTATAAAATTATTTTGGATTATCATACTGTGTACATACTGTGTGGTATGTTGCGAAAAACAGAATCATTTTTCTTCTCCGTTTCGCGAAACGTTCGAAATTTTGATTCTCATTTTTGTTTTCGAAACATAAAATTGATTTAGGGGTTTTATTACCCGCACAATTTCGAAACATAAACCAAATTTTGGTGCGATTTCGTTATGTATTTCGTGAGAATTTGATCGTTTTCTTCACTGGTTCAAACATATAAACCCCAATTTTTGATCTGTAAATTCTCACAAATGAGCTGATCATTCTCGAAATTAATTTGGGGCTTTTAGTTCTGTATCTCATAGAAATAACATATCAAAAACTGAGAGGATTACGATCAAATATGACTGAGAATCGAACCATTTTTTTTCTCGCGGTTACGAAAAACTCCAAGCTTTTTCGATCTATAATAGCACATAGATGCTAAGTTGAACGGAAAAATTGATAGAGGGGTTTTACTACTGCATGTATTAGAAATATACTGTTAAAATTTGGTGCGATTTGGTTCTATATTTTGAGAGAATTGAACATATTTCTTCGCGGTTTTTTCGACCCAAACAACTAGTTTTTCGATCTGTTTTTCCTCTCATTTGGACCGATCTCTTCCGAAATTGTTTTGGGGGTTTCAACCGCCACATCACGGTGGTCATGTGGCCGGAAAATCACGGCGTTTCGCTGCGTCAATCGCTGCGCAGAACCGGGTCCGAAATCGGGTTTTTTCCGGATCGTCCGACCCGCTTGAGGTAGAAGACGATGAACAGTGCTCGCCGCGCCTGCCCACTCGCGAGGCCAGGCCCGTGGGTGCGCGTGAGGTTCATTTTTTGGCCAGAAAAATTTAATTTTTTATTTAAAATTCAAATAATTAAATTTCTGGTTATTTGGTATATTTTTTGTAATTTTTGGATACCTGGATGTATTTATTTTAATTATTTTGAGAGTAATTTATTTTTTTTTGAAAATGTTACTCTCAGAATTTTGGCCTGAAATTTTTTGTGTATATTTCATATTTTATTAGAGAGTTTTTGGCATATTTCACTCTCTGGTAGTGAGCCAAGTGTTATGAAATAATTTTTTGGGCCATTTTGAAATCATATATTATGTATTTATAATACATATAGTTTGTTAATCATGCAATTTATTTATTTAATTAAATTATGTTTGGCATGATTTTTATATTTGTATAATTGTGAGCTCGCCTATCGTGGGTACAATTGTGCAAAATTTTATGGAAATTACTTATTTTAAATTATATTTATATTGCACCAATAATAATTATACCCTATCGGTGTATTATTATTAATGTGATTTGGTTTTATGCAATATATATTGGTGTTTAACTCATGTCAAAATTTTTTTTTAATACCCTATCGATATTAGAATTTTATTTTGGGACATGAGAATTGTATATTGTATAATTTATTATTTCTTATTTATTGTGCTTCGGGATCCTTAAGCAGGATTCTTGTAAATAAGAAATTTTGGTTAATGGGCACTTTATTATTTTGGCTAGACACACAAATTCATTTAATTTTGTATTAGCATAAGATATTATGCATATTAAATGTTTCTTTGTTATTTTGGTGTTAGCCCATTTCTATTAATATTTTGAATTCGACCTAATTTTTAGAAAATTATTTTATTGAGATAAGTTGAATTGAATTGTGTAGGTGATGGACATACCCTATCGGTATGACATTGCTTGACATGATCATTGTGTGATAGAGAAAATAATTTTAAATATTTTTTTTATATGATTTTCATATTATATGATTTATTTAATTACTTTTCTCTATCAAGTGGGAGAAATCTATATATTAAGTTATGATTTTTGTCAAGCAAAATTGTAGTATTTCTTCTCTCTTTAAAAAATTACATGTTACCCTTTATTGTCAAGACTTTATATTGAGGATATTGTTTGTTAAGTCTCTTTGAGAACATTATAGTTAAACTCCATGTTATTGTCTTATATTATGGGTACCAGACAATATGTTGATATCCCAAATTAACTTGTTATTGTTTGAAGAGATTAATTTCTCTATTGCATACCATTAATCTTTCTTATAATCGATGGTATGTCAAACTATAGACTTATTAAAGCTATTTTGAAATAACAAGTATCATTCTTAAAATTGTGGGATATATGGATGAATTTTGTATATAATACAATATTGTTATCTTGTAATTTTGTAATTATAAGAACAGTGGGAGTTAGAGACTTCTTAAATCTTTTATTGTATCCTCAATAATAGTCAAGGGTCTTGTGCATTTTTGTTTCCGCTTCCGCTAAAGAGTGCTTTGTTATTATTGTTTAAATTGTAACACTTGAGTCATGGGAGTGAGTTGTTGAATTCTTCTATGATCTCATTTTGAAATATGTTGGAGATTATAATCTCACTCATATGTTGGCAATTTTTTTTTAAATAGCCATCATATTTTATAAAATTGCGTGTTACAATAATTTTTTAAGGAGATTTTCTATTTTGTAATGTCAAGTGGACATTTATAATTTCCTTCATTTTGTAAGCAAAGTATATGGTTAACTATGAAACTCCTTTGCAAAACCATTATTATGGTTTTATGTTGAGTTTCATATTCTGTTATGTAACCATTTCTGTTGACTTTGCTTCAATATGTTTCTCTCTAATATCAAATTTTGAAGAGAGAAAAATTGTGAGTTTTAGACTCATAATGAGTACCTTAGCAAAAATTATAATCCCACTATTAGTTATTATAACATTAGAGTATTTTAATATTATTTGACTCTAATGAAAATCCTAGTAATATTATATTATTATGGATTAGTGGGAGTACACACAATTGGTTGTCATGAGATAATAGCATTGCTATATATCTTTGTGTGCACTTTTGTATTAAAATAATATTGTTGAGTTTTTTTGGTTGTCATATGTACGTTATTATGCGTGTTTAATCATATGACATGCTCTTAGAGATTTTGGGAAGAAATCTCATTTCGTATTACTGAGATGTATTCCTGTGCACAAATTGTTGGTATATATATTTTTATGTGCAATTTTATTGAATCTCAGTAAGGCACACTAAGTGTACGCTAAGGTTATTTTGTTGGTATTGCACATTTGACTTGCAATTTTATTGTGCTTCTCTCTTGATCAACGTTCCACATTTTATAAGGTCACAGATTTGCGAGTATCTTATATGAAATTAATACTCCTATCGAGTATGATTTCTTGGATCAATAAGGTGCTTGTAAATCTTATTATTTGGACCAGTAAAGTGCTTACTCATTGATGCCATTTTGTATGCCCATTTTGTAATTACTTTGATTATTGGGTTATGCCCATATGTAATTACTTTAGTTATTTGTTATTGGGCTATTATAGGCACTTGAGTTTATGTGGACTATGTTATTATTATTATTTTGGCCATTGTGTTACGAAGGACACTTTGATTATTTTAGTATGCAACTTTGTTGTAATTTTCTTAAACCGATATTCCAAGTTTTTCATAAAGTTAAGACGTATGAGTATCTTGCATGTATGATATCAATACTCCTATCGAGTATGATTTTCTGCATTGTTGAGGTACTTGTATTCTTTTGTTTGAACCAATTGCTATAAGTGCTTGCTCATTGTTGACATTTTTTTTTGTCTATATTAATCTTGAGTTTTATTTTGTTTAATTAAGTGTCTATGTTGTTCAAGTGGGAGATTTGTTTAAATTTATTTATTCTATTTGAACATGCATAGTCACTTATATAGTAAAACTCAGATTAATTAAATGTCAACTGTTCTCGAGCATTCTTGATTTAGCCCAAGTGTAATTACTTTTGATATTGGGTCTTCCCCTTATGTAATTACTCTTGATACTGGGCTATTGTGTGCACTTATACTCATGTGGATAGTGTCGGGTTTGTGGCCTATTGTGATGGTGAAAGGAGCTGTTTTGAACTAGTGTCGAAAAGACATTAACAGCAACTATCACGTGTGTTGAGCATTTTAGTAAATCCACTAACCAAAGACTTGATTATTGGAGTTTTTCATAACTCATGTGTATTTGTATAAGTCTTTTGGTATTTTGGGTTAGTGGGAGTTTGTTTTGTATTTGCTCAATATTATGAGATATGTGTTAGTTTACTTTTATTATCATATCTCTTATAGCATCTAAGATGCTGGGACCATTTTTGGATAGCATATTGTTTCATTGAATTATGCTTTCCATTATCCATCATTTTATGAAATATAAGCATATGGTATGTATCCCTATCGGATGTTATCTTCTATATTGTTAATGCTCTTATTTCTTGGAATTATTAAAGTTATGTGCATTAGCTATAATTGATACTTTGGTTTTAATAATTCCTAGTAGTTCTGATAATTGACTAATGTTATCCAAGTGGGAGAATGTTAGATTATTCCCAATTTGTATTTTATGGATTAACATTAATCAATTATTTAGAATTATATTTATTGAATTATTAATATCAATTATAGATTAATTATTTAATTATAGCACATAATGTAAAGATGGATTATATATATTGGGCTTTTATTGTGAATAGCCCGTGATGGGTTAGGCTGTTCAGTTCAGTAGCCCGTTGAGAGGTCCTTGGTCTCTACTGGTAAGGAATAGAACTGGTGACCCATCAGTCAGTTCATATGACAGACCCTTCCCTCCGTACTCTGTCCTTTTGGCGTCCTACCAGGAAGAGAGCAATTACTCTCACTTGCAACCATAACCGAATGATTCTCTCATTCCAGGTACACAATTCCAATTCTATTATGGTATTGTATTCTATGAACATGCTTGTTTGCTATTTGAAATTGATACTGGGCTAAATTTTTATCACATATCCTATGAAATTTTATATCCAACTCTCTTTGTGAATATTCAGAGAGAGAGATAAACATAAAATTTTCACACAATGAGACATGTAAAACTTTAACAAGAAAAAATATTCATTCTGGTTCATCAAGCATCAGACCAGAAAATATCTAATTCACCCCAATCCTTTTTTGGAACACCCAAAGCTTCCCAAACAGCTTTAGATGCATCAACAACATTGTTGGGGCATCCTCTTGAGGAATCACACTCATCAACAACAAGGGCATTGACCCTTCTTCCATTTCCAAAGATGTTGATTTTGTGGTGACACATTTCTCCATGGTTGTACCATCTAGTTGACAGTGCTACAATAAGAGTGTCGTCTGAGTGAAACTCGCCATCACATTCTGATGCTCCACCTCCACTCCCACCCTTCTCAAAGCTATTCAGTGTTAGCACTGCTTTTGTGCCCTGAGAATCATGTAAGGAAACCTTGTCTTCACTACAATGTCCTGAAAGGGCCATTTTCCCCCTTATCCATTCATTAGGTCTGCAGGTGGCAGCTTCAATGTTCAACCGAAAATTTGGTACAAGAATTAGAAGAGAGAGAATGGTTTGCAAAGAATTTGAAGAAATTTTCATGCTATGCATCTTTTCTCTTTCTTCTAACTCTTAATGATGATGTGCAAGCAAGTACAACCAGCAGGGTATTTATAGAGATAACAAGCACAAATGACATAATCCTTATGTCAAATAAGACATTTCACAACTAATTTATTTTGATATAACGAGTGTGTGATTGGTTTAGTGTTGGAATTGTACAAACTCAATTAAGGGTGTTTGTAGTTTGATTTAAATCGATTTTGAGACAAAGAATCATCTCCGATCATTTTATCATTTTATCATCGTTTTGATATTTTTTTTTCAAATAAGATCTCATTTAAATCTGATTGGATTCGATCTGTTTTCGATTTTTTAAGAAGACAATAAATATTAGATAAAAGTAATAAAATTATGAAATAATAGTAAATATTTTTTATTGAAACATATATTTATTAAAACAAATATAAAATTATATAAAAAGAATGAGATGAGACATGAAAATTAATTTAAAACTAGTTTTAAATTAATATATTTATAGAAAGATTTTAAATGATAAAATTATAAAAAAAGTATATTAGTATAAATAATTTTATAACTATATATGTATACATAAGATAAATATATGATTATAATAATATTTATATATATAAAGTTTAATTTAAATTAGATTGGATCGGTTTTTAAGGTAGTATTTAAAACTAATTCAATCTAATAAAATAATTTCAATTTTTACAAATTTTTATTTTTTTAATTTCGATTTGATTTTCAATTTTTTGCTATGGTTAAACGGGTTACTTGCATTGGATATAAACATTCGATGCATTATAGGAATTGGCTATTAAATAAAATTAAGTTCAACAAAGCATATGTTACTGCCTCGATCTTACCTCCCAACAAAAAAAATTGCAGGCATTGACAATTAAAAATGATCACATGTTCAGGCAAATTGTTCTTTTTTATTCTCATTAATCATAATAAAAATTAAGCTCAATATAAATGACAAGATGGGCAGGGAAATAAGTTCAAAGATTGTAGATACACGATGGGGAGCATCCTGTATATATGCTGCTCAATGATACTTCTAGAAAACACATATACCCAATGAGAAGTTCCAATTCCAACACCCATAAGCTCATTCAAATAGCAAGCTACCAAAAGTTATTTATTTTTATTAGATGAAGATAACTACTTCTTTTCATGAAAATTGCTTGTAGTTGTAGTTAGGGGTGGGCAGCGGTCGGTTTTGGTCGGATTCGAGCCCAAAATATCTAATCTGACCAAAATCGAGATAAACACATTATGGCCCAATATCGTTCGAGATGGGCCTCGGGTTTCATGGGTTGTGGGTTGAAATGGGTAGGTCAATTCGGGTGATGGGCCAACATGGGCCGGTTCAATATTTTTCATTTTAGCCTTTTTTTTTTTGAAATTTTAGCTTTTTTGTGAATCCAAAATGTTTTAAAGGCAAAAATAACACAACTCGGCCAGACATTCGTAATGGGCCATTAAATTTGCTATATCTTTCAAAAAAATAAAATAAACTAAATACATTAAATATCATGAATCATAATAGAAAAAATATGCTAAAATATTAAGCTACAATAAATTAAAATTACAAAATATCAAATTGATAAAAAAAAAAACTACATGGAACATGCTAGAAACCCTAGCCACCATTCCCAGCCATAGACACCATTGCCAGCCAGTCAACCATTGTAAGCCTTACTTGTCCTCAAGGTTCTAGCTTGTCTAGAGAAAAACATTCATTGTTCAGCGTTTGAGAATTCTTCAACCTTGGCCAAAACAGAAACAAAAACCGGGTCAGAAGTAAAACAACAAGAATAAACAGAAAAGAAAAAGAAAAAGAGAGAACAAAGAGATGTGGGTTAGATCTGTGGTTTGTCCGAGGGAGAGGGAGTGCCCGCCGCCCGGTACACCACTGTACGATGGAGCGCCGCTGTTGGAGGGAGATGGGTCGCCACTGTAAGCCCACAAGGGGAGGCCGCGAAGGGAGGCCACGGTCGTGCCACCGTGTGCCATGATAGTGCGTTCTGAAGATGGGAGAAGCAACACCGAGATGAGAGAAGGGCGAAGGGAGAGACTAGAGAGGGGGCGGAAGCTTAAGGTGGGACTTGGGAGAAAAGATGAAGATGAGAGATCTGAGTTGTGGGTGGTGAGAGAAACGATTTTGGACAATTGAAATGGAAGAGGAGGGGAATTAAGGAGACTAGAAAGAGAGGAGGCAGAAGCTTCATGTTGGACTTGGGAGAGAATATGAAAATGAGAGTGTCTCTGAGTTGTGGGTGTCTGGGTGGTGAGAGAAACGATTTTGGAAAATTGAAATGGATTGAAATGGAAGAGGAAGGGAATTAAAGAGAGAGGGAGTCAATATCTAATCAAATCTCCACCATTAAATTTGTAACGGAGAAATCTCATGCGTTAAGGGAAAGCACAATCCGTGTGATATCTGAGCAACCAGTCATCGCATGCCAAGTGTCGGTCGGTTCGGATACCGACAGATTTTTTTTTCACCATCCGAGACCGTCCGCACTAAACCGTGATTAAGTGATTTTTTTACCCGTTTTTATCCGTAACCCGCTGCAATCCGTCCGAATGAGGCTTTTTGAATTCGGTTTTCTCGGTTGCTGGTCGGGTACGGTTTCTCTGCCCACCCCTAGTTGTAGTTTTCAAGTTCGATTTTCAAGTTTGTTATATATATATATATATATATATATATATATATATATAACCTGTGTAATATTGCATAGGATAATAAAACAAAAGTGGAAAGGTTTTATTGGGAATTACAACTATGACAACACTCAATGCATTGGTAATGTTAATGGTTGTAATTCCCAATAAAACATTTCCACTATTATCCTGTGCAATATTGCACGGGCTAGAAAAACCTTGTGTGTGTGTATATGAGGAGTGTTCAAATTACACTAGTGTAAGTTACGTCAAGTATTACACCACTCATAACTACAAATCGAATGTGTTTTTTAGTAATTCAACCGTTGAATTATGATTATTCATTATCATGATTATTTGCGTCAAATTTCATAAAATTTTGAGATTACTAACTTTATAATCAAATGGTTGGGCTTTTCATATATTTTAAATGTATATATAACGTTAATCTTGAGACATCTCAATAACATATCAAATAATTTCGTATCAATGTAAAATTTTATATGTATGATCTTTATGATAGTAGCTTTCAACCAATTGTAACTTACTGAATAATTTTTTAATGAATCACTCTATTAAGTAATCCACCGTTGGATTGAAAGTTACTATCATAAAGATCATACATATAAAATTTTACATTGATACGAAATTATTTGATATATTATTGAGACGTCTCAAGATTAACATTATATATACATTTAAAATATATGAAAAATCCAATCATTTGATTATCAAGTTATTAGTGTCAAATTTTTACGAAATTCGGCACATATAAACATGATGGTGAACAAACATAATTCAATGGTTGGATTACTAAAAAACCTATTCGATTTGTAGTTATTAGCGGTGTAACACTTGGTGTAACTTGCACCGGTGTAATTATAACCCTCCTCTTACTATATATATATATATATATATATATATATATATATATATATAGTAAATCAAATGATATATACTAGGTGTCAAATTTTTAGTTTTGTATCAATTAATATTGTTTTTATAGAGTGTGAAATTAATTAATTCAATCTTTGGTAAGGGGATATTCCAACTTAACCATTGGCGTTCGAACCCTAGATATACAGTTATGTTAAATACTCAGAGAGAGAGAGAGAGAGATTTGCCGCCCATAAATATCATATCCGGCTTGACAGGATTGACTCCTGTAAAGGGCTCATGTGATCTTGCACAAAAATAAAATCGTTGAATTGAAAGTTCTTATTATATAATATATCAATTCTTTCATATAAAATAAAAACTAATTGATATTTTAACATATAATCTATTATTTAAAATATAAGTAATTATTTCCTATTAGATTACATAATCATGAATCTCCAAATTGCATAAAATTTGGTATATATGATTATCCATATAATATGACATGATTCAACTATTGGATCAGTTAATTTCATATTTTATAAAAAAAGCTATTAATTGGTGTAAGTATACAAGATTGAGATCTTATATCGATTGATCTTATTTCCCCTCCCACACACACATCCTTTTTATAGTATCCTTTTAATAAAAAATTGCCAGCAATTTATTTTTTTAACTCATCCTTCTCAATACACTCCTCATGATTTGTTGAAAGTCACAATCACACAATATTAAAAGTGAGATCCATATTATTTGATATAACCATGTAAATTTCAAATCATCACAAGAAATGTGGTAGAAAGAATGTGTTGTAGTATTTTTTTGTGATTAAGTTAGTTAAAAACAATGAATTGGTTGATAATTTATATTATTTTTTAAAATTACCCTTACAATTAGTAGCTGAAAGAGAGAACTTTGACTATTTATCTTCCCTATCCTCAAGAGAGATAGAGAGGGTTGAATAAATTAAGTTGCATTTAATGTTTATTAACAAAAAAACATGTTAAATAATTACAAATATTTTTGTGAACAAATAATTAATATAATAGATCATTTAAAAATATTTTTATAAAAACGATGAAGGTAAACTTTTTAATCATATGAAAAGGATTAGAGATAAAATTTCTATGTTAACCACATGTATAATGTACAAGGCTTAGTCATAATTAGGACTCTTCACCCCTAAATGTGTGTTTAGTAAAGATCGAACTTAGGATCTCTTCCTATAATTTCAGTTTGCATTATCAATTGAGTCACAACATGTGTAATGTGCAACCTTAATTAATTTCAATTCTTAATTCTTAAAAAATGTGTGTGTAGAGTGAGAGTTTTAATTTTTCTCCAGAGGCATTTTTGAAAAGACTAATATATAGGTTCAATATATCTATATAAATATAGCAAGTTTTAATTTTTATTTCTTTAACTTTTTCCATTGTCATCCCTTATTATTCTAAACAATAACTTTCTAATCCCTAATAAAAAATTACAATACCTAAAATAAAAAACTATATATTTTAAGAGATTAAAAATATATTTGATGATTCTTTTTAAATAATGGTCTTACTACACCGTCATGACTACTTGCTTTTAGCTTAATATAGTTTTTTTTTTTTTTTTTTTGTGAAGCTTTAGCTTAATTTAGTTAACAAATTGATATTGATCACAGGGTTTACTTCATATCATGTGAAATATGACAGATGTAGTTTTGTCACATTAATTATTTACTTAATAATATTTTATTACGTTAATTTTTTGTTGAGTTGTTAACTTCCAACCTTGGTTGATCTTTAACATTATTTACAATTCATTTTAATTTGCATGGATTATTAGTAGAAAAAGTTTTACAATATTGTCATTTAATAATGTATTAAGGTAAAATATATTTTTTATTCCTATATTTTTTTAATTTTGATTTTTTTTCTAGATTTTTAAAATCTTTATTTTATTATACCCATATACTTTTAAAACATACTATGGTTAATTTCTTACGTTTATTAGATCTAAAAAGTCTACTAAATTCAATTGCTTAATAAATAAACCCAACAATCACATAGTTTTAATGAGACTCAAGACTAAATAATAATGTGAAAATCTATTAAATAAATTAATAACTTAACAAAATTAATAAACATCAAAGGTTGCGATTAAGGTATTTTGATAGTTTGTGTTTTTGGGCCGTTTAGCCCCTTTCATTCATAAAAAAATATAGAGATAAAAAAAATATAAGGATGCAAAACATATTTTTTCCAATATATTATGATTATTTAAAGAATATAATACCTTATATGTTAATAAATTTAATAAATCAAGTAATAATATATTATTAAATTACAATGTATAACATTTTTATATGGATTTAATTAATATACACACATACATCTAATGGTGTATTGCCACACATTTAATAAATGTGACACCTTATGTGTTATTAAATTCAATAAATGATGTTGCATCATATCATTGAATGTGTGTATAATTTTTTTTTACACTGACCGTGTATATATTGATAACACATACAAATTAATATTTTCATTATATTTTTCTATTATTAACTATTATAAGTCAACTAATACACATATAAAATTCATCAATATCTAAATTTCAATTCAATACTAAAAATATAATTACAAATTTAATACAATTTATTATTTCAATTTCCATTCTATTATAAAATACAACTATATATATATTTAATATAATTTAATATCTTAACTATCATTTAATTATGAAAATATAATTATAAATTTAAAACAAATAAGTCCCTAGGAATAGGGAGAGAATTATCCTAACGAGTAAAATGGGAAATATTGTAAACCATCTAATCATAATATCATTCTCTTTTTTGTGAAAAAATAAATTTAGGGCGAGAGAAATAATATTGTCCTCTTAAAATAATAACATTTTGACAATTTTTGTATTTTATTTGAGTCATCATTAAAAAACTTCACACACTAAACATATTATTAAGAGATGTTTCATAGGAATCATTTCGATATTGTTCAATCCGTAGCCGGCATTGTTGGCTCCCTTTTCCATCATTGATGGTGAGACAAAGCTTATGCAAAATAATGAATCTGGTCGTGTTCTTGCAGAAACGTCCCCCATGGCTGTTGTGTGAAAGAAATGATGGGATGTAGTCACACCGAGGAGAAGATCCCCATAACCCCGTGGTCTCGGTCACCAAAAACACCATCATGCACTGTCGGAATCATGAATCATCCTAATATCGCTCTTCCAAGGTTGATTAATTAGTGGTTGCATTTACCCGATTAGCAAAAGTCACAAAAACTCTAGACATTATGCAAGGAAGATGACTCCCCATGGTCCTTTTCTCAATTGTTTTTTTTACAATTTGTTTGTTTCATCCTTTTTTTACCAAAAAACTTTTGTATCAATTTCAATTTTCAAGTGTTACGATTCAGGATTTTAGGAGAAAAAGCAATTAGAGGGAGGAAACAGTGAGCAAAAGAAAAAAAAGAACGGTAAGTCACATGACTTTTTTTTTCTTCAGATTTTCTTAATTTTGATTTTAATGAGTTGTCAAAATTTAATTGTGCATGCCTAAATATAACTTGTTGGGGTTGTGTCTACCTAAGAATTACTCAAGAGGGAGAGTGAATAATTTTAAACCTCGAACATAATTTATCCCTAATAATAAGGAATATATGTGGTTAACACAAAAAAAAAACATCACACACTAAGATAATATGGTATATATATAATTTATAAGACTATAAATATTTAGACTAATAAAAATTATTGTTTCTTATTTATAATATTTAACTAAAAATTTATTATAGTGCAAATATTATAAATCATTTAAGAATATTATAATATTTAGCACTGTTTTTTTTTTCATATTAGGGAACCTTCTCTTCACTACAATGAGACATTTTTCCCCTTATCTCTTCATTAGGCTTGCAACACTATAACATTTTAGGATTTAGCCAACGTTTTTTAGACAATATTTAGAAAACCATAATTGTAATATAGAAAAGGCAACATTTTTATTAATCGTGGGCTCTTTTCTAATCAACAATTTCAGAACCGTTCCCAAAACGCATAATAGGCAACCCATTATTAACTGTAGCCCATTTTATTTTTAACTGTTCTTGTAGCTTTGAATATGCAACGGTTGTGTAGGTGTAGGTATAATAACTTTGCCAACTACCATAAAACCGTTCTCAAAAACATTTATAGGCAACAATTCAATTCTTTTTAATGCTACATGGTACAAATGGTTCCCAGAAATTGTAATACGCTACGGTTATGTATATACCCTTACTTTATATATAATTATATATAATATTAACTAATTAATTAATATATAAAAAATTTCAAAACCTAGGTCATAATGCTGTCCAGACCCAATGTCCCCCTTTCCAACGGCTGCTTTGCCTTGATTCTCAGTCCCTTTCTTCCACGGCCACCGGCGTCTTCCTTCTCCTCTCTGCTTCTGCGTCATTTAGTTCGTCGTTGCGGAGGCGTCTCCGTCCATCACCGTCTGCCTTTGCTGCGTCTGCGTCTCCGGCCCGTGCTTTGCTGCTGCCGCGTCTCTGGCCTGTGCTTCTGCTCTCTGCGTTTGCGTCTCCGTGCTTCTGCTCTTCTGCTACTGCTTGATTGCGCCGTCTCGTCCCGTCCTACGTCGCGCAACTGCTTCGCTGTGTCTCCAACCCGTGCTGCTTGATCATCGCATTCCATCAAGGTATATATCCTGCTGGACTCAGTGCATATTATTTTGTTTAACCTTCCTTTACAAGTACTTAGACACGTTCTTCTATATGCTTTGGACTTAGCTTATCACTTTCAAAATAGAAAGGTAGAAAGAACTGTTGTTGTCTCTGGCAGATTCAAAGAACTAGGTGTGATTTTGTGTTGGATTTAATGAGATTAACGGAAGGCCCTGTTTTACATGAGAAGTATGTGCACTCTGTGGTGGATTTAATGGAGATTAAGGGAAGGCCCTGTTTTACAAGGTTAGGGTCTCTGATTCTCTGGTAGGTTTCTAGGAGCGGTTCTCTTTCTCTCCCTCTCCCTAAATTTTCTCCTTTCTATGAGCTTCTTTTGATTTAATTTCTATTCTTCTGTTCTTTTTATAGGGATTGAGATGGTGGCCAGGACAGGGGAAGAGAGTGTTGTCGTATTGGAAATTTGGGGGACTGGGTGATTGGTGGTGATTTTTTTCTGGACAGAAGTTGTTTACATTCTGTGATTTGGGGCAGAACTTGGTAATTAGATTCCTGGAGTGGGTTGAGACTCATGGTGGAAGGGATTATCTTGAGACTGGGTTTTGGGTATACGAGAAAAGGCTGAAAAGGCAGGGTGTTTTTTGCTTAAAGATAGTAGCTTGAAAGCTAGGGTGATGTTGGCCTGAGCGGGAGATCATCACGATATTGAAGGTGTAATGCCATGGGTTTTGGTTAGACAAAAGTTAAGCTCATGAATGAATTTACTTCAAATCTCATATTCTACATTTTAAACATAGATTGTATGATTAATTAAAGCTCTGTAAATTAGGATTGTGACCAAATACCCTGTTACCCTGTTATATTTTCAGTATTTATGGCTCTTTGTTTGTAGCTAGATATGGTCAAATTCACTTAAAAGCAATCATCCCTAACAAGAGGATGACAATTCTATGCATAACGTGTCTGGAAATGAAATCAGGCTTGATGCCTTATATAATTACATATTAAATGAAATTAAAGAATTGCGACAAATAAGAAGTTAGTTAATGATGAATAATTTTTCATATTGCCAAAACAAAAAACCATGCACTGCAATCAAAACCGATTGTATTGAAAAAGTTTTAGAAGGATATTGTTTCCCATCATCTAAACATTTCCAATCCAAACACCTGTTCTATGCTTTTAAATTTGAAGTTCGAAAGAAATTGCATACTGCTACTCAAGTTACTTTAAGAATTAAAAAATAAATTGGGGAAAAATAATTTCAGAAAAATTAAAAATTAGGTTTGAGTTATTAATTCATAGAATCTTTCACTTTCTTTGTAGTTGGTTCCTAATTTTTAGTGGTACAATTTTCAAAAATTAGAAACTTAATTATACGAATATAAATTCAACTTTTACTGGAGTAGCTTGAAGATAGCTGAACTTTATATAAAACCATATTAACATCAAGAGAAAAAGGATTGCGCACTTACGGTGTAAACAATACATATTAATTAAACTCTAATATAAATCCAATTTTTATATGATTTATATAACTAAACTTTATTTAAAACCATATTAATATATAAATGGGGATCGGAGGAGTAAAAACCTTAAACGAAACTGCATTAAAATATAAATCTCGCGAGTAAATACATAGAAAAATACAATAAAATTAATTGACACATAATTTATTATAAAATTTATTTTAATCCTAAATTTTAAAATGGAAGAATGACCTTTATCTTACTAAAAATATTAGGCATTTGGAGTGCATATATTATTTTACTCCGAATCGTTATTGTTTCATGCTCCCTTTGCTTATAATCATACCGCTTTTGTTTACCCATTAGTTTGTTAAATTATATTTCTTTTATAATGAAAATATATAATTTTTAGATTATTTCAATTATTCATATGAAGGAGTTTTGTTAATATTATTTTCATGGATCATTTTAATTTTCCTTCCTTGGAACGATACTTAATTTTATTTTAAATCCCAAAAGTGTTTAATGCACTAAAACCGTAACAATTACATTTTACTTGAATCATTTTTCATTTTTAACATACAATTGTGTAGATTATAAAAGCTTTTTACTTTCTTTTAATTGTGTGAATCTTAACCTTACTAAAAATATTGTGTTTGCATATAATTAAGTAACTATATTTTTGTATTTACATATAATTATGTTTAGCCGGATCATACCCAGGAGCTATTCTCACACAATCTCAACATGCGTTACCAATTGAGCCATAACTTTTGGGTAAATATAATTAATTTGTATGATTGGATTTAAATGTTGGATTGATCAAAATGCATGAATGTATTTTTTTTGTGTGAACCACTGGTATTCTTCACGGGAGACCGCTCGAGACTCGAACTTAAGACCTTGCTTAAGGGGAATCAAACATGTACCACTTGAACCAACCCATGTTGATAAAAGGCATGAATGGATTTAAATCCAAAAGTCATAAATTTAAGAGCAATTAAAATTGTAATTAATATGCCATTTTTAAATTAATTCATATTTCATTTAAATTAATTATATTTGCATTTAAATGTATATAAACAAAATTTTTTACTTTTCCCAAAAAAAATACGGATAGATAAACATTATAAAATTATCAAAAAAAGGGGGTTCGTGGATATAAATGCGAGAATTTCATAGTTCTTAACATTCTTTATACATCGCATTTTTAGCAAGATTTATATTTTTTCCAAACATAAAAAATGTCTATTCGCTAGTTTTAATTATGAATCTTTGTTTTTATATATCTGTACTTTTATGTTGTTCTTAATGCATTACTTCCGCGCGTGCGCCGGAGTCGTAGGCTAGTGATCATGATACGAAGAGAATGAGAATTCCGGCTAGTATTAGAGTTTAGGGGAGCCTAGACATAGGAAACCTAACCTCCGATTGCTAAAAGTACTTATTTAGTCATATGGGAATATAGGTGAGTTCTGAGAATTGAAGTGTTTAAGTGAGTGACAACCCCTTCATAGGAGCCCTATAGGAAAATATGATTAATTGATAGTGTTAACAACAGACTAATAGAACAATCAAGCCGTGATAGTTTGTATGGGCTACTGTCGAGTGGATTACTAACTAGGGGATCCGGGGTAAGACAATAGAGTTGGTATATGTTCCCTCCCTCAGATTTCCGTGACATTTTTCTTGTACTCACTGATACCAGTCCTTACATATAAGTATAACCTCTGGTTTGTTTGGGTTCAAATTACTATAATTATATTCTGGGTATGTTGGCTGCTTATTGTAGTATTGTACTGCTCAGCCTTTACTGAGATTGTTTACTGGAATGTCAGCCTTCAACCTGAATGGGGAAACTGAGCTTTGGTCCTTTGAGGTGGATCTGTGATGCATACTCTAACGTGATCCCTTTTCATGAATGCACCAGTTGATATTTGATGATGGCTTTAATTAGTTCATCTGTGATACTTAAGAGTTATATGTCATGCTGCAACCGAGAAATATGTTCAATTTGGCTAGAATTTGCTGTTTTAACCCCTTGTAATTGGTTAATAATTTATATTATTTTTTGAAATTACCCTTATAATTACTCTGACTATTTATTTTCCCTATCCTCAAGAGAGGTAGAGGGAGAGGGAGAGGAATAAATTAAATTGCATTTAATGTTTATTGACAAAAAAACATGTTAAATAATTACAAATATTTCCGTGAACAATAATTAATATAATAGATAATTTAAAAATATTTTTATAAAAATTACCAAGATAAACTTCTTAATCATATAAAAAGGATTAGAGATAATTTTTTTTATGTTAACCACATGTATTCTCTATCACTAAGAGTAATACTGTACAATGCTTAGTTATAATTAGGACTCCTCACCCCTAAAAGGGTGTTTAGTGAGGATCGAACTCAGTATCTCTTCCTATAATCTCAGTCGATCTGCATTACTAATTGAGTCACAACTTGTGTAATGTGCCACCTTAATTAATTTTAATTTTTAATAAATGTGTGTGTGTATAGTGAGAGTTTTAATTTTTCTCAAGAGGCATTTTTTAAAAGGCTAATATATAGGTTCAATTTATCTATATAAATATAGCAAGTTTTAATTTTAATTTCTTTAATTTTTTCCATTCTCATCCCTTATTAGTCTAAACAATAAATTTCTAATCCCTAATAAAAAATTACAAGAGCTAAAATAAAATAAACTATATATTTTAAGAGATTAAAAATATATTTGATCATTCTTTTTAAATAATGGTCTTACTACACCATCATGACTACTTTCATTTAACTTAATATATTTTTTTATTTTTTATGAAGCTTTAGCTTAATTTCGTTAACAAATTGATATTGATCACTGATGATTTACTTCATATCATTTGAAATATGACAACTGTAGTTTTGTCACATTAATTATTTACTTAATACTATTTTATCACGTCAATTTTTGTTGAGTTGTTAACTTCCAACCTTTATCATTATTTACTATTCATTTTAATTTGCATGGATTATTAGTAGAAAAGGTTTTATCGCATTGTCATTTAATAATGTATTAAGGTAAAATATGTTTTTCGTTCCTGTATTTTTTTATCAATATTAATATTTTTTTCCTTGACTTTTAAAATCTTTATTTTATTATATCCATATATTTTAAAATACTTTAATTGTAGCATGTGGTGTTAACTAGATCTAGTAAGTCTACTTATTTCAATTGTTTAATAAATAAACTCAACAATCACATAGATTAAATGAGACTCAAGACTAAAGAATGAATAATGTGAAAATCTATTAAATAAGTCAGCAATTTAACAAAGTTAATAAACATCAAGGATTACGATTAAGGTGTTTTGGTAGTTTGTGTGTTTTGGGATGTTTAGCCCCTTTCATTTATAAAAAAGCATAGAGATAGAAAATATAAGGACGCAAAACATATTTTATATAATGTATTATGATTATTTAACGAATATAATACTTTATTTGTTAATAAATTTAAGGGAAAAGAGTATATAACCACCTTAAACTTTCACATTTTTGCAAATAGGCACTATATATGAACTTTTATTTTGTCCTAGTTAACCCTTAAACTTCTATTATTGTTGCAATATGTCATTTCATTAACATAGAGTTAAATAATTAACGAAACCAATCATAATTATTCAAGATTTTGTAATTCAAATATTAAAATAAAGTTTTAAAAAATAAAAAATAGAAAAAACCCTAAATTACAATAAAACACCATCATGTTTTGCTTGTAGAATTTCAAATGTGTTTGAAATTTGACAGAATTCAAAAATAAAAAATTAAAAAAATTTACTCTTTTGCATATTTTTAATATTTGAAACACAAAATATTGAAAAAATGGTATTTATTATGTTACTTATTTAACTTCATATTAATGAAAGTACCTATTGAATTAATGATAAGAGATTAAGGATTAATTGAGATAAATTAAAAGTCTATGGTGCCTACTTACAAAAGGCCAAAAGTTCATGGTGATTTTACGCTATTTTCCCTAAATTTAATAAATCATGTAATAATATATTATTAAATGACAATGTATAACATTTTCATTATATTTTTCTATTATTAATATTTTTCTTATATTTTTCTATTATTAATTATTATAAGTCAACCAATGCACATATAAAATTCATCAATATCTAAATTACAATTCAATCCTAAAAATATAATTACAAATTTAATACAATTTATCGTTTCAATTTCCATTCTATTATAAAATACAACTATATATTTAATATAATTTGATATCTTAACTATCATTTAATTATGAAAATATAATTATAAATTTAAAACAAATAACTCCCTAGGAGAAATGAGAGAATTATCCTAACGAGTAAAATCGGAAATAAATATTGTAAACCATCTAATCATAATATTATCCTCTTTTTTGTGATAAAATAATTAGGGTGAGGGAAATAATATTATCCTCTTAAAATAATAACATCTGGACAAATTTTGTATTTTATTTGAGTCATCATTAAAATACTTCACACACTAAACATACTATTAGGGAGAATGAATAATTTTAAATACCATTAAACCTCAAACATAACTATCCCCAATAATAAGAGATATATGTGGTTAACATAAAAAAATATCACACACTAAGATATTATGGTATATATATAATTTATAAGACAATATAAATACTTAGACCGATAAAAATTATTGTTTTTTATTTATAATATTTAACTACAAACTTATTATAGCTCAAATATTGTAAATCATTTAAGAATATTATAATATTTAGCAGCACTGTTTTTTTGCCATGTGAGGGAACCTTCTCTTTACTACAATGAGGCCTTTTTCCCTTATCTTTTCATTAGGCTTGCAAGTGGAAGCTTTAATATTAAGCCAGAAACTTGGTACAAGAATTAAAAGGAGAAATGTTTGTAAGGAAATTGAACAAATTTTGATCCTCTGCATCTCTTCTCTCTATTTGATAGGCAAGGGGTACAACCAATAGGGCATTTATAGAGATTATAAGCACAAATGATACATGTTAAATAGAAACGAGGAAAACTAGGGTTAATTTAGCTTTTTCATGTCCATACTCACAATCACGTTCAGGGCTCTATTTAAATTTAAATTAAAATCCTAATACAAATTTAAACAGCCATATACTTGACAAATTACAAATTAAAATAACATTGGAAATGGGTTTAAAAAGACACTATGAAAGGCCCAAAAATCTAATGAAGTCTCTACCATCATGTTTCTGAATTTCTCTTTTAGGCCAACTTGGCTCACTAGCAATTCTGCCGGGCCCACCTTATTCCTTGTCCTCATCTGAAGTTCCTGACTGATGCTGTTTGTTTGACAAGGATTGTGTTTGTTATAGATGGCTCAGATCATGCTGCATGGAGATCTAACGGTTGATTGTGAGTGAAAGTAAGCACACGGATTGTTCTTGTATGGACGATGCAGATTGGGTCGGAGGAAAAGGTAGGGAATCCAACGGCACATAAGAGGTCTACCTGCTGCCTCGTTGACTGCGCATAAAGTGGAGCCTTGGGACGCGAAAAAGCAACTGGTACAGGCGGAGAGCTGTCTTGATCGTACGATACAGGGAGCTCCTTATTTGAATGTTGCTGATCCAACGGCTGGAGGGGTTACGCCTGAGAAACGTGTCTGACTCTGACGTGGCCTGGACGAGCCACTGTTGAATAAGCTTTCCAGGTTTATTTCACATAGCATATCCTGCCATTAGAAATTCAGTAGGCAATTTCTCACTTTGTGGATACTTACTACACTCTCCGTTCTCACATAACATTGGTATTTGGTAGGGTTTCTATGAGCACTGGATCACAGCTTAGAAAAGTTTCAGCCTTCACCTTTTAGCCATCATCTCAGACGGCCGAACCTTTCTTCTCTTCCCCACTGTGACCACGAGCAACACGAACACGAACACTACATTCCCTTTCACGAGCAAAACGACCGCGCGTATCACGTGGTAAGCGATCTACCTGCGTCTCTGACTGTATCAGACTTTTGTATCCTAAATGAACCATGGTTTAAATACTCACTTGCGTTTTACCCTATCATATAGCAACAGCATTGGTAGGGTTTCTACTCAAACATAACAACCCTTCGCTTGTGGCCATCGCCTCTGTGGCTAACAGATTCATTTCACTCTCCGTTCAATCCGATGCGATGTAGCCAGAGACGTTAACTAACACTTTCCTCCTAAGGCCGACTCGGATTAAGTACATTTATATTCTGTTTTGCATCTTTTCCAATTTACTTATTCAATTCCACTCATTCTTTTATCATTCAATATTCATTAAATAAATCCACTTTCCTTTTGGTTAGCTTCTTTCGATCTGCTGCATTCCTCCTCCACCATGATGATCGTTGAAGGTCTGGACTTGGATCATGTTGAGAGGATCTATTGTATTTTTTCGCTGCTTGTGGTGTGCTTCGCTTCATCATCACCAATTGTGATTTCCTTGATTAATAAGGTATTTCTCTTTTACATAAATTTATCTTATACTTAAATTTATCATTTGCCTTTATATTATATCTTATTTCATTTTCTCTATAAATTATCGTTCTTGAGTATATAAGGAAAAGATAATATAACCATCTATAAAAGGAGGGATTTTTTTTTATCTTATTACATGAATGGGTTTAGTTTTAATGGAGGAACAACATAATTCTTTTTATTTCTCTATAGATTATACTGTTTTTTCGGTTTTTCTATAACTAGTAAATGACCGCACGAGCAGGAATATAAGAAAAATAATAGAGAGAATTGAATAGTAGATTTAGAGTTTAGGGACTTGAGAAATAATAGAGATTGAGTTAAGTATATATGTAAAAATAATTATAATAATAATTATGTAATGATTGGAATATAAAAGTAAAAAAATACTTAAACAATAATGATTATAATAAAATTCATTATAATGATGTTTTAATAAAAAATATATTTGAATCATTGCTTATTCAGTCAATATTTTTTGATAAATTTTGTTCATATAGAATAGTATTTGTCCAAAAATATAGAATGTGTAACACCGGCATTTTTGCCTATTTGCTTTTAATTGTGTTATTTAGTAAATTTTGAAAGATTAAATATTTTTAATCATCAAAATTTATTTAAATAAGGTTAGAAATGAATTTCTTATTTTTTTAGATTTTTTAGGAATTTTTGCGAGTTTTGATGCAAAATGACCTTTTTACTCTATACTTTTTGGGACAGGACCAAAATGCCCTTGATTTGAATCACAAAAATCTGCAACATTTCATTAATTCCCTCACTTAAAACACTCCAAAACCGTGATCCATGTGAAGGAATGACACATTACTTGTCTTACACATTTCCTTAGTCAAAGAAGTAAGAAAGCCATCATTCTTTTTTACACTTCACCATACCTCCTCATTTGCATGCAAACTACTTCTCACTCTTCATTTCTCTCCTTCCAAACCGTGAGCATTCATCTTCTCCCTCACACTCTCCATTTCTTCATTTTCTTTCCTACACACACTTGGTGAAAGGTTCCATTTTTGAACTTTAAACCTCAAAATCTAGCCTACATCCTTTGAAGAAACTTACTTGGGTGATCAAAAGGAGCATTAAGAGGAGATTATCTTTGAAGTTGCTGCACCTTTTTCAAGTTTAATTTCCTTAGGTAAAGGGGAGAGAACCTTGAACTCTAGTGAGATTGACGACTAGAGTTAAGGATTACCCTTGACCCTTGTCTCTAAACTCTTTTTCATCTTGAAAAATGAATTTTTGGAACTTATTCCTTGGATGAATTGGTTCGACTGTATATATTGGCTGCATGTGTGTTTAAAAATTGTTATGATGTTTAAAATGTGTTTCTTTGGTGGTCTTGGATGCATGTAAACCATGATTGTTGCTTGAAAAATGATCCTCTTTTCCTTGTTTTTGGTTCGGCCTTGGCTTGATGGAGGGGCTGCATGTATTTGAAAATTTATTTGATACTTAAAATATGTTTATATGATGAATCTAAACACATGCAAATGGTTGTTTGAAATTATGAAATTGGCTTGTATGATTGGATCATGGAAATGTCACTTTTTGAACACATTTGAAAAGTATGAACTTTATGATGACGATTGATATGTTTGAGTGAAATAACATGAAATTGATGGATTAGAATCTTGTAGATCATCATACTTGAGTTTAGTAATTTTTGGAAATTTATTGAATTTTGGTGAAATTCATGTGTTCTTGATGATGTTATTGATGTTCATCATGTTCTTGTTCAAGTTCATGAGAAACTCATGAAGTGAATGTGTTTGATCTTGAAATGGTGATGAGGAAAGTGTTAATGTGTTTATGGGCCTTATTGGCTCAATAAGTTAAAATCGATAACCATGTAAAGTTAAAAGAAAAATTTTTTTGGTGAAATGTCTAAGTTAAAATTCGGGTACAAAGGGGAACCCATATAAAAGTCACCATAAAATTTATATAACTTGATGGTAACTTGAGAAAATGAATCCTTATGGGTTACCTAACCCTTGGGCCTCTAGTTCAGGCCCAATGCCTTAAAAAAACTCATAAAACTCACCATAAGGTCAAACAAAAATAGTGAATGCATATTGGGTCTCGATTAGTGTTGGGCTTTAACTCTATTCCTACTCATCAAGATCAAGACTTAAAACTTATATCATCATGGTTCATATGCATCATGATGATATAACTGTATTAACTTGTTGGCTGAATTTGGTGTAAATTCTCTGTGTGTACTCTAGTTTGCTATATCCTACATGTTATGAGTTCATGTGATGTGTTCTCGCCCTTTTTTTCTACTTCTATTATTTTCCGTTATTGTATTTCTTTTGCTACGTTGATAGTCGACATTGGGGATCTTCAGTATGACGACCATGAGGGTCCAGCTGCGATGGATGCCACGAGGCCACTGTCGTGTGACAGACATTCCTAGCCGATGCGTGTTCACGGGGGAGGTCCGTATCATCATCACTCATCCTAGCCTCCCATTGGTTCCAGAGTTAGATTTTACAGTTCCAGTGACCCTTGAGTTAGCTATGCCACCAGGACTTGTACGTTACACTACCTTCCATCGCTCTCGTCGTCGTCCCGCTTCTTCGACGTCATCTCAGTTGTCGCGTATGGCAGCTATGGTTGGGCCAGACTCCCCTAGGTACTCCCCCACTTTCGAGGCATCAAATTCTCTGTCTATGCGTACTGATGCGCATGACCTCTTTGACGACATTTCAAAGGAGGAGGAGGAACCGGAGGAGGATCCTTCCAGTGATGAGTAGTTTAGTGTTATTTTGAGTCTAGTAGTACAACTCTGGTCTAGTAACCTCTCTTCTGTATTTTGTTTGAGGTTTTATGTATTTCAATTTACTAACTCCTGTTTTGTTGGTACCTTTGTATGGCTCAGAGAGTACACTGCTTATGTATATATGACTTCATGTATGGTTTATTTCCATGTGATAATTCTGCAGTCTCACTTATGATGTATGTTTACTTATTATGGTAACTGTATTCGGCGTTTCGAAAACTAGTTTCACTATTAAGGAAAGAATGTTTTATAAATACCTAAAATGAAATTAGAGATGTAGTATGTGGAAAACTACTAAACCCTTTTAAGAAAAATATTTCTGCATTTTGACGTTTCTAAAAATAGTAATTTCGTTGGTGACGTGTAACATATGTCATATCTTTAGTGGTAGAACTAGGAGTGTCGCAGAATGGAATCACTATATCAAAAATTATAAGTCACCATTGCAAGAAGTTTTTTAAAAGACCTGGAAAAAATCTGAAAAAGTTTTAAAGAAGATTAATATATGATTCATTGATTGAACATAATTTGATATAAATTGATTTGAACAATAGAAATAATAATAAAAATAAATAGTAATAATAATTTCCAATTCAAAGAATTGAGCATCAACCTAATTTTAATTTTAGAAGACTTCTTTACATACAACATTTAAAATTGCATGTGAAATATGTTTTTCATCATGAGTTATAAGTAATTTCAATCATCCTCTGTTTGTTACTCTAGACACTGCAACATATAATTACCTATGGGAGAAGACATATTTTCAAAAATTTATTTTGACATGTGTAACACCCACATTTTCCTTGTGTGATTTCCTATTGTGTGATATAATGAATTTTGAGTAATTAAATATTTTTAATCATCAAAATTGGTTTAAATAAGGTTAGGAATGAATTTTCTATTTTTCTAGAATTTTTGGGAATTTTTGTGAATTTTGGTGTAAAATTACCTTTTTACCCCAACTATTTTTGGAAAAAGATCAAAATCCCCTTGATAAAATACTGCAATATTTTAGCAAAATCCCTCACTTTTACTCTTTCAAAATCATGGCCATGTGATGAGAAAGACTTACCTTGTTTCACAGACTCTCAAAAGTCAAAAAGTAAGAGAAAAAGCTTACCATGTCATGAAGCATATAACACTTGTCTATTTATTTCTTACTTACATGCAAAATCATTTTTTTCCACTCTTCATTCTTCTCCAAAACCGTGAGCTTTCTCTCTTCCTCACACTCCATTTTTCTTCCATCTTCACACTTGGTTAAAGGTTCCATCTTTGAACCTTTAACTCAAAATTTCAACCTACATCCTTTGAAAAAAGTTGTTTAGGAGATCAAGAGGAGCACAAAGAGGAGTGAATCTTTGAAGTTGTTTTGGTGATCAAGAGGAGTGCTAAGGAGTGGCTGTTTGGGAGTTGCTGCACATTTTTCTTGTAGAATTTCTTTAGGTAAAGGGGGAGAACCTTGAACCCTAGTAGGATTACCCTAGTAAGTTTTGAAAACCTATTTCTGGAAAAATTGTTTTAGCTGTTTGTATGTGATTTATATATGTGTTTCAGAAATTTTTATGATTCTTGAAATGTGCTTGTTTGGTGATTTTGAATGCATGCAAATTGTGAAATTGGTTGGAAAGAAATTTTTCCCGTTTTTATATAGAGCTGCGGCCGTAACATCTGAATCTTCATTGTGAACGGTCGGATCGTTGATACGAAGTCTGGGTTGGGAGATATTTGGTCTGCATAGTGGCTGTATATTTGGGGTTTTATTGATAAATTTGCTTGTTAATGTGCTTGTGGATGATCATGCTTAGAAAATCTCAGGTGACGAAGGTTAGCTTCCTACTGTCGAGATCGTGGAACCCAACTTAGCTATTCCTATCGCTCTCATGATTTTCGGGATCAGTTGAGATTGTCTGGAAGTCGAATAAATGATTTGGCCAAAATTGAGCAATGCTCTTTGTACCAGTGCTAGTTCAGACTCTAACTCCTGATACGTTGTACATATATGGTCAGACCGTTGCTGTGTGCACTATGGATGGTGATTTTCCCCGGGCCCTCATGCATTAGTCTGTATGCATCATGATGATATAAATTGTATTCATTTGTTTGTTGAATTGTGTGGAAATTCTGTGTGTGCTCTAGTTCACTATATCCTATGTGTTGTGAGTTCATGCGATGTGTTCTCACCCTTCCTTTCTGTCTTTGGTTGCTGTGTTCTTCTCGTTACGTCGATAGTTGGCATCGGAGGCTTTCACTATGACATCGATGAGAGTGCAGCTGTGGTGGATGCCCAGAGGAACTTGGAGGGTGACAGACATTCCTCGTAGATGTGAGTTTACTGGGGAGGTTCGCGTCATCATCACTCATCCCGACCTCCCGCTTGTACTAGAGATAGATTTTATTGTACCAGTGTCCCTCGAGTTTCCAACGCCACCTAACTTGGTGCGCCATACCACTTACTGTCCTTCACGTCATCGTCCTGTTTCTTCGTCGTCATCGTGGTCATTGCGGATGGCAGATATGGTTGGGCCAAAGTCCCCCAGATACTCACCCTCTTCCGAGGCATCAGATTCTCAGCCTATGCACACATTTATAAAATCAGCATAAGGAAATAGAAACATCATGAAATATATACATACATGCATAACAGTAGTGTACCTCTTCTTTTGTATTTATTTGAGGTCTTGTTTATTTTGGCTTACTACTGTTATGCATGTATGTATATATTTCATGATGTTTCTATTTCCTTATGCTGATTTTATAAATGTGTGTATGTTGTGTATGTACGCGAGGTGATAACCGTCTAGACGTTTTTAGAAAACAAGTTTCAAAATTAAGGAAAGGATATTTCGTAAATACTTAAAATGAAATTAGAAATGTAGTAGGTTGATAACGACTAAACCCTTTTCACAAAAAAAAATATAATTCCGCATTTTTAACGTTTCTAAAAATAGTAATTCTGTTGGTCACGTGTAACATATGTGATATTCTTAGTAGTAAAACTAGGGGTGTCGCAATGGTTGATCAAAGAAAGAAAAAAAGATATGTGGTGTTGAGTCTGGGATTAGGAAGAAAATGCACCGGCTGTGATTCAGAAAATTTAAAGGTAATGAAAAATGTGATATTTTAAATGGCAAGTTAAGATATTTGGCCATTGGTCATTTGGCCATTGGTCATGTAAATTTTCTAGAATAATTCATTTAGTACGTTTTTTACTTGTGATATATGATGTTTTATTCTTAAAATGATGATAAAAAATTTAAAAATAAAAGAAAGTGGGGGGTCGGTTGGGAAATAGTTAATAAATAATTTTCGCGCTTAATTGTACCCATATATGGTGATTTTCCAACGTATAATGTATTAATTGTTAATTATCTGTTGGATAATTTAGAGAAATAATAGAACATAAGAACTAGTCCCCAAAAGTGTGTAGGATATTCATTTCTCTGTCCATATAAGATGGTGGTCAAGTGGTAATAATGTCTCGGGGAATGTAGGTCATGTGGTCAGTATATGGTTTTACTTTTGTTAACCGTAACCCTAAGCACAATTTTGATGGATAGTGGGGGGTGTGCATAGTTGACGGATGAATCTTGGCCTGATATTTTGCATGCATGTCATAGCTGTGACAGTGGCCCACCCCCCGGTGAATGTGTTTTTATGATATTTGTGGCAATTACTGAAAATTAATTACGTTGTATAGGATAAAATTAAATTTAAAATATTGCCTAATGAGAAAAAATTGTGAAATATGCCCTGGGTGTCCCATTAAGCATGTTGAGTCAAATGTCATTTGTGGTTGTGGTGAAACGAAGTCTCTGGTTAGGGGCCCATTGTGACTGGATGTCGGTAGAATACGTACCCTAACCCGAGCCTTGCTTTCCACGGCCAATGACTCGGCATGAGGTGTTGACGGATGAATCTTGGCATGATATTTTGCATGCATGTCATAGTTGTGACAGTGGCCCCCCCGGTGAATTTTCGTGTTTTTGTGATATTTGTGGCAATTACTGAAAATTAATTACGTTATATAGGATAAAATTAAATTTAAAATATTGCCTAATGAGAAAAAATTGTGAAAAAATGCCCTGGTATGTTTAATTGCTTCCTAAACATTTTACGTGTAACTTATTTCGAAATTCAATGAGGTAGCTACTTACCATAATCATCTTTTTGGTGGGCAGGTTCAGGCATGGGGGGCCATGCGCAATTAAGTTTCTAAAGAACATAAACAATGAAATGACAATAGTTCAACGAGATCACATTCAAGTAACACCATTCGGGTCGCTGCTAGAACTTCCCCCTAACATGGAAATATGTGGGAGCTTGTTATCGGAACTAGCAACAAGATGGTGCGACTGAAGTGGGGGCTTTAGGATTAGGAATGATATAGACCCCTTTACTCCATTAGACGTATGTATGGCGTTAGGGTTAAGGATTTTTGGAAAAAAGGTTTCCTTTGATAAAACTACAGAATCACACACAAGATCTCTTTTTGGAGGGATTCGGATAATGATTCCCGAGATATTTGCAATTTTAAGGTTTTTAGTAGAGATGAGGATGTCGATGACTTTTGTCACTTACATATTTTTCTGTCTTTTGCGGAGTTTTACTTCCCAAAGAGCTCAGCAACTGTCAACATCGGTGCACTACACATATTAGATGACCTTGACAATTTAGAAATTTATAATTGGGGTGTTGCTGTTTATGACTTTTTGATCGAAAGTCTAAGCAGAGCCCATGAGATTCTAAGGGATGGAAGAAATTCTGCGCACGTTCACATAGTGGGTTGTGCACCTATATTGCAGGTAAATTTTTTGGACAACATTTATTTTTCATTCTTCAAACAGGCCCAAGATATACATTAACTAAATTTGAGTATTTTAAATGATACTTATGTTTGCTCTTTTATTCTGAATCTCCAAGTTGTGGGCAATGGACCACTTGTGTATGTGGCCAACTAGGTTTCCACATACCATGGACAGATTCCCAAGATTTAAGGCGTGGCAAAATTTGAAGTGAGACAGGAAGGGAATTGCTGCTACGTTTGAAACTAATCAGGTATTTATAATCTTAGATGAATATTACTCCAAAGAGAAATAAATTTAAAAATCTTATTTTCATATGGAATCATTAATTGTATTAATATTATATGTTGACCTGATTATTCATAGGTTGCCATTCAGGTTGCTGTCACAAATGATGAACTTGAACAATGTGGGTTTCGCAATGCACCATCTCAACCTACGAAATTGGATGACATTCGCAAGGAGAATGTGGCTTTGTGAGAAAGCTATAAAAAACAGGAAGAAAGGATATGTCACTTAGAGTAGGATGTTGCTGAATTAAGGCAATTTCTGGTGGAGAGAGGCATTGCGCCGCCCATAAGCAAAAGCAAGACCTGTTTTGTGGGAAATTAGGAAAGTCCAATTACAAGTCATGAAACCGATCAGGATGGGCTGACACAAAAGTCTTGTGAGCCACCTTCAGGTCACGCTAGATCTATGTCAACAAGGAGGGCATCCCATCATGAGCTATTGAGACAGTTGTATGCGTATTGCGTATATGGTGACAATAGGCATGACGAGTAAGTTTCTTCAACCTATTTGGAATTTAACAAAAAATATATTGTTGTTACAACTTATTGTCATTACAAATTGTCGTCTAGTAATGACGCTATTCTTTTTTTTTTTCCTTTTTAGGACTCTCGTTCAAATGTTCGGGTGTTATTTGAATCGAGCAGATTTGAGATCCATGAAACCTCGTGGTTGGGTTTCTAACATGGTAACCAATAAAAACCTAATCTATTGTGAAATCCAGCATGAACAATAGGCTGTGAGTTTGGACCATGTCTAACCTATGCCTGTGTGTTGTCATGGTGAAGGTATGTCTTTTAGCACCAAAGTTATTCATGGTTGAGGAATTGGACTCAATGGGACATTTGAACAGATACATGTTTACATCCAGACTTGTTGTAAGTTTCAATTACTAAATACATATCAATTGCAATATTGATTAAATTTTTACAGTGTATAATTTAATAACATGGAAAATTTAATAACATGGAATGTGTCATGTAGAGCTGAGTTGTTGACGAATTGGACTCCTTCGATCATTGTCTAGAAGCAGTGGACATCTAGAACTGTCAGGGAGATAATAGATGACTCAAGCTCATTAGATCATTTAAAGAATTGTACACTGGTATGCTATCTTCTTCCCATGAAAACACTATTACAATGTGTGTTAGGGTTAAGAATTGTACACTCTTTCCTCATCAGATGTGAACTTTGTTTTTAAAATTGTTTTAAGAATGCCATTATAATTTTGTTTCTCATATCTATTATTTTATTTCTCATGTTTTTCTCTAACTTTCAAAATCTCCTTGATTTCTTAACGCTATTTATCTTTTCTGGTTGCTAGATTGGGGACAAAGCCGGGAGCTTCTTTTCTTCATCAAGTAATATGTCAAACATGTTTCTACAGTATGAAGCTCTGAAAATGGAGCTCCAAGCTACTACAAGGAAGAGAGGAAATGACTAATTTAAGTCGAGTCAAATGACTGTCTTTTTTTTGTGTGTGTGGGGTTGAGGGGGAAGCTCTCCCAAGTCCCAATGCCTATTTTTTCCATTCAAAGACTTGTGTGACCTTGCTTAAAAGGGAATTATATTATGTTCCTTGCCACTTGAACTAATAGCTGTCCTGATTTAAAATTACATCAATGGAAACCTGCTTAGAATTAATCTGATAACTATGATTTTAATACAATTATACATCAATATCATTTCAAAATAATTGTCATTTTGAAAGTTTTGGTTTGTTTCAAATTGTTTGTCACTTTAGACAACCAAGAAGACATTAATTATTTTTTTCTAATTTTATCCTTGTCTCTTGGTAATCTCCACTAAGTGGAATGAGGGAGAGAGTATCAGTGGAGTAAAAGGGTTATTTAGTCAAATGTAATTATATGTCAAAAATTATGGTTTGGATTTGGGTCATCTAAAGTTAGAGGATTATTTTAGAGGATAAAGTGTGAAAACTGTCAAAACTAATAAGAATACATGCAATCATGAGTATTTTTTAAAATTTTTTTTTTTAAAATTATTTGAATGGTGATTAATTTAATTAAAAACTTGTTTTAATGATAATGAAATATAAATCAAATAAAAGAATAAAGATTCTTGCAACTCATGGGTGGTAAGCTAGTTATTTAATGATCTTGCTAACGAGTGACTTAAGGTTACTAGTTAAGAAATTAGGAAATAGAAAATATTTATTGGAATAACTAAAAAAGTTGTACTTTCCAATAAATAATTTTCACTTTTGATTCCTTAATTAGTATTTTTAAAAGCATTTGTCTTATTTTAAAATAGAAAAAGTATAATATTTCTCAAGAAACAAGAATCCACCATTACCTGTTTCATTAATTACTGCACCTGATAATAATAACAGGTAATTATAATAATCAATATTCAGAAGAAAAATTTTCCAATATTGACTAATTATCAGTTTCTAAACAAGTGTATAGGTGATGAGTACAGTAGAAAACAACAAAAAAAAAACAGAGTAAGTTGGATATTATGATATTGTTATGCCACCAGTACTGAAATGTATACTACAATATGTAGTAAATTTAGCATGAGAGACAATATGATAGAAAATAAACTGTTGACCTGTAAATGTTAAATAAATTGAGGGTGCAAATATGCATATGCTTGATCACAGTTTCATGGTAACATTTGTGAAATAATATGCAGGTCTTAGCATGAGTGACAGGATCTTTGTTTTGTTTTTGTACCTACAAGATGCAAAAGTTTGGGCAACAGTGATCTCAAAACCTCAACTCAGTTAATGAGAAAATGGACAGGATTAGTTGAGTTGTTGATGCAAATGGCTTATGGGCAGGATGGATAAATTCTTGTTAACTTGTCATATGAAGCAGTATCACTGTAGCTGAAAGTATCTTGGTGTTAGTCAGGAATCAACTGTTCAACATATATATTGACATTGACAGTATTCTACAAGGGCCTATGTTTTATGTTTCTTATTTAAAGTTAAACTGTGCTATATTTTTATGATTACGACTTATGTAACCTAAAGTGTGCTTGAATTCCACACTTTCATTTTCGTTGACCTTTATATCTAGCTAATATACAGGGCAAAGAAATAAACAGAGTTCTTTATCTGCACTCTCTAAATTAGTAAATATTTATAATAACGACCAATTTGATTCTGTCTGTAAAGGCTGATTTCCCCTAGGGGGATTGATTTATATTAAAATGGTTTAAATATATATTTTTTGTGTTTGATGTTGAGTGGTTGCTGCCAGGTGAATTGATGTCTGGTTCAGCTGGGATGGGTTTCACTCCTCATGTCATCACCATTGCAATTGGAGAAGTATGCCACAGTTTTTTTAGCAATTTCTTGGGATCTTTCTGCTTTCTGCAATAGTAAAGAAGATAATAATGTGGAAAGGTATAAAATTGTCAATTTTCATGCGTAATCCCCATATTGACATTGATTTAATGCGTGGGGTGACAATTTATTTAGCTAGCATACACCAGTATTGGGTATATGTTTCAGATTCATGGTCACTCATCTAATTTTCCTGTAGTAGTAATTAATGACAGAATGTGAAGTACCAACTGTAGAGTAGAAGCTGGCTGACTTTGGAATTTGATTAATGTCACCGATTCAACCATGATTGACTTTAGGGGTTGTACTCATATTTTTGTAGCTGTGAGGAATTTTAATTTGAAGATTTGGTTTTTCTTGATTAAATACTGTGTTTATATATCCTATTTGAAAAGAAATTGATAGTGGGCTAGGTGTTTTGTGGTTTAGGGGCATAGATCATGTGATATAATCTCATGATTTTTGCCATTGATTTATCTCATGGAATGCAATGACATGGGGTGCATGAAGATTTACTCCTGAGAATACATAATAGGGAAGTGTTGTGTATCCCTTTGCCAATCCAATCCTAGTGTTGCTGCTTGTTGGTGCCCAATAGTGAGTTACCCTGCTCTTTTCTGATGTACAGTTTCTCTTGACACACTCTTTCCTCAACCGTCCATGCTTTTCTTTTCACCCCGTTGATAACCATGCCCCTCCTCGTGAATAATTGGTCATTGGAACTGCTCATAACATTTTAGGCCCCAACACCAAGGACTCTATTGGCATTAATAGCATAGCTGAAAAATGACTTAGTTGTTGGGTTTGATCTTCAATATCCCATTCAACAGACAATCAAGTTAACAGAGTAGGCTTTGTCCCACAGAATAATTTGCTTCCATTGTAAAAAATAGCATGTCAATATTCAATATCTTCTTTAAGCTCACGTAAAAGAATTTGCCTAAGCAGTAGAGTAGATGTGTTACACATGAAGGATGAAAAATCAAAGAGCAATTCATCACAACATCTTATCCACCCTCTACTTTCATATAAATGGAAGACATTGACAAGCATCTGGCTTTGTAGTTTCTAATCTCCAATTAGCCTGGAGGGCAGCTACCTGAGAGGCTGTGACACCCTGCAACTGGCTTTGTAGTTTCTAATCTCCAATTAGCCTGGAGGGCAGCTACCTGAGAGGCTGTGACACCCTGCAACAATGTCCTTATGGCGTGGATGCTGATAAAAAAATAAGTGTCACTACTGTAATGCACTCTATTTCCTTCATGGTTTTGAAATCCGGATTGGTTTGACCGGTATGACTGGGAATTAGCCTGGTAACTCGTCCATTAATTCCTAAAATCCGGTGCTATTCAGAATCGGTAAAAATCGGTCAAAAATCGATACCAGAAAACTGTCGAACCGGTCATTTTCCAAAAATTCCAAAAATTCTATTTATTTTTATATTTTTTAATATTTTTATTTAATCTAAATTATTTTAAAATAAATAAAGACATATGTTTAAGGATTACACATAGATATTTATTATTTTGCAAATTATTAATTTTCTTGTCCTATAAAACTTAAAATAAGGTTATTTATACTAATTTACAAATATAGATATCTTAATTTTTTTATAATTTTATGTTATTTTATTATTTAAAATTTTATATAATATTTAAAATATATATTTAATTTTTACTGGTTTGACCACGGTTGAACCATTGAACCGTGAACCAGTGACTTCACCGGCTCAATCACTTGTCTGGTTTTTAAAACATAAATTTCCTTTATTATTATATATTTTTTATTTTATGGGTTAAAACCAACAAAAATAGGAAGAAAGGTTTGATCAAGAAGATTTATCTCTTCCTGTTTATTTGACATCATCTGATCATCACATCACAACTTTTTCCCGTTTTATCCACAACAAAGTTGTTTTGTTTTCACGTGTCGTGGTGTTTTGTTTGAACTCTGCATTTACATGTGACACTGCAGTTCTGAACTCTGCTCTTGTAAAGCAAAACAAGCATTTTGTTATGGGAGTTAAATCAATAATTTGGTCCATATAATTTCAGTATAATTTTTTTAGGGGGTTCAACTACAGTTGCTCAGGCCAATTGGAGGGTTCTTGCCCTGCCTCTGCTGCATACTATAATTGGGATACTTGCAATTCAAGTCACTCTAGTGTCTAAGAGGTGTGTAAGTGTAACAACTTTGGGAAGACGTGATACCTGGGAGCTGAATGTGTAGTGTATACTTTTCAAAACTAAATTACCAAATATAGTTAAACCCTTAAAAAATCCTCTAGTTTTCATTTTTGTGTGGAATTGATAAGAGTTTTGAATTTTAAACTCCAATGAATCACTTATTTTGGTGAATACAAATTCATTTTACAATTCAGAAACTCAATAATCGATCATTAGTAATCATTTATAATGAATCCCAAAAATGAGTATTTAATTTAAACAAGTTAGTAATCAAATTTTTATACACACATGTTATAACGGGAAATTTAGAGTCCTTGCAAAAGGTAGTATATATTTTTACATATTTTTATGGTGTGTTTGACAAAATTAACTGATAAGCTAACTTCTAGCTGATATGCTAGCTGTTAGCTGATAAGCTCAAAGCTTATAAGTTTCGAGCTAATAAGCTAATTTATTGAATTAGAAGTGTATAATAAAACTAGCTTATAAGCTAGTTGGTAAGTGTAAAATGACATAATAAGACATAATTATATAAATTTTATTTGTATTTTATAGCAAAAAATATATTATTATGTAATTATAATTTTATTTTTAAAAAAATAATTAAATTCTTATTAAACTTTTTAGTGATAAAATATTTAATTAAAAATTTAAATAGATAGTGAAATTGATAAAATAATATAATATAAAACAATTTCATAAATAGTACAAATAAAATAATAATTTAAGTATTTCATAATTTTTTAAATTACTTATTATATATATATATATATATATATATATATATATATATATATAGATGATAATAGGTAATGCTCTAAACATTCCTTGGACTCAAATGCAGCCTTCTCAACCTTTCTTTACTTTTTCCATAGCACGCTCTCTACCTAGCCTCTGCGGTTGCTTTTTCTACAACAGAACACTTTGCTTTCAATCTGGCCTCTGCAGCTGCCTAAGAGCATCTCGGGGAGTGCTTACTCAGTTCTTAATTTTAAGAAACCCATAAGCACCTAAGCACCTCACTCCTCTTGTGAAGCAGCCGAAAAATCCGGGTCTTGTCAATAAAAAACGGTAAAAAAATGCAAATTAACTGAAATAGGCGGGTGGGAATTCAAGTCAATTGCAAAAAACTTCTTCAATCAGATTAATAAAAAAGTACAAATTAATTACAAAAAATGAAAAAAAAAATAAAGCTGTAAAATTAAATTGAAAAAAAAACATACAAAAAATTATATAAAATCAGAATAAATACATAAAAATAGAAAAAAATAATACACAGTTACAATACACACTACAGTGTCTCCGGCAAGAAGAGGCATGGAAATTAACTGGGAAAACAATAGATCGGAGAGTCTCCCGCAACCGCAAGGTTTACAACATGCAACCAGATCGCCGCCCACAAACACCAGATCACCTACAAACATCACATCACACGACCAAGTCCCTGTTAAAATGTAAACCAAAACAAAAAAATAAGAACTTAAACATCAAGAACAAGAGAAAGGGAAGATAAAAGGCAAAGAAAAGGGGAAAAGAAGGGGGGCGAAGAAGAGGGGAAAAGAAGGGGGCGGAGAGGGAGGAGAACATGGGAAAAGAAAGAAAAAGAAATAAGAAGAAATGACGAAGAATGGGGAAAGAACATGGGCAGAGAGGGAGAGGTGGGAAGGAGAAGAGGGAAGAAGAAACAAAGAAAGAAAGAAAGAAGAAGAAGGGTGAGGGGAGCATTTCGGAACACCCAGATAAAGAAAGAGGAAAAAAATAAAAGTGGGGTGCAGGTTGATTGAATGAGTTGAAATAAATCAATAGGAAAAATAGTGAAGAAATTAAAAATGGAAAAAGGTGGTGAAGTCTGAAATGACCAAATAGGGCTTATGTTTGTTTTTTGTTTTTCCTTTATTTAGAAAAATAGAAAGTGATGATGCTATGTTGTATTTCGAAAGTCGTGTGCCCCAAAATATAAATAAAATAAAATAATTAATTAGTCAAATGGAATGGAATGAAATCTTTATTTTTATTTTTATTTTTATTTTTATTTTTATCTTTATCTTTATTTATATTTATATTTATATATATATATATATAATATAGTAATACATAATAAATGGAATGAGATATTCTCTACTAAAACTGAGGTTAAAACTGTAAATACTAAACTCAGATTTTAAATTTTGATTTAGTAGGTAATGGATTTGGGAAATTTGAATGTGAATGTGAATGTGTTGGATCATATCGAAAAAATTGTTTAGAGATAAATAAATTAAAGATGTAGAACACCATGAACGCATCCATCAATTTTGAACTTGAAACATGTATATATTATAACTTTAGTGAGCCAATACTGGTTGGTTGAACCTTATAACAAGATTCAAAACTTCTTATTTATAAGGGTTAGAGTTTTCCCTTTTACAACTAGCTTTTTCATGGCTGACCAATAAGTTTGATCACATCCTTATTCTGAAAAGAAAGAGTGACAAGTTTTATATTCATAGAGGAATATTTGCTCGTGTTAAAAATTTTCATCATCTCATCCTATGAAAACCTTGTATCAATCTCTCCCTAAAAATGTTGAAAAGAGAGATAAACATAAAATTTTCACATAATGAGACATGTAAAACTTTAACATATTGGAGAATATTCATTCATCTTGGTGATGGATCATCATCAAGCATCCGACCAGAAAACGTCTAATTCACCCCAATCCTTTTTTGGAACACCCAAAGCCTCCCAAACAGCTTTAGAGGCATCAACAATATTGTTGTGGCATCCTCTTGTGGAATCACACTCATCAACAACCACAACACTCACCCTTCTTCCATTTCCAAAGATGTTGATTTTGTGGTGACACCTTTTACCATGATTGTACCATCTAGTTGATAGTGCTACAATAAGAGTGTTGTCTGAGTGAAATTTACCATCACATTCTGATGGTCCACCTCCATCTCCACCCTTCTCAAAGCTATTCAGTGTTAGCACTGCTTTTGTGCCATGTGAGGGAACCTTCTCTTTACTGCAATGAGACCTTTTTTCCCTTATCTTTTCATTAGGCTTGCAAGTGGCAGCATCAATATTAAGCCAGAAACTTGGCACAAGAATTAAAAGAAAGAGAATGGTTTGAAAGGAAATTGAACAAATTTTGATCCTCTGCATCTCTTCTCTTTCTTTATTTTAACTCCCAATGCTGATGATGTGCAGGGGGAATACAATCAGCAGGGTATTTATAAGCACAAATGAGTGACATAACCCATGTGTCACATTTCAAAACTTTATTTTTCATTCAGTACAAATTCAATGGCTCGGTGGAACATAGTGAGGTTTATGGGTTGTCAGCTATCAATGAAAAGTAATGATTTTGATGTTATGAGGTAAATACTCACCACGTATGCATTAGGATTTAGCATATATTGCTACCTCGATCTTACCTCCCGAGGAAAAAAAAAAAGGAAAACGCAATTAAGGGCCGTTTATTTTTTTTTAAAAAAAATATTTATTACAATAATACAATTATAAAATGTATTTTTTGTTTATTTATAAAATGTGTTTTTTATTGTTTATTATTCCATTTGATTATTTTAAAAAACAAATAAAAATAGCTTCTCATTATAATTAAAATTCTATTTATTTATAGTCTATTTAATTTTAAAATTTAAAATAAATATATTAAAAAATTTAGGAGTATTTTTTTATAAAAATTGATTATATTTAAGTGATCACACGTTGAAGCAAATTATTCTTTTTTATTCTCATTGATTTAATATAAATTAACAAGATAGGCAGGAATAAGCTCAAACATTACTGATTCTGACGTGATGAGGAGAATCCTCTATATATATATGCTGGTCAACGATTCTTCTAGAAAACATATACGTATACCCAATGAGAACCGAGAAGTTCCCAAAGGCCAAAACCCATAAGCTTATTATTCAAATAGCAATGCTACCAAAAATTATTTATTTTTATCAAATGAAGACAGCTACTCCAATCCCTTCTCTTCCTATGAACATTGATTGGGTGGGGATTAATTTACTCCATGAGTAACTCTGACAAAGTTATTCCACTTAATAATAGAATGTGAATTTAACAAATCTAATCGTTGACTGATTTCATATTAATATGATGATTATGTACACCAAATTTTAGATCAATTGGACATTCAGAGATATGTAATTTTAGAGTAAACATTTACTTATATTTTAAAAAGTATATTGCATGTTCAATTGAAGTGATTTGATGAAACATCAAATGATTTTTAAATTTTATGAAATTTTGTAGGTTTGATCTATTTAATGAAAACTGTTAATATGGCGGTTAGATTGATGAAATTCAATGTTTATAAGAAATTATTAAGCCGGGTAACTTTACCCAGAGTTACTCCTGGAGTAAGTTATCCCCACCCTATATATCAAATATATTCTAATTCAAATACACCATCCGATCCTATTTATAAAACCTCTTTTAACTTAAGTATACATTTTGAGCAAATATATTTTAATGTATCGGCTTTAAAAAAAACTCTTTAATTTATAAGTTTACTACTATTTAAAGTCAAACTCCAATTAATTCTCCATACTAACCAAAATCTAGAAATTATATATAAAAATTCAATAATTATAAAAGTAAAAAATAGAAAATAATAAATATTCTTTGTAAAAAATGTTATAAAAAGGATTAAGTAAAATTCTATAGAAAAGGTCGGAGAAAGTAATATATAAAAATAGATGTGTCTAGACTCTTAAAGAACTGATAAACTTAAGAATAACTTATATTTTAACATAAATATGTGAGTTTATCTTTTATTATTTGACTATTATCATAATTTAAATTATTTAGCTATTATATCATCATGATAGATTTGGGGTTGATATAGGAATTGATACTTACATTCTAAAACATGCTCCTATCCCCAATTTTATAAATCAAGTTCAAATTCAATCGAGTTTCCCCCAAACCAAATTAAAATAGGTTTTTTTTTGTTAAAATTGAGTCGAAATAAGGTGAGTTCAGATTTCGTTGAAATAAGGTTTTTTTATTACTGTATTAGTTAACATCGATAGTGTTGTCTATTAATGCTGATTATCTAGGACACTTGGTTCTCAAGAACCAATTAGTTATTTTATTTTTGTTTTTCTGTTCCGGGGCCTTGTCCCTTTTTTTCACAAAAAAAAAAGTTAACATCGATAGTGTTATCATGGATATTAAACCTGATAATTTTATTTTTGGACAGTAAAATATGGATCAATTTGTCATAATATGGCGCATAGTCATCAACATGTTACTCTCAGATTTGGATCTCCAACAATTGATTATTGGGCAGTCACCAAATCTGAATCGTCCGATCGATCGGACGACCTAAAATCTAAGGTGATAAAATCATTTTCAAGTCACATCTCAACTTTTAGGTCATCCGATAAGATCGGACGGTTCAAATTTGGTGATTGCCCAACATTAGACTACTAGGAATCCAAATCAAGTTACTCTCCCGTCACATAATATGAGAATCACAAGTTATTGTGTTCACACCATAAATGGTAAGCTTTGGCTTGGAATTTTGTTATTATCACCGTTATTTAATTACCCAACCATTGATTGATTGTTACTACTAATATTTATAGCAATTTAATTTCCTCGACATAGTTGAGTTGGAATGCTTTAATTGGTGTTTTGTAATGGAAGACGGCAACATAAAATTCGGCATTTTTAATTTATTGGTTAGAAAACTCAAAAGGATCAACCACAAAGTGTTTGATTGGATGAAGTTAAAAAATGTCGCCCAAGTGGTAGAATTTATTTTCTAAAAAAACAGAGAGAGAGAGAACGATTCTTACGGCTGCATTGAAGGTAAAATGTACACAACATAAATGTATGTTTACCACAAGGGGAAGATGCAAACGCAATATTTACTTGCCAACTTGAAGAGAACAAAAGTAGTACTAATAAGTTAAATTCGGGTGGAGATCCTCTCCATTCACTATACTTGTCTAGTTAGAGAGAGAGTGACACACCTAATATGTGGGACCCACCCATATATTGAGTGTATCACTCTCTCTCCTACTGGACTTGTCCAGTACTGGAGAGAAGGTGAATCCATTAAATTGGAGTGTCTTTCTCAATTACAAATAACGACAAACTTCAATCCCGCTAAAATGAAAACAAGAACTTTTGTTTTTATATGCCTAATTTCTTTTAAAAAAAAGGTAGTGGTCGACCTACGCCTACAATCTTGTGGTCAGGCAATTAGGTACATTTTCTAACAAACACTGATCAATTTTATGTATGTTCCATTAAATAATATAAACTCAAATTTTGTTTAATAGTAAGATTTACATATCTGGACTTGTGAATCCGAATCATTTTTCTTTGATTTCTTTCTTTATTTAATCTAAATCTATACCAGAACCCTAATCATAACAGAACCCTAATCTGAAACTGTATTTTTTTTTTCAGGATTTGAATATGTATTTTTTCTTGAGTTGGATCTATATTTTTTCTTTGATTTTTCTTTTTACATTTGCATTCAATTTTTCCCCTAAATATGAATCAATCAGTTAAAACCGATCAACTGTTTGTTAGATATTTTATGTTTATTTCAAAAGTTTTAAAGAGACAAGTCCCACATTGTCTAGGTGACAAAATATAATAAAGTGATTTTATTTTAAGTTAGAAAATTATTAGTTTTATTATTATTTTTAATGGAATAAACTTTGACTTGGTCAAATCATTTTCTTTATGTTACAAACCTATTTATTATATAAACTCTTTTATTTTCCTCACCTAAATGCCCTAGCCTCCACACTCATTCCCTTCTCTATCTTTGAGATTTCTCCTGAGTTAAACAATCTTCTTTTTTTGGTTGTTCTGTATCCTGATCTATTGGTTGGGAGAGTCTGTTAAATCATGGGGAGTTTTCATGTTCTCACGAATAAACTCTTGAGGACAGCGTGCTAATACACGTCTCAGACTTTGTGGTTCCTATTTCCTTTCCCAATATTCTAACACTGTTTATCCGATACTCGAAGTAACCGAGTGTACAGACAATAAAAAATGGACCAATAAACAATATCACTGGTTTGCATCGGTTTGGGTTTCTTGGGCCAAACCCAACCGCTGCCCACCCCTAGACTGCAGTGAATATCTAAAAAAATTACGAGGTCGTAGTCAGTGGCGGAGCCTGACTAATTTTTTTAGGGGGGGGGGAGATATTAATGTGATATAGTCAAAATTAAAATTGCAAGTTTGCAAAAAAAAACTATTATAAATTTATCTCTATTAATTATTTGTATTAGAATAAAACTTATTCTTTTACCGTAAAAGATAAAATTTTTATAAATCTTTTATATAAATTATATCTTCCAATAATCCAAATATTTATTTTAAAATAAAATTAATCGCACTTTCTTAATAATATTAACCAGAATCTCCAAAAAATATTACTAAAAAAAGTATTTGATAAATAAGAAACTACAATCTTCTCCTAAAAATTTTAAAAAGTATTTGATACAACAAAAGAATTTTAATATTAAAAATTTCAAGTTTTAATGAGATTATGAGATTAATTTTAATAAATAAGAAACTACAATCTTCTCCTAAAAATTAAAAAGCTTTACTACTTAGTAATTATTAAAACTTTAGGAATTAAAGTTATATACTTGATTAACATCCAACAAAAGAATTTTAATATTAATAATTTCAAATTTTAATAAGATTGATTTTAATAAACAAGAAACTACGATCTTCTTCTAAACCCAAGGCCTACTACTAATATTATTTACTAGAAAAGTTAGATCAATACTTTCAAAAGTTTATTTTTTATGGGTTAATTTATTTAAGTAAATATATGATATTTTTATCATCATAATCGCCACATTATTTTTAGAGCATTTCATTATGTGATTTTCTTACTTAATTATGAAGATAGTTTATATTGTTTATATTGTTCAATGTGAAAAATATCAAAATAAAACTTTCGTTTGCATTATTAATATTAATATTTCTATTTTTATTGTTTCTATTTTTAATGCCCTACCTCTTTATGTAAGTAATATATATATGTATATATATATGTACACTTATTTTTTCTCTATGCTTCTATTCACAATTTTAGTTCTTGTTTGTAGTGTCATAGTCTATGTCATCAGTTAGAGTAAGATTCTTTGTCTTGTACATCTTTGTTCGCCTTTTCTTCGACACCATTACTTGTAGCCATATTTGTTAACTATCATTCTTAAATTTGAAGCCTTAAAAGGATGAAACTTTTCTTAACGTATTCTAAAAGTTGAAACATTTTGAGAGGTGTGATTATAAGGCTAAAGAAATAAGTCATCATATGTGCTTTTAATTCTTTGTTTCCATCAACTCTTTCTTTAAATATATAAACTTTTCTTCTGGAACTAGATATGTTTAGTCACTATAGGAAAAAAGATTATTTTTGTTTTCTACACTATGCCAAAAAAGACCTTTACCACGGTTCCGCGATGCTTTTTACCACAGTTACAACCGCGTTCTACCGCGGTGAGATAAAATAAATTTACCGCAGTTACTTTTCGGAACCGCGGTAATTGAGTAAACCTTTTTACCGCGGTTCCAAAAAGTAACCGCGGTAGAAAAGATAGGAAGCGTGAAAATTCTAGCACTCTTTTTACAGCGGTTGGCTATTTGAACCGTGGTAAAAAATTCCTTTTTTTTCTGCATATGAAATAAAATTCAGATTCTAATATTTTAATTATTTCTTTCACAAATGAATATAAACCTGAGATTATAACAACTTAATTATATAAAACTAAGATTCTAACAAACCTATCTATATAAAAGTAATATTAAAAAACAAGTTATACATTTTTTACTTATACATTTTTAGTTATAACTCATGCTTTCATGGGAAAATATCAGTGCCAATAACGAATGAGTAAAACTGTATGGAAATTTTGACAGAGTTTCAACTGTATTATCAGCTTCCCCAAATAGCTAAATACATATCACAACTAAGTCTGAACCAATTCATTTCAAGATAACATATATTAATACCAACAATATGGAATGAATTTCTATAGAAAATTTGACAGAATTCCGCCTATATTTTCAACTTCCCAAAATAGCTGAAATGTATATCAGAGCTCAGTCTTAACCAATTCATTTTGTGTTATGCATATTAGTGTCAACAAAAAGGGGTAAAATTCTATAAAAAATTTGACAGAGTTTCACATGTATTATCAGCTTCCCCAAATAGCTAAATACCTGTCAGAGCTCAATTCTAACCATTCTAATCCAGCAAACAAAGTTCAGCCACATGTTAATAGATTATGTAGACAATGTGTACAAACCAAGATACCCTAAACTAAACAACAAGTATTATAATAGCAACATCAATCCATACATGCATACCAAAATGAGTAGAATTTTACCTGCATATAAAATATGTAATGTCTGTCAGAGCTCAGTCTTAACCAATTCATTTTGTGTTATACATATTAGTGTCAACAAAAAGGAGTAAAATTCTATAGAAAATTTGTATTATTATGTAAGAAATTATGACAACCGTATATAATTATGAAAATAAAACCATACTGCTTGTGGGATTACTCCTTCTTGACTACAGAGTAAAATTTCCATCATAAACCTTAACACATAATACCCACAATCTGAACCATTATCCTGGAGAGGGCACTGCAAAGTAAAAAAGACAGAGTTATAATCAATTATAATTTCCCCTTCATGTAATTGATTTAAGGCCTTGTCAACAAACCTTTATCTTCATCCACTTTATGTTGGTAAATTGATTTTAGACACTTTAGTACCTCTGTTAGCACGGTAAATCTTGATAGCTCTAACAAATGAAAGAAATGTCATGCAAGTTAATAAGTTGAATAATGGAACATATACAAATAAAGAAGTGTCTAAACAAACACATTCTTACACATTAAACATTTTTCTCATTTCTAGACGTTGTCCAACATTGACACCCAATGAATCCAAGTAATAAACTATTTCCGCTGTGAGATTGATAACAACCAACATCCAATGATCCCTACAAATTATGTTGATTTAGGATGTATGTTAGACATATTGATAATTGAAAAAGAAAAAAAACAATACTGACCCTGTGTTGTATGGTGCTAGAAACAACATGTTGGGTTGGTTTCTATCAATGAATGTCTGACCAATATATTGACATTGTTGTGTGTTTTCTGGAGATATCTTTGCAGGATTTTCTAAAGGAGAATCTACTCATCCACATATTTAGTACCAAGTGATGATCGTACAACATCCTTAAACATGAAAACAAAAAAGCATCATAAATATGACCAAATTTTAACTAAAATCACTTTCAAATACAGAGAGTTGATAGTCATATCAAATACCTGATATACAGACATATGGTGGAACTGCCTAGCCATTCATGATAAACAATCTCACTAATTTCTGCTTGGATTAACATCTCCATATATTCATAATTGAAAATCTCTTTGGGCATCGGAACATCCCATTGATGACCACTAGTGTATCCATCTTTCACATAGCAAAGTAGAAAGGAATAATATGGAATAATGTTCTTATTGAAACCATTTAGGTTTACAGGCTTTTGCACATCTGTCTCTTTTCCCAATGTTACAGACTCCTTTGTGTTTCTTGTGTCTTTCTCATTATCTTTTGATTGTGTGGAATGCTAGGTAAAATGCAAGAAAATATATTTCAATTAATATTCAACAAGCATACAGATTTGATATTTAAAAAGATAATCACATAGTCTAACATACCGTAATCTTCAAATCAATCAAATCAATTAGTCCTATTGGCCAAGCCACATGAGCACCTAATGCATCATCCAATATAATCAGTCCTGCATCCTCATTAGGTACAGGCAATGGTGCATTTCCCTAAAAAACAATCTCAACACCAACTCTCACATGTTCAACGGGTAGTGGACGATTGTCTAGGGTATCACCAAGTTGGTTATACACACTTCCCCTACCAACCAGGTGTTGGGATTTGATTTCCAAATTGTTCGAATTCCCAAAATGTCAAAAGTAAAGGTCATTTTCGAATTTACAGAAGAGGATGAAGTTACATTGTTTCGAATTGGATAACAAGTCTATTAACTTAGAAAAATTCTTAAGTAAAGTTAATAAAAAGACTTTAGAAATTCGAAGAAAAAAGGATAAATGTTTCTGGTATTCTGAGAAGTCTAAAGGATATTTCTTTTATTCAAATTCGAATTACATTAGTTCGAATACATGGAAAGATATTAGAAAGAAAACTATCCTAAATACTTAGAACCTTAGAAAGGAAACTATCCTAAGATCTAAAAGAAACTTTGGCTCATGGTATTCCGTACTTTCTCTTCCTTCTCCTCGAAAAAACTTGATTAGAAGCAACTCAGTGGTTAACTTGGAGAAGGAAAGGAGAATATTGCTTCCAACCTGTTAAACAACCTTTACAAGAGGAAGAAAATTAGATCAGAATGGGAAGCTTTAAATAAGTTCACTTATTAATTAAACAAAATAGCCAAAGAGATTACCCTCTTCATATTTCCTGAAGAATTCTCTAAAAAGAAATTACAAGAAAGAGAAAAGAAGGAAGAGTTGTGAGAAAGATGAAAAAGAATACTCCTATTTATAGGAGCAAAACAACTCAAGTGTCATTAATGAAACCACTTTTATGTCCAATAAGAAAAATCCTCATGGTAAAAAATCAAATGGACGGTGGCCAGTGGTCTTTATAACCTTCAGAAAGGCCAAACAAAATTAAACATGTGGCACAAAGTAGTCAAAATCTCGAAACCATAAAGTCAAAGTATCAAGAAAGAAGATTTCGAGAAATCAGAAGAAAGAAGATTTCGAGAAATCAGAATATGATGATCTTGAGAAATCAGAAGATGAAGACTTCGAGAAATCAGAAAGAAGACCTCTTCGAGAAATCAGAAAGAAGACCTCTTCGAGAAATCAGAAAGAAGACTTCAAGAAATCTAAAGACAGGATTTCGAGAAATCCAAATATGAGTCTTCGAAGAAATAGAAGTCACAGGACACCAAAGGAGCAGTTAAAGGAAGTTACAAATGACAATACAGGTGTCATTAAGTTAGTGGTTCAGTTTGAAAAATGTAATTAGTTTTCTGGATAGCAGAAAACGTGGGCAAGCATACACGCTGCCAACATAGATAGGCTGCTGATGTGTCAAACATGCATTAGTTAGTCGTTAGGATTAGAAATATATAAATAGGTACACCCATAATGTAATAAGGGTTGGAAAAATCATTATACTCATATCCTTAACACCTTCACGTCCGATCACACTGCGACCAACAGGTTTACAAGAATTGACTGTATGTGATGATCTCATCCACTTTTATCTTTATGCAATTTGTTCTTTCAATTCATTTACTTTCTGCAATTTACATTCAGTATTCTTTATTTCATGCACTTTTATCTCTTTGCTTTAATTATGTATTCTTTCAAACATTCTGAAACTGTGATTCTCTTTATTCTAAAAGAAGTCAAGTGGAAACTTTAGAACTTTGATAAAATTCTGAATCAAGTAGTTCTAATTTCTTTCGAAAGAAAAGTTCTTTGTTAAAATTCTGAATCAACTTTCTGGAATCTATCATTTCTGGATTTTTCGAAAACATAGTAATTGATTTGGTGAAATTCTGTACCAATCAAACATTTTCACCCAGAAAATTGAACTTTGAAAAGTCTATTTCAATAAATCAGAAACACCATAAACCTACTTTTTAAAAAGAGTCCCGTAAGAGGATCTGATTCTAATCCCCAGATTGTTCTTAGAATCAAAGTGATAAGTTTAATTTTCGAAATTAGATTTTTCACAATAAACAAATTGGCACGCCCGGTGGGACAATTTTGCCAAAAAGTAGTGTGTGTTATGAATTTCTGAAAATTTGTCTTGTATGCGTTTGAGAAGTGGTCGAACTATATCTGTTCAAATGGCTAATAATTCAAGACAAAATGCAAATGGAAATAATAATAGGGAAAATAATGTTAATAATCAGGGAAGTCCCACCACCCCAAAGAGATGAGTCTGTGAATAATAATGAAAATGGGATGAATGGAAATAATAGTGTTAACAGAGAACCACAAACAAATGTTACTACAACCACTACTACTGTGGCAGAGCCTGTAATAAGTCAAATTGGTTCTACTATCCCTTTTCCCAATTTTATTTCTATGTCTCAAAATGGACAACCACAATATGGGTTGCCATTTGGATTTGTTCCAAATTCTGGAACAGCCCCACCAACTATGTCAACAATGGGTCCTTCAGTGATTCGTGGACCCATGTTTAATCCATTTGTGGGAAATTCTTCTTCATCTATTACAAATTCTACGTTGCAACTCTAAGGCCACAAATGGATGAGAGTATCACGAAATGGTAAATATGTTGACAACACAAATGGCCACAGTGTTTAATCCCCTAGTCCAAACTACAAATGTTAATTATAATTTATTGGCTAGGCAAATGGAAAGGATTGCGGATGTGTTTGGAGCACCCACTGATCCTATAGTTAGACAAGTGGCTAATTTGAATCCTCCTGTAAATCAAGGAGATCAAAATAATCAAATACCAATCCTGTTAATCCTGTCGAAAATAGAGAGGAAAATGCTCCTAGAGTTATCCTGAATAGAAATCAAAATGCTGATGATGAAATTCTCGAAAGGATAAGAGCGAATAACTTAGGGGGGCAACAAAATGTTGTTGGAATTGTCGAACAAGCTTGAATAGACATGGATTTAATGTAGGATTTGCGAATCATCCTTATGTAGTCTCTTCTTTCACCCAGATGGTATTGCAAACTGAATTGCCAAGGGGATGAAAAGTTCCCAATTTACCAAATTTTCTGGAGAAGTAGGAGAATCTACTGTCGAAACACATTGCTCGATACCAAATCGAAGCAGGTGATTTGGCAAACAATGAAGAATTAAAAAAATGAAATATTTTCCTAGTTCTTTAACTAAGAATTGCTTTTACTTGGTTTACTACTCTTTCTCCAAATTCGATTCACACATGGAATCAATTAGAAAAAGTTTTCATGAACAATTCTTTCGAGGAGAAACAAAGTTACTCTTATGGACTTAGTAAACATTAAGAGATCCTCGAATTGAGTCAATTTGATTGACTATTTGAATAGATTTAACAAATGAAAGCTAGATGTTTTACTCCAAATTCCTGAATAGAGTTTAGTTCAAAGGGCTTGCAGGAGGACTAGATTATTCAATTCGAAAGAAATTGATTAATCAACAACTTAGAGATAGGGCTCAATTGGCTGATAAAGTTAGGCAAATTGAACACCTAAAGAAAGAAAAAGAAAGGTTCAGGAAACCTGAAAAGTTCTTTCGAAAGATAAAGTGGCAATATTTAGAAATTTCTGATGATAGTGGACTTCTTAGAATATGAATAGAATATATGATGTTTATGTAGCAGAACTTAAGCCAGGGGCCTCCTATGTTTGTCAATCTTTAAAACCAATGGAACTACTAGTAATGACAATAAAGATAATTCCCAAAGAAAAATTATGGTTTTCGATATTCGAAGCATACCAAATTTTTGATATATTGGTGAAAGACAAACAAATAACTCTAAGTGATGACCATAAAATCCCTTCTCAAGAACAGAGAAGAGGTAGAAAATATTGTAAATATCATCATACTTATGGTCATTGGACTAATAGTTGTGTGCGTTTCAGGGATATTATTCAAGAGGCTATTAAGCAAGGGAGATTGAAGTTCGAAGAAAAAATCCCAATGGCCATGAAGATTGATTCAGACCCTCTTCAGGTGAATGCAAACTACGCAGAACCTTTGAGTGTTAACATGGTTGAAGTTGAGGATTCGAACTCCGTGGGTCAGGCCACAGAGATGGCTTTGGATGGAGACCAAGAGGTACAGGATGTGTTTCCAAAGGGAGGAGAATCCCTATTGGAGTTTCTGAACAGAAAGAAGGCAGAGGATGCCTCCATTGATCTTTGCCCAAGGTGCCATGCCTTATTTGATAGATCAGCAGCCAAAGCGTTTCGTGAATCAGAGATGAAGACGCATTACCACAAAGTGGCTGCTCAACGCCAAAAGGTCGAAGTCAAACAAAAGAAACCTCATGCTTCTTATGGGGGATGGATCTCTAAGTCTGAATCTATTTCCGGAGGAAAGGTACCTGGGAATCTCAATAGGTTCGAGAAAGGAAAACTACCTGTTACCCAAGGTTTCAAGAAAGGATGAAGCCTCGAACTTTCATACCTTCATCTTCAGTTCCTCCGAACCAGTTGGGTTCGACCAGGTATGTGAGGCAACCAAACAAGTTCCAAAGTTTTCAATCAAAAACCTTATTTTGGAAACAGACCCCAGATGACGAAGACCCATGGAGGAGGGCTCAGAGAATGAGGAAAGCAGCCTTTGAAAAACAAGAAAAGAAAAATATGAATGTTGAGGAAGGAAAACAACAAACTAAACCTTTGCAAGCGAAGAATGCTCAGATAATTCAAGTTCAGGCAAACGCAAATCATCCATCCTATGCTCAAGTTGTCAAAAAGAAACCTTCTTTCCAAGTTATTGGAAATTTCGAAGAGGATGAAGATGACTTGCTTACAGAGAATTTCGAAACAGGCTTCGCAGATGGTCTGGAAGACATCTGCGCAGTAGTCTCGATTCTGCCTGCTGAATACGCTGAAGAATTAGAAAAAGGTTTAGAAGAGGAAGACTTCGAGGAAGATGACATAGGTGAGGATCCTGTATGTTACCCTATATTGGCAAGCAAATCTGTCAGAATACATCAGCAGTATTCGAAAGGCCTACAGAGGAAATGCAACTTCACTTGAAGCCTCTATTTATTAGAGCATTGGTTAAAGAAGAAAGCATTAGTAAAGTGCTTGTTGATTCAGGAGCAGCAGTGAATTTAATGCCAAAATTTATGATGAAGAGGTTGGGGAAAACCAAGTTTGATTTAATGCCCCACCAATGAATTATTACAGATTTCAATGGGAAGACCTCGATCTGATGGAGTTTTGTCTTTGGAGTTGACGGTGGGAACTATCATGAGGCCTACCATGTTTGTGGTGGTCAACTCCAAGGCAAATTACAATTTGTTGCTGGGTAGAGAGTGGATACATGGTGTCGGTGCTGTTCCATCCTCTTATGCATCAAAAGGTTATGCATGTGGACAAAAGAAGGTGTCCCCCATATATGTGGATGGGGACAAAAACTATTTCAAGGTAGAGGAAGATGCAGTGGACATTCGGAGTACAGAGAAAGAGTCATGAAAATTAGACCATTCGAAGTCATTGATAAATATGCTCTGGCTCCTACTAAGGGTTCCATATTCTCTAAGAATAAATCCAAATTTCGGATTTATTCTACAATGTGATGTCGGCCCATTCGAGGCCGCAGAAATAAATGAATGGTCAGATCCAGAGTAAGTTCGAGCTTTTTGTCTCGAATTTCGGCCTATGTGGCCGAAAAAAGAATAGAGGCGGCTCTCGAAGCCGAACTCAATCAAAATAAACAAAATAAAAAGAAACGGACCCTCAAGGCCGAGTGGCAAGGGAGAAAATAATTATTGAGGAGATATGCAGAAGAAGGAATTTCACAAGATGAAATTTCATTAGAAAAACGAAGATTCTGAAAAAGACCAGGGTCCTTCTGAAGGAGTTGAAAATTCTCAAAAGGAATATCTTGAGGAAGTGATTAAAAAGATTGAGACATATGTTCTAGAAACACAAGGGTTGGAGTTCGAGAAACTCGATTGCATATATGACGATTCCCCTTTAGGTTTCGAAGGATTTTTGTCTCAAGGTATTAAGAAGATGGAAGCTCAAGATCCTTTGGAAGAAATAAATTTGGGAGATGAGATGAAAAAGAAAAAAGACCCACATTCATAAGTCAGAATCTCGAAGGAGATTTTAAAGAAGAGATCATTGACTTGTTGAAAGAGTATAAAGATTGTTTCGCTTGGGATTATCATGAAATGCCTGGTTTGAGTCGAGAACTGGTAGAACATAAGCTTCCAACTTTTCCAGAAAAAAGACCAGTGAAACAGGCTCCTAGAAGATTCGCTCCAAAAATAGTTTCGAAGATCAAAGAAGAAATTGAGCGTCTTCTGAAGGCTAAGTTCATTAGAACTGCCAGGTATGTTGATTGGATTTCGAATATTGTGCCTGTAATTAAGAAAAATGGTTCTTTAAGAGTATGCATTGACTTTCGAGATCTAAATAACGCAACTCCTAAAGATGAATATCCAATGCCAATTGCTGACATGTTAATAGATTCGGCAGCAGGAAATGAATTGTTAAGTATGTTAGATGGGTATTCAGGTTATAATCAAATTTTTATTGCCGAAGAGGATGTTTCGAAAACAGCTTTTCGATGTCCTGGTGCAATAGGTACTTATGAATGGGTAATGATGCCCTTTGGTTTAAAAAATGCTGGTGCAACTTACCAAAGAGCCATGAATTCGATTTTTCATGATTTAATAGGAAATTTTATGCAAGTTTATATAGACGATGTTGTGGTTAAATCTGAATCAAAAAGCTTGCATTTGAACCATTTAAGACAAGCTTTCGAGAAAATGAGAAAGCATGGGTTGAAAATGAATCCTATTAAATGTGCTTTTGGTGTATCTGCAGGAAATTTCTTAGGATTTCTTGTACACAAGAAAGGTGTTGAGATTGACAAGAATAAAACTAAAGCAATTCTCGAAGCATCTCCACCTACAACCAAGAAACAATTACAATCTTTTTTGGGAAAAGTCAATTTTCTTCGAAGGTTTATTTCGAACCTCTCAGGAAAGACAAGAGTGTTTTCTCCATTGTTGAAATTGAAGAAAGAAGGAAATTTCAAATGGGAAGAGGAACACCAACAAGCCTTCGAAGAAATCAAGAAGTATTTGACAACTCCTCCTATTATGACTCCTCCTTTGCCAGGAAGACCCTTGAAGTTATATATTTCTGCATCAGAAGCCACAATTGGAAGTATGTTGGCTCAAGAGGACGAAAATGGCGTTGAAAGAGCTATTTACTATTTAGAGTCCTAGAGCTATGATGATGAAACTAGATATTGTGCCATTGAAAAATTATGCTTATGTTTATACTTTTCATGTACTAAACTCAAGTATTATGTGAAACCTTATGATGTATTTGTGATTTCGCACTTTGATGTAATAAAGCATATGTTGTTGAAACCTATATTACACAGTAGAATTGGAAAATGGGCTTTAGCATTAACTGAGTTTTCATTAAAATTTGTCCCTTTAAAAGCAATGAAAGGACAAGTGGTTGCAGATTTCTTGGTTGACCATCCTCAGATTCCAATTGAGGAATCAATATACGTAGGTTTAGAACCTTGGAAATTATATTTCGATGGATCCAAACATAAGAATGGATCAGGAATTGGAATTTTATTAATTTCCCCAAAAGGATTCCCAACTCGAATGATGTTTGAAATAAAACATCCTTGTTCGAATAATGCAGTAGAATATGAAGCTTTAATAGCAGGTCTCGAAATTCTGGTTTCTTTGAATTCGAGAAATGTTCATATTCGAGGAGATTCTCAATTAGTTATCAAACAGATAACCAAGGAGTATAAATGTTTAGATCTAAAATTGGCTAAGTATTTTGTGCAAGCCAATAAACTTCTGGAAATGTTTGACGAAGTAAAAATTGAACATATTCCAAGAGGTCAAAATTTCGAAGCTAATGAATTGGCTCAAATAGCTTCTGGATATAGAATCTCTATTGGAACACTTAGAAAAATTAGTGATATTCAAAGAAGGTTTCCAAGGAAAGGATTCGACATCCATAATGTAAACCTTTTAGATCAAAATGATTGGAGAAAAGAGATTGTGAAACTTATCCAAAATCCTTCTTTAGCAAATAAGAAACACTTGAAATATAAGATTTTGAATTATTGTATTTTGGGTGAAGAACTTTATAAGAAAGCTGTTGATGGGAATTTGCTTCGATGTTTGGGTGAAACAGAAGCATATTTGGCTTTAGTTGAAGTTCATGAAGGTGCTTGTGGAGCTCATCAAGCCGGAAAGAAAATGGAATGGATTCTGAAAAGAAAGCTATTCTTTTGGCCTTCAATGGCCAAAGATTGTCACAATTTTGCAAAAGCTTGTAAAGATGTCAAAAACATGGAAATGTACAACAAATTCCAGCAAGTGAATTGCATTCAATCATAAAGCCTTGGCCCTTTCGAGGATGGGCTTTAGATCTAATTGGGATGATACACCCAGCTTCTTCGAAAAAACCATAATTTATTTTAGTTGGAGTTGATTATTTTACCAAATGGGTAGAAGCAATTCCTTTAAGAGAAGTTTCTCAAGAAGATATTATCCGTTTCATAGAAGAGAAATATAATATTCAGATTTGGCTTACCAGAAACCACTACTACAGATCAAGGAACAGTGTTTACTGGAAGGAAAATGGTTAAGTTTGCTGAAATCAAAAAGGAATAAAATTACTTTCTTCTACTCCTTACTATGCACAAGCCAATGGTCAAGTTGAAGCAGTAAATAAAAATATTATTGCTTTAATTAAAAGGCATATTGGGCAAAAACCTAGAATTGGCATGAGACTTTGAATCAAATTCTTTGGGCTTATAGAAATTCACCAAGAGAAGGCTACTCGAACTACCCCTTATAAGTTGGTATATGGTCATGATGCTATATTACCAGTTGAAGTAAATTTACAATCAATAAGGGTTCAAAGACAATATGAGTTACCTTCTCAAGATTATTGGAATTTGATGTTCGATGAATTAAATCAACTTGATGAAGAAAGATTGATTGCTCTTGAAAATATAATTAGGCAAAAAAGGCAAATAGCTCGTTCTTATAATAACAAAGTCAAGAAAAAGAATTCCAAGTTGGTGATTATGTTTGGAAGTTGATTTTGCCAATTGATAAAAAGTCTAAGAGGTTTGGTAAATGGTCACCTAATTGGGAATGACCTTTCGAGATTGAAAAAGTGTTTTCCAGTAATGCTTATTCAATTCGAGAATACTTGGTGATTTGCGCATAATGTCAATAAATGGAAAATACTTGAAAGAATATAAGCCAAAACTTGCAAGAAATTAAAATTAGATATAAACAAGAGTAAATTGTTCGAATAATACTAGAAATTCGAGACCATGCTCGAAACAATGTTATAACAATAACAAGAAGAAAATACGAATAGGCTAAAATGGGGCTTCGCTCTTCAATTTCGCAAAATTGTGCATCATGTCTTCGTAGCATATCTTTAAGCTTGTTATCATTCTTTTCCAAGTTCTCGATGTCTTTAGAAACTCGAACAACATCTCGAGAGACACTTTGAATAGAGTTAAGAATTTCCATTCGAGAAGACCTTTGCCTTTCAAGTGTAGTTTCGAGCTCACCCTTAGCTTCCTGGATTGCTCTAGTTCTTCTTGGTATCGTTTGATGAGGCCTTCGAGCCTTAGATTTTCTTGTTCTAAAACTTTCGATCTTAAAAGAATTCTGCTGAATAGATTGATCATACTTGTTTACTTTGACCTTACTGTCTTGCATCTGTCAATAAATTCAGTTGTTCACTTTCTGCATAACCAGTTTAGACTTGACTTGTTCTATTTGGTTAACAGTCCAAATACTGCTCTGATAGAGTTCAGCGAAGTCTTTGATCCATTGTTTTTGGGACTCAGAAAAGAGAGAATTCTTCTTATCGAAAATAAATGAGATAGCTTTCGATTTCTTCCCTAGAGAGAAACGATCCTTCGGATTTCCTTCATCATGGGCTTTTCGAAAACCAATTTCTTGAAACTTTGAAGAACTTGCTCAGGAGAATTTTCTTCTACTCAAAGGATTTTGCAAAACCGTTGCTTCAGAGTGAGCGGATGACAAAGAGATTTCTTTCTCCGGAAGTACTATTCCAAAATCAAGAAAGGGGTTTCATCCAGACCTTTGAGACATTCGTCTAAATCTTTGGCATGATATATGGAGTGGACCTGGATGAATCCCTCGAAAAGCCAGGAGCTTCTCAGGAGTTCCGATTCCGTCTGAATGGTTTGGATTTTTGAGACAGAATCTTTGGTTCCTTGAGAAGCAGAAGGATCATCTTTTTCTTCCATTGGGGCATCTTCACATTGATTGGATTTGAAGGAGATTGAACTTCTTCTTCTTCTTCTTTCTCTTCTTCTCGATTCTCAGTATTCTCTTCGATATTCTCTAAACCCAGTTTTTGTGATTTCTTCGAAGAGATAGCTTGAAGTGGGCTTTCTATAGTATTTTCATCAATCCCCTCACTTTCCATCTGAGAACTTAAGAAAGGTTGATCTGAAAAGTAACAAATAACAAATGATTAGATTAAATCATAAAATAAAGGGAGGGATTGATGGTAAAACGTTTTTATTTCGAAAAGAGAGTAAAAGGTTTACTTGTTTCTACAACCCCACTTGGGATTTGTTTCTTATAAGCCTTGGCCTTAAACCTTTGGCCAACTCTCTGACGTTTTACATAAAGAAAATAAGTTTCAAAAATCAGATGAAGAAAGAAAAAGTTCTCAAAATGACTTTAAAAGAAATAAAGAAGACAAGTACAAGGGAAGTTCGAAACTTACTGTCCCAATGGTTTTCCCCTGGGGGAATTACTGAAAGAACCTTTGACTTAGGGACTTTCTTTTCTTTCTTTGAAATTTTTCTCTCAAAGGAACAATTGGTTGTTCAGGAGTGTTTTCCAGTTAAAATAAACAAAGTGGCATCAGATTTCGAAGAAATAAACAACTAGAATCTTCATATTCTATAAAGATTTCGAAACTGATAAAGGAATTCGAAGATACCTCTGAGAGAGATCTATCATCAGATTTTTCAGATTTCTTCTTCTTCTTCGAAACCTTGACTACTTTCTCCTTGGAAGTATTAGAATCATCTGCTTTTCTTTCTTATCCACCGAAGCAGATTGGCTCTTGTCAGAAGGATCGTTACTCTTTTCGACCTTACTAGACGTAGCCTTCTTTCGAGACTTGGGGGTAGTAATCTAAATAGTAAAACAAATAAAAGTTAAATTTCGAAATTCAGAGTTGAAAAGAAGTTCAAATTCTCGAAATACACTTACCACAGGTTTTCGAGAAGAGACTGAAGCTTTTCGCTTCTTAGACTTTTTTCTCCTCTTCCTCATCGCTTTCCCAATCTTCCTCAGCACCTTTCGAAAGATTGCACTCTTGAGCTATAAAAAATAGAAAGGAATTGTAAGTTCAAGATTGGGATAAGATCAGAAATCATTAAAGAATGATTCTGTTATTACCTTGAACAATGTAGTTCTTAGAAATAATTCTCACATGTTCTATATCCACATGAGGTTTAAAAGGATAATTGTCCAATGTATACTGGTTAAAGTGACTCTTTTCGAAAGAGGTTTTAGACTATTAAAAAGTAGATCAAACCTAAAGGTCTAGTCCATTCTGGACCATTTAAACTTTTGCCAATCCAAACTTTGCTGTTGGCAAAGGAGGAAACTTTGGACAATACTTTTCGAAAACTGTGGTACCTTTAGGATTTACAAGTTTAAAACTTTGCTGATTCGAAGAAATTTTTTCTTTTAAAGAAGAAGCTGCTTCAGAAATTGTTCTATGTATTTTATTAGGAATATAGAACACATGAAAATATTTCTCAAAAGCTTCAATTTCTTTGATGTGCATACCTTTAGTTTTCTTGGTCGGTTTCTGCGAAGAAGCAATGTCTTTGGTTAGTCTGGAAAAACATGTTGCTTCATCTACTTGAATACTACAATAGTATTTCGACCACCATTCTTCAAAGGATAAAGTGCAATAATAAGAAGGTTCGAACGAGATTGGTTCGAGAGAAAGAGGTCTACGAGCCTTCGAGAGTTGTAACTTCTCGAAACCCTCTTCACCATCCACCAAGTCTTCAATTAAAATTTGGTCTTCGGAAGTATAGAAGGGTGTAGGACGAAATTGGCTCAATCCAAATTGACGAGCCACAAGTTGCGGTTGGTAAAGAAATACTTTGAAGTCTTTTGGTTGAAAACCCACAGTATAAAAGGTCAGGAGTCAAGAATTGTTTCCAGATTTCCAAACTTTCAGATTGGGCCCCAGGAGTGTCACAAGGAAATTTTCGAGTGAACCATTCAGGTCCTCGAGTTCGAGCAGAGAAAGGGGCAAGGTTGGGAGAATGTTTCTTTAAGCTTAGGAAAGAGGAAATATAAGACTTGAAATGCTCCTGACGATTCTTTTTCGAAGTTGGAGTAAGATAAGACAATCTATAACCTTCAACAGAATTGGGAAGATCAGAATCTGAAGGTTTAGAACTCTCGAACTTATCTTGGAAGATAGCATTAAGCCAAAATTGAAGAAACCAAAAGGGACCACATAAGTTTCGAACAGGATCTCTCAATTTAAGGGCAACCAACAGCTTCGGAAAGCATGTCATAAACATGGGCCAAGAGACACCTGTTCAAATCAATTTTGATACCCTTGGCCAACATCTGAGCCATGGGGAGAAAGGATTTGGGAATCTGATTTGACCTGGAGCAAAAGACAAATGCAGATAACCAATAGAGAAGAAGAGCAACGTGCTCATTCTCAGAGACTTTCCCAGGTTTTGAATTGTTTTGTATAAAGAATGAGTAAGTCAGCTTTTCGAAATTTGGCTCAACGAGAGGTTCAGGAACTTTGAGAAAAGGGAGAATGAATTGGCCTTCGGGTCGAAGGCCAGTAATAGCTGAGATATCAAAAAGTGGTAGGATGATCATACCATAAGGAAGGTGAAAAGAATTGGTAGACCTCTCCCAGAAAAGAAGGGAAGAAAGAATTAAGGCAGGATCAAAACTTAAATCATATCTACTTAATTGAATAAGATCGAAAATACCAAGTCGCTTCCACAAAGCTCCCATAGTATTTTCTACCCTATTCAACCACATGATATAGGAGTCTTTTCGAGCAGGAGGAGATGCTCGAAACACATCACTAGAATGCTCAAGATGGTCCATTCGAATTATTGAACCAAAAACTCGAATTTTTTCCTTTCTCAGACTTGGAAAAAACTCATTGTATTGGTCAAGAGAAGAAGGAAGAGTGTATGGACCAAGAAAAGCTAAGTGTTTTTTCTTGATAGAATAAGGAATAGTACCTGGGAATTCCAGATAGCTATTTTTTCTTCTACATTCTCAGGTTCAGGGACATAAGCTTGCTCGTCCCTAGCAAGCAAATCTCCTTTACAAACAGCAGAGGCACTGGAGTTTGACCTTCGGCAGCCATTAATGGAGTTTGAGTTTTTCTTGAAGAAAAAGACAAGAGTAATGCAATAGTGCAAGAGAGCTGAAAATTCAGAAAAGAGTGTAAAATAAGAAACTTTGAAGATTTTAATCGGTGAAACTCAAGTCTAAAATAACAAAAGATGATCAAAAAGAGTTAAAATACCTTGAGATTGAAGAGAAAAAACGCCGATGGAGAGGAAAGAGTAGAATGTGTAAGGTTGAAGATGATGAAAAGTGAAACTGAAAGGGTTTTGCTTGGTATTTATATGAGAAAGAAAAGACAGCTGTTAAAAAGGGTAATCATGGTTACATGTTTTTGGAACGTGAGCCAGTAACCCAAAATTGTGGGAAAGTCAGTTAACTTTTATAATAACTGAAATATTAATTTATTTGGAAGATAAAAGGTTTATCTAAAACAGATATTTAAATTTTCCATTTAAATTTTAAATAGTTGTTATAAGGAATACCAAGAGTTTGTTCCAAAAATATCTCTTTCTACAAAAAATAAATTATTATTTGAAAGAGACTATTTTTGGGGGGGCATCTGTTGGGATTTGATTTCCAAATTGTTCGAATTCCCAAAATGTCAAAAGTAAAGGTCATTTTCGAATTTACAGAAGAGGATGAAGTTACCTTGTTTCGAATTGGATAACAAGTCTATTAACTTAGAAAAATTCTTAAGTAAAGTTAATACAAAGACTTTAGAAATTCGAAGAAAAAAGATATAATGTTTCTGGTATTCTGAGAAGTCTAAAGGATATTTCTTTTATTCAAATTCGAATTACATTAGTTCGAATACATGGAAAGATATTAGAAAGAAAACTATCCTAAATACTTAGAACATTAGAAAGGAAACTATCCTAAGATCTAAAAGAAACTTTGGCTCATGGTATTCCGTACTTTCTCTTCTTTCTCCTCGAAAAAGCTTGATTAGAAGCAACTCAGTGGTTAACTTGGGAGAAGGAAAGGAGAATATTGCTTCCAACCTGTTAAACAACCTTTACAAGAGGAAGAAAATTAGATCAGAATGGGAAGCTTTAAATAGTTCACTTATTAATTAAACAAAATAGCCAAAGAGATTACCCTCTTCATATTTCCTGAAGAATTCTCTAAAAAGAAATTACAAGAAAGAGAAAAGAAGGAAGAGTTGTGAGAAAGATGAAAAAGAATACTCCTATTTATAGGAGCAAAACAACTCAAGTGTCATTAATGAAACCACTTTTATGTCCAATAAGAAAAATCCTCATGGTAAAAAATCAAATGGACGGTGGCCGGTGGTCTTTATAACCTTCGGAAAGGCCAAACAAAATTAAACATGTGGCACAAAGTAGTCAAAATCTCGAAACCATAAAGTCAAAGTATCAAGAAAGAAGATTTCGAGAAATCAGAAGAAAGAGATTTCGAGAAATCAGAAGATGATGATCTTGAGAAATCAGAAGATGAAGACTTCGAGAAATCAGAAAGAAGACCTCTTCGAGAAATCAGAAAGAAGACCTCTTCGAGAAATCAGAAAGAAGACTTCAAGAAATCTAAAGACAGGATTTCGAGAAATCCAAATATGAGTCTTCGAAGAAATAGAAGTCACAGGACACCAAAGGAGCATTTAAGGAAGTTACAAATGACAAATACAGGTGTCATTAAGTTAGTGGTTCAGTTTGAAAAATGTAATTAGTTTTCTGGATAGCAGAAAACGTGGCAAGCATACACGCTGCCAACATAGATAGGTTGCTGATGTGTCAAACATGCATTAGTTAGTCGTTAGGATTAGAAATCTATAAATAGGTACACCCATAATGTAATAAGGGTTGGAAAAATCATTATACTCATATCCTTAAACACCTTCACGTCCGATCACCACTGCGACCAACAGGTTTACAAGGATTGACTGTATGTGATGATCCCATCCACTTTTATCTTTATGCAATTTGTTCTTTCAATTCATTTACTTTCTGCAATTTACATTCAGTATTCTTCATTTCATGCACTTTTATCTCTTTGCTTTAAATTCTGTATTCTTTCAAACATTCTGAAACTGTGATTCTCTTTATTCTAAAAGAAGTCAAGTGGAAACTTTAGAACTTTGATAAAATTCTGAATCAAGTAGTTCTAATTTCTTTCGAAAGAAAAGTTCTTTGTTAAAATTCTGAATCAACTTTCTGGAATCTATCATTTCTGGATTTTTCGAAAACATAGTAATTGATTTGGTGAAATTCTGTACCAATCAAACATTTTCACCCAGAAAATTGAACTTTGAAAAGTCTATTTCAATAAATCAGAAACACCATAAACCTACTTTTTAAAAAGAGTCCCGTAAGAGGATCTGATTCTAATCCCCAGATTGTTCTTAGAATCAAAGTGATAAGTTTAATTTCGAAATTAGATTTTTCACCATAAACACCAGGTGATATGATGGGTTATCCGAATATAAATCACATGGAGTGAGGCCCTATGATACATTAAACATTAAAGAATTATAATGAAACAAGTCAAAACTCTACATACCATGAACCAATAAGTATCATCAATAATTTTTGCATTAAAGCACTATTTTACCTCAGGGATGATTGGTGGACAACTGTCTTTTGCCACTTCTTAAAGATTCACCCATATTTTCGTTGGTCAATTTTTTTATACTTTGGTTGTTGTTTTCCACTATACCCCCGTAGGTAGATGATCTCTTTTTTCATTGCCTCAAATTCAGATTTATCAACTTTCGCTTCCTTTTTTCGCGGAAGACGTGGGAAGTAGTCGCGTTTACATACACCATAACCTATTGCCCTAACATGTCTAGGGTGTTCTAGAGCCTTCATGGCCTTCAATAAAATGTCTTCATTAGGTTCAAGTCTTTCCCCTTGTGACACAGACTTTGATAATGATACTTGCCAATAATTGTGATCATAAATTTTAATACTTGAGATCACATATGTTAGTGTGAAAGAATTTGTCATTATACTTACACACTGCTCCCAAACTTGTTGGACATTTTCATCTATAACGTCACCACTGTTGTGTAGGCGGGGCGACCCTCCACAGTTCGTGACAGGGTACGGATGTAACATTCGGACCCATCTCCCGCAACTGTGCACAATTAACTTAGATGATTAAGAGGAAAATTTGAATAGCCAAGTTAAGTTGTTATTAGACTTACCATATTCTGCTCAAGTTAGGCATATCCTAAACGCGATTTTCTATACTTATGGGAATAAGTAGATGCTCTTGCCCGATTTTCTTCACTAAGTCTCTGTTAAAAGAAGGGAAACCATAGATCAATAAGTGAGGTGTAATTAGATTAAAACGGATGTAATTACATAAGTGATCAGATTTTCTATTACCTGGAATTCTTCGCAAGTACGCATAGATACAAATTCTGTCCATTCATCCATTGCTATAATGGATGCATATTTTGGTGGTGGATGATCGTTAATATTCCCTTCTTCGTCATGAACAAGTTTACCCAACTGTTTTCTGAAGCTTCTTATAAGTTCACCAACTTTTCCAAGCACATATTTCATTCGACTCTCATCAAGTTCAAAAGCGTGCTATAAAATAATTCACATAAAGGACTTTAATTAAAGCTAATATTCTTACCTAGTAACTATTAAATTAAGAGTAAACCAGCAAATTGGTCCCCGAATTTTTTAGGGTCATGTAGTTTAGTCCCTAAGAAATAAATAACCCTAATATAATCCATGTCTTCATGTTTTTTCTTTCATTATAGTCCAACCGTGTGTTTTTTGTTAATTTTTTTTATGATGTGTCACGTTTCGTGACACTATATCATACTATTTGCCATCAGGGCACAAAAATAACGTCATTGGAGTTGAGACCTTCCAATGAAAAAGGGGGGAGAAGAGAGAAAAAGGGAAAATAGGGAAGCACACAACAGTTGGAGTTGAAGCCTTTCAAGTTATAAATTTGACAAAACCACATCATTTTTGTGCCATAGTGGACATTATAATGACAAACAGTGGGTCAGAGTGTCACTAAACGTGGGACGTCGTAAAAAAAATTAACGAGAAACACACGGTTGGACTGTAGTGATAGAAAAAACAAGAAGCCAAGGAATATATTGGGTTTTCTATTTCTTAGGGACTAAACTTCATGACCCTACAAAAGTCAGGGACCAATTTGCTAGTTTACTTATTAAATTGACAAATGAGTAGGGAAATATTAGCGTTACATCATTCCAGACTTTATCTTTTATATGTTGTGGTGTTGTCTTCCAGTCATCAATAGTAATTGATACCATAGTCTTGGCAACAAGTCCAAGATAACTTGCAAATTTTACCTTATTGGGGTCAATGGGTTGATCTTTGTTATTCCATCCAACCTAATAACAACAAAGACATAACACTGTTAATTAATCTTGAATTTGCAATTAACTATATTCAAATTCGTGAACTATTCGTAATGTTATTCGGAGAAGGCGGACGACGGCAGGGACGCGATGGAGAGGACGGAGAACGGAGACAATCTCGCGAGAAAGAAGAAAGGGGCACGGGGGGTTTCTCTGTTATGAGAAAGGAGAAGCAGATTTTAGTTAATAACAAACACCGCGGTTCCTTTTCGGAACTGCGGTAAATGGTACAGAATTAATTTTTAAAAAAAAAATTAAAAATTTTATTACCGCGGCTGCCAAAAACAACCGGGTCAATTTCAACTTTCACATTTTTTACCGTGAAAATTTTGTAAAAAAATTTAAAAAAAAAACACAGCTTTATTCCAATTACCACGTTTTTTTTTTCACAACCGCGGTAATTGGTCACATTATTACATTTTACCCCGGTTACTAATTGTAACCGGGTTAATTTGGGCGTGGTAAAAGCCCTATTCTGGTCATTAAAAAGAGGACGTGCAGAGGAACGCCTTGACAGAAGCCAAAAGAGGGAGCTCCAAAAAACACGGAAGCGCCCTCGTGAAGCGTCTTCAGGGGAGGGCGCTTCCTTGGAGCGCCCTCCTTAAGCACAAGACGTGCTTATGGAGGGCGCTCCAGGGAAGCGCCCTTGTTGTTTAAAACAAGGGCGCTCCAAGGAGCGCCCTCCTTTTATTTATTTATTTTTGTTTTTTAGTTTTTTTACCCCACTTTAACCTGCATATTTATTTCAGTCTGATCCCAATGGCTTACTCCAAAACCATGCATATTAATTCCTTAACATTCAAACACTTAGTCATTCTATGAAGAACCCTTTAATTTCATTTACACATTAAACAACACACATATCTACTTCAAATGAAGAATTCAAACTTGTTATACTTTGAATAGTTTCCTATGCATGCTATAAAGTGTGGTGAAAGTATGAAGTACCTATACAACTATATAGAAATAACCAAAATACATGACATCTCACAATACTCAACTCAATTGGTAAATATACATGCATCTCATATGCTTAACAACTTTAGTCATCTAAACTATAAAAATTTGGCAAAGTTTCCTCTGTTTATTCAACATTTCCCAATTTATCAAACAACTGTAAAAATTCATAACAGCAGTCAGAATTCATCAGTCAAAGAGTTATTACCAGTCAGGAATTTAATATGAAAAGGTACACAATTTACATAACTTGTCATTAATATACAACTTTGTTCAACATTTTCACATTATGTACATGTTTACTTACCCTCATAATGTACAAATCAATTACAAACAAGTGGTTACTACATGCTTTGCCCATTCTTCTCGAACCTCATCAAGCTGCTCCGTTGTGTAAGTTGAGCTTCGGTACTGAGGAAAGCACTGTAAAAGGAAAAAATTGATTTCAATAAATAAACGACTAAATGAGGGTTAAAAAAAACTTAATTGCTATCACAAGTTATAATTACCACTTTATGTATTGTTAGTGTATTTTGATCAATGATCTCCTTCATAAAACGCATTACAAAGTGCCAACAGTCGTCATGATTTGTTTGGGTTGAACCCTACAAATATAATTAATTTAAAATAAAAAACACTTATGCGCTTAGTTATGAAGAAACACAATGTCCAAATCTGAAATATATTACCTTAATGCGGTACCATATGGGATCAGGGATAATCATATTCCTTGATTGCGGGAAACCGCTCAACTTTCTATATTCTTTAAATGATCTAAACCAATATGACAAATAAATTGTATAAGAGCTCTTAACAATGTAAGTGTCATAGTATAAGTTATTTGGACATGGAATACTTACTTATCAATCATTGTCTTCATGGGTTTATAATGTTTTGGATCATTATGCAAAGAGTCCAAAAAGTAAACCTTACCAAAATCCTTAAGACTCAATGCAAGAAGAACCCAATGTCGCCTACAACCACAATGTAAGTTATGTCAAATATATAGTTTTTTTAAAAACAAGAATATTGAGACATAAACATATACTACACATACCCGACATGATTGTATGGAACCAGGAACAATTTGTCTTGCTCGCGTCTATTGTACAACACATCTCCCACCAACTTATGTTGCTTATCATTCACATTGAATGCTGTGGTGCGTTATGGAGATATGAAAACATATCGATCCGTGCGGGAAGATGGAGCTAAGACTGAATGATATAAATAACTATACAAAAAATGTAGATAATGTCAAAGCAAGCAAAAAAATGAGATAAACAAACTATGAGATGCTTTGAATTGAAATTACCTGCAATAGATATCAATCATAGTGCCATCCAACCACTCACGGTACAAAACCGAATGAAGACAATTGGGATCGATCCATGCAGTCATTTCATCAGAAGTAACAATGCCTGCACCTATCGTGCAACTAATCATAGCACCACTAACTTGCATCTTTTCAGAGTAGTACATATCCAATGTTTGCAACGATATTCTAGTAGGTGCAGGCATTGAAGTCACCACCTCTGCAGGGCATTCACGAACGGGAGACTTCCGCATAGTTGAGTGTTGTGAATAACGAGTCTCCACATGCGGTCCCGCTGCGGAAGATTGTGAAGTCTAGAAATTCCACAATTTGAATAATTAATATTTGTAGTTGAAATAATAAAAATGCACTTTTGGCACAAATAAAATACAGACATACCAATGCATCCAATCCAACATGTGAACATGGCCATGCGACGAAACAACCCAATGCATCACCAACAGTGCTCAGTTCCCCGTAAGCGTCAGGGCATGGAAGCGCGACATGGGGTTCAATAGCAATTTGAACCATCACCTTCATTAAGTTGGATGGAAGTGGGGAATTGTGTAAATCCTGCCTAGGAGATTCCATGCTTGTCCCTTACCCACTACTCGTAACACCGAGTCTCCCATGTACAGTATACATTGAAATAGACCCCATACAATTAACACAAGTAAAGATGTTTATGGATAACTAGTGCCAAAAAAACATAACTGTTAAGAAGTAAAAACTACCTCAGGCAAGCCAGGTCTAGTAAAAGAGGTAGAATCTCTGAAGCTTCGTTCTCTCCTAACTTTGTTAAGCTCTCTTTTGTTTCATCAAGTTGTTGTTTCATGTCCAAGTATCCAGCTTTCATTTCCCTTATTTCCACAATGATGTCTTGATAGTCTTCAGAGACTACCTTTGGTTGGGGTTTAGGAGCATTATAATATTGTCCGGGATATACACCAAAGCCCATACCCCGAACACGTCCCCTATACACATCCTTCTTCAGAACTTGGTCAAGAACTTTTCTATCATCAGAGGTACCACTCTCATCAGCTTGAGACAATATTTCCTCCTAATAAGACAAGGGCAAAAGTATAAACTCCACGATCAATAAATACATGAAATTTAACACACAATAATAGTAACTATATACTTACACATTGTGTGAAGACCACTTCGACTCCTTCATTGTTCGCATCTTTTTTCCTGTTAATCCTAGCGGCTTTCCACAACATATGTCTTGAAAGTTCAGATGTTCCATCTCCCGCTTGTTCTAACTATAAAGTATTATTGAGACACAATCAATACTAAAACAATACTGGATTGGGATTTTATGTTAACGACAATAATTACCAGTTGTTGCTCAAGTCTGGCATAACCCATACGTGAACCTCTGTATGGGTATTGAGGATTAGAAGCTCTAGCCTTGTTTTTTTCACTTATTTCCTGGAATAACACATGGTAAATATATTCAAGCAGTTATTCAACGTGTAAAAATATTCGGTAACTTGAAAAGGTTTAAAAAAACTATGTATGAATGAATATAGTACCTTGAAATGTTCTTGTGACCGTAGGGCAACAAAATAATCTCATTGCTCCTGTGAGATTACCTCCTCATATCTCTTAGGAGGATGTGGGATGAAATCGCCATTTTCATCAAATAGAAAATGGGTGGATAATATTGACCTAAAAGCTCTATGTCTTTTACCAGCCAACATAAGAATATATCTTTTATAGCATTCTTGGACTACATATAAAACAAAACATAACACAATAATGAGTTAGTCATGTGCCTTTATGTCCTCCCATTCTTATTAATAAATAAAAGGGACATAGTACCTACCTTTATGTCCTCCCATATCATATCCTTGTATCCTTTTCAATTCTCGTCCTTCCATTGCCTAATTGTAATTGGTACTCTTTGACGAACAACGACACCAATGTAACTACTAAGTGTCGTGCCACCAGGTGCAATAGGTTGGCCCCTTGCATTCCATGAAACCTAAGTAACGGGACATACTTTATAGTTACATAATTCAACTTAATAAGCAAAAATTATAGCAATGGTGCCAATTAAGCGCTTACCTTGATTTTATTTCCCTTGTTTCTTTCTTTGATTACGTGAGACATAGCTGTTACCCCACGTCGGTGCTCTCTATCCATGTTTTGACAATCATCATGGTCCGAGCCTGACATGATAGCTGCATAAAAAATATATGAGATTATTTAGTAAATTCTTTTAAAAGTATACAAGAACAAAATGCAATTTATATATGTATAAACATACATACATTGACTAACTCATTCTCTTTCTTTTTCTGGTTGGTTTGAAACTTGTGGGTCGATTTCTAATACGAATTGATGGGTTGATCCAAATACCCTCATCGTGGTCCGGTCTAGTGTAGCACACATCATCTGTTGTGGAGTCACCCTGTAATATGTGTGTTGTCGTAACAAAAGGATTATCTTCAACATCCTCAAGTTGGTCATCATCCACATTTGGTTAGTCATTGAATTTGTTACTTAACATCACTATGGAGCAATTCATGTCTGCGGGATCAGTAACATAAAAAATTTGTTGAGCCTGGGATGCTAGGATAAATGGTTCATCTTTGTACCCCTCCTTGCTAAAATTAACTTGCATGAAGCCAAAGTTGTCAACCTGAACACCACTATTATTGTCGACCCACTTACAACCAAACACAGGCAACCGAAAGTTAGTATAATCCAATTCCCATATGCGATCAATGACCCCAAAATAGGACATATTTGCATAAACTGGATTTCTATCTTTTGCACTTGACATATGCAATGCTTGGGCAATTAAAGTGACACCACTATTTTGAACCGTTGTTCTATCACCATGGTCCTTTGTGTAGAAAGTGTAGCCATTAATCATGTAAGCCTTGTAAGATATTACATGAAAACTTGGACCATATGCTAAAAATTTTAGCCTAGTAGAGACTGAAGAATTATTGTGGTTCATGTCATGAAAAATCCTAGATTTAAACCATGTGATGAAGCTTCGATTGTGTTCTTTTGTGATCCAATTGTCTCCTCTATTAGGATTTGAGTGCCGAAGTATTTCCTTGTGAATTTCAACATACGACTCTACCTCATCATCATTATGCAAGACATAAAGGTGTGCTTGAACTCATTCCTCTATTTGAATACTTATGACTTCACTTGCCCCAATCCCTCCTAATTCTAAGCTTTTGTTGTGTCTACAGGCTGTAAGCCCTATGGAGTTGACACCACTAAGGTATTCTATGCAAAACTCAACAGTTTCTTCAACTATGTACTTTCAACCATACAACCCTCAGGCCGACTGCGATTCTTAACATACCCTTTTAATATCTTCATGTATCGCTCAACCGGGTACATCCATCTCATATAAGTTGGTCCACACAATTGAGTCTCCCGAACCAGGTGAACTGTGAGATGAATCATTATGTCAAAAAAAGAGGGAGGGAAATACATTTCAAGCTCACACAGTGTGACCACTATTTGTCTTTGCAAAATAGGCAGCTTCCCAGGGTCAATCACCTTACTACAAATAGCTCTGAAGAAATGACACAGTTTAGTTATTGTAACATGCACTTTATTTGGAAGAATGGAGCGTATTGCAACCGGAAGCAAATGACCCATCAGAACATGACAATCATGAGACTTGACACCTTTCAATCTTTGTTTTTCTAGTGATACTAGATTTCTAATGTTAGAGGAAAAACCCTCTGGAACTTTGACTCCCTGCAGAAACTTGCAAAAAGTTACTTTTTCTTTCTTGCTAAGAGTATAAGCCGCCGGGGGAAGATATGTACGTGATCCCCTTTTGTCTGGGACCAATTCTTTCCTTATACCCATTGCCAACAAGTCTCATCTCGCATTTATCTCATCCTTGGTTTTGCCTTTGACATTTAGTAACGTGCCAATAACACTCTCGCACACATTTTTTCTATATGCATCACATCAAGGAAATGTCTAACAAACAATGTCTTCCAATATGGCAACTCAAAAAAATAGACTTCTTTTTCCACCCCCAGGTAACGAGTTGTCCGGCAAAAAGTTTGCCGAAGTTGTTGGTCAAGTTACCCACCTTTTCCCACAACTGCTCACCAGTCAATGGAGAAAGAGCCCTACCTTCTTCGGTGTTGCCATTGAATGATTTCTTCCATCCCCTATAACGATGGGATAAAGGCAAAAACTTACGATGACCCAGGAATACATTCTTCTTACAATGAGTCAAGCGCATCCAAGAAGTATTTTCATTTTCATCACAAACACACTGACCATTTACACTATAGCCAGACAAATTTCCATATGCCGGGAAATCATTTATCGTTCCAAACAGCATCGCCCTCAACTGAAAAGATTCTTCTTTGTAACCATCATAGACATCTACTCCAATATCCCACAATAGCTTCAAGTCTTCAATCAATGGTGCCAAGTACACATCTATATCATTACTCAGTTGTCTGGGTCCCGATATCAACATAGATAACATCATGTATTTCCGCTTCATACAGAGCCATGGAGGTAGATTATATATTATCAATACCACCGGCCATGTGCTATGAGTACTAGATTGGACACCATGCGGATTCATTCTATCTGTTGATAAAGCAAGGCGAAGATTTCTTGCTTCCTCGCCAAAAGAGGGGGTACTCATCATCAATCCTCCTCCACTGCGGAGAATCAGCAGGATGTCTCAACATGCTATTCTTGATTCGTTCCTTGATTCCTTTAGGCCACGGTGGCGGTTGTCTGAGCCTCTGTATTATTGTTCTTGGCTCATTTTCTTCGCCATGGCTCTGAGAATAAGTTGAAACCGGCATTTTCTGAGATTCATTAATTTTTTTCTTGCTATCAAGACATGCCCCGGAGATTTCGAACTTGACCCACTGTTCAGTGATCCCCCTCTGTTTGTTGCTTGCCTCTGTTTACATTCGCTTCCCAGATCTGGTTCTCAGATATGCGTTGTTTTGGTAGGCTTGGTTGGGGCTGCTGGTGGTGGTGTGGGAGGCTTGGATGGGGTTGGTGTTGCGGTGGGTGGTGTGGGGGAGGCTTGGATGGGGTTGGTGTTGCGGTGGGTGGTGTGGGGGAGGCTTGGAGTGACTAATGGTGCGGTGGGTGGTGTGGTGGAGGCTTGAGAGTGGCTGGTGGTGCGGTGGGTGGTGGTGTGGTGGAGGCTTGGGAGTGGTTGGTGGTGCGGTGGGTGGAGTGGTGGAGGATTGGGAGTGGCGGCAGGGACAGATTCAAGGGGGCAAGCATGGGTCTTTGACAGTTGTCGATCCTGTACAAAATTATACTTATAATTCTCCGATCTGCAAACTACTTGTAGTAGAATGGTATAAACCGGGTCAAACCCTGAAGATCCACTCAAATTAATCCTTCTTTGGGGGGGTTTGATTGATTGGAATAAACTGAAGAAAATAAAAGATCAAGTTAAAAGCAAAGGTTGAATCAATTCAAGACAATATCAATCCAAGGAATTCAGAGGTTATTTTCATGGTAAATCATTGGTTATTAATAACATGCATTCAAGAGATTAAATCTATCAACTTAGAATCATATGGAACCCCTACAATGATCCCGGATTCACTACTGAAATAATTTCCAGAATTCAATTGATTAAGATTAACAAGATCAAATAACCATAAAATCTTATGTTAGATCCAAATCAATTTTATAAACGAAACCCAATTGAAGTAAATAATTAAATGAACACCTTCAATTTAATTGCTTACTCTATGCTTTTCAATCATTGTATGATGATTAACCAATCAAGAGTACAACATATATCAATAACAAATTTCGTAACCAAAACATGTTAACCAATCATGCTTTGATAAAAGAAATATGGAATTGAAGCAAGTGGAGTAGAAAAGCATGGTAGATGTAATTCAATCAGCATGTAAATGAAGATCAAACCTCAAAACCAAGATGAAAATAAGCTTGACTCCGAATTGAATAAAAACTTAGCCTTCCATGAAGACTTTACAAAAAGATGAACAAAAGTAAATGAAACTCTTAGTAATTTCTACTACAACTTGGATGATCTTCTCCCTAGCAAGCCCTCCTATTTATAGGAGGGGAAAAGATGTCATTCCAAACATGATCACTCAGCCATGACTAAGCATGTTTTGTCCACAAATGGACTTATTGATCAATTACCTAATGCATTTGTCCTTTACTTTGAATTATTCACCTACTCTAGCTATCATTCACCTACTTGTCTCCCACTTGCACCAAGCATATCATCCTCAATCTGGCAGAATCCAAGAGAGTTGTCTTCATATGAAATCAAGCTCTGGATCTTAGCTTTCAAATGCCGCTGGGTTGAGCCCAAAAGGAGTTTTCTAGCCCAAGTTATGGCCCAATCATTGAGTGCTGGTCAGGTTTCATATGATGCTGACTATTCGGTCTTCCAAGCCCATTTCGACTTACTATCCATCTGATTTAGCTTTTGGGTTCTTCATCAAAGTTGTAGTGCTTTCTTTTATCTTTCCTACAATGTAAATAACATAATTTTTAGATGGCTATAACTCAAGTTATGCTTGAAATACGAAAATAGTGTAATGCTGAAAAATGTAATTGAGCCCAATATGAACCTGAATTGGCATAATATGCTTATGACTTGTTAATTAAGCATAAAAAAATGCATTAAAAGGTTAAATTTGAGGGATGATTAATGTGTATAATTTGTATTTATCAAATTCCCCCACACTTATCTTTGCACGTCCCGGGCAAAATTGGAAACAAGCATAAATTATTGACTCAAAGAGGTGCTTTCCAATGAAATTAGTGAAATGTAAAGAAAACATGAGCTAGAGGTGATTACAAGACATCATAACATTCATGAATTCTTATCTTTATGCATCTCAAAAATAGAAAGGCAACTTCAATTGAAAATAGTGGATTCAAATTGATAGAACCCTCGCAGGAAGTACTCTCAATCTCTCAAGTGTTTAAAAGATCTGTGTTTCTCTCAAATTCGACCCATGAAAATTGCACTATCATAAGCTTGCTTATCTTCTACTTATCCACTGCAAATTACACATACATCCACAAATTAAGAGGTCTTATTAGGGTACTAATGGAGTGACAATTATGGAGAGGTACAAACAAATATGACAAGTTAAACCAAAGAGAGTAAAAGAGGTTTGGAGAACGAATCCAAGTAACAAGTGTGATAGATACATATGAAATCAAACATTGAAGTTTAAGTACATCATTCAATCATTTGGATTCTTCATTCTTTTGCATATCTTCTTTTTTTTTTCTTTTTTTTTTACTTTTTTTTTACATAACAAAGAAGCACTAAGTATGTAGCAACCCACATAATTAACATTCCCCCACACTTGTTCAAGAATCCATTCTTATGATAAATCCAATACTCTTCTATTCTATAAGGTTAGGTAAAAGTTTGGTTTTATACTTAAGTATGGAATGAGAGACAACAAATAAGGCTTAAAAGGGTGATTCAAAGGAAAATAATGTAAGGTTGGCTATTTAACTGGGTAATTTATTCAAGTGAAAGAAAAATTTGCCTCAATCATTTTTGTTCATGCATATGCAAGAGTAGTTTCAAAAGAATCAAAGCAAGTTCTGAAGTAACAAATTCCATGGGTGAAAATCACACAAGAAAGAAAGTTTAATTTGTCAACAAGGCTCAAATCCTCACGGCTAATAACTATCAAAATTGATCCATTCAATTCAAATCTCTATTGTCAAACCAATTAATTTCAAGATGTTAGGAATCAATTCAATCATGTTATAAAAATCTTAAAATCACCTTTTTTCTATGTTTGTTTTACACCTGTTAACTTTACTGGAAAGCTTAAAACAAAAACACAAATTCTTTTTTTTTTAAACTAACTGGATGCGTATCAAGAGTTAAACATAACTCCTTACTCTGCCATCCTATTAATTTATTTTTTTTAAAAAAAAACGGACCATCTTTTCCCTCCCCCCAACCTAATCAAGACATTGTCCCTAATGTCTTTATAGATTGGTGATTTTTTTTTTTTGAAAATTGATATTTAAATGAAAAACTATACAAGTACAACTTTAAGAGGAAGGAAAGTTACAACCGGAGAGTCGTATCAAGATCTTCCTTCCTTCCATCATCTTTGTTATTCTTGTCCACCTGCTTTCCTGATGCATAAGGTCCAAGTGAAAGGTTCTGCATTTGTTCAAGAAGTTCGTTAGCATTTGAAGAGCATGCCATGATTCTTTGCAGTCCTTGAGGTATGAATCCTTGATGCATAGCCTGTTCCAGAAAACTTAACAAACCATTATAAAAACCATTAACATTTAAGAACCCTAATGACTTTTGGTGGAAGTTAGAATTTGCCCAAGACACAACGGTGAAGATATCTTCTAAGGTTCCGAGACCACCAGGTAATGCAATAAATGCATCAGATTTGTATAGCATTGTGCCATACATTCCTGCATTGTTGAAACCCCTCAGTACGGTGCCTAGGGTAAGGTTTGCGGTCTTCTTGTTACTACCATCCATTAGAGCAACACCCAAAAACTTGGCTCCCTCTTGTGATTGCAGTTCCTGCTGTACAACCCTTCAGGCCTTGTACTCCCCCTCCATACACAACATTGATCTTTCTAGCAGCCAATGCTTACCAAGGTCATAAGCTGCATGCCGAAATGTTTCATCCTTTCCGAGATTGGTTCCACCAAAGACACAGATATTGTGGAATCTGTGTGTAGATGGTCCTGCAGTTTCTTTAAAGGAAGACATTTTGTTGTACCAATCATTTGTGATAGTGGGAATTTATAAAGATGAAATAACCGGTACAAAGATCAAATTGTCAGTTTTTTTTTTTTATTAAGTGTTAATCGATGAAAAGACAAGGATAAACAAAGATACGCATGAATTATTAAGTAAAAAGAATCAGCTGAAAAGAAAACTCAAAACAGATTAAAGACAGGCGTGAATTATAAAGTCAAAAAGATACAACTGAAAAGAATTCAAAGATGCACATGCATATGAACAGTAGTTGTGATTTTGGCTCACATCTTCCTCTGGTTTTACGTCCAGTAACGGCTTGAACACCTTCTATGAGTCGGGGAGTTGCTTCCCATCCAATTTTCTTATAAACTGGCAAACAGGGTCTTTTAGAGTCAGATTCCCAAGACTATATTGTTCCTTCTCCCTTCGGAATAATTCAGCTAAATCAAGAAGAACCATTTGAACCTGTCCACTAGGATGCGTCTCAAGAGCCTGACTAATGTTATCCAAAGACTCCTTACTCAGTCCATCTTTAATGAATTTAATTTTATCTTCTCGATTTATAGAAGTCATTCCGACATTCTTACATCTCGAGTTACAATTCCATCTTGCACACTTAAAAACAAACTTGCATTCTTTTTGCTCTTCTTTTTTTAGAAAAAGAACTTCTACCCATTCCTGACAAATGTCTAGCAAATGAATCTTGAAATTCCCCTGCTAAGCGTACCTTGGCCTCGATGATCCAACGTACATCCTCAGGAAGGCCTAAGCGCATCAGTACTCTTAGCCTTTCAAGTCTACATCTGTAAATTTTCCTGAGATCTTCTTGAGGGAGAGTAGGGAACCGAACTCTGAGCTTGGCGAGGGTTTCCTCCATTCTTTCTCTCTAGCAAAGTTGTTCAATGCAAGGGTGGATTGTTCTGTATATATAATAGTTAAGGAGAACAAATCGAAGCATTGCACAACAAACACAATAATAATAAGATAAAAATAATGAAAACTCTAGAAAACTCTCCACACATAATCAACAAAATGAAAAACACATATCATTAACAACAATAACTGAAGAAAAAATAGAAGAAAAAAATTGGGAAGAGAAATTTCTACTTTAAGTCAAGCCAAGTAGGTGGCATTGTGCAGGTGCACCTCTTCCACCGTATGCTCTTGAAAACCCTCATAGAAGGGCTTAAGCCGATGTCCATTTACCTTGAAGATCTTTTTGGTTGTCTCATCTGTGATCTCTACTTGCACCATAAGGAAAAACATTAGTAACCACAAATGGACCTAACCATCTAGAACGTAACTTACCAGGCATCAGCTTAAGACGAGAATTATATAAGAGCACTTTTTGTCCAACAATGAACTCTTTTCTTGTTATCATCTTGTCATGGAATTCTTTAGTCTTTTCCTTGTAAATTCTGGAATTCTCATACGCTTCTAACCGAATTTCTTCAAGTTCTTGCAATTGAAGCTTTCTATGCATTCCAGCTTTATCCAAGTTCAAATTGCATTGCTTAATAGCCCAATATGCTTTGTGCTCAATCTCTACCGGTAGATGGCATGTTTTGCCAAAGACTATCCGGTAAGGGGACATCCCTATAGGAGTTTTATAAGTTGTTCTGTAAGCCCATAAAGCATCATCAAGCCTTTTGCTCCAGTCTTTCCTATTCGGTTGGACTGTTTTCTCCAGAATTTGTTTGAGTTCCCTGTTGGATACTTCGGCTTGACCATTTGTTTGAGGATGATATGGTGTAGACATCTTGTGCATCACCCCATATTTCTTCAACAAGGATGCCATGTTCCTATTGCAGAAATGAGATCCTTGATCACTGATGATTGCCCTTGGAATTCCAAACCTGCTAAAAATGTTAGACCTGACAAAGTCAATCACAACATGAAGAGTCATCAGTGCGAGTGGCTTTTGCTTCTACCCATTTAGAAACATAATCCACAGCCAGTAAAATAAAATTGAAACCAAAATAGTTAGGGAAAGGTCCCATGAAGTCAATGCCCCAAACATCAAACACCTCACAGAACAACAATGGTTGTTGAGGCATCTCATTTCTACGTGATATGTTGCCCATTCTTTGGCATTGTTCACAATTCTTACAATACCTGTAAGCATCACGAAACAAGGTAGGCCAATACAAACCAGAGTCCAAAACCTTTCTAGCAGTACGTTGAGGTCCAAAGTGCCCACCACATGCAAATGTATGGCAAAAATCTAGAATGGAATTAAACTCATGATCTGGCACACAACGCCTAATGACTTGATCGCTGCAAAATTTCCACAGGTAGGGATCTTCCCATACATAATATTTAGAATTGCTTTTAAGTTTATCTATTTGTGCCCTAGATGTATGTGCAGGCAAAACAGATGCAACCAAGTAATTAACTAAATCAGCAAACCAGGGGGTGGTGTCACGCAGTTCCAAAAGCTGTTCATCAGGAAAAGAATCATGAATAGGGAGGGAGTCAGATGCTCTCTCAATTCTGCTTAAATGATCAGCTACCATGTTTTCTGCACCGCTCTTGTCCCTAATCTCCAAATCAAACTCTTGAAGTAGCAACATCCATCTAATAAACCTTGGTTTTGCATCTGGCTTCTTCAATAGGAACTTTAATGCTGCATGGTCAGTAAAAACAACCACTTTAGAATTAAGCAAATATGATCTGAATTTATCAAGTGCAAAAACAATTGCTAATAATTCTTTCTCAGTGGTAGTATAGTTAGCTTGTGCAGCATCTAAAGTTCTAGAAGCATAATATATGACATGAGGAAAATTTTCCAACTCTTTGTGCAAGGACAGCTCCCACAGCATAATTGGATGCATCACACATGATCTCAAAAGGGAGTGTCCAATTTGGTGGCTTGATAATTGGAGTTTTGGTCAATGATTTCTTGAGTTGATCAAAAGCCTCCTTGCACCTGTCATCAAAGTTAAAATCAACATCTTTTTGTAGCAAGTTAGAAAGTGGAAGGGCTATCTTGCTGAAGTCTTTGATGAAGCGTCTGTAGAAACCTGCATGACCAAGAAATGATCTAATCTCGCGAATGCAAGATGGGTAAGGTAAACTAGAAATTACACCAATCTTGGCAGGATCCACTTCTATACCCTTCTTTGAAATTACATGTCCTAACACTATACCCTGGTCAACCATAAAGTGACATTTCTCAAAATTAAGAACAAGGTTAGTTTCAATGCATCTATGTAAAACCTTATCTAAACTATCTAAACAGGTTTCAAACGAAGAACCATACACAGTGAAATCGTCCATGAACACCTCTATGCACTTTTCAAGGAAGTCAGCAAAGATACTGACCATGCACCGCTGGAAGGTACCAGGGGCATTGCATAGGCCGAATGACATTCTCCTATAGGCAAAAGTTCCAAAGGGGCAGGTGAATGTGTCTTTTCCTGGTCCTCTGGTGCAATGTGAATCTGGAAATAACCTGAAAAGCCATCAAGAAAACAGTAATGAGATTTCCCAGCTAAACGCTCAAGCATTTGATCAATAAAAGGCAAAGGGAAATGATCCTTTCTAGTTGCTTGGTTAAGTTTCCTATAATCAATACAAACTCTCCAACTGTTTTGCACTCTGGTAGGAATAAGCTCATTCTTATCATTCTTCACTACTGTGAGGCCAGACTCTTCTTCGGGACCACTTGGACTGACTTACCCAATGACTGTCAGATATAGGATAAATGATGTCGGCTATGTAAAAGCTTGGTCACCTCTCTTCACGACATCCAAAATTAGAGGATTTTAGATGTCTTTGTGGCTGCCTTATTGGTTTAGCTCCATCTTCAAGTAAGATCCTATGCATGCACATAGAAGGGCTAATACTAGGATGTCAGCTAAGGTCCATCCAATTGCCCTTTTATGCTTCCTTAAGACTTGCAACAACCTTTCTTCTTGCTCAGCCTGAAGACTTGTTGAAATAATCACAGGCAACTTTTCATTCTCCTCTAAATAAGCATATTTCAAATGCTTTGGGAGTTGTTTGAGCTCCAATGTAGGTGGTTGCTCAATTGAGGGAAGGGTTCCTGGTGGATGGAATTGCATCTGCAACCTGTAACTCAACAATATCCAATTCAATAAATCATTACCTTCCAGCTTTGTTGAATCATCAGGTACACCATCATCATGATGTATACTACCTGCATCATGAAAATCCTCCTGCAAGTAAGTATCAATCTCAGCACAAACAGAACATAATATAGAATCTACACAATTGTTACAGGTGTAAACATCATGTAAATCAGCAAAAGAAGGGAAATCTTCATTAAACAGCTCAGAATAGGTATCATCAACCAGATCATCTAGTAACTCAATATGAAAAATAGAGTGCTCCTCCATGGGATGCTTCATAGCATCAAATATATTAAATCTGACAATATCATCTCCAAATTCCATGGAAAGAGTTCATGCATGGACATCAATCTTTGTTCTAGCTGTCTTAAGGAATGGTCTCCCTAGAATAATCGGAGCCTTATTGGATTTAGACTCTCCCTCCATATCTAAAATGTAGAAATCGGCAGGGAAAATCAAATCATTAACTTTAACAAGGACATCCTCAATAAGTCCAGCAGGGTATGCATTACTCCTATTAGCTAGTTGGATGACAACACATGTACTCTGCAAAGGTCCAATGGCAAGAGAGTTAAAATAGACATATGCATAACATTAATTGAAGCACCTAAATCTAACAAAGCATTTTCAAATTTACAATTGCCAATTATGCAAGGGATAGTAAACGTCCCTGGATCTTTGCACTTTGTGGGCATTTGTTGAATGATGGCTGAAACGTTTTGCCTCATACTAATCTTTTCATCTCCCTTCAGCCTTCTTTTGTGTGTGCACAAGTCTTTGAGAAACTTAGCATATCTTGGAATTTGCTTGATTGCCTCCAGAAGTGGAATATTGACTTCCACTTTCCTAAAGGTTTCCAAGATCTCCTTCTCCATCTCGTCTACCTTCCTTGATTTTGCAGCTCTTTGAGGAAATGGTAGTGGTACATTCTGCTGCATACTTTTCTCAGAATTTCGAAAGATGCATCATCATCTGATGGCTTTGCTCCTTCTGCGTGATCCAATGGTTGTACTTTTGTATCATCCGGTGCATTGTTTGAATGAAGTCTTGGTTTTTAGCAGCTTTCTGTACGTTTGACTCATCCATCACCCTTCCAGATCGAAGGGAAATTGCATTGACATTGGGGTTCACCACTGGTTGAGCAGGCAACTTATCGGAACCTTTAGATTGCATCTCATTTAGTGAAGAGGCAAGTTGTCCAATTTGAATTCTAAATTCTGAATGGTATGCCTCTGTCCTTTGCTGGAATTGCAGATTTGTTGCAGCCATTTGCTTCACAAGATCTTCTAGTTAAGGTTCAGAGTTAGGTTCGTGAAGGCTGTTGAGCTGCAACATTTTGTTGATGCATTTGATGTCTCACAGGTTGCTGGTAAGATGTCTACTAGTACCTGCATTATGCTGAAACTGCTGTTGTCAGAGGTTCGTGGTCCTTTATTGTTACCCACTCGTTACCACCCGACCCCCCCTCAATTGTGTGATGAATCTCTCCATCCAGGATTATATGCTAATTTGAGTAAGGATCATAGCGTTGTTGTTGTGGTGATTCTCCAATGGAAGCTTCCAGTTACAGCAAACAGATTCACCTGCTTGAATGGTAGGGCAAACATCAGTTGGATGAGATGAGCAATTACAGATACCACATAACCTTTTCCGGTGCTTTGCAAAAGTAGTTGTTGTTGTTTGAGAAGGTTGTTGCTGAGCTACCTGCCATTGTCTCACTAAGGATGTTAGCTCATCAAGTCTATTCCTGCAGCCTTTGTTGTTCTTCCTGTGACACTTGAATTTCGTTCACTGCCCCGAGTTGGCGTGATTCTCGGTCCCCAATTGTTGGGTGTTGGAAGCCATGGTAGAGGATAAGGCTTCTTGCTTCATGGATGCTTTTTGTTCATTAATGCACCACCACTTGCTTGCATCGATCATGGTTCTTTCCATAGGCAATAATCCTTCATAAAAGTATGGATTAAAAGTTGATCGCTTATTTGGTGGGTGTGGGCAGCTGGCACACAACTTAAAAATCTCTCCCAGTACTCGTACATAGTCTCTCCAGTCATTTGCCTAATTCCGCAAATTTCCTTTCTGATAGCACCAGTTCTTGAAGCAGGGAAGTATTTCTCCAAGAATACCTTCTTCATGTCATTCCAACATGTTACAAAACCTGCAGGAAGATAAAACAACCAATCTTTAGCAACATCAGTAAGTGAGAAAGGAAAAGCTCTCAATTTGATGTGCTCCTCAGCAACTCCTTGAGGTTTCATGGAGGAGCAAACCACTTCAAACTCTTTTAGATGTTTGTGTGGATCTTCTCCTGCAAGACCATGAAATTTAGGAAGCAAGTGAATTAAACCAGATTTAAGTTCAAAATCAACATCCAAGTTTGGATATTCAATGCACAAAGGTTGGTATGTAACATCAGGAGCAGCCAACTCCCTCAAAGTTCTATCCTGCACATTGTTAGTCATTTGTTCAAATTGATTATATCAACAGGTTGTTTAACTTGAGCAAACAATTTTCTCTTAGATCTGTGTAAAGTTCTTTCAATTTCTGGATCAAATTCAATTAATTTTGAAGTAGAAGATCTAGTCATAAACTAGGAAAAAAAAAGAAGGAATAAAGAACTAAAAAAATCACAATAAAAAAATAAATAAAAGGATACTATCAAGTGGATCCCCGGCAACGGCGCCAAAATTTTGACAGTTGTCGATACCTGCTACAAAATTATACTTATAATTCTCCGATCTGCAAACTACTTGTAGTAGAATGGTATAAACCGGGTCGAACCCTGAAGATCCACTCAAATTAATCCTTCTTTGGGGGGGTTTGATTGATTGGAATAAACTGAAGAAAATAAAAGATCAAGTTAAAAGCAAAGGTTGAATCAATTCAAGACAATATCAATCCAAGGAATTCAGAGGCTATTTTCATGGTAAATCATTGGTTATTAATAACATGCATTCAAGAGATTAAATCTATCAACTTAGAATCATAGTGGAACCCCTACAATGATCCCGGATTCACTACTGAAATAATTTCCAGAATTCAATTGATTAAGATTAACAAGATCAAATAACCATAAAATCTTATGTTAGATCCAAATCAATTTATAAACGAAACCCAATTGAAGTAAATAATTAAATGAACACCTTCAATTTAATTGCTTACTCTATGCTTTTCAATCATTGTATGATGATTAACCAATCAAGAGTACAACATATATCAATAACAAATTTCGTAACCAAAACATGTTAACCAATCATGCTTTGATAAAAGAAATATGGAATTGAAGCAAGTGGAGTAGAAAAAGCATGGTAGATGTAATTTAATCAGCATGTAAATGAAGATCAAACCTCAAAACCAAGATGAAAATAAGCTTGACTCCTTGAATTGAATAAAAACTTAGCCTTCCATGAAGACTTTACAAAAAGATGAACAAAAGTAAATGAAACTCTTAGTAATTTCTACTACAACTTGGATGATCTTCTCCCTAGCAAGCCCTCCTATTGTCCACAATGGACTTATTGATCAATTACCTAATGCATTTGTCCATTACTTTGAATTATTCACCCTACTCTAACTATCATTCAACCTACTTGTCTCCCACTTGCACCGAGCATATCATCCTCAATTAGGCAGAATCCAAAGAGTTGTCTTCATATGAAATCAAGCTCTGGATCTTAGCTTTCAAATGCCGCTGGGTTTAAGCCCAAAAGGAGTTTTCTAGCCCAAGTTACGGCCCCAATCATTGAGTGCTGGTCAGGTTTCATATGATGCTGACTATTCGGTCTTCCAAACCCATTTCGAGTTACTAGCCATCTGATTTAGCTTTTGGGTTCTTCATCAAAGTTGTAGTGCTTTCTTTATCTTTCCTACAATGTAAAGAACATAATTTTTAGATGGCTATAACTCAAGTTATGCTTGAAATACGAAATAGTGTAATACTGAAAATGTAATTGAGCCCAATATGAACCTGAATTGACATAATATGTTATGACTTGTTAATTAAGCATAAAAAAATGCATTAAAAGGTTAATTTGAGGGATGATTAATGTGTATAATTTGTATTTATCAGTCTTGCCTCCCTCCCCCATTCTACTATACTACATATTACATACAAAAAATAAAATTATATAATATATATGTAATAAATGAAAAATAAATAAATAAAATGAGTGTGATACATTTAATTTTTATAACATAAATGTAGAGTAACCCTCATTTTGGTCCCTGAAAGATTGGCCATCGGTCAACTTGGTCCCTGAAAGAATGAAAATTGTAAAAACATCCCTGAATTATGCTACCTTCGGTCAAAATAGTCCTTCTGTTAACCCAAGTCTGTTAAAGCTAACAGACTTGCTGATGTGGCATAAAAGACTGAAAGTCTTCATTTTGGTCCCTGCCCAGTCAGCCCAAAAGATTGGAAACCCATCAAATTGGTCCCTCCCCTCCCCCCCCTCTCTCTCCCCACCCGAGTTTGCGAAGAGAGAGACATGCAACGACCATTTGAAGCATGAGATCCACCACAACGGGGATAGAGAACAAAATCTGTCTCCTTAGGCCACAGTTCTCCTTTATATAGGTCCATAGGTCCTTGTTCATCAACTCTATGACAAGAGAAAATTCTTTCTTCTCTTCATCATAAAACCCAGAGAGGTATTGCAATATGTTGGGGTGAGAAAGAGATAGCAGAGTGGAAATCTCAGCCTCATGAGCTTGTCTCTCCCATGGAAGTGCCTCAACGCAAAGCCTGTCCTAGCCATTGGATTTCCTTAAACTCCCGTCCCCGTCCTAGCCTTCTTCTCACCTGATAATCCTTAGCTCTAACAGCACAGCAATTGGCCACAACTCCTTGTTGGTATTCTCTTATCCATTCTAGCAGTTTCTTCAGCAGGCAAGTCAGCAAGGTTGCTGCTCATTCTTTTGTACATGTGACTTTGCCATAACACCTCTTCACCTTGAGTGCTTCTATGAGCCTCCATCTATCCTCCCTCCAAGCATTCTCCAATTGCTCACAAATCTCGCGAGGGACCAAATACTGCTTCCCAAATCTCCACTGAAAAAGTTTGGTGGTCATTCCATTCATTGTCATACTTCCTCGTTGACATGACTTTCTTCTTCATTTCTTCATCTTAGTTTCAAGCCATGACACATCCCTAGCATTCTTAATGGCCTCAACGAACCGCAGGGAAATAGCTGAGCAAGTTGTGAATGTGAAATTCAACGCATCTCTATTCAAAGAAAGGGTGATTGCTTTCCCCACCATTCCTTGAATCCAAGCATTGCCTGAGGTAGAGCTCACCCTCTTTGAAAACCCTGCAAAGCTCTCTCAGAGGAAACTCCAAGGGTTTCCATTTGGTGTTCCTCTCCTCCAGCTTCAGGTTCTCCTTATCTCATCTGCAATTGTATCAAATGCCAAACTGAAGTGTCAAGGATCAAACAGCATTGGCGTTGATTGATTGAATTTCATCGCGTAAAACATGAGCGCTTTCCGACTCCCAAGAACCTCTCCAATATGTCGGGAGCTGTTCCATTCCGGCTTATAACAGGCACCTCAAAATCGTTGAAATCCAAAACCAAAATCTAGAAAACCACCAAGGAACCGAAAGAAATGAGAAAAAATACAACAATAATTCAGACCACACCATGTAATAAACAGAGGAAATTTTTAAAGGATTGGTTGTCTAAGTCCAACCCTAACATCAATACACCATGTGTTTAATTTAATATTTCTGAATCAGAATTAGAAAGAACAAATTCCATGAATAGTACCCTGCCGTTGTAAAAATCCTTCGTTCTATATATGAGAAATTCCAAAATGATGTATGAACTCTGAACCTTAGATGATTCTCGATGATCACCAAAGAGAGAGCGTGAAACTGTAGCCAATTTGATGAAGAAAAAGCAAGAGAAAGGCACATGATCAAAAAGGAAGAAGAAAATCACGAAACACAATTCCAAACAAGACAAAATCTTACCCTTGGGAGTTTAGACCAAGGAGGGAGGGCAAGGGTTGTTAGTGTTTTGGGGGTTGTTGGGGTTAGAAAGTGGCGTGGGAGGTGCAGGGTGGTATAAGTTGTATGAGATAAAACGGAGAAGAAACGGAAGAAACTGACGAAAGAGGAAAACGAAAACTCTGAGGTCAGGTTGGGAATTGGGATATGTACTAGAATATTGGTTCAGTCAGGATTCAACTAGAAGAAGCAGTTTCTTCTTCTTCTTTTTTCTTCGGCGTTATCTCAGAGTTTCCTTATGGTTCAATGAGTCTATGGAGAATGAAAATGGCTGTAGCATGTCTCCGTCCTTTTTGGGTTCCCGCGAGTTTCGTTGTTGAGAGAGAGGACCAATTTGATAAATTTCCAATCTTTTGGGCTGACTGGGCAGGGACCAAAATGAAGACTTTCAGTCTTTTATGCCACATCAGCAAGTCTGTTAGCTTTAACAGACTTGAGTTAACGGAAGGACTATTTTGACCGAAGGTTTTACAATTTTTATTCTTTCAGGGATAATTTATATAAAAAAATGATACAGGACGTAATATAAAACCAGTTGATAATTTGAAGTATAAGATAAATTTAAAGATGTATTAATATTAAGAAAAATACCTTCATATTATTAATCAGGAAATCACGGTTGGTGATGATAGCGGCGAAAAAATACAGTCGATCCTCTTAACAGGATCCAAGTCCAGACCTTCAACGATCGTCATAGATGAAGGTTGAGGAGGAATGCAGCAGATTGAAAGAAGCTAACCAAAAGGAAAGTGGATTTATTTAATGAATATTGAATGATGAAAGAATGAGTGGAGTTAAAGAAGTAAATTGGAAAAGGTGCAAAACAGAACGTACTTAATCCAAGTCGGCCTTAGGAGGACAGCGTTTGTTAACGTCCCTGTCTACATCGCAATCGGATCGGAAGGATTGAACGGAGAATGAAATGAATCTCTTGGCTACAGAGGCGGATGGCCGCAAGCGAAGGTTTGTTATGTTTGAGTAGAAACCCTACCAATGCCATGTGATGTGAGAACTGAGAGTGTAGAAGGCAAGCGAGGAATTTAAAGAGAGAGCGCGTGTGCATTGGTTGGTATTAGCCTCACCTGTGAGTAACAGGTGATACTGTGATAGTGGTGTCAGTGTGTTGTGATACACTATTTAGTGTAATGTAAAATGGTTCCAAGTTCCTATAAAATTATGGTTATTTAGGTCTTAAAAAATTAAGAATGCAATACAAGTTGTGATTAAAAAAATGTTAAAATTCTTTTGAAATAATTCACTTGCTACGAGAACCGGCAAAAATTATGCACGGATGTCCCGTCGTGATGCATTCTGTTTTAATCTGCTACAAATTAATAAGATTGTCTTTGGAGGGTGAATAAGTTAATTATATTAGCTTATTTATAACTAATTTATTTGATTAGGTTATAAGTTAGTTTAATCAACGTAAAATTATTTGGTAAGGTATTTTAAGGTAGCTTATTTTAGGAGCTTTTAGCTTATAAGCTACAAGCTACTTTAATTTTCTTCCACCAATATCCCTTATATTCTAATACATTTCTCTTATTATTCTTAATTTCTTTTTATCTATTATTATCTATTTTCAATTTTAGTGATAAAAAACCTTTTAATTTCTTTTTATCTATTATTACCTATATATAAGTAAGTTAAAAAATTACGAATTAATTAAATTATTATTTTCTATTTACTACTTTATGAAATATTCTTATATTATACTATTTCTTTTATCAATTTCACTATTTATTTTAATTTTAATTAAACATTTTATCACTAAAAAGTTTTATAAGAATTTAATTTTTTTTTAAAAAATAAAATTATAATTACATAATAATATATTTTGTCTATAAAACACAAATTGATTTTATATAATAAAACTTACGTAATTATATCCTTTTATGTCATTTTACACTTACCCAGTTAGCTTTATGAGTTATTTTTACCAAACCATTTTTAATTCAACAAACTAGCTTATAAGCTCGAGGATTATAAGCTTGGAGCTTATAAGCTCAAAGCTTATCAGCTAGAAATTAGTTTCAACTGCTAGTTTTGTCAAACACACCCTTAATATGTACAAATATATACTTCCTTTACAAAGACTCCAAATTTCCCGTTATAACATGTGTATAAAAGTTTGATTACTAACTTGTTTAAATTGAATACTCATTTTTGGTATTCATTATAAGTGATTACTAATGATCGATTATCAAGTTTCTGAATTGTAAAATGAATTTGTATTCACCAAAATAAGTGATTAATTGGAGTTTAAAACTCAGAACTCTTACCAATTCCACACAAAAATGAAAACTAGAGGATTATTTTTAAGGGTTTAAACTATATTTGATAATTTAGTTTTGAAAAGTATACACTACACATTTAGCTCCCAGGTACCCCATCTTCCCGAAGTTGTTACACTTACACTACACTATAACCACTTAACACCTCTTAGATATTAGAGTGACCTTGAATAGCATGTATCCCAATTACCGTATGCAGCAAAGGCAGAGCAAGAAACCCTCCAATTATGGGTGGAAACAGGCCAGGCCATAATTCTTAAGCCTGAGCTTGGTCTGTTATCTGTTACAAGCCTTTTTGTAAGGCCTGGCCTGGCCTGCGAAAAAGCCTGGCCTGGCCTGTAAGCCTGTTTAGAAGCCTGTTTTATAACAAGGCCTACCAACAGGCCAACAGGCCTATAAGCCTATGCAGGCCAACAGACTTTTATATATAATTAATTTAATATATTCTATTTTTTACTATATTATAAATTTTTTACTTATATTTATAATTATTTATATAATTAATTTAATATGTTATATATTAATTATATTAAACAGGCTGGCCTGTTAAGCCTAATAGGCTTTTTCATACGCCTGAAACCTGACCTATTTTAACTAAAACAGATCTTTTAAGAAGCCTTAGCCTGGCCTTTTTAATAAACGAGTCAGGCCAGGCCAAGTCATAAACAGGCCAGGCCGCAGGCTCCTGCCAGGCCGGCTGGCCTATTCCCACCCCTACCTTCCAATTGGCTGAGCAACTGTAGTTGAACCCCCACCCATCCAAGGCTTATAACAAAAATTTTTAAAATGATTTTAAATTATAGGATTAGTTTAACTAACTCCCCAAAAAAATTGTACTGAAATTATATGGACCGAATTATTGATTTAACTCCCATAAAAAATGCTTGTTTTGCTTTACAAGAGCAGAGTTCAGAACTGCAGTGTCACCGTGTAAATTCAGAGTTCAAACAAAACACCACGACAATAGAAAACAAAACAACTCCGCTGTGGATAAAACAGGAAGAGGTTGTGATGTGATGATCAGATGATGTCAGAAAAACAGGAAGAGATAAATCTTCTTGATCAAACCTTTCTTCCTATTTTTGTTGGTTTTAACCCATAAAATAAAAAATATAATAATAAAGGAAATAGAGTGTATTTCAGTAAGTGACACTTATTTTTTATCAGCATCCATATGCCATAAGGACATTGTTGCATGGTGACACTTATTTCTATCAATGTCATTAGCTTAGCTGAAGTAGAGTAGATGCTTGATTTTCTATCAATGTCTTCCAATTATATGAAAGTAGAGGGTGGATAAGATGTTTTGATGAATTGCTCTTTGATTTTTCATCCTTCATGTACCGCTTAGGCAAATTCTGTTACGTGAGCTTAAAGAATATATTGAATATTGACATGCTATTTTTTACAATGGAAGCAATTATTCTGTGGGACAAAGCCTTCTCCGTTAACTTGATTGTCTGTTGAATGGATATTCAGATCAAACCTACAACTAAGTCATTTTTCAGCTAAGCTATTAAAGCCAATAGAGTCCTTGGTGGTTGGGGCCTACTAAATGTTATGAGTAGTTCCAATAACCAAATATTCACGAGGAGGGGGGCATGGTTATCAACGGGGTGAAAAGAAAAGCATGGACGGTGGGGAAAGAGTGTGAAGAGAAAATGTACACCGGAAAAGAGCAGGGGTAAACTCACTAAAATTGAATGTGTGTTAATGTTTATGTGAGAATAATGATTTTCAAGATATAATATCTTGGCAATAGTAAAATACATTACCTGAACCAGACTTGCTGCAATCAGCACTCTGCACTCCACCAACTCCTCCACCGATGACACGACCATCAGGACTTGCAAGGGAAACACTTAATCCACCAGTTCCATTGCAGGAGCCACCACTATCAGCAAGCAGTAAGAGCCTGACAGGCACAATATCTCAAAACTCCCCTATTGAGGCCAAACTCCACCAATTAATATAATATAACCTTAACTTGCTAAAGAGAGTTACGAAGGAGAGAAAAAATTAACAAAACAAACCAAACTGATATAAACAAAAGGATGGTGCTTGATGTATGAAACAACAACTTAAAGAAAGCAAACATCTATGAATGTGACTAGGAACTAGAAAGCTGTAAATTATAGACATTTCTAATTAAAAATATGAAACTAGGATAGCCAAGCACTTGGAGTCAGCTTCAAAGATTTTTTTTTCTCACTAGAGATTAAATAGCATTTGAGCAACACGGCCAATGTAGTCCGTCATATATGTATATAGATACTAGATACATACATAGGCATGCATTTGTGAATCAAATATCTGTCCAGTAAAGTCAAGGTTTCAATACTCTGCACTTCTGAAATTTAAAAGGAGCTACAGTACATGCTCAAGAGGCCCAGATATACAAGTTTAAATCAGCCACAAGACAGTCTTTATATCCATAAACAGTGTCAATTTCAACTTCCACACATGAAATAGAAAAACTTAAGCTAAGCCATTCTCCAAAAATAACAAAAGAATCTTCATAATCAATAAATCATAGTATCTTCATAAAGAATTACCATGTGATTGATTGTATGCATGTATTATGCAAGAATAAACATGGATATGTGTATTTAAACAATCGTAATTATTTATGAACCTAAAGGTGTATCCATACATAGATACTATGATTTATTGATTATTGAAGATTCTTTTGTTATTTTTGGAGAATGGCTTAGCTTAAGTTTCTATTTCATGTGTGGAAGTTGAAATTACGATTGATTGTATGCATGTATTATGCAAGAATAAACATGGATATGTGTATTTAAACAATCGTAATTATTTATGAACCTAAAGGTGTATCCCATACATAGATGAACATTACACTAAGAAAGTTCCAAACCTCATGTGACAGTGCCCCCTGAAGTTGAAGGCTGACGAAGTGTCACAGTAGAGACAACACCATGATTTTTGTTGCAATGTCCTACAGAGAATGAAAGCACAATGTTCAAAAGAGTTTCTCTTAAATACTCACACAAATGGCAAAACATATGGCACAAATACAAGGGATCATCACTCAAAATCATTAAAAGAAACAACAAAGAGTTTCAGGAGCACAATTATATGTCTTGAATGAAATTATTTTCAGGGAAAGTATCATGTTACATGCTTTAACAGTTTTATGAAAATAAAGCAGCACTTCAACAAAATTGACAATGTTATACCTTCCCACATATTATCTTCTTTACTATCGTAGACACCAATTTGTCATAATACTTGTTTTTGGCTTTATAAAGTGAACATTTTTCCTTTAAACAGAAAATAGTATACATGATATCAACATATATGGCTGTACATACACTAAAAAAACAGAAAGATTCCTAGAAGTTGCTAAAAAAACTGTGGCATACTTCTCCAATTGCAATGGTGATGACATGAGGAGTGCAACCCACCCCAGCTTGAACCAGACATCAATTCACCTGGCAACAACCACTCAAAACATCAAACACAAAATATATATTTAAACCATATTAATATAAATCAATCCCCCTAGGGGAAATCAGCCTGTACAGACAGAATCAAGCTGGTCCTTATAATAAACATTTACTAATTTAGAGAGTGCAGATAAAGAACTTTGTTTATTTCTTTGCCCTGTATATTAGCTAGATATAAAGGTCAACAAAAATGAAAGTGTGGAATTCAAGCATACTTCAGGTTACATAAGTCGTAATCATCATAAAAATATAGATCAGTTTTAAATAAGAACATAAAACATAGGCCCTTGTAGAATACTGTCAATGTCAATATGTTGAACAGTTGTTTCCTGACTAACAACTAAGATACTTTCAGTTCATTTTGATATTAGAAGCCTGAATGAACTAAACAAACAAACCTTAACTCAAAAAACAGAAAATATATAACCAAACACTACACCAACACATAAAAGCTGGAATAGAGATTTACCAAGAGAAGCCAACTGCTGTTTCTTTCCAGAACCAGGGGGCGCCCCTCTACCCCGTTCTGGCCTGTGCAATGTTCCAGGATGAGTAGTTTGTGTTGGAGGTAATGCAATGACACAGCTCCATCAGGGCCCATATTTCCTCGTCCCTTCCTCTCTTCCTTTTGACAGGTTCCCCAGTTGCAGCCCCAGAAGGAGCACAAACATGATACATTGAAATGAAATTCCAGAAGATTCTAATGGCAATGTGGATCCAATGGTACCACCCCCAATGCTTGATTGAAATGGAAGGTTAGCATTAGACAGTGAACGGATGTACTAGGTGAATTATGCAATTCAGGTTGGTTTCCAGAACCAGGTATTCCTCTCTGGCAAATAGTAAGATGCAGACCCAGATAATGCCATTTGGTCCCCTCGATCCATGCATTTACTTCAACTTCCTTTACAAGAAACTTTGACACCTCCCAATATTCAATATGCCAAAGTTCACCACCTAGCTCTATTCTCACATACAGTCAATGGCAAATTTTTTGAAAAAAGGGGGAAATGCACAAATCAGAAAATTAGAAAAACCATAAAAATCAAGAAATCCAATGAGCAGTCACTGACAAAGAGTGTCAACAAGTGCATTTAATCTGACTCATTACTTATTGCAAGATTAGCTTTATGCGGTTGCGGATGACTACGTATGAGTCAAAAAAAGTATATATGGACATGGTCCCTAGCTCCCACTTTTTGTAAGTTGATACTAATATAATCCAAATGTGTTCTATAACCGCATTTTAAAATTTATAAGAGGTGAAATCATTGAAAAGAGAAACAATCATTATAATTCAAATCTCATTTATATATTATCTTTTAACATACTCGACATTCTTCTATTGCAATTATTTTTATTATATAAAGAATAAGAATAATTACATCAAGACATAATATAAAAACTCTTGATAATTTTCTTTTGGTAATTCATGTTACCAAACATTTCATGCAATTTTCTTGGTTCAAATGAAGGTGACTAAGGTAGTTATTATGTTTCAACGCCATCTCATCACAGAGATCATCATACACATATTATAGGAAATTATTTATATCAAGCATTAAAATTAGAAAACAAACCAAAGGGATGGGTAATACATGGATAAAGCTTATGACAAGTCACATTACTTAGAACCATGTTTACCATACTCTTCAACTCTGCTAATAGCATCCATGAAAACATCAGTTGTCCAATCCTTCAAGTCCTCCATACGCAATGGTTCTCCAGTTCTTATTCTGGAGTTGGGGCGGGAAAACTTAGACTCAAATGGAGTCCTAGGCCTGATTTCTCGATACTTCTCCCACTCCTCACGGCTGAGCATTCTCAGGGTGCCTTGACCAGCAGGTGCATTCCTTATCTTGCGCTCCAACAACTCTTGGGATCTTGATTCATCATACATCATGAGAAGTTTGGCGAAGAATGCAACACCAACAGCAAAGACAATCATGGGCATGGTAGCAGTGTCAAGGTAGGATAAAGATTCAGGGACTGGAACGATGAACTGGTCCTTGCTCGTGGACTTCCTCGTCTTTCTCTTCTTTTCCAATTTCAATGCTCTTGTCTTCAATGTTTCCGTAGGGACATTGCCACGCAGAGTATGCAACAATCTATGCCTCACTCCGTTCATCATCATTCATCAAACCCAATTACCGAATTGTTGTTTGCTTCGTGTTATAATATATGTCATGTCCAAAACAATGGGAAAATATCACCCTTCATACTTCCTGGTAATAGAAGTGATGAAAAGCAGAATAAACTCTTGATAATTCTAACTTCAAACATGAGCTAAATTTAAAGATAAATTTATGTTAAGAGAATACCTTGATATTAATCAAGGAAACCACAGTTGTTGCCCCCAATCATGGAGTAGAGCACAGCACAATCAGCAAAGAAATACAATGGTTCCTGTCAACAAGATCCAAATACAGACCTTCAACAATGGTCATGTAGATCAAGGTGGAGGAGACATGCAGCAGAGCAGAGAAAGGTTGGACAGGAGTAATGAATATTGAATGATAAAAGAAATTGAAGAAGTAAAATTGGAAAAGGTGCAAAACAGAATACATACTACTGCTCGGCACTCTTGCTGTGCTTCGAGACGGTGACACGCGGTCGTGGTCACAGTGGGGAAGGGAAGGGTTCGGCCGTCTGGGATGATAGATCAAAGGTGAAGACTGAAGCTATGACTCAATGATTGTAATTTTAGAAACCCTACCAGTACTATGTGATGTGAGAGGGTACAAGGCAAGCGGGTGGGCATTGGTTGCTACTTTGCTGAGTAACAAGTGATACTCACATAGAGGGTTAGTGTGTTGTGTTGTGACTTGTTCTTGAAACTGTTACGGTTTTAAACCTAAGATTAAATAGCCAAAATGGTTTATGCGCAATACAATTATCATATCCATAAATATGTAATATATAATTATAATATTCACGCGCGATATAATTATCATATCCTTAAATAATATATGATTATCATATTCATAATTATATCACATATAATTATAGTATCCTTAAATATATGATATATAATTATAATATCCATAATTATATGACGATAACTGCTAAACGTACTCCTTTTACATCTGCGCCCACTTACCATATTTATACAGGGAAAACCCTCTATAAATGGAGAACATTTACAGATCATAAGGTACGCAATCTGACTCAGTCAATCCCTTGACTGTTTTACATATCTGACTTGGGCGTCGGAGTCCCTTTCTAGGTACACCCCCGAGGTCCAACTCGAATTCAAGCCACCGCAACCCGGATTCGGATTCGACTCTCTCTCCTGCTGACTCAGACCCAGGTTCGAGTTCTATCCCAGAACATTTGGCGCTAGAAGGAGGGCCTCCCCCTCTCCAGCATGACGGTCACAACCCGCCGCCAGACTACAAGGCACCATCCTGAACCGACACCCGAAGGATGGGTGGAGGATCTCGGAGCCCAAGACGAATTAATAGAACAAGAAGGAACTTCACAGCCTCACAACCAAACCGAACCACGTGAGGAAGATCACCAAGACGACCCCAGGACGAGATTATCCGGCGCCTCGAGGCCCAACTCAGGGAGTTTCAGGAACAACGCCAGCAATCACTCCGCGATCCGCAACCTAGGACAGCTGACGAGCCGGCCGTAAACCAACTTGAGGAGCGCCTCCGACACTTGGAGCGCATCATAAACCCTCAACCTCAACCCACTATTCAATCTCGGCCTGCATCGGACCGAGATCACCAAGAAGTCCTCCAATTGAGGGTCACGATCCATCCGACTCCATTTAGACATCCATTTTCTGAAAGATTAGCCCGGGTCGAGATACCCAAGCAGTACAGAGGTGCTTTACCCATTGAAACCTTCAATGGCACTACACACCCGGTCAAACATTTAGACGCCTTCACCAATGAAATGCTTTTCATTGGCGCCCCTGAAGCTGTCATCTGTCGCTCATTCCCCAGAACTTTGAAGGGAGAAGCCTTAGCCTGGTTCAAGACTCTTCCCTTGGGATCCATAGATTCGTGGGACGATATGCAGCACACCTTCCCGGGACGATTTACCATTTCCACAGAGATTCCCAGGGATCAGTTCACACTGGCCAAGGTCAAGCAGAACAAAGACGAACCCCTTAGAACTTTCCTATCCCGGTTTTACAAAGAATGTGCCCTCATCCCGGACCTGGCCGCAAATGTTCAACTGGTATGTGCCATCTCGGCCCTCTCGCCAGGATCACCCCTCGTCGTCTCTTTATCAGAAGAACCGGTTCGGTCCATGGAACAGTTCAGACAACGTTCTCACAAATACGTGGGACGGGAAGCTCATTTGGTCGTAGCTTCCAAACAGGATACCCACCAAGGACATGACCGAGGTTCCTACCATGACCGACATAAAGGGAAGGATAGAGGACATCACCAACAAGATCAACGTCGACCTCCCAAAGGTCGATACAACAACTATGCTCCTCTAAACACTAACCCTGGGAAGATCCTGAAGGAAGTGATGCACACTGAGCTGGCCGACATACCTAAACCTCCACCACTCAAAGCCTCAGCTCAAAAAGACAAGTCCAAATATTGCTCTTTCCATGAAGGGTATGGGCACAACACTGATGAGTGCATACAGTTGCGCGATCTCATCGAGCAACTCATTCGGGACGGCCGACTTGGTCGTTATGTGAAGAAGATTCGGTCCCAGGGAGGATATCGAAAGAATGACGAGCAGAAGAGATCCCCTAGTCTAGAAGGAGGGAATGATAAGAAACGAAAGCGTTCTACATCCCCCAAGAGGTACGACAACAAGGAAGACAAAGCCGGTTCCAGTAACCACACAACTCAGACCACACCGAGGGTGCAAATCAACATGATTTCAAGGGGATTTGCTGGTGGAGGACCGTCAAACAATGCAAGAAAGAGACACCTTCGGGAAGTCTACAATGTCGACCAGACCGACATGAAGATAGTAACAAAGAGACTCCCAAACCCGATCATCACCTTCTCGGATGAAGACTTTTTTTATGATGTGGTGGACCATGATGATCCTTTTGTGATTCAATCTCTGATAGGAGATGGTGATGTCGGACGCATCTTTGTTGACCAGGGCAGCTCAGCCGACATCCTCTTCTACAGAACCTATACCCAACTACTTGCTACCTCCAGAGTCACTCCTACCTTATTCAGGAGATTTGGTGGGCTTCCCTGGAGAAAGGATCCAACCCAAAGGATACCTTCAGACTACACTCAGGGTCGGCTCCGAAACCGAAAACAAGGCCGTCTCAACCAAGTTCTTGATAGTTGATTGTCCCAGCCTATACAGTGCCATACTCGGACGTCCGTCTTTGAATGCCCTAGGAGCGGTCTATTTCTACCAAGCACTTGGTGATGAAGTTCCCAGACCGAGATGGTAAAGTGATCACAGTTCAAGGGGACCGAAAAGAAGCAAGAAAATGTTACAATGCTGCGCTGACCACCCTGCCCACATCTCAACCAGAAAAGACATCGTCCAGAGGCCAAGTTCACATGATTGATCTTGACCCCAGAGCCGAGTCTGATCCCAAGGGCCGAGATAGAATTGATCCGGCTGCAAAGACAAAACCTTTTCAGATCGGGACTTCTGCTGAACAAACGACCAAAGTTGGCTGTGACATGGATCACACCATGGAAGAGAAACTGAAGAAGTTGCTTTCCAGGAACTCAGACCTGTTCGCATGGACCTCAGCCGACATGCCAGGAATTGACCCCAACTTCTGCTGTCACAAACTGTCTGTTGACCCCAACGCTAAGTCGGTCGCCCAGAAGAAGAGGAAAATCGGCCTTGAAAGACAGCAGGCAACAGACCAGCAGATAGAAGAGCTCCTCAAAGCCAAGTTCATCAGGGAATTCAAGTACGTCACTTGGTTATCTAATGTCAACCTTGTGAAAAAGTCAAATGGCAAATGGAGAATGTGCGTGGACTACACAGATTTGAAATAAAGCCTGCCCCAAAGATCCTTTCCCATTCCCAACATCGACCAGCTGGTTGATAGTTCATCAGGGTACTGTTGGTTATCTTTTATGGACGCCTACTCAGGCTACAACCAAATTCCTATGGACCGGGACGATGAAGAGAAGACGACTTTCATCACTGACAAGGGTGTTTACTGCTACACATGATGCCTTTTGGCCTGAAGAATGTCGGCGCCACGTACCAGAGGATGATGACAAAGGTTTTTGGAGACATGATGGGAAAAACTGTTGAAGTCTACATAGACGACATCATAGCCTAAACTGCTGAGGGAAACGACCATGTGGCCGACTTAGAGTCAGTCTTTGACCGACTCACGAAGCACAACATGAGACTCAACCCTCTCAAATGCTCCTTCGGCGTACCATCAGGACACTTTCTGGGGTTCCTCCTTACCAACAGAGGAGTTGAAGCAAACCCGGACAAATGTAAAGTTGTGTTGGATATGAAAAGTCCGACTTGCATCAAGGAAATTCAGCAGCTTAATGGGAGGATCACTGCTCTCAGCCGATTCATCCCCAAGGCAACCACAAGATCTCTTCCTTTTTTCCAGCTCCTTTGCAAGGGAAAATCCTTCACCTGGTCTAGTGAATGCGAAGACACCTTTCAGCAGCTCAAGCAGACTTTAGCAAACCCCCTAGTTTGGTTAAACCGGCTCCAGAGGAACATTTGTACCTCTATATCTCCATAACCAACCAGGCCTTTAAGTTCGATTTTGATCAGGGAAGAAGGGCGGGACCAATTTCCCATTTACTTCATCAGCAAAGCACTCCAGGGGGGCGAGTTAAGATACCAGAAGTTAGAAAAAGCTGCTCTGGTCGTGTTAACCACTGCCCGCAGACTACGACATTACTTCCAGGGACACAAAGTCACAGTGCGAACCGACTTACCACTCATACTCGTCCTTCAAAATTCGGACCTCTCCGGACGCATGACGGCTTGGGCTCTGGAGTTGTCCGAGTTTGACATTCACTTTGAAGGCCGCACTGCTCTTAAAAGTCAGATCCTGGCCGACTTTGTTGCTGAAATGACCTCCCCTGAGGATACCCCCAGTTCTGAATGGACCGTTTTCGTGGATGGCTCATCTAACAAAAAAGGTGCCGGAGCCGAGATAGTCTTGGAAGGACCCCAACGGAGTTTGCATTGAAAAATCTCTAAAGTTTGAATTCTCTACTTCAAACAACCAAGCAGAGTATGAAACGTGCATTGCCGGCTTGTTGATGGCAAAAGAAGTTGGGGCCAAAAAAGTCTTAGTATGCAGTGATTCTCTATTGATGGTATCTCAGATCAAGGGAGAATACCAAGCAAAGGAACCATTGCTACAGAGATACTTGGAGAAAGTAAATCTCTCAAGCGACGGGTTTGAAGAAATCATCTTCCAACACGTCCCAAGAGCCGAAAATAGCAGAGCCGACATATTCTCCAGGTTGGCAAGCACCAAAAAGCTGGGAAATAACAAGTCAATTCTCCAAGAAGTCGTCGCGACCCCAAGAATTTCGGAACCTTCCGTCTTGGTATTCCAAGAGTCTGAATCATGGATAACTCCCATCAAGTCTTATAACTTGATGGGCAAACTCCCTGAAGACGAGATTTTCCACCTGCTCCAGGACAAGTCAAGTTTCTAGTGGTAGCAGTGGATTACTTCACCAAGTGGATTGAAGCAGAACCCCTCGCCACAATCACTTCGACCAAGGTCCAAAAGTTCTTTTACAAGAACATCATCTCCAGGTTCGGGATCCCTCAATCTGTAATCACGGACAATGGAACCCAGTTCACTGACAAGAGGTTCAGAGAGCTCTTATCAGGATTGAAGATCAAGCACAATTTCACTTCGGTAGAACACCCTCAAACCAATGGCCAGGCCGAGTCTGCGAACAAGGTGATCCTCAAAGCCCTTAAACGTAGACTAGACAACGCCAAAGGTAACTGGGTGGAGCAACTCGACCACGTGCTCTGGGCATATCGAACCACTCCGCAGTCATCTACCAACGAAACTCCTTTTCGGCTTACCTATGGGACTGAGGCACTCATCCCGGTCGAAATTGGAGAACCGAGCTGGAGGGTAGAAAATTTCAACCAAGACACCAACGATAAAGCTATACTTGAGGAACTAGACTTCTTGGATGAAACTCGGGCAGTGGCACACATCCGAGACTCAACATTGAAAGAAGGCCTCACAACACGGCGCAATGCTAAAGTGATGGCAGAAGCTTCCAACCCGGAGATCTTGTCTTGCGTAGAGCCGACATTGGCAACAAGAATACAACCCAAGGAAAACTTGCATCAAACTGGGAAGGCCCTTACAGGGTCACCGAGGCAACCGGGAATGGAGCATACAAGATAGAAACACTTGAGGGAAAAGCCGTACCAATATTTTGGAACTCGGACAAGCTCAAGACTTACTATTCTTAAGGAATAATTACACTTAGGAAATATTTTTTCTTTCGTTATTAGTTCATTTTGTTAAAAACCGGACGCGAAGAGCATCTCGGTCATTGAATTCTAGTATTAATAAAACCGAATGCGAAGAGCATCTCGGCCTTGAATTTATGAAGAGCATCTTCAAAATAAATAACTTCTCTAACCCGGACGTAACAAATCCAAAAAGCGTTAAAAGCGCGAGTCCGAAATCAAAGCGTTAAAAGCATACTAACGTTAAAAGCGTGAGTCCGAGATCAAAGCGTTAAAAGCGTACTAACGTTAAAAGCGCGAGTCTGAGATTAAAGCGTTAAAAACGTACTAACGTTAAAAAACGTAAAGTCCGACAAATCCAAGCATACTTGCGAGAATAACGAGCAATAACAAAGCACAACCGAACCGGGAAAGTTAAAGCACATGAAACTTAGCCCAAGGAGAATAGACATTAGAGGAGCACATGGTCTTCACAAAGTATAGAATTTTAAAAGAAAAATTACAAGTTAAAAAACAAGGGGAGATCATTCTTCATACGAGCCGACTTCCTCTCCAGAGGCAGCATCAACATACATCTTTTTCTCCATGTCGACCCAGCAAATCCTCCCCTGGAAAACATCGTATTCGGCTGAAGTTCCATCCACCTTCAGACCGGGATTTAATATTCCCAGTTGCGCCACAGCGTTGCCAAAAGAAGCCTTGCTAATCTGCTCAGAAAGCTTCACGAGGCCGGCTTTTTCTTCATTAAACTTAGCCTGAGCCTTTTGTAAATTCTTCTTCACAAGATCAGTCACGACCTCCTCAGTCATCCTGGACGCCGGAGGAGCCACCTTCAATTTCTCCAAGTCGACCTTCAGCTGGGTTATCTCAGTCTCGAGAGTCTTATTCTTCTCCTTGGCCGCCTTGAAGTACCCCTTGTATTTCAACTTCTCCTTTTTTTCAGTACTCAATGCCTCCTGCGCAGCCTTGAGATCCACCAACGCGGTATCCCTCTCCGTCGTTCGAGCATCCAAGTCTGAGTTGACTCGGTCAAAAGATGGCACAACATCCAGCCGCATGTGCCTTAAAAATGCAGTATGCTGAAGGCACTGACACTCCACATCCCCCATATGTTCGATAATCGGCACATTATCATGAACTGACTTGAGAAAAAGGTTGTACAAAATTCGATCCATCTCAGGAGTATCCAATTCTTCCTTCGAGTCGTACAAATTGACACCCGACTCTCCAGAAGACTCGTCAGTCCTGAGCCTCTTCTTACCCTTAGCGGATTTTTTCTTCTTCTGAGGACGAGGCTCCTCACTGCCGCCCTCATGTCCCGCATCCTGAGTCGGTTGACCACCACCTAAAGTCGGCTGGCCAGCTACCCCACTCCCACCAGCCTGCTGAGTGAAGTCAATATCAACATGCACGTCATCTTGAGGACCGGTATTGGCATTCTGTGCATTTTGCAGAGCCCTCAGTTGTTTAAGCGCAACGTTGGCCATCGAAGCTACAGACGAGAAAGTAAAAGTTAGCCGAGATAGAAGTAAAATTAATTAACATGCAAGAAATACAAGCCTCACCAATTCTTGAACCGACGCTGCGAGTCGGGCCATCTAAAATTTTCTTAGATGAAAAAAACCCCGCACTCCTCAACCGACTTCATCAACAACATCCTCACCGCCGCATCTTGTGAGGAAAGACCCGACTCAGCAACCTCATAGTCGGACGTCTTCCTATCAAAATGCCTCTCACTCCAGAAAATAGGAAATCTTGGAGAGTTAGAAGACCTTTCCTCCCAAAACGGCTTCACACCCTCGGCCGCCTGTACTTGGAAGAACTCTTGTTTAAAAGTTATATTCCCCCTCTTGGCCGACTCAGCATAAGGCGTTATCAGCTTACGATCCTTATGCCCCTGTAGCGAAATCCAACTCTTTAACGTCTCGGTCTTCTTCCCCTTAGGATGCTTCCTCAACACTAGGAAGAAATGAAAAAATAACTTTACAGAAGGGGTGAAGCTGAACTCGGTCACTATCAACTCAAAGCACCTAATGAAGGCCCACGAGTTGGGATGTAGTTGCGAGGGAGCACACCTCAAATACACAAGCACCCTCTCTTGAAACTCAGTGAAAGGAAGCCTCAACTTCACCTTAGAATGGAAGAAGTCATAGGTGTACAAAAATGGAGTGTTGGTTTCGGACAAATGACAAACTCGGCTCCCTCTTGGGGGAATCACCACATTGTATTTTTCCTTCATCTCAGCCGAGTCAAACACCTCCAAATCAAACAGACGCTTCTGGGTATGCTCCGGGCAGCCGGGTCTATACAGAGAGCAGGTACCAAGAACCTCCGGATCCACCCACCTATACCTACCCGCCCACACAGGCACAAAATAATATCTATCACGAGCCTCAGCCATTTCAACACCTGCAGAGGCCGTATAACAACTACCCTCATCAGAACCGAGACGACTAGCACCCGACTCGGACCAATAAAAAATGGAATCATACGAATCCGTCTCGGATTTCACCAAAGTCCTATCCATCTCGACCCTAACAACCCCCCCAGAGGTAATGTTCCACCGCCTCAACACCTCGGCCACCTCAGGACTAAAACACTCATTTTCCCCACAAGATGACCGACTCCGAGATACCCACGATTCAGGTTTCCCGGACAAAACTTCCAAAGACTCGCTATCACTCATTTGCACAAAATGAAGAAAGAAAAGGAAAAGAAATACCTGTTAGTCGGATCCTGAGTACGAGTCGACGTATGAAAGCCGGTTCTGGATTCGAGATTGATTTCACAAACAGAGAAGCAGAGAGCAAATTCAAAGTGAAGTAACGAAATGGCGAGACTTCACCACTTATTTATAGGACCAGAAAGGCCCATAACCCCCTGCGGCCCAGGAAGTCGAACCGTCGCGATCCTGTAAGGAAGAGACACGTCACATGGGAGACGAAACGTCACAAGAAACCAAAACGTTTCGGAAACGTTTAAGGGACAACGAAACGTCGCAGCGATACATCAATCAGGAACCCGTCTCGGATCACCATAAATGAAATTCGTCTCGAACCATTGTACCAACATGGGATGGCTACAATCATGTCGATCCATCTCCTCTCAATCGACAGCTCCCAAGTAAGTTTTAAGCTCCAAAACTGTCCCGAACAAGTAAAGTCGTCCCGGACATAACATGGAAAAGTACTTAAGCTCAAAGTCAACTTCGTCAAAGTCGACCAGAGCTGGGGGGCTTCTGTTACGGTCTAAACCTAAGACCCAATAGCCAAAATGGCTCATGCGCAATACAATTATCATATCCATAAATATGTGATATATAATTATAATATCCACGCGCGATATAATTATCATATCCTTAAATATATAATATATGATTATCATACTCATAATTATATCACATATAATTATAGTATCCTTAAATATATGATATATAATTATAATATCCATAATTATATGACGATATCTGCTAAACTTACTCCTTTTATATTTGCGCCCACTTACCATATTTATACAGGGAAAACCCCTATAAATGGAAAACATTTACAGATCATAAGGTACGCAATCTGACTCAGTCAATCCCTTGACTGTTTTACATATCTGACTTGGGTGTCGGAGTCACTTTGCAGGTACACCCCCCGGGTCCAACTCGGATTCAAGCCACCGCAACCCGGATTGGGATCCGACTTCTCTCCTGCTGACTCAGACCCAGGTTCGAGTTCTATCCCAGAACAGACACTATTATTTATTGTTTGTTTGGATTAAAATTTGTAAATATAAGTTTAAACATAATTTACGTTTCAAACTTAAGTTTGTAAAAACAACATGAATTACATCTAAACGTTGATTTAAGATGAAAATTGTATTTAAACACAATTTCGAACCGAAATCCAAACAAATTCAAAAAAGCATTATGCATTTACGAACATGCATTTGGGATTGTAAACTGCAATCCAAATATACACTACACAAAGTTCACCCTGAATACGTGTTGTTTTTCCTTTACTCACAAAGTTGAATTTTTAAGGGTTTAACTATATTTCATAATTTAGTTTTGAAAAGTATACATTACACATTCAGCTCCAGTTACCACTTCTTCCCAAAATTGTTACACTTACACTATACTATAACCACCTCTTACACACTAATTTAGACATTAGAGTGGCCTTGAATTGCAAGTATTAATCACCGTATGTAGCAGCAGAGGCATAGCAAAGAACCCTCCAATGGCCTAAGGAACTTTTGTTGAACCCCACCATCCAAGGCTAACACAGATTTTTAAAATGATTTTAAATTATAGGGATTAGATTAACATGCCCAAAAAAAAAAAATTGTACTGAAATTATATGGACCGAATTATTTGGATCGAATTATTGAATTAACTCCCATAAAAAATGCTTATTTTGCTTTGCAAGAGCAGAGTTTAGAACTGCAGTGTCACGTGTAAATTCAGAGTTCAGACAAAACACCATGCGACTAGAAAATAAAACAACTCCGTTGTGGATAAAACAGGAAGAGTTGTGATTTGATGATCAGATGATGTCAGGAAGAGATAAATCTTCTTGATCAAACCTTTCTTCATTATTTTGTTGGTTTTAAGTTTTAAAACATAAAATAATAAAAAAAAAATAGATTGCATTTCAGTAATGACACTTATTTTTTAGGTTTAAATATGTTTTTAGTCCCTATAAATATATATTATTTTGTTTTTAGTCATTGTAAATTTTTTTTTTTTTGGTTTTTCATCCCTATAAAATTCTCCGTTGTCATTTTGGTCCCTGTCGTTAACTTTAAGCTTATGTGGCTAACGGAGTGCCACGTCATCCTGACACATGTGATTTTTCTTCCAGCTTAATTTTGTTTTTAGTCCTTATAAATATGGTCTTTTTGTTTTTTGTCCCTATAATTTTTTTTTTGGTTTTTCATCTCAATCTCATCCCCATCCAACATCACAGTGTCCTTTTGCTTCTTTTACTGCATTGTTACACTTGAAATTCTTAAACTCCTCATGGCGGGTTTAAGAAAATAAATTGTTTATGTATTCAATTATTTGAAATCTATAATTTTAAATTTGTCTACATTTTCATCATCTGTTCACTAGTGGCCAACTCTTTTTTGTTCCCACGTGTCAAACTTTTTATCTTAAGTTGATCGTCACCCTAATTAAATTCTTAATATAAATACTTAACAATGGACCAAATTCAATGTACTGCAAAATTAGGTTTAATTGCTTCGTTTCATTTATAATTTTTTTACAAATATTAAAGTACAAAACATAAATATTAGACACAAAAAATGAAATATATCTACTCATTTAATTTTAAAAACTAAAATAGTAAAACGTTATCATATATTTATTATATATGATATTATAAACTATACTCCATTTAAATTATAATCCAGCACTTCATAAAAAAAGATAACAATTAACAAATGAATAAATTTTAAAGAAGGACGAAACTAATATATTATAATATTCAAAAAAACTAATATATTATAATATAAATATACAAAGAAACTAATATAATGTGAGGTAAAATTTAAATTCAAAGCAACTAATATATTATAATGTAAATATACAAAGAAACTAATATATTGTGAGGTAAAATTTAAATTAATTTTTTTTCCTCTTGGGTACACAATGTTTATTATCATACCTTATCATTTCTTCAAATTAAATTATTTGAGTTTCTTCATAATTGATAATAGTAATTTAATAGGTATACCTATTATCTTTATTCTTTTTAAGTATTGTTATATATATATCCAGTTGAGCATGTTTTAAAAAGCCAAATATGTCTTAAATTATAGTTATCACTTCCACTATTAATATAATAAAATCAATATCTATTACTCAACTAAGTGCTCACATTATTATTTTTACTATTTGTGGTGATGTATCAACAAGGACTTAAAACTCTTATTCACCGTAATAATTTTAAGTTTCGTAATATTATAAGAAATACAGAGTACAAAGAGATAATTTAAAAATATAAATTTATTTATGCATTATGTATTAAAATTTTCATTTATACATTTTAATATATTTTCTTATTAACACAATACTCATTAAAATGTACACTAAATTTTTTTTTCTTTTCAATATATAAATTGAATAATATTTTAACTACCTATATTATAGGTTAATTAATTTTCACATGATTTAATTAATTTGAATACCTAGTCTGTGCATCGCACGGGATCAATACTAGTTTCAATACACTTGAATTCACTGTATAAAGTGGGAAAAACTTGTAATGACCCTTTTTTCTCTATAATTCTTTTTTTTATACATTGACTGACAAAATTTTTACTTGATTTACAATTACAAGCCTTTTTTTGTTACTCAGGACAAATTACATCAAGTTATATGTCATCAATAGACATAAATCAAATGAGAATTTTGTTAGTCAATAGACAAAAAAAAAATTGTAGAGAAAAAAAAGGTCGTTACAAGTTTTTCTCACTTTATACAGTGAATTCAAGTTTATTGAAATTTCAAATAATTGAATACATAAAGAATTTATTTCCTTGAACCCACCATGAAGAGTTCAAGAATTTCAAGTGTAACAATGCAATAGAAGAAGCAAAAGGACACTGTGATATTGGATGAGGATGAGATTGAGGTGAAAAACAAAAAAAAATTATAGGGACTAAAAATAAAAGACCATATTTATAGGGACTAAAAACAAAATTAAGATGGAAGAAAAATCACATGTGGCGCTTAAAGTTAACGATGGGGACCAAAATGGCAAACGGAAAATTTTATAGGGATGAAAAACCAATTTTTTTTTTACAAGACTAAAAACAAAAACATATTTAAGCCTATTTTTTTATCAGCATCCATGCCATAAGGACATTGTTGCATGGTGCCTCGGCCTATTGTTGCATGGTGCCTCGGCCTACTCTCAGGGTAATTTAAGAGTTAGAAACTACAAGGCCAGACGCTTGATTTTCTATCATTTATATCAAAGTTGAGGGAGGGTGTACAAGATGTTGTGATGAATTGTTGTTTGACTTTTCATCCTTGGCAAAGCCTACTCTGTTCTATTGACTTGAATGTCTGTTAAATGGGATATTAAAAGTCCAACCTAACAATGGTAGGATAACTCTAACCCAAGCTGTTATTTTTGCTTTACCCTCCTATACAATGCAAACTGCTTTTCTCCCAAAATCCGTCTGTCATAATTTAGAGAGAATGGCTCGAAACTTTGTTTGGGGTCACTCCTCAGATGAAAAGAAAATCCACACTGTATCTTGGGATAAATTGTGTCTTCATAAGGCTAATGGAGGTATGGGGCTGCGAAATCTCCATTCTTTCAATAAGTCTTTATTAATGAAGTTGGGATGGAATCTTGTTAACAAGAGAGAAGCTTTGTGGGTCCAAGTGCTCAGGCATAAGTATGCAGCTGGTAATGATATTATGCCTTCTGTTAGGAGGAGAAAAAATTAATCCCTAGTCTGGAAGGGTATTGTAGAAACTTGGCAGGATGTTCTTAAAGGGACTAAATGGATAATTGGGGATGGTACCAAAACCAGATTCTGGTTGGATCCTTGGTTGAAATCAGGAGAAATTCTTCATGAAATGGCAAATCAAGATATCCCCCCATATCTTGAATGCTCCAGTTTCTTTCTTTTCAGATGGTTTGGGGGGGCTGGAATTTATCTTCTTTCCAACAGTATATTCCCCAGAATTTTCTATCCAAAATTATGGCTTCTATGGGGGCACACCAGGATTTTGGTCCAGACTTCCCCATTTGGGCCAAAACTTCAGATGGAGAATTCACAACTAAATCAGCCTATTCTCTTGTGCATCATGATCTCTCAGCCTATATTTCCTATCCTATACCTTGGGATTTGATTTGGAAATGGAATGGTCCCCAAAGGATCCGTTGCTTTTTGTGGATGGTTCTGCATAAAGGATTGAAAACCAGATCTCTTCTTGCCAAGAGAAGGTGTAATATTTCTAATATCTGCTCTTTGTGTAACCTCCATGAGGAATCCCTGCTGCATTGCCTAAGAGATTGTCCTCTGGTATTGGATATTTGGAAGTCTTTTGGGCTTGGCACTCTTGGTCAGGATTTCTTTTCTAGCAGCCTCCATGATTGGATTACCATCAATTTTTCCAGCAAGCATAATTCTTGGAAAGGCCATCAATGGAGCTTAGTTTTTGGCTTTGCTGTTTGGTCCATTTGGAATTCTATAAATGATGAAATTTTTAACAGCAGGAAACAAACTGTGCCAGATTTCCTATTTAAGCTGCATTATAAGCTTCATAAGCACAATCTTTTTGAATCTTCGCAGTTGCTCCTCCCTAAAAGAGGAAACCAGTATGACACTATCCTTGTTGGTTGGAATTACCCTTCCAATGAATGGATAAAGTGCAATGTAGATGGAGTTGTGAGATCCAATGGCAGCCTGACAGCTTGTGGTGGGGTTATAAGGGATGCTTTTGGTCAATGGTTGCTTGGCTTTTCTCGTTTACTGGGGAATACAACTATTACTCTTGCTGAGCTCTGGAGGATTTATACTGCGCTGTCTTTGGCCAAGGAGAAGGGCTTGATGAAGGTCTGGGTGGAATTAGATTCAAAAATTGTTGTTAATCTCATAAACCAGTGATGTTCTCGGTCTCACCCTTGCATCAATATGGTGCTTGCTATAAGGCAATTGTGTGTTCCTCCTATCAGAGTGCATATCTCTCATATTTTCAGAGAAGGAAACAGACTTGCTGACTTTATGGCTTCTTTAGCTTTTGATTTATCTTTAGGCACACATGTTTTCTACTCCCCTCCCTTGGATTGTAGGTCCATTTTATTCCAGGACCAAATAGGAGTCTCCCTGCTAAGGAGAGTGCCTTTGTAGTTTTTCCTGTTTCTGTTGGGGTCTTTCCCCTCTCCAATTAACAAAAAAAAAAAAAAAGGTCATTTTTCAGCTAAGCTATTAAGGTCAATAGAGTCCTTGGTGTTGGGGCCTAAATGTTATGAGCGGTTCCAATGACCAACCATTGTTATCAAGGGGAGAAAAAGAAAATGCATGGACGGTTGAGGAAATAGAGTGAAGCGTGAAGAGAAAATGTACATTGGAAAAGTGCAGGGTAACTCACCAACACTAGGATTGGAAAAGGGAATCAGCTGCCAAATCATATTCCCCACAATACTTCCTATTATATATGTATTCTCAGGAGTAAATTAAATCTTCAATAACCCCATGTCATTGCATTCCATGGGATTATAATATATCACATGATATATGCCCCTAAACCACAAAACATCTAAAGCCCATATCAATTGCTTTTCAAATAATCAAGAAAAACCAAATCTTCAAATTAAAATTCCTCACAGCTACAAAAATATGAGTACAACACCTAAAGTCAATCATGGTTGAATAGGTGACATTTATCAAATTCCAAAGTCAGCCGGCTTCTACTCTACAGTTGGTACTTCATATTCTGTCATTAATTACTACTACAGGAAAATTAGATGAGTGACCATGAATCTGAAACATATACCCAATACTGGTGTATGCTAGCTAAATAAATTGTCACCCGCGCATTAAATCAATGTCAATATGGGAATTACGCATGTCCAATGGACGCGATGCAGGCCAAGGACTTAGAGATGAGGTTGGAGTAAGATTTTGATTTGGGGGAATGCTATTCACTGCAACTGGATTATGAACAACCTGATGATCTGGCTCTATACCAACTTCTGCACCTTCAGAATCTTCCCTTTTCTTGTTCTTTGTCTTTGATCCACCCCACATGAAGCTCCCAACTATCACCTGTAATCACAACTGATCAAATCTAGCCATCCAAAATAATACTAGGGATTTGCAGGTGGATGCACATAACCATTAATTAAACTTTAAAATTGAATGTGTTGCTAATGTTTATGTGAGAATAATGATTTTCAAGATATAATATCTTGGCAATAGTAAAATACATTTACCTGAACCAGACTTGCTGCAATCAGCACTCCACCAACTCCTCCACCGATGACACGACCATCAGGACTTGCAAGGGAAACACTTAATCCACCAGTTCGATTGCGGGAGCCACCACTATCAGCAAGCAAGTAAGAGCCTGACAGGCACAATATCTCAAACGCCCCTATTGAGGCCAAACTCCACCAATTATTAAACATATATAATATAACCTTAACATGCGAAAGTGAGTTATGAAGGAGAGAAAAAAGTAACAAAACAAAACAAACTGATATAAACAACAGGATGGTGCTTGATGTATGAAAACAACAACTTAAAGAAACCAAACATCTATGAATCTGACTATGAGCTAGAAAGCTGTAAATTATAGACATTTCTAATTCAAAATATGAAACTAGGATAGCCAAGCACTTGGAGTCAGCTTCAAGGATTTTTTTACTCAGTAGATTACTAGATTAAATAGCATTTGAGCAACACGGCCAATGTAGTCAATCATATATGTATATAGATACTAGATACATACATAGGCATGCATTGTGAATCAAATATCTGTCCAGTAACACTCAAGTTTTCAATACTCTGCGCGTCTGAAAATTAAAAAAGGAGCTACAGTACATGCTCAAGAGGCCCAGATATACAACAAGTTTAAATCAGCCACAAGACAGTCTTTATATCCATAAACACTGTCAATTTCAACTTCCACACATGAAATAGAAACCTTAAGCAAAGCCATTCTCCAAAAATAACAAAAGAATCTTCATAATCAATAAATCACAGTATCTTCATAAAGAATTACCATGTTCGATTGTATACATGCATTATGCAAGAATAAACATGGATATGTGCATTTAAACAATCGTAATTATTTACGAACCTATAGGTGTATCCATACATAGATGAACGTTACACTAAGAAAGTTCCAAACCTCATATGTGACAGTGCCCCTGAAGTTGAAGGCTGACGAAGTGTCACAGTAGAGACAGCCACCATTGGCTGACAAAATACATATAGCTCTAGGTCCCTGCTGAGAAAATAGCCATGATTTTTGTTGCAATGTCCTATAGAGAAGGAAAAGCACAATGTTCAAAGAGTTTCTCTAAATACTCACACAAATGGCAGAACATATGGCACAAATACAAGGGGATCATCACTCAAAATCATTAAAAGAAACAACAAAGAGTTTCAGGAGCACAATTATATGTCTTGAATGAAATTATTTTCAGGGAAAGTATCATAATACATGCTTTAACGGTTTCATGAAAAATAAGCAGCACTTCAACAAATTGACAATTTTATACCTTCCCACATTATTATCTTCTTTACTACTGTAGACATCAATTTGTCATAATACTTGTTTTTGGCTTTACTAAGTGAACATTTTTCCTTTAAACAGAAAATAGTGTACATGATATCAACATATAGGGATGTACATACACTAGAAAACAGAAAGATTCCTAGAAATTGTTTAAAAAAACTGTGGCATACTTCTCCTATTGCAATGGTGATGACATGAGGAGTGAAACCCATCCCAGCTGAACCAGACATCAATTCACCTGGCAACAACCACTCAAACATCAAACACAGAAAATATATATTTAAACCATATTAATATAAATCAATCCCCCTAGGGGAAATCAACCTTACAGACAGAACCAAGCTGGTCCTTATTATAAACATTTACTAATTTAGAGAGTCCAGATAAAGAACTTTGCTTATTTCTTTGCCCTGTATATTAGCTAGATATAAAGGTCAACCAAAATGAAAGTGTAAAATCAAGCACACTTCAGGTTACATATCTCATAATCATAATAAAAATATAGAACAGTTTAAATAAGAAAAACATAAAAACATAGGCCCTTGTAGAATAATGTCAATGTCAATATGTTGAACAGTTAAGTTCCTGACTAACAACCAAGATACTTTAGCTACAGTGATACTGCTTTATACGACAAGTTAAACAGAATTTATCCATCCTACCCATAAGCCATTGCATCAACAAACTCAACTAATCCTGTCCATTTTCTCATTAACTGAGTTGAGGTTTGAGATTACAGTTATGCATCTTGTAGGGACAAAAGCAAAACAAGGATCTTGTCACTCGTGCTAAGACCCGCATTACTTCACACATGTTACTTGCTGAAATACCATGAAACTGTTATCTAGATGCATATTTGCACCCTCAATATTTTTACCATTCACGGGTCAACAGTTTATTTTATTTCTATCATATTGTCTCACATGCTAAATTTACTACATATTGTAGTATACATTTCAGTATTGGTGGTCCGTAACAATATCATAATATCCAACTTAGTTTTTTTTTTTTTTTTTGGTTGCTTTCTACTGTACTCATCACCTATACACTTGTTTAGAAAACTGATAATTAGTCAATATTGGAAATTTCTCTTCTGAATATTGATTACTATATACCTGTTATTATTATCAGGTGCAGTAATTAATTGAAACAGGTAATGGTTTGATTCTTGTTTCTTGAGAAATATTATACTTTTTCTATTTTAAAACAAGGCAAATGCTAACAAGTGCTTTTAAAATACTAGTTAAGGAACCAAACAATGGTTGGTCGCAGTGGAAGTGGACTGTGATCCTAGGCGGACTTTACTGCAAGGTTCGGGGTTCGAATCTGGAGTCGCCACCTCTAGAAGGACTTTACCTAACCACCACCCCCGGCCTGAGGGTTAAACCCACAGCTATGTTTGTGGGGATTCCCCAGTGAAAGACCCAAACAAAAATACTAGTTAAGGAATCAAAGTGAAAAGTATTTATTAGAAAGTACAACTTTTTAAGTTATCGGCATATTAAATATTATACATTCCCAAAAATTATTTTTTTCTATTTCCTAATTCCTAACTAGTGACCTTAAGTCACTTAAGTCACTCATTAGCAAGTTCATTAAATAACTAGCTTACCACTCATGAGTTGCAAGAATCTTTATTCTTTTATTTGATTTATATTTCCATTATCATTAAAACAAGTTTTTAATTAAATTAATCACTTTTCAAATAATTTAAAAAAAAAAGTAGAATTTAAAAAATACTCATGATTGCCATGTATTCTTATTAGTTTTGACAGTGTTCCATGCTTTTACAATCAATTGCGATTTTTTAGCAATTTTACATGCAATTTAGGCACATAATTAGAAGCTCCACTAGACTTCTTTCTACCATGTCCTTTTCACTCATATTTCAAGTTAAAAGCACATCAATTTTAGACTTGACGTGAAGTGGTGCTAGCTATAATAAATGCATGACATTAATGTATTAATATGTATTTGTTGTGTTTAAATAATGGTATTTTTTGGTTTAACCACGGGTATCAGGTAATCCTGTTCGATCCGGGAATATCCACATCATGGTGGGGCTAGCTCTCCCAGCAAAGATTTTTTTCCTCCACAGGACTCGAACCCGAAACCTTACTTATGGGAAATCAAGCATTTGAACTAACCCCGTTGGTTTTTAATTAATGGTATGGTGGCTTCACAAAAAAAAAAAAAAAATAAATTGTCAAGTAAAATGAAGATTTCAAATGGCAAAGTCAGAATCCACATGTCAAATCAAAATTCAAATGGCAAATTTCTTTTGCCTCAAAATCCAAATGACATAGTCAAAGAAGATCTTCCTTTTATATATAATATTAAATATTAGTTTAGATTGTGTTCAAGGTTTCACACAAGAATGAAGAAAGTCATTATAAACCAACCATATTTGGCTCCTCTAAAATGAGGAGGTGAACTTCAAAGAATAAAGTGTAATGATATTCATTCATTGAAAAATCAACTATTGAGATTATAATCAAATACATACATATGTATCACAAATTATGGAGTTGTAAAATTTTCAACAATTGATTTTTCGATCAATGGTTATAATTTCACACTTAATCCTCTAAAATGCTCCTTTAACTTTAGATGAGTCAAATCCAAACCATAATTTTTGACAAATATAATTACATTTGACTAAATAACCCTTTTACTCCACTGATACTCTCTCCCTCATTCCACTTAGTGGAGACTACTAAGAGAAAAGGATAAAATTAGAAAAAAAATAATTAATGTCTTCTTGGTTGTCTAAAGTGACAAACAATTTGAAACCAACCAAAACTTTCAAAGTGACAATTATTTTGAAATGATATTGATGTATAATGTATTAAAATCATAGTTATCAGATTAATTCTAAGCAGGTTTCCATTGATGTAATTTTAAATCACGACACCTATTAGTTCAAGTGGCGGAAGGAACATAATATAATTCCCTTTAAGCAAGGTCACACAAGTCTTTGAATGGAAAAAATAGGCATTGGGACTTGGGAGAGCTTCCCCCTCAACCCCACACACACACACACAAAAGACATAGTTCATTTGACTCGACTTAAATTAGTTAGGGTCCATTGCGCCTTCATATATTAAGTCTCAGACAAAACAAAAAGGGTCATGCTACATGATTAATTTATCTGTTTTCTGAGATTAATGTATAGCAGTATAGGTGTAAATTGTTGTTTATTATCTCATACACGATACGTAATAATTTGTACCTATACATTAATCTCAATAAATCAAAATAATACATAATTTGTACCGGTGCACTAATTTAATAAACCAAAATTTTCATCATGCATACATCCCAATAAAAACATGTATCTTTATTGTGGGTATGGTAAAAAGAATTGATTTATTGAGATCAAGGACATGTATAAATTGTCAACTATTATCTCACAGACAATAATAATAAATAATGCAGAAATTTAGGAAACACTCAGAGCATTTCAAGATGTTACTTGTAATATTTAAATAATAAAATTTATTTTATTCTTTAAAAAACAAGTAATGGTCAAAACAATCAAGCGTTTCAACATGTTAGCTGTAATATTTAAATAATAAAATTTATGTTAGTCTTTAAGAAACAAGTGATGTAATGGCCAAAACAATAGTAGAATTTATGCTAATCTAGTAATCTTTGAAAACAAGTGATGTAATAAGGGCTGAAACAATCGAGAACTCTGATAGTTTTATAGCAAAATCCACAAATAATTTGCACAGATACAATGCAAAAATTTCAAAAACCAAAACTTTGAAAGCTCAACCACTTCTGCACACAACCTATCTATCTTGTAATCATCAGAATTTTGAGTTGAATGAAACCAATAGTACCACATTAGAGTATAAAAGTCATTGTTAATTCAGTTCATTTTGATATTAGAATGCCAGAATGAATAAACAAACAAACCTTAACTCAAAAAAACAGAAAATATATAACCAAACAACAACACCAACATATAAAAGCTGGAATAGAGATTTACCAAGAGAAGCCAACTGCTGTTTCTTCCCAGAACCAGGGGGCGCCCTCTACCCCTTTTCTGGCCTTGTGTCAATGTTCCAGGATGAGTAGCTGGTGTTGGAGTCAATGCCAATGACACAGCTCCATCAGGCCCATATTTTCTAGGCCTTCCTCTCTTCCTTTTGACAGGTTCCCCAGAAGGAGCACCAACATTGATACATTGAGATGAAATTCCAGAAGATTCTAATGGCAATGTGGATCCAATGGTACCACCCCCAATGCTTGATTGAAATGGAAGATTAGGATTAGACAGTGAACGGATGTTACTGGGTGAATTATGCAATTCAGGTTGGTTTCCAGAACCAGGTATTCCTCTCTGCAAATAGTAAGATGCAGACCCAGATAATGCCATTTGGTCCCCTCGATCCATGCATTTACTTCAACTTCCTTTACAAGAAACTTTGACACTCCCAATATTCAATATGCCAAAGTTCACCACCTAGCTCTGTTCTCACATACAGTCAATGACAAATTTTGTGAAAAAAAGGGGGAAAATGCACAAATCAGAAAAATCATAAAAATCAATGAAATCCAATGTGCAGTCACTGACAAGAGTGTCAACAAGTGCTTAAATTATATCAACAATTCCTGTAGTTTGAGAAGAACAACACAAGTCCTTCAAATCAGAAATGGAAGTACCCTATTGAAATATACATATGAAGGTCTGATATCTATCTATATGTGTTGAACAAAAGGAAAAGAAAAGGACCCAATACTTAAAAGGCAGCCAGACATGAAGAAGACAACAAGATAGATCAATGAAAAGAATGGAAAGCCTAGCTAGAAGGCAATCCACACAAACAAAGGAAACAGTCTAGAAGACTAATTAAAGAGAAGACAAAAAGAGAAGCTAGTTACAGCTTACCAAACTACTATATAGAAACAACAAAAAGGCTTCACATTGAAGATAAAGACCAGGTGAACTGTAACATGTCCACTCTCACCAACCCATAATCAAACCTTCAACATTAAGCAATTTCCAAGGTAAACCCCATACCCCATAAAAACAGAGCTCACCCTTTGATGTCAACACCCAGAATTTTTTTTTTAAAAAAAAAGAAACTTTTTTTAAGTAGAATCAATTACAATTCAGTTTCAAATTCAAGTAAAGAGCACAAAATGTCATGCTGATACTGAAACAAAACAACCGAAAAGGTCACAACCTTGGTAAATTAGGTGAAGACTAGAACAGATTTCACAAGCCAGACATAAGAAAGAGATAATGCTATGAATGCATCATGAATAATTTCATTTCAAAGTATGGAGAGAGAGAGAGAGAGACAAGTACTAACATCTGAGGAGAGAGAGAATCAAAAAGGAGTGGTGGTGATGCACATCCTCCATGAAGAAGTGGAAGCTAGTGAGAGTTGAAAAACGTTCAACGGTTTCATGGGGGAATTAAAGAGCGGTGGGTGACAGTAGTGCAGAGAGAGAGAGAGTAGTATTATGTGTGAAAGTGAGAAGTGAGTGAGTGCAAAGAAATGACACAGAAGGAGAACAACAACAACATTAACTACATAATGTGAAAAAGGAAAAACAAAACATGAATGTTGAATAGTGTTGTGTGTCTCTCTTTCTCTCTCTCACTTGGTGTGTGTCAGCTGCACAAGTCCTTATCGGATTGCATATTTTTTCAAGGGCAGACCAGAGGGTCTCAGATTTCTCTCTCCTCTCCTAGTTGGGGTTGGGGTGATTAATCATGAATGATGCTGTGGAGCTGGCTATTCTATATGCTGTACTCACTGGCATTTCACAAAAAACAAAACTTCAACAGAAAAGCACTTCTTCCTTGTTTGGAACTGATTTGGATAAACACTTAATAATTGATTTTTTTGTTGCTTAGTTTTAAAAAATAAATTAATTAAATTTCAAAGTACTATCAATGTTGAATCAAATAAATAATGAAACGATGAGTTGCATACAAGTTAGTAAACTTTATTTGTAAACGTGAGGAAATTAAATTTGAAATTTTTATTCTAAGAAAATTTTATTAATTTCATCATAAATATGTAATTTTAAATTTAATTCTTAGAATTTATAAATAAAAAATTTTTATTTTTTATGCCCATATTACACATAAGTGTGTTTAGTTTGATTCAAAATCTTCAGTTTTCTTTTTCACAAAAAAAAAAGTTTGATTCAAAATCATGAATTTAACCAATATTTTTACTACATTTATAACTTAATTTTGGAGTAAGTTATACATGATTTAAAAAATATAAAATCATATATTGTCAAACACGTTATTTTATGTGTGTTTGAATGTGAGCTTACAAAATCATTCAATCCACCTTTATTTACGCAAAATCAAACAAGCATTTTCCGGATTCATATCATGAGAAGATGCCATAAGATAAAATCAATATTTAGAAAATTAATATTAGTTTGGTTTAATTTATTTTAACCCAGCCATTATTATTTTTAGGAAAATGCTAACGACAGGCACTTGTTAAGGATCTAAAAATAGAAATGTTTATTGGAGTGTGTAGCATTGAATGTTGCAAATACAATCAATACTGTGATTTTCAACAAAAACTTTCTATATATAGATACTTAGCCAATGTCCTTAGAGCACGAGTTAGGAGTACCTTATTTTAACAATCATTGTGAAACAAGTTAAAATAAAATGGAAAATTTAAGCATAAAAAGAAAAGTTGTACTTAGTTTCATTCAATGGATTTGGAGTTAAATATTATGGACCACGGTCCACGGGGATTGTCAGGCGACGTTATTTATCCACGCGCGCGGTTTGGCGAATATTCTTGTATATATAATTCAGGTGCTAGATTGCCTCTAAATCATCGAAAATATCTAGGTGACTAAAACATATTTAGTATTAAATTACTTACTGAAATAAATAATAATATTAATAATTAAATAACTTTATTTCGCTATTTGGTTTGAATTTGTTATATGTTATTAAATTATGTGTCCCAAATATTTCATCTAAAATTTGTTTATTCATAATTTTTATATATATAGAATTTAACTCTTGAATTTAATGAATTATATATTATTATTACTATTAACTCCTATTGATTGATGATAAGAAATTTGATTATCCTTAATGAAAATCTTAAATTTAAATCTTATATCTATAAAAAAATAGATGCTAAAATAATAAATTGAAATTTTGCTATATCTTTTTATATATAACACATTTTTTTTCATTATGTAAAAGAATACACACCATTTTTTTCAAAATTAAATTATCTTTTAAATAATTATATTTTTAATCTATAATCTCAAAAACAACAACTAAAATGATGTGATAACACACTATTGGATGTATGTGTAAAACTTCTTTACACTTACAGTATATACCAATTAAATCCAAAGTTAAAACGTCAAACAATTCACAAAGATGATACTAATATATGTTAAATTTATCACATCAGTCATTTATCAGCTTAATTAACCTTTTGGGATAGTGGTGATTTAAAAATACGAATCCTAATATTGCATATAAAGTTAGCTCAAGGTCATAACTCTCTTCCACTCGAATCAATCATTGTTTAGTGGATGATCCATTAGGATATTTTTTATTCTTTAATCCTATATTTTCAATAATTTAAATCTAAAAAATTTAAAGTGTGTTTGATAAAACTAACTGAAAAGCTAGTTGAAAGCCGGAAAGTTAGATACAAAACTGCACTGAGAGCTCCCAAAAGAAAATAAATGTATGTCTAGATGAAGAATTTTAGAATTCTCAAATTTTGGTGGATAATGTTGAGTAAAATGTAAGTATGATCAGAGAGGAATTATAAATGTTGGTCTAAAAAGTAAAATATAAAATATAAAATAAATATTAAAATTTTCTCTCTCAATATGTGTCATTAGAAATTCCTTCTATTTATCATAAAAAACACTCTCATTTCTCTCTTTTACTATTTTAACACATGAAATCTAGTAATTTTAAACTACTATATCAAAACACAAGGTAAAAATATAAAAGGTGGGTCATAATATGATCAAAAATACTATATCAAAACTACTATATTTAGAGGGCGGGAGGCAATATGCTCAAGTAAAAAACATTCGCATCATAGTATGATGATTAATTCTCCCAATAAATTTTTTTATATTCATTAGACTTGAACCCAATAGTTCAATAAAAAATAATCACATTAAACTGGTTGACGTTGCCTAACTCGGATAAGACCTAAAATGTTGTCAATGGAATTGCTACAGAAAGCATAAGAAGGTAGCGCGTGTGAGATACCATGGGATGGTGACAAACAAACAGAGCTGACTGAAAAACGGGTTTGGCACTCAGAAAGATGGCTGACTTTGTTTGCATGTGACTTTTCTCTCTCTACATTCACTGCCACTGGCCCATCCCTCACCACCCAATAAAATATCTACTCAAAAGTTGGCTCTCTCTTTCACCTCCATCACACAACCAAGAATCTCCTTCACTATTCCTATTCACATTCACATCACACACAACAAAACAACATATTATATCATCATCTAATCTAATCCAATTCTAACAATCATTATCACCGTATGCAATTTGCTTTAAATAAAATTTAATGAAAGCACACACACGAGGAAGGAAGATGTATACAATCACTCCATAGAATGTTTGTTGGATAATGGATATATAAATGGTTATTAATTATACGGTAATTTATACTATAAATTAAGAAAATAGAGAATATGAGCACGTGTATGAAAAGAATAAAAATTTAATAAAATGAGTAAATTCTTAATTAAATATTCTCTGTTGCACTTGCACCATATTCTTTTAAAATAAAAAATTCTGTAAACGAGAAAATTATAATAAAAAAAATAACATCACTGGATGTAAAGTATCTTCGTGCCAGTCAACACTAATTATTAGTGCTCCCTTCATTGCAATTTTAAAGATATGTATTATGCAAGAATTTTAAAAAGAAAAAGGATTAACGTATTTTTATTTTTGACCCCACCAAACGTGCTATCAAAATTGGCAATTTTTTCATGTTTTGTTTTAATTTGAGAATGTTATTTTAAAAGTAAAATTAGATAAATTAATTTTATTTATTTAGATCATAAAGTTTAATTATTTTAAAATGAAATTAAAATTAAATATATTTTTGTGGGACTTATATTTAAAACATTAAAAGTTTTTATTTTTAAAAATAATTTTATTCATTACATAATTAATTTCTAAATGACACATTATCGTTACACAAAAATTTTTCGGTGAAAACAAACAATAACTTAATGCATATTTGGTTTAGGATTCGTTTGGTAGACATGATATACTATGATAGGATAAGAGCATAATAATCTCTTATCATATCATGTGTTTGATGTACATTGGGATAAGAGGCGGATAACATTATTTTGTCTTATCATACGTTTGAAATGGACAAATGACGATAGAATAAGATAAAAAATATTGATAAGACAAAATTACCCTTATTATAAACTTAAATTTAATTTAATTTTAATTTTAACTTTTCAATAAGCATACATGAATAAAAAATTTTATTTATGAAAAATATTTAAATTTAATAAAAAAGATAAAATTATTTTAAAAATATCAAAATTATCATAAAAAGAGGCGAGTGTGGGGAGAGAGAATGAGTGGAGAGGGGACGGAGGGAGAGGAGAGGAGAGGAGAGGAGAGTGGAGTGGAGAGAGGAGAGAGGGGGGAGAAAGGAGGGGAGAGAGAGAATGAGAGTCGGGGAGACTGGAGAGGACAGAGAGAGCAAGGAGAGAGGGGGAAGAAAGGGGGGGGAGGGAAAGAGAGGACAAGAGGAACAAATTTTTTATTTTATCCTATCACTCCCTAACTCAGTTTATCCCTTAGGATATAAGAATTACACTAGGAGAAAATGATAGGATAAGTAACATGATAAAGTTATTATATCTTATTGGTGCAACAAATACATTATAAATGATAGGATATAATAAAGCTATCGTATTATATCTCTTATCTGTCCACCAAATAAATACTTAAAGTATAAAAAGTAAAACAAAGAAAAATATCCTAATATACACTTTTACAAAATGTAACTATCCCCTCCTTTTAAAAAACTTATTTTTATAATGATTGCAAAATGGAAAGGAAATGTGCACATAATTTAAATTGTTGACTGTTGACTGTTATCTTTGTTCAAAGATTTATAATTGCTATACATAGCCTGAGTAACTACTCATAGCAATAAGAATGCCTATTAAAATAAATAAATCTGAGTGAAACGTATTTTTTACCCCAAATAATAATCTCGTGCTGAAATTATTATAATTCTTTGCGTGTCTTTCTTTACTGAATCCAACTAAAATAAATAACGGAGAGCTTTTTGCAGCATCTATCTGTTCTCCGTGTCTAAAGTGAAGATATAATTAAAAACAAAATCCTTGATTTGGCCCACATGAGATCATGAATTAGATTTTCTCTTCCAGATATGGAAGTACTTGAATTCTGAGTTTATAGATAATACCCAAACCTTGGAAGACAACTTTAATGTTTTTATATTGCATTTGACATTGATCTGTCCACATGCTAATCCAATCCAATGTTGTCCTTAGTATTTTTCATAAATTATAATAACAAATTCATGGTTGTTCCTCACTACTTGCATACAATATATATGACTAGCTTTAGGAGCACTGCTTTATCTTTTTTTTCTATATAATATAATATAATTCCAATTTTCTTGGATGCACGTTTCTATGTTGTTTCTCTCCATTGCTTATTTTACATGATTTAATATAGTAATTTGAACTTCAATAGGTGAATATAATATGTTAGTTTCTCTCTCTTTACTTAAGTATAGTGTTTGATCCCTTTTTTTTTTTGCTTTAAAAGAAATTTTAAAACTGAAATTAAAATAAAATTAAAATTATTTGATAAATTGATAGTAGTTTTTTTAACTTAAAAGTCACTTTTGATATAAAAGACAATGAGAGTAGTTTTTAAAACAACGATTTTTTTTAACACTTTTGTTTATAAAAAATGAAAGAGCTTTTGTTAATAGTGTTTGGTCCAACTTCTTATATTTTAAGGAGAAAGAAGCTCATAAAAATAAGTTAAGGGTTTCTTCGTCGTAGTTGTGAGTTTTCAATTTTTATTTTTAAAAATTTTAATCAAGTTTTTACAACTAAAAATTGAAAACCTCTTTTCGTGGTTTTCAAATTGTCTATTTTGAAGACCACAAAAAGAGGTTTTTAGATTTTGATTTTAAGTTGTAAAAACTTAATTGAAAATTTTAAAAAATAAAAAACTTAAAATTCACAACCACCCCGAAAAGAGTCTAAATCTTTCTTACTTTCTACACACACAAAACACTTTTATATTGTATTCAATAATTTTATATATAGTATATTTTTTATCAAGCCAAACAATGAATTATACTATTTACTACATTGAGTGTTAATATTAATTAATGTTAATTTTTTAAAAGTTGAATAATAAAAATATATAATTAATTAATTCTTATTTCCATAAATTAAAAAAGCAAGTATGATGCAAAATTTAATGTATATACCAATATAAATAATTTTACATTAACATAAGATTCTATAGATATGATTTATACAATACAAGATTAGTCTAATATTGGAATAGGGTAGGTAAAATTGTCTAATAAAAATACATGTGTGTGTGAGGGGGGGGGGGGGGGGGGGAGAGATAGAAAGGCTTTGGTAAGATGTTTTTGTTGTGTACTTGCACTCATAAGAAGCTTAATGTCAACAAGCCATAGCTAAATGTAATTATACTTTTAGTGTTAAAATTAGTGGAAAAGACAATACTTACGAGTGGGTAGCTTGGTGGGTGGTCTAGGATAACCTTAGCCTTGTCATAATAATGGACAATTGGTCATGACAATTGAGTACTTGATCCTAAAGGTATTTTGATGTTTATAGTAAGAGTTATCGTCTCACGATGTCGATCTACGATGGACTTGAACCTAGCGAAGAGTTTCAAAGTCAATCAACCATGATGGTAAGGATACCTATAAGGTCCTCTGATTGATACCTAAATCAATAAAAATATAATATGATAATAGTGTGTAAACAAATCAAGAAAATGAATTGGATTAGGTTAAGGTTGTTGGTGTTTGTAAAAAAGGTAATTATGGTACCTTTACAAGGGTTTATAATAAAGCCCCCTAAAATACTTGTAAAGGTAAATGAACATATTCTATATCCTTTTGATATATGAGGTTTTGACACATATCCATTATGTTATATTGAGATATTCTAGAAATAAGTTATCAAAGATTCTCAAGTTTAAATTTTTTAACTCTAATATTAAATATCAAATAATGCTTTGAATATGGTTAACTAAATATGTCTAAAGCACAATCATGAAATCCAAAATATAATCAAAATGGTAAAATAACTTTTTAGCCCCTATAAAATACCCGTTTCTTTATTTTTGTCATTAGAAAAATTTTTTTTTTGTTTCATCCTTATAAAATATTTAAGCTATTTTTTAGTTATCGGTGTTGATTTTACTGTTGATTATGGATGTGTTGAGCGCCCATAATAGTTATCAATACTTCATATATAAGTACCATGGCACATTTATAGAAGCGTGTTAACTTCCTTAAACTTAACTGATTTTTTTTTTTTTGTATATTTCCTCCTTCATATATATCACTAACAATGTGTTTAAAGAGGCTAACATTATTGTATAATGTATCAGGATACTGCACATAGAGAAAAAATTTTCCAGGAACGAAAATTAAAATTAAGGTATTTTACAGGGACAAAAAAATATTTTACCCAAAATATAAACACCGATCATCAAAGAATAACAGTTATACAATTTATAGCCCTATAATAAATTGTTATCCCTAATATATCCCTTATTAATCGAATTTAATTTGAATAGTGGAAAATAATACACAGAGAAAGAAAACAGATGAGGTAGGAATTGAAAGAGCAAAGATTATGTTGGGTGATGAAGCAACCCTCAACCTCTATCTGTTGAGAGGAATAAGTGGTGTCTTTCGGTATAGAAAAGGTTATCTCAAGAAATGAGTATTTCTTTGACTAAGAAATCCTACTTGCTATTTGTTAGGAACTCCATCAACATCTTTATTTGCTATGAATAACAAAACAGTTAACTTTATAAATTAAACAATCACCCAATCTTTAAAAGGACGAGCTACCATTCCATTTATGACAATACAACTATAATCCTAGCTAGCTTTATTACAAACTATGATTACACTAATAATTAGAGTAAAGTTATGGAGCAACTAAATGAAGAAACTTAATGTTTTATTAAAAGAATGGTGTATTTGTTTTCACCTATATATAGCCATTTGATGTGGCGATATAATTGCAATTGCACTTTACATAATTAAAACATCAAAGAGAAAGATAGCACAGGCTGAAAACATTCCCTAACAATTGAATTGGTTTGGAAGAAAATAACCAGGAAGATATTTTCCTAAATTTTTATTTTGATTGAGAAAGGAACCACTCTCTCATCATATAAATCATATTGTTTTTTTTTAATTGGGTTCAAATTCACAGTCAATATAAAAAAAAACTATTTTGGGTCAATTGAAGTTCGGCCCAAATAAGCCTGAGGACCTTCACGCAGAGGGGAGTTACATTTTACTCCCCATTTTTTCTACTCACACCTCCCAATAAAACACACCCCAACCCCTCCCTACCGCACCTCCTCCACCACCACCACCCCTTCACCCTTCCCCCCTCCACCTCCACCGTCACAACCCCACCTCCACCTCCCAACACCCTTCATAACTCTTAATTTTTCTTTTTAAAAAACACTTCCGGAAATTAATTTCTGAAAAAAAACACTTCCGAAAATTAATTTCCGGAAATTTTCGAAAACCAACGATAAAATAGCTTCCGTACATATGTTTCCGGAAAAAAGTGGCTTCCGGATGTATATTTCTGGAAATATATATTTTTTACAAATTTTCTATTTTGGAGACGGAACTGAATCCGTCTCTAAATTCCGTCTCTAAATCAGAGACGCAATTTTTCCTTGCACATAAACGGGGACAAATTCCGTCTCTGAATTAGAGATGAAATTTAGAGACGGATTCTGTTTCATCTCTAAAAGTAAAATTTTGTAAAATATATATATATTTCTGGAAATATACATCTGGAAGCCACTTTTTTTTTCAGAAATTTCTGGAAATATATGTCTGGAAGCTATTTTTATCGTTGGTTTTAAAAAATTCCGGAAGTGTTTTTTTTCCGGAAATTAATTTCCGGAAGTGTTTTTTAAAGAGAAAATTAATAGAGTTATGGGGAGTGTTGGGAGGTGGAGATGGAGGTGGAGGTGGTGGAAGAGGTGGTAGGGTGGTTTTAAAAGTTACAAACATTATGGGGGTGCGAATAGCAAAAGGGTGTTAAAAGCAACTCCCCAACAGAGGTTTTATCAGGTGATGATCCACGGTTGTGGAACCAAGTTCTAATTCTAAAAAGTGGATTGATACCATGAATGAAGAGATTAAGTACCTGTTTGGTTTAAATTCTAAGCCATCCAAAATCAATTCTGCAGAATTGATTTTAAATCACTTCCGTCCAACGTACTTCGTAAAGCGTGCATCATCCATCTCAACCATTCAATTCTAGAATCAATTCTACTCAACTGTAAACCAAACGGACCCTAAGTCCATGAGGGACAATGATGTATGGGATCTTGTTCCATTGCTAGAAGGGGCGAAACCCATTGGTTGCAAATGGATATTTAAGATCAAGAGGGATTCGAAAGGTGATGTGGAAAGGTTCAAGGCTCGTCTTGTCGCAAAGGGATTTACACACAAAGAAGGAATTGACTATGAAGAAACTTTTTCTTCGGTTTCTTCTAAAGACTCTTTCAGGACTATAATGACATTAGTGGCGCATTTCGATCTTGAGTTACATCAGATGGATGTAAAAACAACATTTTCTAAATGGTAACATTGATGAGACAATTTAATGGTTCAACCGAAAACTTTGTTTCAAAAGATTCAAAGAATTTGGTTTGCAAACTTAAGAAATCCATCTATGGGCTCAAGCAAGCATCTTGACAATGGTATTTCAAGTTTCATCATGTGATCACCTTGTGTGGTTTTGAGGTGAATTTAGTTGATGACTGTATATACCATAAGTTATGTGGGAGCAAATGTATTTTTCTAGTTTTATATGTTGATGATATTTTGCTTGCCAGCAACAATATAAATTTAATGCATGAAACAAGAGTTTTTTAGCTAAGAATTTTGAGATGAAAGATCTTAGTAATGCATCTTTTGTATTGGGCATACAGATACACTGAGATCGTTCTCTGGTACTCTTGGGTTGTCTTAAAAAGGTTATATCGAAAAGGTTCTAAAGAGATATGTCATGCAAGATTGTAAACCAGGCAATATCCTTGTAGCTAAGGGAGACAAGTTTAGTCTCGATCAGTGCTCTAAGAATCCTTTGAAGAAAAGGAAATGCAGAAGATTCCTTATGCATCAGCAGTAGGGAGTCTAATGTATGTCCAGGTTTGTACGCGTCCAGATATTGTGTACGTTACAGGGATGTTAGGTAGATATTTGAGTAATCCAGGATTGGATCATTGGAAGGCATTAAACGTGTCATGCAGTACTTACAGAGAACAAAAGACTATATGCTCATATATCGGAGGTTGGATCAACTTGAGATCATTGGGTATACTGACTCCGATTTTTTGGGTGCCAAGACAGTATGAAATTCACATCAGGTTATGTATACATGCTACCTGGAGGTGCTATTTCGTGGAAGAGTGCTAAACAATCTCTTATAGCCTCTTCTACTATGGCAGCTGAGTTCATAGCATGTTATGAGACATCTAATCACGAAATTTGGCTGTGAAATTTTGTCACAGGACTACGTATACTGGATGGTATAGAAAGACCATTTAAGTTATTTTGTGATAATAAATCATCAGTTCTATTTTCCAACAACAACAGAAGCTCAATGAAGTCTAAACATATAGACATCAAGTTCTTGGTTGTTAAAGAAAGAGTTAAGAGTAATCAATTGTCTATAGAACATATTGATACAAACTCCATGGTTGCGGATCAGCTTACTAAAGGATTAATACCCAAAATGTTTCATGAGCACACTGCTCGTATGGGTGTTATGTCTTTAAATAATATTCAGTTTTAGTGGGAGTTTGTAATTTTTTGATGTTTTCTATGACATAGACATATTTTTCAATATATGTATGGTTCAAGTATATTTTCTGCAGAAATAAAGTTGTGGTATATTTAAACTCTGATTTTGTTATGGTTTGATCTCACTAAGGTTTAAGGAGGACCTAATGGAATTAGGCATGTTAAGATCACATTATATGAAAATTCCATACTACACATCACATCCATCATGATTCATGTTATTCATTTGTGTCAACATATGTGACTATTGATGGGTTTAGTTACGATAAATGTAACAAAGACTGCTTTGATCCTATGTTGCTATGATTGATGGACTGAATTGGTAAAAGATGCATTTGATAATTATATAATTATAAGGTAACACATATAGTCCAAGTGGGAGATTGTTGGATCCTTAATCCACCATTGGTCTTATATGTGAATAATTATATATTAAGAACATCTACGATTATGCCAAATTAAGAGTGATCAAATAAATTATATTGGTCAGTTATGTATCTAAAAGGATATGAGACCTTTAATGTGTGGTAACTAAAGGGTAATTTTATTTTGTGATGGATAAAAATAGAAATACCAAAAGACAACTTTATTTGTCTATAAATAGGTTAGGTCCTCATATCACACTACGTTCTTTTCTTCTGATATCCCATTATCAGAAAGAGGCAGAGAGATTGCTAAAGGGTTCTCTCAAGAGAGTACGTGTTAATCTAAGGCCAAACCGCACCACTCTCTCTTCATCATGAATTCAAGTATGTTTCCGCTTTTGTTTCTGATGATTAACATGATAAATTCAGGGATATATAGATGATAGTTTTCATTAGGCTTAAATTTGGTTCTAACATTTGATTCCCTATATTAACCAAAATCTAAAAATTATAAAAGTTCAATAGTTATAAAAAATAATATAAAAAATAATAAATACTTTTAAAACTTTAGAAAATATCTTATAAATAGACATTCTCAAAAAAGCTCCTGAAGAAAGATAGGAGGCAATAAATTTTTAACATAAAATATTTGATCTCTTAGGTAATTGCATATTATAAAACAATTTTGCTTTTATCCATTTGGAACACCTATGATTGGAATTATAGACCAATCTCATGCAAACCATCCAAAGTCCAAACTCCATGTTACTAGATTGACTCTAATGGAATCCTTTTAAAATAAGAAAAATATAAGTATATATATTTTAAAAAATAAAATTGTAGTAATAAAAATCTAAATGAGTAAAAAATTATTTAAATTTTATACCACTAAAACTCTTATTTACCCTATTTTTTTGCATATTTGTCCAGTCATTTTATTTTAGTAATATCAAAAAGACTCACTTGCCCTCGATCTCATAAAGGGCAAAGCCGCGCAATGATAAGTGGAACACTTCGGATACATTGTATCTAGAATATATTCTAGAGATGTTGCCTGAACTCAAAGAGGTAGATCCATAGCTTCTGAGATCCGTGGCCTTTTGGCTTTTGTTGCTTACTAAAGGGTAAATAATTACTTAAATGAAGAAACAACTCCTTCTCTTTCTAATATGTTTTTGAGATTTACTTCGTTATATTAAGAAATTGGAAGAATTTTGTAGAAAACTCTACACTGTTAATAAATTAATACTTCATTTAAAGTTCATAGTATTAAATATTTAAATCATTCATTTCATTAGTTTTGGGCTCACGGCCACTGATGCTTCTGCAGTTTTGGGCCTGAGGCCCGCTATCATTTTGCAGGCCTGACCGAAAACACTAGAGGCAGAACAAGACCAAAAGCACAAGGCTAGTGTTCCTAACTTCAGTTTCACTTCAATTAAGTATGGAGGTTTCTGCGAGACCTCTAACTACATTTTTAACTAAACTATCTTACATTAAAATTTGCTCAATAGCAATTAGCAAAGGTGCAACAACTAAGAAATACAACAAAATTGTCAAAAAGAATTAAAAAAAAAAGGAACATTTTAGGCTTCTATTCATTTAATTGTGCATTCAACAGCTTCATAGCAATTCTCAAGGCCAAGAAGAAACATTATGCAATTTGCAGTTCATTAACCTGGCAGAAACATTATTTTCTTTCCCGTGGTTAATGATGCAGTGATTTCAACAACATTATTTAACTACAAAGGCTTTTCCCAAAAGAACATTAACTAACTTATTTAATTAAAAAAGCAAAAGCTAGGCCCGACTCTTTTATTAAACAAATCAAGCCAAACTAAGTCTTAAACGAGCTAGACTATAGGCTCTCAATGAACGGTCTGACCTATTTCCGTCCCTCCGTCCCTAAGCATAAGAGGCAAAATAAAATACTCGTGTGGTACTAGTGGTAGCCAAGATGTCAGAACATAAAGTAAGAAGACCAACATCCCATGAGTTTGGATTTGTATATGAATCTATTTTTACTGGTATCTGCTTCCACAAAAACTAACAAGTAACAAACAGTTAATGAGCTCTAGGAACATTCACACACGAGTTGTTCTATCTGTTCTATCGTATAATACAAGAATCTGTTTATACACCCACACCAGTTTACCAGTATGTGAAAAGTGAAAAGCCCCTTAAGTTCAGATTTGTATATCATTTCGCTTCTTAAAAACATAAAAGAATTGCTTGACTAAGGAACCTGTGGAGATGAATGCTTTCTGATGATCTACATCCATAACACATGTTCTACCGAACATTAATGTCCAAACCAATTTCTTTGCCATACATAGGATAAATACATTATTGTCAAATCAGACATCCTAGAAAGGACTCATTGTCCTAAAAAGTTATCCTTTTGCAGTTAATTTCACTCACTTGGATAATTTTTTCTTCCACTCATACAGATTATAATCACCTGAATCCAGAACACAGAAATCAAGTAGTTGATGTTGACTCTAAATCAAAAATTTGAACCTTTGTGAATGTGAAACATTAAGACAAACAAACAAGTATTTATGGGCTCACAATGCTCAGATTCAGCCTTGCATAACAGTAAACTAAAAAATAGGCCCCAGCTATCCCTTACTAGCTAAGAATGTAAGCAAATTTTATGTTGACAATAGTCACTAGAACTATCACATTACTATTCTTAAAAATTCAAAATCAAAGCACATAAGCAGATGCTCATGTGATCAGAATGGTCAGATCAGACTTAAATAACAGGAATCTCAAAAATGGACACCAATTACACCTTGTCAGTTCCCCTAATAATGGACCATATGAAGTGCTCACAGAAAGTACATAACTCATCATGGAAACAAAATGCTAAACTCTCTTCACGTCCACAAGTAATTTACGAGACAGACATGACATATATGTGCAACCACCACAAAAATAAGTGTAAAATTGTATCAATCAATTACAAGATGTCAAGATGTAAAGGTAGAAGTAGACAGTTGAGTAGAGACAAAATTGTAAGAGAGGGACAACAACTACAATAAAATTAGTCACCTAATATACAGCTCACACCTTCATAGTCATATGGCTGAACAGAAAAAGGACATCAATCCTCAAAACAATTATATCATCTATCAATTTCAACGCATTGTCTCAAATTACACATGTCAAACCTCATTTGTCAAGCTCCATTGCCTGGGCAGCTTTAGCTTTAGCCAGAGCTGTCATCTTGGTCTTCAATTTTCTCTTCCCCACCTGAAATCCACTTCCACCCTTCTTTTTCTTGTCACTACCATCAACCTAAACAAATTTGCCCAACAAAAACAAAATACAACCATTAATCCTTAACACATACAAACACCACAGAGAACAATTTAACCTCTCTACTTTTAATTTTCCTTCCAAAGCTTGAATCTAATACTTCAGCTTTCAAGTAATTACTAAGAATAGCAAGTGAGAGTTTTAATTTGAACCACTAACTCAGTAAACAAAAAGTTAAGAACTTTTTGCATAAAAAGTTAAATCTAAAACAAATATAGGAAACCCCAAATAATATTTCGATTTGTTTTTTTGAAATAAATAAATAAAACAACTGAGCAGAAGATGAAAATTGAGAAATTAACTCTCACTTTCATGTTGTTTTTCTTTGCTTGGAGCTTCTTGTCTTTCTTTTCCTTTTCTTGCTTCTCTCCTGAAAGAAAAGAAATCACCACAATCACGAAATCAGAACATGAACCATCGAAACGTGAATTTGAATTGGGGGAGAAATCGAAGGTAAGAGAGTACTTCGGAGATCGAATTCGTGCTGCTTCTTTCTCTTGGCGAGGTTGTTCTTCTTCGACATTTTCCCTACCTTTGTGCACAATCACAACACACAGTTAATTTCAGAAAACCCTAAGCTCATATACGAATTTCAGAAAACCCTAACTCATCCGAACTTCAGTTATTTTACATTTAGCCCTCCAATTTGTTGAATTTACAAAGTTTTCCTCAAAGCTTTTCCTTATTACTTTTAGGGAATAAGTTTTTTACCCCGAGATTTGGGTTTATTATAAGAAGTTATAGAAATGTTTATTTTGATTTTTATTTTTATCAATTGTGTATTCTGATTCTGAATAGGTGAAGGAATAAAAATTAGATTTTTCGTCGAACGATCATAATTGCTTTAAAAGGTAAAAACACTATGTATTTTTTCAAAATATTAAATAATTGTACTTTTATTTATATAATATAATCTTTTACTTCAACAATATATAAGGATTTTTTTTAATTACTAAGGAGGTATTGGATTTGAAGAGAAGAGATTAAATTCTAGCAAATCAGTCACTTGTAACATTTAGATGTAAAATAAATAGTTTCTTTAAGAGATACTAGTATCATGTGTTAAATCCTACGAGCTAAGCAATCTTTGTTGAATGAAGATGATTTAATCAAATTTTATTAAGTAATAATGTAAATTAAATATATATTTTCCAAATTATGAGTTGATTTCTGAATGTAAGCTAAGTGAGAAGCTAGACTTATTACTAGATTTCATGTACTGGGAGCAATTTTAATAGAAGTTGTTTTGTGTTATTATCATTTTTTATGATGATTATGTTGTTTTTTTTTATTAAATACCCCAAATTTGATATCAATATCTAAGGGGGTTCTTTGTTAAGCATTAATGCTTATATAAGCACGTGATGTTTTAAGGTGAAGTTACACTTACATGGGAGAATGTGGAATCATTTACTTATTTTATTTATAAGACAATTCAGACCAAATTATACATATTAAAAAAATATCTTTTAAGTAATTAATGCATTGATTTTAAAAAATTATTCTATAATATTCCAAATTACTCATATTTAAAATTAAATTTTACTACCATAGTAATTATGTCAATTTAAAACCTTTAATGATCAACAAGGATAAATATGAGAAAAAAAATTTAAATGTTTCTAAATTTGTGTGCTTTATTTTATAACTAGAACCATAAAAAATTTCAAACATTATTTTATAAATAGGATCAGAGAAAATATGGATTAATAAAAATTAATGTTGATGAGGTATAATGATAGAGGTATAGTTTAATAAATTTTTAGAGTTATGTTATTGAGAAGATTTATTCAAATTGTAAAAAGTAGAAATGGATAATATGTAATGATAAAACCCACTTAAAAATAATAAAAAGTTAATATAAGAGGTGCATAGTTTGGAGGTGCGAACCATCCTGAGTGGTTATTGCAGGGGTTCAGGGAGACTATTCTTCATTGCCAGGTGATTGACCTCCCTTTGGAAGGGTACCAGTACACATTGCCAGGTGATTGACCTCCCTTTGGAAGGGTACCAGTACACTTGGAGTAGGGGTAAAGGCACTCCTAGAGCCGTGGAGGAGAGGCCGGATAGAAGTATGGTTACCCAGGGGTGGTTGGACATTTACCCCCATAGCAGATTGCGGAATGCAATTGCTTGCAAGTCAGATCATTCCCCTATAATTTTGTGTTTATCCCATCATAACAATAAACATTTTTTGGGCAATTTCAAATTTGAAAATGCTTGGTTGCATGAGCCAGATTTGGCTGATATTGTCCAAGCGGGTTGGAACAAAGAGGACCAGGTAGATGTCATGAAGCGCATTGCTAGCCGTACAGAAGACATGAACCTTTGGGGAGAAAATTAAGATCCAAATATAGGGTAGCCATATCAGATTGCAAACAAAGGATGGAAGAGCTTCGTGGGTGCCATGATACCGACTCTATCCAGCGTTACAATATGTTGCATGATAAGATGAATTGTCTTATTATGCAAGAGGAAGCTTTCTAGAAGCAAAGGGCGAAGGTGTTTTGGCTGCGTGAAGGTGATGACAATACCCGATTTTTTCATGCAATGGCCAATGCTAGAAAGAAGAGAAACGTAATTACTGCGTTGACGGATGAGGATGACCGAACAGTAGAGCACCAGGCTGGTTTGTGTGATGTGGCTAAGGGGTACTTTAACAATTTATTTGGAGCATCTGATTGTGAACCTTCCCTTATTGTGTCCAATCTGGAGTCGCGGGTTTCATGCGAGGATAATGAACTCTTGACAAAGCCTTTCTCTCTTACTGAGTTTAGGAAAGCACTTTTTCAAATGAATTCTGACAAGGCCCCGGGGCCTGACGGGCTCAATCCCGCCTTCTTCAAAAGGTTCTGGGAGTTATGTGGGCCAGAAGTTTTTCATGCAGGGACAGAGTGGCTTGAGAGGGGGGAGTTCCCACCTCACCTAAACACTAGCATAATCTTGCTGCCTAAGATAGATCACCCGAGGACTATGAAAGATTTGCGGCCTATCTCTCTTTGTAACGTCATCTATAAGATCATTTCCAAGGTGCTCGCAAATAGATTGAAAGGTGTATTGCCAAAGATAATTGCTAAGGAGCAGTCTGCTTTTATTGAGCATAGGTCCATCTTAGATAATGTGCAGGTGGCTTTCGAAATCATTCACCACATGCGAGGTAAGGTTAGGGGGAAGGTTGGGGAAGTCGCTCTGAAAATCGATATCAGCAAGGCATACGATCGCATGGATTGGAATTACTTGTCACAAATCATGCTTAAATTTGGTTTTGATGCGAAGTGGGTGCACTGGATGTTAATGTGTATGGGCTCGGTGCAATTCTAGGTTATGGTGAACGGTGAGGGAGTTGGCCCTATTCTTCCTAGGCGTGGCTTGAGGCAAGGTGACCCGCTGTCACCCTACCTTTTCATCATAGGAGCGGAAGGTTTTACTAGTCTCATGCACAGAGCCATGGCTCGAGGGGACATTCATGGTGTTAAAATTTGTAGAGGAGCTCCAATTGTCTCTCACCTGCTGTTCGCGGATGATTGCTTTCTTTTCTTCCGGGCCAATGATAAGGAGGGTCTATCAATGAAGAATCTCCTCCAAACCTACGAGAAGGCAACCGGGCAGGCAATTAATTTACAAAAATCAGAAATTTTCTTCAGTTCCAATACTCCTCATTCAGTTCGGACCACATTAACAAGTTTGTTTCAAGTGTCGAATCCTCTGGGAAGGGGAAAGTATTTGGGTCTTCCGTCTCTAGTTGGAAGAAACAAAAAGCAAATCTTTGGCTACCTCAAGGAGAGAACGTGAAGGAGAATTCAGTCTTGGTCTGGTAAACATCTTTCAAAAACGGGGAGGGAGGTTTTGGTTAAGGCAGTAGCCCAATCTATTCCTACTTACTGCATGAGCGTTTTCCTGATCCCTACATCTCTTGGTGAGGAGCTTCAAAGAATGATAAACTCATTCTGGTGGGGGTCTAATAGGGGCAGGGGAATTCACTGGCTCAGCTGGGACAAGTTGGCAATCCGGAGGAGTTTAGAGCTTTGGGATTTCGAAACTTTTATGCTTTTAATTTGGCAATGCTAGGGAAGCAAGGTTGGAACCTTTCTACTAACCATGATGCTATAGTTTATCAAGTTTTCAAAGCTAAATACTTTCCTCATGAGGAGTTCCTAGGGGCCCGGTTGGGCCATAATCCTAGCTTTATTTGGCGTAGCATTCACGCGCTTCACAGGCTGTGCTCAAAGAAGGAGCAAGATGGAAGATTGGCAATGGTAGGAGAATTAAAGCGTTCAAGGACCCGTGGCTGAAATCTATTATGCAGTCTCATGTCAGTAGCACTTGCCCTCGGGGTGGAGAGGAGTTAACTGTGCGGATTTCATTGATGCTAATAGAGGTCATTGGAAAGTTGATATGATCGGATCTTTTTTCTCTGCTGCGGATGTGAACAGAATCCTCTCAATTCACTTGTCCAGATTGGATAGTGAAGATTCTTTGATTTGGAAATCGAGTAAGGATGGCAGGTATTCTGTTAAATCAGCCTATTACCATATCACAGAAAATATGGTTGACAACTCTCACTATAAAGTTCAGGGGGATTGGAAGACTTTATGGAAGTTAAAAGTGCCCAATTGTGTCAAATTGTTCCTGTGGAGGCTGCTGCGGGGTTGCTTGCCAACGAAAATGAATCTGCAGCGCAAAGGAGTGTCGTGCCCAGCCACTTGTGCGTTCTGTGAATCAGCCTTGGAGAATGAGTGGCACGTGTTTTTTGGTTGCATGAACAACATTGCTTGTTGGCAGAAGGCTGGTATGTGGCAGTTATTGGAGCAGCCAGTTTCTGTCTCTGAAGGTTTTCAGGAGACAGCATTTTTCCTGTTGAGTTCCCTCCAATATAATATGAAGCATAAATTTGCAATGGTCTTATGGTCATTGTGGAAGCAACGAAATGAGAAAGTCTGGGAGGGGTGCAGCGGGCAACGTCAGAAGTGGTTACTCGTGCTCAGGAGGCCTTTACTGACTGGAATTGTGTGAAGTCTTGTGGTGAGGTTGGTATTACTTCGGTGGTGACATCCCATAATTTCTGTTGGTTTCCTCCTCAAGCGGGCAGGGTGAAATGCAATGTGGATGCTGCACTTTTTGCAGATCAAAATGGCTTTGGGGTTGGTTTATGTTTGAGAGATGACAAGGGTCAGTACATCAAATCTAAAGTCCTGTACCACCATGGCTCTCCCCCACCCCGGGAAGCAGAGGCACTTGGTTTGCTTGATGCTCTTTCCTGGCTTGGTGAGCTTGGGATGCTAGTAGTAGATATAGAGCTTGACTGTAAAGAGGTGGTGGATGCTCTCCATGGGGAGGCGGGGAGCCTAAATGAATTTGGTGATATCTTGAACACGTGCAGAGGGGAGTTAGATGCTTTACAAAACTTAAGGGTTAGTTTTATCAGGAGACAAGCTAATTATGCAGCTCATTTATTGGCTAGGGCGGCAAAATTTTATGCTTGTATCCATGAGTTTGATCATATGCCTCCTTGTATTTCCGAAATTATTAGCAATGAATTGAAATAAGTTTGTTGTTTTCAAAAAAAAAGGTTAGAGATTCTTTTTTTATATAATTAACTCTCTCAATAAAGATTTTTTTCAATTTATAAGACTCGAATCCCGACACTTTATTTAAAGGGAATTAAACAGGTATCACTTGAATTTGGTCATTAAAGATACTCTAAAATAATAAGAATTTTGATGCAAAGCACCATCAACACCAGGTGAAATTCCAACAAAACTGCCTTTGAGGTTTGAGCAATCAAAATGAAAACTGACATTAGAAACAATTACCTGCTAAGTACATCAGAATTCAGAACAACAAATTAGCAAGAAAAACAAAAGTTGAATATATATCCTCCTTCCCATTGATCCCTTTCTTTTTCTTATATTGGCTTCAAGGCAAGTCTTCCTAGCTTGTTACTAAGCCTTTCAAAGTTACTTCATGCTCCATAGTTTTCATTTCAAATATATAAGATAAGAGGTGTCTACTTACTAAAGAGTCTTATCTTATACAATAAAAAGAAATTAAAGGAAAACACTTGGCATCCCGGTATATAAATAGCATGACAGCTATAATAACACAGTTGGAGTTGTTAAGAGCATAATCTTTGACAAAAAAAAAAAAAAAGAGCATAATCAGAATCCCACCGTTCGAAACAATTGAGCATGAGAAGCCCTGTTGGAATTGTTAAACGCACAATCATTTTGTGTTTTCCCTAAAGCAAGACAGCTACAAGCAAAATTTCTGCACTAAAACATCATTATATGCAAAAGATACCTTTTAATTTTAACTATAAAGATAAACTACAAATCTCGATGTATATGCGGTAAAATATTTCAATATGTTTCTGTTCATATTATTTTCTCGGTCAGCTAAAGAAAAAAGGAAAAAGCAACTTTTTTCTCATAATAAGGTTTGAGCATCTACAAGACTACAACCAATTGAAATTTACTAGATCAACATTATCTTTATTTTAAATTAAATCAAATGCAATATATATCTAACAATAGGGTTGTTAATCTCATTCACAGAATATATTTATATTAGTTTAATTACGATATAATGTTTAGTGTTTTCGTCTTTTTCCTATCCCATACAAATGTTGGTTAACGTAGCATGGACACATTGATAAGATAAGCCAAGTCATATTTAAGTCTTCCAATACAATTGGCGGTGAAAATAAATAAATAAATATAATAAATTTACATTAATACCATTTAGTGATATTTTATAAAATGTAAAATTAATTCGAATTCATATAAAATAAATCACATTTGTAAATTGAGTTTGATTATTATACACTAACAGTGTAAAGAAGTTTTACACTGTCATTCAATGATGTGTTGACACATCAATTAATGAATATGACACCTCATATGTCATTAAACTCATTAAATGATGTGTCAACACATCCTGGATAACTGTGTAAAATTATTTTATCCTGACATTGTATAGTTATTAAATCCTTTGCAAATTTATATTCAAATAAAAAATTAATTAAATATAAGTAAATATGCATCATTAATACATACTTATGAAATTTTTAATCTTAAAAATGGATTAGTGATGAGAAGTTTGAATAATTTGTATTAAATTTTATTCAAAGGTCAAATATACCCAAAGAAATATTTATGATTTCTAATTATATATAATTATAATTATAATTGTAAAATAATACTATATAATTTAATAATTAAATTAAGCGATAGTACAAAAACTTCACATTTAATATCAATTAATTATATCCTATATAATTAATAGAATATAACAAGTATTTAATTTTTGGTTAGTTAAAAAAAAAATCAAATAGATTATCATAAAAGCTTCGGCAATGTGCAATTTAATATGAAAACCCCATTAATATAAGATTGAATATAAAAGTTTTGTTAAGATTTAGATTTAACTAGTCTAATACCCGTGCAAGGACATGATATATGAATTAATAAAATAATATTAATGAATAAATTTAATATTAATATAAAAAAGTAAATAATTGTTGAATATAGAGTTAAACTGAATATAAAATTAGCCCCACCATGATGTGGATGTTTCCCGGCTCGAACATGATTGCCTCCCGTGGAGGATACATGTGGTTAAACAAAAAAAAACATATATAAAATTAAAGTTAAATATAAGACAAATTACATATATAAGTCTTTTATTTATTATAATTGTAAATAGAATGACAATTACAAATTATTTGCGTTGAAATTTAAAAATAATTTTTATTTGATGAAATTAATGAAAACCTTAAAATTAATATTTTTTCTCTAACATTGTTTTTAATATAACTCTTCCTTTGAAAACATATGTGTTCATTTGAATGATTATAAGTCATGTACCATTTTGTATAATCTAAAAGATAAATTTATATTTCTCAATAATATGATAGAACCTATCTTTTAACTTTTCCTATTTTCAATCACCCTCTCCATCAACTCTCCTATCATGAAACTCTTATTTCAATTTTTCTTATGTCTTATTCCTTTTAATATCCTCTTTTCTATCCCGACATCACTTCCCATGTTTAACTAAAACATTTTACATCAAAGAGATTCATATGTGACTAACATTTTTCATTTTATTTGTTAAAAAGTGCTTAATTTAATAATTGGTATTATATTTATTTTTATCATTGTCCATACTTATTGATTTATGCATTTTATCTAATTAATTTAAGTCACTTTTAATCTTTTTTCATATATTAGTATTTGTAATGTATCAAATAAATTAAATTATTTAATTAAGTAAAATAATAGTAGTAAAAGTTATAGGCTTTGAGATAAATTAGATGATATATCTTTATTATTATTTTATGATTATTTTTATAAGTTAGGAATAGTTTTTTTGCATTAACATAATTAATTATTTAATAATGCTAACAATTTAATTTATATATAAAAGTCACTTACTGTTTTTAGAATTTTTATTGAAAGGAATTTACCATTTTATCCTCCTTTTAGATATCAAAGTATCATTTCACTACCTTACTTTTATTATACTAGTATAGTACCCGTGCGATGCACGGGACATGATATATTGAATTAATAAAATAATTTTAATGAATAAATTGTATATTAAAATATAATAAAGTAAACAATTATTGAATACAGGGTTAAACATAATACAAAATTGAAGTTAAATATAAGACAAATTATATATCTAAGTCTTTTATTTATTATAATGGTAAATGAAATGACAATTAGAAATTGTTTGCATTGAAATTTGAAAGCAATAATTTTATTTGATGGACTTAATGAAAACCTTGAAATTAAAACTTTTTCTCCATGATTGTTTTTAAATATAACTCTTCCTTTGAAAACATATGCGTTCATATGAGTGATTATAAGTCATGCGTCATTTTGCACAATATACAAATTTATATTTCTCATTAATATGATAGAAATACTGCTTTCATTTTAATGTTATGGTTTGGAAGTTTTGAATAACTTATTGTACTAAGAATTTTAAAAGTATAAACAACATCAAGCCTATCAAATTATTCATCAGTAACACATGAACTGTTAATATGAATTAATTAAATATTCACAAAGATGTTATATTTCATTAATTAATTAACTAAATATTCATTAATATCATATTTTTAGAAACTTATATATATATATAACATTTTAGATTTGAAAAAAATAACTAACTTCTTATGAACATTAATAACTATAGAGCCTATCTTTTAACTTTTCCTCCCATTTCCAATCATTCGTTCTACCAGCTCTCCTATCATAGAAATCTTATTTCAACCTCTAATATCCCCTTTTCTATCTTGATGCCACTTCCCATATTTAACTAAAAGTTTTAGGTTTTTCAAGTAAATTAAAAGACATGTTTTTATTTCAGAATAGGAAAAATGAAACTTGATAAGTTCAAATCAAATAAATGATTGTGATAATTTGACTATAATTTAACAAAACTTTTAGGCTTATTTTTTGGATAAATCTAATATTTAAAATGTAAAAAAGGCTTTGATATTATTATAATAACTATAATTACTATTACCGTAATTGTAAAGTATTTTTTAAGTACTTTAGTATATTTTAAATTTCATAATATATTTATTTGTATTCTTTTAATATATTTCATAAAATATGCTAAAGTTATTTTTTAATAAGGGATTTAAATATTTAATTGTTTTTTAGGTATTAATATTTATATTTCTCAAATAAATTAAATAATTTAATTAAGTAAAACAAATATTAGTAAAAGTTACTACTCTGGACTTGAATATAAGCAAAAATAACTAAATTCACACTTATTAAGAAAGTTGGTTAAACTCATTAAATTTTCCTGGTATCATGTAAAAAGTACTTGCATTGCCTAAATTACCCTACATTCAATTTTATTGAAAATTGTTTCAAGTGGACATACTCTCTTTCTATTGGCACATGACTCATTAAATAGAGTGGTTGGAAAGTAAAATCAAAGGGTATTTTGGGTTTATCTCATTAAATAGAGTAAAAATAGTTAAGGTTTGCTTATATTTTAATCCACCAAATGTGAGTTTTTTTTTGCTTATATTCAAGTCCGGAGGGAGTATAAGCTTTTGAGGTAAATTCTTATGACCGCATATAACCTATCTTTTAACTTCTCCCATTTCCAATCATTTCCTTCATCAACTTTCTATCATGAAACTTTTATTTCAATTTTTCTTGAATCTTATTCCTCTAATATCCTCTTTTCTATCCTGATGTCATCTTCCCATGTTTAATTAAAAGCATTTTACATCAAAGAGATTTACACGTGACTAACATTTTTCATTTTCATCTGTTAAAAAGTGCTTAATTTAATAATTATGTATTATTTTTTTTAGCATTGACCCTTACTTTTGATTTATGCATTTTATCATAATTAATTAAGCCACTTTTAATCATTTTTCAGGTATTAGTATATGTAATTTCTCAAATAAATTAAATATTTAATTAAGTAAAATAAAGATTAGTAAAAGTTATAGGCTTTCAGGTAAATTAGAGGATATATGTTTATTATTATGATATTTTTATAAGTTAGTAATAGTGTTTTTTTTCCATATTCTTGTGATCGTTAATAAGCCATAGAACATCTTTAATTTTTCCTTTCATTTTCAATCATTTCCTCCATCAACTCTTGTCATGTCTGTCATGGAATTCTTATTTCATTTTTCTTAGTATTATTCCATCTAATATCCTCTTTCCTATCCCGACGTCACTTCTCATATTTAACTAAAAGCATTTTATACCAAAGAGATTCACACGTGACTAACATTTTTCTTTTCATTTCTTAAAAGGTGCTTAATTAAATAATTGTGTATTATTTATTTTTATCATTGTTCCTACTTTTAATTTATGAATTTTATCGCAATTAATTTAAGTCACTTTTAATCATTTTCTAGCATTAGTATTTGTAATTTCTAAAATAAATTAAACTATTTAATTAAGTAAAATAAAGATTAGTAAAAATTATACGCTTTGAGATAAATTAGAGGATATCTTTATTATTATTATGATTATTTTTATATGTTAGTAATAATATTTTTCCATTCACATAATTATTATACTTAATCAATGGTGATTAATAATACTGACACTTTAATATATATAAAAGTGGCTTACTATTTTTAGAAGTTTTATTGAAAGGAATTTGTCATTTTATCCTCCTTTAGATTTTAAAGGATGATTTCACTACCTTACTTTTATATATATAAGATAAAGATATATATATATATATTAAATATAATAAGTATTTATAACTCTTCATTAGTTAAAAATAAAATAAAAAATCAAATAGATTAATATACTACCTTCATTGATGTGAGAGATATATATATATGAAGAATAAACAAAATCTGAAACTGAAACATCAAAAATAAAAAAATATAAATCCACAAGGAAATGTGTTGTGCCAACAAATTCTTAATATAAAATTGTTTAAATAACATGCAGATTACAGATCTTTGAATATATACTCATGACATGCACTCATGACATGTCGGTAATAATTGAATTATTTATATTTAATTAAAACGAAAAAGCCAAAAAAGAAAATGTTTTAGAAAACTAAAGGCTTGCTCCATCACTCATCACCATCTTCTTATTCTTCTGTTTCTCACACAGATCTTCAGTCCACTTTTAGTTTTTCAACCAACACCCTTTTTTCTCCTTCTTAATTCATTCATCTTGTTCATAAAATCAGATTTTTCATTTCGGGTTTTAATATTTTAATTGATCTGTTGAACCAAGAGGGTTGATTTTGGAAAATCTTGATTTTATGTGGAAGAAAATATTAGCGGGGTTTGCTTGGATCGAGGAAAAGACTCGAACTTTGCAGATTACAAAATGGTATTCTGGTGGCGAAAATGTGGATCTTTGTAAAAAGCTGTTGATTTGATCGAGACAGAAAAGAAAAAAAAGAGATACAATTTTTTCCAGCTCCGGTGGTTCCACTTTTTCCTCTGTCATTGAAGAAGGTTAGAAGAAGTTTTAAAGTGAATAGCCTTTTTGAGTAGGTTGGAAAAGTTGGTTACTCAGCATTCTAGGTTTGACCAAAAAAAAAAAAAAAAAGAAGAAGACTTGATTGAGTTTCTATAGTAGTTAAGTAACTGGAGTTGACTCTGAAATTAAAGGTAGATGCTAGTAGGTAGCTATATGATAGAAGTTAAATCTTTAGCATAGTTGTGTTTGTGTTTTACTTTTATACATTTGGAGGAATGCAGCTACATGTTTGATGTTCTTGAACTTTAAATGCCAAGATTCTAGTAGTTAGGCTGTCATAAGTAAAGAGCATCTAAATTGGAGTTGTTGCTGTCATTAGTTGTGGTGTGATAGCATGAGATCACCTACCAAAAAAAAGTTCTCACATTCCTCCCTCTGCTTAAATGAGTACTTTCAGATTCGTTTTGTCTTTATTGATTGTTAATTTTTCCCGCTACTTATTCCTGACACAAGTTTCCTAATGCTAGTCACATCTGGAAATTAAGTGAATCTAGTGATTATTCTGTTTTAATTGCTTGTTAGTTGGTACTAATCAAAGACCATGTTGACACTATTTTTATTTTTGGCTTACCCTTTTTACCTTCACTTTGACAAAGCTTTTTAAGTGATTCACTGGTAATTCTGGCTCCAATATATTACAGATACTTGAGCTATGATAATCATCATTAAAGCCAAACACAAAGGTATCTTGTGGCAGTCCATAATAAGTCCTGGTGGGGCTGAGTGGACTGGATTCCATTTCAGATATATTCATAAAAGGCAGATTGTTGAAAGTGGAAGGGGTTTTCATTACTTCAAGTTTGATTTTAGCATATCAGATGGGATTCAGTGCTCTAGGCTCATCCCATGTTGTGTGAATTCACAAGTTAAGGCATCAGTTCTTGAAACTCCAGATGCTGGTGGGTAAAGTCATACTCTGGTGCCTTGTATTGTTCTGGGTAATGATAAGGAATTACAATAGATGTTATTCTGATGTTTGTTCCAGAAAATGAGGATACAAATGAGGTCAGTAACTGGCCTACATTCCGTGAATTTACACTCGAGCAACTTAGAATGCAACATCTGGTTTGCTGTCGAGAATATTGTGTCTGAACATGGAGAGAAGGCTCCAAATGTTGTTTATAGAGGGAAGCTGGAGATCAAATGAGGATTGCTGTTAAGAGGTTTAATAGAAATGCTTGGCCTGATTCTCGGCAGTTTTTGGTAATGTTTCTCTTGTTAATGACCTGCATTGCACAACTGTTAGTTATATACTTGCATTGCATTCAAACACATGTTATAGATCTAGACTAGTCCAGTGGAGTGATAAAGAAATAATAATAAATTTTTTTCTGAGTCGTTTCTGTGGTAATCAAGTTTTCAAATGGCAATCAGCTAGCCTATCTGCCTATGTATTCTTTCCATGATGTCCTGCTCCATTTGCATTGATGATTACATGCAAGTGGTGCTAGTGGGTTAGCATAATATCTAATATGTTCTTTAAGGGGGATGATTATAGCCCTAAATGTTTAGGTTTCATTTTTTGCTGTGCAGCTAATTGTGCATCCAGTTGTGCTGGTACACCCTTCCTTTTTCCTCTTATTTTCTCTTTCATTGATCAAAGATTTTTCTTTTGTAACTGCAGGAAGAAGCAAGATCAGTTGGTCAGCTCGTAACCAAAGATTGGAAAATTTGCTTGGCTGTTGTTGTGAAGGAGATGAGAGGTTGCTGTGGCAGAGTATATGCCCAATGAAACACTTGCAAAGCACCTTTTCCATTGTAAGTGCTCCTTTCATGCATATGTTTTTAATTTTTTATCCTTTTATTATTAAACATGTACTCAGTATGTCTTAAATTTATGGTTTACGATTTCACTGTTGTTTGCTATGGGTCATACTGGGCTTGTTGGTGCAGATATGTGATTAGTACCTAAGCCACCAAATTTCTAACCTTTTCCTTTTGGAAGCTTCATGACACCTGTCTATTTTTATTATGTGCCTGTCAGTTATCATCTAGGCTTGACAGTCTCAAATGACACAGAAAGGGTGCTAGTACAGAATATTGTGATTATCATGCTTATCAGATGACTAACTTTTATGTTATAGTTCCAATTTTTCCCTTTTATACGTAGAAAATTGATTTTACAAAACAATTATATACTTATAGTTTTAAGTTTTAACCAGTGTGCAAATATTCCTTTTATTTCTAAAAGAAGGGATAAACAGATTAAAAGGTCTCAGATTTTAGCATTAGTGTGTTTGCTTTAGATTTTGGAGGACACTTGTGATTTTATTAGATTTGGTTTGAGTAAAACATGTTTTTTGCACCATCAAATTACCAAGAAGTGAACATGTAAATAAATACCAAACCCTACACGGACTTTATGTAAATATACTGTAGTGGAAGCGTGATAATTGATTTTGGAAGGTGGAAGCAACCTCTTTATTGTTACTGATTTGAACCCTAGAATCAGTCTTCACTTTGTTATAAAACATAGATTGTGTCTTTCAAAATCTGAACAAAACATTACACGATAAATCTGTTAAAATGTACATGTAGTTTACATTTCATGATCTTTGCACTATTTTTCTTCCAATATTATGTTTCCATGCTATATTGTCATGATTTTGTTGTTTAAGTGATGGTTTAATATGCCAGACCCTTGAGTTTGTGTGATGTGAAATAATATAGTCATGTGTCTAAATCAGGGGAAACACAACCTATGAAATGGGCCAATGCGACTAAGGGTCGTTCTACATCTTGCACAAGCTCTAGAGTACTGCACAAGCAAAGGGCGTGCTCTCTACCATGACCTTAATGCATATAGAGTTCTATTTGATGAGGTTAGTTTTGTGTCTCCCCTTTTTATACCAGTCTAATAATTAGATTAATATAAAAAAATGTGTTAGTATTTACAGGATGGTAATCCTAGGCTTTCGAGCTTTGGCCTTATGAAAAATAGCAGGGATGGGAAAAGTTATAGCACAAATTTGGCATTTACCCCTCCAGAGTATCTCAGAACTGGTATGCCTTATATAATAATGACTATTAGCTTGCCCTTCTTGCATATGTTTTGCACTGTGTAATATTCTATTGAAAATATGTATTGCATTTTAAAATTTACACCCATTTATATTTTATAAGATTTGAGTGACAGGATTTCTTATATATCTTCTTTTTCTGTAGGGAGAGTAACACCGGAAAGCGTAATATATAGCTTTGGTACTCTTTTGCTTGACCTTCTCAGTGGGAAGCATATTCCCCCAAGTCATGTAAGTCATTCTTATCAAATAGTAAAGAATATGGTTGCAGGTTAACTGGGTCGACCTGATCAATCAGTTGACTTGGGTCCTTAAAGTTCAAACTGAATGTACTATTGTACTTGGTTTGGTTGGTAGATTCTTACAAACTGTCCATAAACAACTTTTTCCCCCCATGAAACAAATTTGTCAATGACTAGCAATTTCAAAAGTTTAAGTTGTTAGGTAGATGCGAGATTAAACATTTAAGTATCTTTCTTATTTGGCTGCCAAAATCCTTTAAAGTTGGAACTTTAAAATGCTACTAAAAATTAATGAGAGGGTTTTGGGGGTTACATGATCACCCCCAATTTTCCTCCCCTCATTTGTACTCCAAAATCCACCATTCAAAACCTAGCCTTAATAGCTAAGTGGCTACACTTATATATTATTATATTACATGTGTGAACATGCATATCTAATTATTAGAGAACTTGTTGCAGGCCCTCGATTTGATTCGGGACAGAAATCTTCAGATGCTGACAGATTCTTGTTTGGAAGGACAGTTTTCTGATGATGATGGAACTGAGCTGGTACGCTTGGCATCTCGATGTTTACAGTATGAACCTAGAGAACGGCCTAATCCAAAATCATTGGTGGCTGCTTTGGCTCCTCTTCAGAAGGAAACAGAGGTTGGTTCATTATTATTATAAGTGAGGCATCACTTACAAGTAGTATCGATAAAAAATGTCCTGTTTGAATATTGAGTGCTTAGGTCCTTTATAGGGCAAATGGGACTGACGTCTTCTATTTGCATATTTCCTACATTCACATATTTGTATCTTCACACACATGTATGACATACATGATGACAGCATAGTGTGGTTAATCAAATTTGGAAGTTCAATTCCTGATTATCTTTGTTTTACCAAATTTTTTTATCCTCGTTTTTTTCTAGGTTCCTTCACATGTCTTGATGGGTATCCAACATATTGCTACTTTTACTTCATTGTCTCCACTTGGTGAAGCATGCTCAAGAAGGGACTTGACTGCCATACATGAAGTTCTGGAAAATATTGGCTATAAGATGATGAAGGAGTGGCAAATGAGGTTTTCTATCTAAAATATATTTTAATAAATTGCTACGTAGATTTTATTTTTTTCCACAAAAATCTATATTATTTATTAATTTAGTATATATCATCTTCTAGTTTTCTTTTTCTACAGACTATGAAATAATCATATCATTTTTTTAGACTAAGAAAATGCTAACTTGTGTATTCTCTTTTTTCTTTTCTGATATTGCAGTTGTCATTCCAGATGTGGACTGATCAAATGCAGGAGACGTTGAATTGTAAGAAAAAGGGAGATGTTGCTTTCCGGCAGAAAGATTTTAGACTAGCAATTGAGTGCTACACACAGGTAGAGTTCTTATTTTGATAAGTTGAACTAATCTAAATTTAGCTTGCCATCTTTTGTATTGTAAACATGCTCAATTGCATTTCAAAAAATAGATCTCTAGTCAATATTTTTAAAACAAACAAAATGTAATTGGTAGTGATTATATCCTATAGTCCTAGTTGATATGATGTTATCATGATTATTAATATTGCTTTAGATTTCTAACTAGAGATGCACATCAATATTTTGTGTTGTTAATAGAGTATTAGTCAAGAATAAAGTATTCTACCCAATGATTTGAATCTGATTCAAGTCTATAGATGAATCATTTTGGTGGCACCATCTCTGGATCCATGCTATTTACCTGTTCTATATGACTTTTGATTTGGTTTCTAATGCTAGTTTAGTTAATGAGAGTTCATTGTTTTTATATGCAGTTCATTGATGCTGGAACAATGGTTTCTCCAACAGTCTATGCACGGCGCAGTTGTGTTATCTCATTAGTGACATGCCTCAAGAAGCACTGAACGATGCAATGCAAGCACAGTCATTCCCCAGTATGGCACATTGCATCTTATCTTCAATCTGTTGCCCTTGCAACAGTTGGCATGGAGAATGAATCCCAAGTAGCTCTTAAAGAGGGCACAACACTGGAATCCAAGAGGAATGCAACTGCTAAACAAAGTGAAGACTTTGTACAGAGACAATTACTTGCTGATTGTGTTCTGCTTCATGATCACACCACAACATTGATTATAAATCTCATCTTGGATACCAATAGATCCACTCCCTCAAAAAGTTGCATGTGTTTGAAGACTTCCTCAAGAAACAATGATTGGATGAGTGTTGGTAACACCCCCTCCCCTTTTTTTATTGGGTCGGCTAGGATGTTCATTTAGTTCTATGATTCGATTGATTGAGCATGAATCCAAATTTTAGCAAAATTTTCCTTTTTTTTCTTTTTATTTATAAAAGGTTTAAAATGTGAAGAGTGAAAAGCTCTGTTGTTCACAGCCGTGTACTTTTGTGTTGGAATGCCAAGCAAGAGTTGCTTTTTGTAAGGTGCTAATCTTTGTTTTGGACACCAGATAGTGTTCCTTTCCTAAATGTTGTGAACTATGATAATTATAAGCATGCGCCTCCCCTTCAATTAACAAAAGCAGAGTGATAAGGTAGAACTGGTCCAAACCAGTCCTCATCATTTAATTTAACTAATATGAAAAATGGAACCTTTTCAAAATAGACACATCTCAAAGTAGGATGAAGCACATCCAATACCAAGGATGATTAAGGTTATTTATACCCTTTGTACATTAGCTAACGATGGTGATTCGAATTACATTATCTCATTCTAGGCTTGGTTTTTTCCATTGGTTTTTTCCATTGATGGCCTAGCATTATTTATTAGAAAAAAATTTATTTCTATATTAATACATGTGATCTAAGCAACACTCACATAACCTTTTTAGACATATTTATACCCTGCTCAGCTTGCATATTGCACACTAGAACGATGAATCATCCAATAGACAAGCCAATAAATAATGACTTCTTATTGAAGCTTGGATTTTAGTGATGCCACTGCTTATTTGATGTGCAAAATACCTTCTAAATTACAATTTTATGACTCAAATCCAGATAAAAGAACACATAAAGATACATTATTTGAGAAAATGGGAGACAGGTGAAGAGGGATATTGTCTAGTTGATGGCATTGGTAGTACTGAAAAGTCAATCAAGATAGGTAATACCGTTTATACATTCTCAGCCTCTAGTGATTGAACCATTCCATTAGACTAGAGACATTTTCATACTGCTAAAAGAAAACCTTGACTCAGCATAACATTTCTGTACAAGACTACCATAAATTTATGGATGATCCTTGTTGCTGTCCAGTTTCCCTATGTGCTTTTCTTGAGATTCTGCTTTTGATCCCAAAATATACTCTTTCACAGTGCTCTCTGCTGAAAGTAATCGCTTCTTAATCTGTCATTAAGATAGTAGACCATCAGATCTTAGAAAAATGAAAAATAATTCCCATAAAATTCAATTAAATCATCTTGCATTAAAAAGAAAAAATGAAATAAAGTCATCTGAACCAAAAGAATGAAAGCAAATAAGAAACTAATGTCAAATGGTTAAGAAAATGGCAGAAGGCCACTCATTTGAACTACTTATTATAATTTAACTTGGTTTTTGCATTCTTCTTGCAATGTTCAGGAATCAGAACCCATTCCTGGCTCTTCGACAAATCTTTACCAAATAACAATTTTGGAAATGGCAATCAAAATTCAAAATGTTTATAAAACTACCAGAAAAGTTTTGATAAATTTCAAGGGATCAATATTCTGATGAACCATGCAACACTATCCGTTTACATGGAGAATAGATCATCCATCACAGGGTTAATTGAAATTAAGTTTGAGTAGAAGCCTCAACAAAGGATTGATTTAAATTGTGGCAATCAGTCAAGGGAAGCTCGAGATAGCATCAGTGCCAGAAACAAAGCTAAATTGGTCTTTGCTTGGACCCATCAGGCCAATCATTCAGACACTCTTTTGAGTGAATCCACTAGCTGCAAAGTTTGCAACCTCTCAACTGTCCAACAAGGTAATAGTTTATTCAATGTTAGTTCAGAAGATGGCTCAACTTAGGGTCCATTTGGTTTAGCAGGTAGAGTTGATTTTAGAATCAATACTTGAAAATAAATCATGCACAAGTTACGGAATACATTGAATGGAATTGATTTGAAATCAATTTTGCAAAACCAAGTTTTGCACTATATCACCACTCATCTAAATGGGCTCTTAGTAAATTAACATCCTGAATACAACCAGCAAAGAGGTTCTATGTAGAACCTTTCTAATGGTAAAGGGCACACATTTGTCTGCAATTGCATGGCCACAGGTTCTAATTTATTAAGGAAGCTCCTATTTGGGCATAGCTTACAGCTCACAAGTTTGCCACAGAGGAATGCAAGTCCAGGAACCCTGCTTTGGTCCATTTCTCTAGATCTAATTTTCAAATATACAAGAGAGAAACTAATGTACATGCAGTCATATCACAAATGAGATAAACCGTATAAATCTTTGGTCCATTTAAATTTTAAATGAAAAATTAGGGTCAGTGCCTAAGGGCATAAAATCCTCATGAACTGAATGCTATAAAAGAAAACAAACAGCAAATACAAATAACTTCAGAGAATAGACATCATGAAGTCAGTGATTTTCTAAAAGATCTTTAGCTTTTCAATATGTTACACAACAGGTATTAGCATTCCCCTCAATCAAAATTTGCACATTGGGTGAGTCAACTTAATCCGAATTTCAAACTAATATTCATGAAGGGTGATTGCAGTCATGTATTTTGTAACTAATAATAATAATTAAAAGAAAATCGATTTGCAAATGGTATAACCAACCCACTTAGAAATGACAGAATAAGAAGCAAAACCCAGATGTTGGTAAGGTTAAAAATTGTTGCTTTGAGGGAAGAGAAGAGAGAAAAAGGAGACTTACAGGGTCGAGAGCATTGGGTTGAGGGCCATAGTCAGCGGTTAAGAGAAAATAGGAAGCAGTAATAGTTGCCACAATAGTTATCCTTCTCACCAGCTTGTCAGTTTTTCGACTCATTAAGCTCATGATTGATTGATGATCCTACGCTAACTACAAATATGATCTTCACTTCAATTACTGCTCTCAATTCTGATAGATCGTGTTCGTGCCTGTGAGGCGGCGTATCAGAATTGAGGTTGAGCGGTGAGGTGGGGGAAACTCTGTTTTTCGGTTTTTTCGGGTGTGTGAGATTTTTTTTTTAATGCTATTAAACTATTTCATTTTTCAATTTTTTTTGGAAAACTATTTTCTCTTTTTTTAGTTTAATTTCTAAAAGATGTCAACTTATTTTTTATTTTATTTCATATTTTTAAAGTTTTGTATAATAAATATGAAAATAACAAAAAGATATTTTTAGTTGTATTTTTATATAAAATTTTAAAGAAATGAAATAAAAGAAAATATGATTACATTTTATAATTAAAATAAATAATATTTTTATAATAAAAATTGAAAATAAGAAATTTAATTTGAAACCAAACTGCCCCTAGAAAACCTATTTAGTGATTTTTTATTAACTATTTTGAAAATAATCAATTTTATAAATTGGAACACAAAAATAATCTAAAGATGTTTTCCATTTTATTTTCAATTTAAAAACAACTTTTATAATAGATAAAATGTGATATAAAACAAATTTATAAAATAATTTTCAAAATAAGTGTTAAAAACTAAAAACGAAAGTGTTTAATGCAAGCCCAATAAGAAAACAATCACCCAAACAAATTTGTTAGCTTTTGTTTTAAAAATCAAATATCACACTAGGCCTAAATTTTCTAATGAAAAGAAAGGTAGATTTTTTTATGATGAGAAAACTTTAGTTTACTTATAAAACAATTAAATTACATGTATTATCCTTTTATCAAAATAGTTGTTGTGTGAAGATGTTGTGATTTGATTATGAGAAAATCTCGTTTTCTTATTAGATTAAGTTAGATATATTGATTACCGTAAAAAAAGTTAGATATATTGATTAGAAAATAATTATTTAGTTTTCTAATGAAACTATGTATGATAAAATTGACACGTACGTAAATTAATAAAATCTCTAAAGAGTAGAGATAAATGAGCCCACACATAATATTTTTATGTCGGTTCACCCAAACTTAAGGATACATTTAGTAGTCATACTAAGGTATATTTTTTCGTTATTCAACAACTTGAGCAAGTATTTTTTTTATTGTTAACAACCTCACTAGGCTTCTTCTATGTGTATTCTTTGCTTTCAAATGTCTTTCCAAGCAATACCTTCGTATTATTGGTTCACAACAACCTTTCTAGGCTTCTTCATTCAACACTAATGAGAGGATAATACAATAAGTACAAAGAAAATACAACTCCAAAATTGAGTTCATACCAGAAATTTAGAAGTGTAATATAGTGAAAAAATATAAAATATTAATAAAATAATTGGTAGAGAATTTGGTGGCAACATGACACAGTTTCATTGTCTTCTAAACAAGACAAAGAACATTTATATAGAGTTTAATGAACTTCAAAAGTTATAGTTGTATTGGATTGTTCTAGTTGTGATCGAATGTCTTTTGTACTTTTTTGTTAAACTAGTAAAAAAAGTATGTTTGACTCACTCAGTTTACTTGTGTAGTTTTTCATTGGGTTTTGTTAATTTTCTAAATGTTTTAGTGGGTGTATATTTGATTCCATATTTTCCTTGACTTTAGCTTCTCCATAAAATCTTCATCTTGAAACACTTGCTGCCTTTGAAACTGAGCGTTTGTTTTTATTTTTCACGAGTCACTTTATTTAACTTGATTGTCTAGTTTTTCTAATGATCTTTGAGTTTTCTTATGAAACCAATTGGGATAGTTTTCTCAACATTTGATCCCTGAGTTTTATGATGACATGATTTGTTATGGACTAATTCCCTTAGGCCCATTAACTATGTCAGCCCAAAACGAGTATAACAGAGTATATTATGATATTGCCAATTATCCATAAATATATATACCTGCTTGTTTACTATATTTATAATTATACCCGCTTACCATATTTATACAGGCCCAATACCCTTATAAATAAGAGATATTAACAATTCACAAGGTACACAATCTTTACTCAGTCAACTACTTTGACTGTGATACATATTTGACTTGGGCGTCGGAGTGCCTTTGCAGGTACACCACCCATCTGTGGACAACCCGAATCCGCTCCTCAACAATACCCAGATCCGAGTTCGACTTCGTAGACCCGAGTTCGAGTTCTACACCAGAACATGACTTATTCATAGGCTTTTTGATACGACTACATTTCTTTGATCTTCTATTGCATCTAAGTCTTGTAATTTCTATTTTTGAGTCTTTTTTAGCATATTATGTTTAGTACTTGGACTATAACTTTTCTCATAAAGTCCTCTTAATTCTCAAGGTGATTACTTTTATTCTTCTTAATGAGTTAATACATAGGATGATTTTTTCAACATTTGAAGTGTATTCTTAATGCATCAAACTTGATCTTCTAATGAACACTCTTTTTGTAGAGAAACATTTAAGCATCTTCTCAATGATTACAACACTTAGAATAACTTAAATTTTGATTCATGAGATTTGTCGTCATTAAAACTCATGATGGATTGTTTCTCTCAACACCATGGACATCAACAGTGCATCGTTTTCATGCTAATAAAAGCATGGCATTCATGTACTTTTCTTTACATAAAAATTTATGGAATCACGTCTCATCACAATAGCATGATGTTTCATATTAAAAAAAGCTTTAATTGCACTTTTGGTCCTTTTAGTTTTATGTTTGTGAAATTTCGGTTCCTCAAATAATTTTCGAGCAAATTAAGTCCTCATACTTTTTTTTGGTGAATGGGAAATTTAAAAAAAAAACAAGAATAAAGAAAGAAAACATAACAAAAAAGAAGCTATCTTAAGTGGACAACTCCTAAAGCATCTGACAGTAACGCCAAGAGGCTCCAGCAGGGGGAGAGGACCAAATTCTGCACTCTTCCAACTGACCAACACCCAGCTTGGCAAAACAGTCTGCAACAAAGTTTGTCTCTCTGTAGGTGTGAATAATAGATACAATCCAGTCCCGCTTTAAGAGATAATGAATCTTGGCCAAGAGCAAAGCGTGCTCATGAAAAGAAGACACTGCATGAGAAGAAACTAGCTTGACAGCTTCCAAGGAGTCTGATTCACAAATAACTTTTCTATATCCCCTGTCCCATGACAAACAAAGACCATGAAAAATGGCCAATAATTCAGCCTTTAAAATATAGCCATTACCTCCACTACCAGAGAAACCCAAATCCCAGCTCCTTGAGAATCACGAAGAACACCACCAAATCCAAGAAGATTGGATGAAGAGATATGACTGCCATCGGTGTTCAATTTAATGAAACCGGGAGGAGGATTTTTCCGGACCACATTTTGCTTAGCTTTGATGGAAATCTGATCATGGGCAAGATAAGATTTCCCGTCTAATTCCAGACTATAGAAGCGTCTAAGAGCTGAGTTAATATCTCTATTAACTCTACCAATCACATTATCATACTTTTAACATTAAGTAAACTTGGTCACTCACTTTCTATTCATTATCTTTTTAAATTGAATTGATTAAATCGTTTTAAATCTATTTAATCTAGAAATTCACCAATCAAAATATCAAATTTAACCTAATATCGAAAATCTCAAATTTGTGTCCTCTTTAAACTCTAATTTCATATTCTAGAAAATCCTTCAAATTTATCAAATTTCTATTTTTTTTACTTTTAAATATTTAAAGTTATTTCATATCCCAAATATATCATAAACTCTCAAATTTTAAATTGAAAATGAGAATTTAAAGATTTTAACTAGAACACAATTAACACAGGGACAAAAATTGATTAATTTTAAAAGTACGATGAATTAATTTACTCGAAAAAACTTATTCAATTTAACAACTTATGTAAATAGTAAAATTTGAAATCAACATATATTTTAACATATACTACACTATATAAGTACCGACTATAATCTTATATAATTATAAATGTTTAATTTATTTAAATTTTGATGTGTTATATTAATAAATACCTACATGGTGTATTATTTTTCTTATTTATTTATTTTCCTTATACCTATATAGTATTTTTAAGCTATTATTATCAAATATCTTTAAAGTACTTGTTAGAAATCAAAAGTTAAAATATTAAATATTTTTTTTTTAAAATTTTCTCATATATTATAATTTTTTATTTATCTATATATATATATATATTTCTCATAGTTATTTTTATCTTCATCATTATATTGTCTGAAATGAAACGTGTAAAAACATGCTTCACAATATTTCAATTTTGAAACTAACCTACCCATCTCCCACCAACCAATTTTAACCATCTTGCTCCTTCTTCACTCCTTTCCCATTTTCCACTCTCATAACCATAACATGCTTCTTCTTCTTCTTATAGCAGTTCCTTAACTCAACTCAAACTCAATGTACCACCCACAACCACAACCCAGAAACCAAATCCAACCCACAACCCTATCTTCTCAATTCACCCAAAAATGTCATTGCCATCACCTTAACCTTCTTCACCCTTCCAAACACAAACCCAAATTCAAAATCAAAATCACTTGTTCCTCCAAATCTTCTCCAATCGGAACCCTAATCTCCATCCTCCGCTCCATTCCAGACTGGGCAGACACCGTCAAGGAGCGTGGCATGCAGAAGAAGCGCACCCTTTACGACCACACCAATTGGGTCACTCACCGGAGCTCCCTCCGCCACGTTCGCCACTTCATCTCCAGCCTCTCCTCACGCGTCATCCTCTCCCTTGTCCCTCCTGTCATGGCCTTCACCGCCTTCGCCACCGCCATCGCCGCATATAACTCCGCCGTACTCCTCCACTTCCTCCCGGAGTTCTTCCCAGTCCTTAGGGCCTCTTCTCTCCCTTACCAGCTCACCGCTCCCGCCCTCGCCCTCCTTCTCGTGTTCCGCACTGAAGCTTCCTACTCCAGATTCGTGGAGGGCAAGAAGGCATGGACCACGGTCATTGCTGGGACCCAAGATTTTGCCAGACAGGTCATGGCTATGGTTGATGCTCCCTCTGACTTGCCTCTCAGGAAGGCGCTTTTGCATTATATCATGGCCTTCCCTCTAGTCCTCAAGGTCACACTCACAATGCTTCTACCTTTCTTGGGGTTTCATCATTCATAATGTGTTCCAGTTGTTTAGGGTTTGATTGTTAGTTACTTGAGGTCAGAATAGTTCTATGGTTGTTGGGCTTCCATCAATTTTGGATTTTTTTAATGATAATGTGAAGGGTGTTTCTAAGGTTTTATTCAACTTGTGTGGGGTTGGTTGCTTAAGGTCAGATTAGTTTCTATGTTTGTTGGGTTTACATGAATAATGGTTTTTTAAAATGATAATGTGAAGGGTGTTTGTGAAATTTTGTTCAAGTTTGTGTATAGATAGGTTTTTATCTGCTTAAGGTCAGAACTCATAATAGTTCTTTGTTTGCTAGGTTTCACTCAATTATGTTTTTTTTTTACCAGAGATAATGTGAAGGGTATGTAAGATTTTGTTCAGGTTGTGTAGATGAGTTTTTAGTTACCTAAGGAAAGGTCTGGTCAGTATAGTTCTATGTTTGTGGGGTTTCCCTCTGTTTTGCTTTTTTGTCAATGATAATGTGAAGGATGTTTGTAAGGTTTTGATCAAGTTGTGTAGGTTTGGGCTTTTAGGTTGTTAGTCATAGTTGATAATGAAGCTCACTGTTTGAACAATTTGAATGCAGTGTCATGTGTTGTATGGTTCAGATGTACGGAGAGATCTTCAACATTTGCTAGAAGTAGATGATCTAGCAGTGGTCCTGAATTCAAAACATCGACCTCGCTGTATTATTGAGTTTATATCACAAAGCATTCAGCTACTTAAATTGGAGGATTCTAGAAGAAATGTCCTGGTAAGAGCTTGTAGAGATTGTTGCATTTTAGTACATATTGAAATTAGGTAAAATTGTTTGTGAAAATAACATTTCAGTTGTCAAAAATAGAAATTTATATGACTCCAACTCCTTGGTAATTAGGTGTCGAAGTTGTGGATATGAATCTGTTAATATAATTCTTTACTCTGTAGTTTTGCATAACATTGCCCTGGTTGTGGTACAGGAATCAAAGATCACTTGTTTCCATGAAGGAATTGGCATATGTGAACAACTTATGGGCATTCCCATTCCATTATCATATACTCGCTTGACCTCAAGGTTTCTTGTCCTATGGCATCTCACACTCCCTATCATACTTTGGGATGATTGCCATTGGATTGTGGTTCCTGCTACCTTTATTAGCGCTGCTTCTTTGTTCTGCATTGAAGAAGTATGTTCCTCTCCTTACCTTGAGTCCTTGACTATTTAAGATATCAAATTATGTTCTGTATTTTGTTGTTACAGAATCAGGGCATTTAGGCTATTACACATTTATCTGTTTTTCCTTTCTTCTGTGTAATCAATTAGGTAAACAAATGTAGGTTGACAGACCAATGTTGAAGATAGGTGAGAATAATTGTGACAATGCTTTTCATTCCAGCAGTTAGATTTTGGAGAATTGATTGGGTAAAATTTGTGGAAGAAATTATGGGCGTCTATAGGGCATAGGCATACATATAAGATAATTTTGTGCTCCAAAGCTAGAGATAGCTTTGGATTTTGCACTGTTAGAAATTTTGAATTCTACTGCCCATAAGGCCATAACTGAGCTTGCAGAGTTGCCAAACAATATAGACTGCAGAATCAATTTTGCACATTTAGGATAGATTTGGCACTGCCCCAAATCTAAACTGAACACATACAGATGTGTTTGTTGGATGAATTCTTGAAATGCAACTCCAGATTTTCTGGTGAGAAGAAAGCTAATCCAAAAATATGAAAAATCATTGCTGTAGGTTGGAGTTCTTATAGAGGAGCCATTTCCAATGCTTGCACTTGATGATCTCTGTCAAAAGGCTCAAAACGGCATCCAAGAAGCACTTGCAATCGAAAATTCAATTCATGCCCACCTTGTTGCTAAGCGAAACAGACACTTTAAGGAGCATTCACCAAATGGCTGGCCTAACTCCTAGATGAAAGGGAAACTTTACTATAATCGTCTTCAACTTTTGCTTATGAGGTGGCTCTATATGTGTACTTGTTTAGCCAAATTGATTATGGTTAGGAATTATACTATGTAATCACCCTAGATAATTGTACTGTACTTGCACCAACTCGAGAATTTCTTTAGGAAATTGCCGCAAATCCGTCAGAATGGTGCTTTAGGATTGGATTCTGCTAATGAAGTGGATTTGTATATATCATAAATTCATGATCATGTAAATATAAAGTAATCAGTTCAAGCCTTTGTTTTAAAAGATCATCTATGCACATTTAGTACGAAGCAGAGGTTCTAATTGGTATTTGCGTTCTGTACGGCATGTACAAGAAATTGTATAATGAATCACGAATAACTTTTTATGCAAGACGATCCTCTTTCCCAAGGTTAGGTTCTGTTTGTTTGGTAAACTTTGAAGCTGTCTTCATTTTTACTCTTTCGTCATCCTACAAGTGTTTGTTAAGTAAAGCAGCTCTGCGATACATCTTTTGAAGATATATAAATTCATCAGGGTTCATATATCATAAGAGATACATGTTTATAATTCGTGGGAACGATAGTTGAAAAATGCTTGAACAGCTTATTGGCAAGTTATTTTCCTATGAAATTTACCAGGCGCAAACAAATAGATTTGATAAGATGAATATGTTACCTTGTGATCTCCGGTAAGGTTAACTAAAACATTTCTGTCTCCATCAAAGCAGGGGAAGCTTATTATGCTCACAATTAATATGAACTACTCATTTAATATAAGAAAGCATGGGAAGATGTTTACAGGAAGTTAAAATTTTGGGTAAAAGCAAAATCAAAACCATGGTTTCGTGGAATTAATTTTAAATCACTTTCATCCAACGTGCTTCGTGAAACTTGCATCACTCATTTCAACCATTGATTTTCAGAATCAATTCTACTCAACTGTAAACCAAACAGACATGTTGAGTAGAATTAATTCTGAAAATCAATGGTTGAAATGAGTGATGCACATTTCATGAAATACGTTGGACGAAAGTGATTTAAAATCAATTCCATTTGATTTTCTCAAGCTCAACCAAACGGGCTAGAAGAAGCTGGGAGCTAGCCTCCGCAACAACCAACAAGGGGTCAACCACAGTATCATTTTTTCCCTTAGTGTGTATTTGGATGGAGAATTTTTTAATCTCAAAATTGTGATAGAGAGTGTTGAGTAAATTTTAAATATGAGAGAAATTATAAATGATAATCTAAAAAGTTAAATATAATAGAAAAAGGTTGAAATTCTCTTTGAATATGTGTCATTTGAAATTCTTCCTATTTGTCACAAAAATTCATCCTATTTGTAATTTGAAATTTTTCTTGTACTATTCTAACACGTGAAATCTATTAATTTCAAATTACTCTATCCAAACACAAGGTTATAGAAAAACAAAATTTCTAAATGATATTGAAGGAACCGATTGGTTACATGAGTCTACCAACGTAGGTAGCTCGGGGATATTGTTGTTGTAGCTGTGGCCATTGAACAAAAAGTTGATCAGCCATTCGTAACTTGTACAGGAGCAGGCCACTCAAGGAGAGCCTTCTCACTCTTGCAATACTCTCAACGTAAAAAATTGATGACCATCTGATTCCCAGTACCTATGCAGAAGCTTAAACACACTTCAGTAACATCATAAATTATCAAATGATTCAGGTAAATGAAATTATGGAAATCAGAACAGAATAATGAAGGGAATATGAACCTTAAATATAAATGCAATTGCACAGAGTGGAATGCAAGTTCCAGGTCCATTGCAAAGTATCTGGATAGTGGCAACCCAAAGTTACTTAAAGTGTAACACAAGCTAATATAAATTAATGATTGAACCAAGTAAGGATTGGATAGACATAATACCACTTCAGGTCTAATTTTAGTCATCAACCATAGTGCATGCACAATTGCAATTAAAGTAGTCCATACTGAGGTTATATATGATTGACCAACTTCCCTACTTCGATATATCTTCATGAACTGAGCAGCATCAGCAACACTTGTTCCATTCTGCAGTAAAATCTATTTCTGATCAGAATATGTAACCCAGTGACACCAAGCAGAAGTAAAATTCAAAACCCATAAAACTCTTAATAAAATTCATAGTTTTCACGTATACCAATAGAAGAAAACAGAAAAGGTAACGTTTCATAGATATCATATTCTCCATTTCCAAATCCCCAAATCTGCAGTTGGAAAGTGTTCAAAATTTGCAAACCAGAAAGAATGACATGGATCAGCAAAGAAACTACTGGTACCATACTGAAAATACTGACTTTGATGAGAATTTATTATTTGACAATAATTTCTACCAAGGTTGATAGCAGCAATTAATGACTACAAACTGCTTGTGACAATTAGCTATTAGATTCCTAGATACCACTCTTGAAAGAAACCAAGATGGGACCGGGGAGCATTCCTTTGAATCTACTTATTCAGGCATCAATAGGTTGAATCATTAGTAGTTAGTATTCACGTTTATAATCATCAGTCAAGTTTAATTCTTCTCACATTCAAATATAAAAGACTTCAGCCAATATATTATCCCTAAACAAAAAGAGTTCATAGAATCTAATCTTTAATTTCCCTATAATTATCAAAAGTCAATGTAAGACGTAAAATGCTGAACATCCATTGTTACAGTCACTAACATACACCATTAATAATTTTGACCACATATTGCAACAAAGGTGCAACAAGTAACCAACTGTCCAATCTTATATTGCAAAAACCTTGCTCTGCCCTCAGAGAGAGGGAGCTCATTAAATAAAAGGTACTTATAGAGACAAACAATTAGAAAAAGTAGCACCTCAGCTGCCAGGGAATTCTCTAACAATTGAGCTTTTTGAAGACTCATATTATCAGTTGCAGCAGCAATGTAGAATCTTGGATTAAACCTATCTTTCTGCAACACTGCCAATAGATTTAGCATCTCAGCAGTATGACCACCTACAGTAGAATGAAACTAAAAATTGTAGAATTATCATAAAATATTTTGATATGGTTGAAAAAGAAGGAAAACTAAGCTCAAACCTGATCCTAAAATAATAAGGGTACTAATAGGTTTTGAAGCTCTTTTGCTCAAAGGCCTGCTGCTACGATATATGACATAAAGGACACGAACCAAAATGAAGGTGACAACAAAAATGGCACTTGAAAAGAAAGCAATTGAAGGTACACTAGAGAAGCTGCAGCTATTTCCTTTGTCCATCAGAGGCAGCTTCAAGATTTCAGTTAGAGCTACACTTGCATCTCTGCTACAAAATTCAGGAGAAAATCAATGGAGTAGAAGTGATTAGTCTCATAGCATGTATTTATAGTCAAAAGTAAATAACTATACATATGCAAAAGAGAGATGCATTGTTAGGATGAAGACTTGGCAAAGAAGACTAGATTTTACATAAACAAGCATAGGAGACTAACCTAAGGGAAGAAACAGAAATAAAGAAGTGTACATGATTCCATTAGGCTTTCTTTTTTTGTTATATAGGAAGTTTAAAACTTGATGCACGGTCCTACCACATCAAATTATCCTTTCCCCTTGTTAGCAAAGCAATTAAAATTTCAACAAAATAGAGAAAAGATGGAGAAATTTTGAGGCAATTTTGATGATAACAAAGGCATAGGAAATAATACATCTAATGAATGTTCAAACCAAAGCCGATTTTAAAACCCATTTTTGAAACAAAATCAGTTTTAAAACCAGTTTTTGAATAAAATCCAGTTTTAAAATCAAAGCTGAAACAATGTGTGGCAGACTAACAAGTATCGTAGTGCAACTAGATATGGAATCATACACACCTAAGCAAATTAAAATTGCACTTGTTTAACTATCCGCCAACACAGTAACAATTAAAAATAATTGGAATAATGAAGAGTTAAAGACTGAATCAATACAAGCATCGATTTGAGATAACTTTGGAAGAAACATTATGCTCAGCAATCTAGTGGCATACAGCTTATGATCCAGACCAAGCTAACTCTTTGTATGATAACCATTATCTTATTATATAAAGAATGTTACTGAAGAGCCTCTTGTAAAAAAAGAAGAAAAACATCTAGGAAAATTACCTCTTGTAAAAAACAGATCAGGCTCAATCAGTCACCTCTTCTAGTAATTCTGGATCTGAAATTGTCAACTCCTCATCAACTCCTACACCATCAAGCTTCAGCTAAAAACACAAAGGCACAGTTCACTTGGTAAAAGGCAGAAGAAACAATAAAATAAAATATAACTAGAGAAAGAGACTAGTAGAAAGCCTACATTGATGGCATGTTTAATTTATTTGTTCCTATGATCAAATAATTAACTTCTTCATCACAAATATACAATTAATTTTTACGAAATTCAAATTCTGCAGAGATTTCTGCTACTGTGTCTGTAATGAAGCATCATCAATTTGGAATCTTCACATGGAAATCTTATGAAATCCTTAACAGCAAGTTTTTTTTTTTTTGTTTTTAATTTTATTTGTTATATGATATGATGTTCGCTGATTTGGATAAAGTGTTGAAAACTAGATCTTCGATTTCCATACAGTTCCATTCCATGGCTCAACTCACATTCAGATTCACCTATTTCAGTTATATCATAAACAGTAATTGAACCAAATAAAACAACACAAAGAACGAGGGCGATGCAGCGAAGCAGAGAGAGATTAGGGAGAACCTGAGGCGGCGAGCGGCGAGCGGCGAGTTGCTGGCCGGCGGTGAGGAAACCACTTGATCGGGGAATCTGTTTACTTGCTTTGGGTCTCTACCGTAAAAAAAAAAAGTTTTTAAATAACAAAAAAAAGTTTTAATTTTTTTTTTATTTAGTTGAATTTTAGTTTCCATAGTTTATTGATAGGTGAAATAATTTTTTCGTTACGAAATATTTAAATTACTTTTTAGTCCTTACTAATAATTATATTGTTAATTACGTTCAACAGTCCTATTTAGAGCAATCTTAATATATTATATGAGAGTTAATTTTCTTAAATTCATTTGAAGACACCAAAATTATATGTAAGATATAAAATAACTTAAATGTGCATATAATTTTAATTCAAGTTGGATATGTAATTGGACTTTTTTATTGATTTTAATTAGATTAATATTATTATATAATATATTAGAGTTTTGGACATGAGATTGTGTTGGATGTTTATCAAATATGCCCAGACTAAAAAATAGTTAAAATATTTTATAAAAATAATTTTTTTAAGAATGAAAATCAAAATTTTAATATTTTATAATATGATATTTAATAGATTTATGCTTAGCACCTTAAACTTAGTTTTCATAGTCTATATTCTTAACCAATTTTATCTAGGAAGAAACTCTATTCTATAATTTTTATGTATTTCAACAAAAAAAATTATATGACTTCATTGTCATGTTGATTTTCTAACATGTTTATTATGTGTTACAAAATCACCTCAATCTCTATAGGAAAAGATAGAGATTTATCATATTAAAATAAGTAATATGTTTAATTATTATATTTTAAAATATAAATTAAATTCAAAGGATGATAATATTTTTTTTAATTTATTAATTGATTGATTTATTTTATATTATAAAAATGAAAAAATTAATATGAGAATTTCATTAATCTAATAATTAATATGAAAACTCTATTAATTTATGTATTTTAGTAATAATCTTTTTATTAAAAAATATTTTAATAATCATTTCTGAATCTGATTCTGATTTTTTTTTTTTTTTTTTTTTTGCAAAACTTTAAAAAAAGAAAAACCCAATATCTGACAAAATAAGTAACTGGGTAAGAAACTATAAATTATCTGTTGGACTAGTTTTGAAGATTCTTCTCTTGTTGTGCATTCTCAGACGAAATCCCTAGTTCCCTACAGGTGACTTTCTCTTCATCCCTTTCGTTCCATGCCCACCAAAAAGTTAATGTGTTTTCCCTTTCACTTATTTGTTCTTCGATTTAAATCTGCCAGATTGTTCAGCATTTACTTGCAAGTTAGAAACTTTTGCCATCGTTAACAAAATTTCTGGTGCCCCTTTTGGTTTTGGATCTGAAATTGCAATGATTGCTTTCGATTACGTTGTATATGATGTAGGGGTCATTACTGGAAGGTGTGTGTGAAGGCGTGATTTTTCTCAGTTCTTATTGAATGGTTTGCTTCTGGTTTTGTATTTGGTTTAGCTCCATTTTTGTTAAAAGAAAAAAAAAATGGGGGAAAGGTGTTAAAGGCTAGGTTTGAGAAATTGAAATGTACTATTTTTTTGCGGTGTAAATTTTGATTCCTTACTGGAAATGATTAAGCATGTGGTTGTAGTTTGATGGTTTAACCATCTTATGGTTGGTTTGTGGGCAGTTGGGAAGCCTGCTCATGACTTGGTGGATTTAGAAATGAAAATATCATGCTTGAAGTTAAAGAGTATTGTGTTTCAGTGTTCGATATAGCTTGATAAAAGATGTATGTTTAACCTGTTTGGAATGGTTGGTTGTGTGTTTTTAAATCTGATTCTGATGCCTGCAAAATGGATGGGTATATTCATGTAAATTGTGACATGTAAAGAAGTGATCAGCTTTTAGATCATGCTTAAGCCGCATGGGTTATTTTTTAGCTCTGTAGTTCTCCTTCCTGTTGTGATGTATTCACGGAGATCATCTTTACCATGCTCCAATTGTGCATGTAAAATTACTTGGTGTAAACCTGATATTTAGCCATTAATATTGTGCTCACCTAGGTTACTAGCATGTACTTATGTCCATAGAACCTATTGTATTATCAGATGGATGTCAATATACTTCTGTTATACTTATTATATCATGTGATTGGAATACCATTACAGAAAAAAATGTTGTCTGCCTAAGATGAGAAATCCTGGTTAACTTTGTAAAATAATTAAGTCATAATATTAGCATGTTGGTATTAGTAAATAGGGAGTTACAGATTTACTGACATGTGCTCTTTCTTTTCAGGTCCTCTGCAAATTCCAATGGAGCATTTAGATGATGGAAATCAATCATCATTAAATAATGTTGATGAAGTAGAAGTCACTAATTCTCCACTCATTTGTGGCCTTCCAGATGATATTTCTCTTTTGTGTCTGGCAAGAGTTCCTAGAAAATATCATTCAGTCCTGAAGTGTGTCTCAAAAAGATGGAGGGACTTAGTTTGCAGCGAAGAGTGGCTTTATCACCGCAGAAAGCATAAACTTGATGAGACCTGGATCTATGCTTTGTGCACAGACAAATTAGATCAGATTTGCTGTTATGTTTTGGATCCAACCTCCTCAAGAAAATGTTGGAAGCCCATAAATGGGCTTCCACCTCGCATCATGAAAAGAAAAGGCATGGGTTTTGAAGCCTTGGGAAATGAGCTATTCTTAATGGGTGGCTGTAGCTGGTCTGAAGATGCTACTGAGGAGGTTTATTCATACAATGCTTCCTTGAACTCTTGGGTTGAAGCTGCTTCCTTGTCAACTGCTAGGTAATTATTCTCATGTCTACCCCTTTGGAAAGCTTGGTTAGTCAGTGTTGGAGGAAATAAGAGAAATGAAATTCGTAATATCAATCTGCTAGGATTTTTTAAATAGATTTTAGATAGAGTTCTTACAATTACTTGAACTTTGAGGATTTTAAATACCGGATTTGGATCCTCTGCAGTTTGAAGTTAAACTTCAGGGATCTCAGCTGTTTAAAATAATTTCATTATATGATGGAATATAGAAAACGAAATTGAAACCATGATTTCAGCCGTCGGATGTCAACTGCACATCATGCAGTTTGTTTTTAAACTGCAGAGGATCCAATTCCTTAAATACCAGAAAGCCAGAAACAAAGCCATGGAATTAATATTATACTTGGAAAGGAAGAATTTTATATGTATATGGATCCAAATAATCCTTTTAATGACTAGCGACTTCTCTCTTGGGTTGTTTTTATTATGAATGAAAATGGGAAGCGGGAATATGAAAGAAGGAAAATGATGGCTGTATCTAGACTTATATGTTGTCCAAGTACCCTGTCAAGTTTCACTCCTCAATTTATCATTTTCCTATATTTTTTACATAGCATGGCCTTAGAGATTGTAAATTAAAGCTTCTGATAATAATAACATCTCCAACTGGTGATTGTATATAATCTAGTATTTTAGTACCTGATATTTCACATACTGGTATGTCTGACATTGCAAAAATAACCTTAAGAAAGAACTATTAGTTCACATACTCTTAGTGATTCATGCTTGACTTGTTTGACATTATTAAGAAATAAGGTTTTCCCTTTATTCCTAAAGCTTAAGTAACTTATGCTGTAATTCACGTTTCTGCCCCGCATTACACATCACCTTTTGTCAAGCCTTCAAGGACAGTGGAAGTTTCTTTTTTGTGTTTATCAAGAACTATTTTGGCAGCATGCTCTCATAAATTTATGGTCAAAGAATGATCTACTCGTGTATTTTGTTTGTCATTTTTCAGTGTCTGTATTATGCTATTTTAAATTGAAATCGCATGATGTCTTCATCTGTATTTGCTTGTGAAATCACTCTTTTCTTTTGCAAAAAACTTTCAGGTGCTACTTTGCTTGTGAAGTTTTGGATGAAAAACTATATGCTATTGGTGGCATAGGTTCAAATCCAAGTGATCCTCATTCATGGGATACTTTTGACCCTTGTACAAATGGTTGGACAGCTCACAGAGATCCTAATATTGTTCCTGAAATTGAAGATTCAGTAGTTATGGATGGGAAGATATACATCCGAAGTGTCAAATCTCCTGTAACTCACCATGTGTATGCTGTTGTATATGAACCATCAAGTGGCACATGGCAGCATGCAGATGCTGACATGGTTTCAGGATGGAGAGGTCCTGCAGTTGTTGTTGATGGGACCCTTTTTGTTTTGGATCAAAGTTCAGGAACTAGGTTGATGATGTGGCATAAAGAGAGACATGAGTGGATGCCTGTTGGAAAGTTGTCACCATTGCTTACAAGACCACCTTGCCAGCTTGTTGCAGTTGGTAAAAGCATTTTTGTTGTTGGCAAAGGGCTTAGCACTGTGGTTGTTGATGTTGGTGATTTGGGGAATGTGGGACGGATGATTATGGGTTCTTCTATACCCAAATTAATTTCTGATTGCAATGTAATTAGCTGTAAATGCTTGGCAATCTGAACAGTAGTTTTTTTGTTTCATGTGTATTATTGTGTTAATATACATGTACTAATGTTGCACATAATTCATGTATTTTTTACGATAGTGGTGCTAAGGTTTGAACTTATAACTTAAATGTAAACTATCCAAACCTCACACCCATATCTAAATTCTAGTGGCCTTAATTTTCAGTGTGTATTTGTATTTGACATGACTGGACTGCTTTGTTGAACTCTTTTGTATTTCTTATATATTGTTACTCACATTATAAATCTTTACAACATTTTGATTTTTATCAAAATCACGTTATAAATATAAAAAAAAATCAACGCGACTGGGAGTAAAGAAAAATATTAAAGAAAAAAAGACTACTAATCCATCCTTAAAAAATAAACATTGTATCACATCAAAAATAAAAAAAAGAAATAGAACATTGTGTGATATAAGTATAAGTATAAACGATGTACTGTTAAATGAATAAAAGTTCATATTTTTGGCGGTATGATTATTATGAGGTATAATCTCTGTAAGAAACTGCGATGATTATTATGAGGTATAATCTCTGTAAGAAACTGCGATGATAATAGTAATTGAAAAAGAAAAAGAAGAAGAAGATTGATATTTAAATGAGTATTAGGTAACAAAATATTGTGTATTTAAGTAATAGTATTATATAAACAACATTTTATGTATATTTGGTATTTTTAGATTTATTCTTGAATTTATATAATATATCTCACCATAAGATTAAGCACAGATCCATATACAATCTGATAATGTTATTCAACATTATCCTTAATTAATAATACACCAAACAATTTCCTTTTATAGAAACAAAGATAAATAATGAGCAAAATAAAAAGCTTGGATACAAAGGAAGGAGGATATTTTAATTTAAACAGGTGCACTATATGCAGGATGGGGGGATTTGATTTCCATAAGAAGCACCATTGACATAGGAACACCAATTGCTTAATCTTCCTTTGCCACCATAACGCCACAAATCAATGTTCTCCATTATAATGTTTTCACATGGCTTATTTTCACTACATTTAAAACAGGCTGCAATTTCTGTATTGCCACTTCCTCTAATATTTCTATAAGTCACATTGCTGACTTGTACATTTGAAGCCACCTACAAATAAAAATTAACAAAATTAATTATTGGTAAAGTTTCCAAAACACTTTGTTTTTAATCTCCACATTGTGCTAATATGTAAAAGCTCTTCCACTAAATTAAAGAACCTAAAATCCAATTTTGTTAAAATCAAATCCTGCCATTATGAAAGATCAGTGATAATGTGAATTACAAGTACAAACCTTAATGTTGCAGGGAGGTTGTGGACAATATTCTTGATCAATGATAATAGGATGATCCACATTATACACAACAATATCTTCATAGACAAAATTAGAAGCCTTTAAAGTGAAAGGAGAAGCCCATGTTTTGATTCTAACACCATTACTGGTACCAATAAATGTGCAATTCTTCACAACTATGTCTTGTACATCTTTTTCCCCACCATACTCACCAAGACTTCCCACACTAATTCCATGACCAGGGCCACATAAGACATCAGAAATCCGAACCTTCCTAGTACCAGAAAGAATAGAAATACAGTCATCACCAGTGCCAATTTTCACACTAGTGATATTTATCCCATTTGACTCTCCTATCTTGATACCATCTGTGTTGGGGCTATCAGCAGGGGCTGATAATGCTAGTTTTTTTAGCCTCATGTTCTCACATCCAAATATCACAAAATGGTTGTGTTTGCTGTCAATAGAATGCAAGTGATGGACATAACCGTTGGTGATGAAGTCAAATCTCATTGTCTGTTCAAATGTATCCACAAACCAAGATGTTATTATAAAATGTAAAGCTAATAATCTTAATGACTAAACAAAATACAAAAAAAAAAGAACAGATAACTTAGTCATTACATTTCAAGAAGTCATACAAATTATTGCTTTTAGCAAAAATTTAGATTTGTTCAATGAATCATTTGATTTTGTTGAAATCATGACCCTGCATTTTTTTCCTAAGCTAAAATGTCCCAACAAAATAATGAGCACTGAGGCTATTGTTTTTCTTCTATTCCATTCCTTAATTATTAAGAGAAAAAAAAATGATCTATGAAAAAGAATGTACTTAATTACCGTAGGAAGAGAGTGACAATTTGGATTCTTGTGACAATCATTGTGTGCCCAAGCTGAAGATCCTTGACCATCTAAATGGCCATGTCCACTCACAATCAATTGGTTGACATATCTGAAATTTATCCAGTTATCAGTGGTGTATGAAGATGGATCAGGTGGAGCCTTCAAAACTCCTTTTATTTTAAAGTTTGTCCAACCATGGCAAGGACCATTGAATATGACTTCTTTGAGCATGTAGGTTCCTTTTGGGATCAAAACAATTGCCTTGCCATCCCATTTGCATGCCTCATTCCATGCTTTCAAAAATGCCTTTACAAAAAAAAGAGAAATTAACAAATAAGTTAAACTCATTAGAATCAAATATAAAAAAGAGAAGGAATATACCACACTGTTATCTGTCTTGCCATCTGCAATTGCACCATAGTCTTTCACTTTGAAAACCTTGATTTTAAGTTGTGCTTTTGCAACCCAAAATAGTAAGCACAACACAAACAAATATTTTGCACACATTTTTCAACTTGTTTATGTCTAAGCTTTTCTCATTTTCTTTTGAGAATAGTACACTTCCTTTTATATACTTGGTTAAGAAATAAAAAATATTTAATGCTATTGATTTCTAATTAAAAGGTTTCAATAACCAAAATGGTTATTATATATAATGATATATTGTAAGAGGGTTTAATGTTTTTTTATTTCAAAACACTAACATCATTATCGGACAAATTTAGAAGTTTTCTATAAATAAAAGTCAATCACAGATGTATATTATTTATGATGAGATCCATATATTGATTAAGGGTGTTCATTTTATTGAAAAGAGAATATGATTGATTGAAAAATCAGTGCTTGTACTTTGTAATTATTAAATATATAGAATAAAATTTTAATTAAATAATAAATTTTCACGTTAAAAATTGAATCTTTTAATTTTACCCGAAAGAAAATTAAATCCGTTATTTTGAGTAAAGTATTGGAATATATGTATTTTTTTTTGTAGATGAATAGAATTTTTCCGGTAGATACTGGAATATATGTATGCTTGTCAATATAGTTAAATATTATTTATCAATTTTTTAAAAATAAATCAACTCTTTGTATTATAATTTTGATGTCTCACCTTGGAGGGTGAGGTACTCACCCATCCTACTCTTACTCAATAATTTTTAACATTCTCTTTCTTTTTCTGATTAGATAGTGAATTTCACTCACACTTGTTAGAGTGAGATTCTCCTTCTGAATAATTAATATTAATTTCCTCTCTCTTTCTATTTGAATTTTTAAATATTAATAAATATTAATTTTAAATTTTAAAACTTATTAATATTCAAAATCTTATCCTATTACTTTTTATTTCAATATTTTTTTAATATATAAATCTTTATTCTTATCTTTATGATTTTATTTTTTTATTATATCTTATTATCAAATAATAATATAAATTAGATTTTAATAGTAATTATAATATACTATTAGAACTAAAAATATAAAAAGAATCCAAAATTATTATATTTTAATTTTTTAATTTAAAAATATTAATTTATTATAAATTTAATTTAAATGTAATAAAAATATCCACTTAATTATCCGCGTGTACGCGGATTAATATACAAGTATATAACTTCATCCTTGAAAGACATTCTATTTATTTTTTGTCACTGAAAATATCGGTAGGAATAAGAGGGAACAAATACTGAATCATTTATCATTCACACAATTTTTTTTTTCATTTCAACTTTAAACTTGATCCAAATTTTTTATAAAAAAAAATAGAAATATAATTGACAAGGATGACAACTAGGACCAGAAATATGCAAAATTTATTTTGTAAAATTAACCTTTAGAACTGTATATTATTTTTTTACTTCTTTCGAAGTATAAAATTGAATGTTCACAAAATTTAAAAAAAAAAAGGAAAAAATGACAGTATAAAATTGAATGTTCACAAAATAAAAATGTAATTTCTATATTTTAGAACTAATGTAACCGACTCTAAATCTTTTAGTCCCAAAATAACGGAAATTGCATTTTCGTTTTTGGTCCAAAAAGAACTTCAGAATGAAGGGAAAGATGAAAGCCAATGCAATGGGGAGGAAAGTACCATCCTTTTTCCCAATGTTTGCTCCTTTTCCTTAGAGAGAAAGAGGATAATATATCATCCTTTAGGATGGACTTTGGTCCAAAGAAGAACTTTAGAGTGAAGGGAAGGATTAAAGTCAATGCAATGGGGAGGAAAGTACTATCCTTCTTCCCAATGTTTACTCATTTTCCTTAGAGAGAAAGAGGATGATGTACCATCCTTTAGGATGAACTTTGGTCCAAAGAAGAGCTTTAGTGTGAAGGGAATGATGAAAGCCAATGCAATGGGGAAAAATTCATTCAATTTGGTCATTTTTATGGACTAAATTGACATTTAAAAAAATATTTCAAGAACTAATATGGCTGACTCCACATCCTTCAAGGTATCAAAATGAGGGATTAGTCCAAAAAATACAATTTAAATTCTTCGTTTTGGTAAAAAATCTATTGTCAATTTGGGGGTTAGGGTTTCTTTTGTTTGAATTTGGGAGGAATATGTTGAAAGACAAATGTAGCAGGAGGGATGAAAATGAAATCATTAACATTAATGAGGGATTAAAATGAACTACTTTATTAGAGAATTTCCCACTGGCTGAGAATAACCAGGCAGGAGAATCAATGCCAACCTCCTCATCAGGGGGTTTGATACTAGTTAAAGCAGCAAGGTCTTGAGGGGAAGGGAAATCAGCAAACATTTCCCAATTCCAAGAACCATTTGCAGCAAAGGATGCAACCGAGAGATCTAATTGACAGGCAGGAATCAATCCTTGAGAATGATTTAATAGAGGACCCAGACTAGGAATAAAAAAGTCTTTCCAGAAATGAATGGAGGAACCATTGCCAATAATCCAGCAGATGCATTTATCCAAGTGACTCCAGCTTTTAACAATATTTTTCCACAAGATGGAAGATCGGTTATTAGCAGAAACAGTAGGCATAGGATGATTTCCAATACCATATTTGGCTCAAAGAACACACACCCATAAAGCATCAGGGGAGGCAACAATATTCCAGGAGAGCTTCAACATATATGTTTCATTAGTGACCTTCAAAGATCTAAATCCCAAACCCCTAGCCTCTTTGGGTTTGCAGATTTTGTCCCATGAAATTAGATGACATTTTCTCTGAGTTTGAGTAGAACCCCAGATAAAATTTCTACAAATCTGTTCAATTTCATCACATGTAGCCTTAGGAAGGACAACCACTTGCATAACATAGCTGGGGATACTATATAAGCAAGATTGGGCTAGGGTCACCTTACCTGCAAAAGATAAACAGTTAGCTTTCCAACCAGAGAGTTTTTTCCTTACCTTGTCAACTATGTAAGACCAAGATCCTCAGTCCTAGGATTTTCCAGCAAGGATGAAAGCTGAGAAGCAAGATCATCCTGCACATTACTAGAAAAAAAACACATTAGATTTAGATAGATTTATTTCTTGACCAAAGGCTAAACAGAAATTATTTAAGACTTGCTTGATGATATGAACTTCATTAAGATATGCTTTACCCAAAAGAACGATATCATCCGCAAAGAAAAGGTGAGAAATAGCACCCCACTGCGCCCAAATTTAAAGGGAGACTATTCTCTCAGATTAACAATATGATCAATAATGTGGCTTAACCTTTCCATAAGTGCCTATAATTATATTATGGGTTAGCTGATACATCTTCTCCCCATGATCAACTTTTAAAAAAAAAATCTGGACTTGGTAAGGTCCACCTAGAATTTCTTCTTTCATCTGGAAATTATATCATGGGCGTTTACTAACAAATTCCGAAAGGATGAGGAGGGACATGTCTTTATCTAACACTTGTCCCAGATGTGGTAATAATTCAGAAACAATCATGCACACCCTAAGAGATTTTGATATGGTGGCAGAGCTCTGAGAATCTCTAATTGATCACAAGGACCGGGCGTCTTTTTTAGTATGGAGCTTGACCAATGGGTGAGAAAGAACCTTATGAATGTAACTACATTTGTGGTTGGTACTCCTTGGAGTTTTATTTTTCCTGTAGCTATTTGGATGCTATGGAAGGACAAAAATAATCTTATATTTAATAATAGATCAGATCTGCCTAACAACTTATTTTTTCATATTATCAGTCATGCTCGCGAATCATCACTTCAATTGCTTCTCCCCATCCAATCTCTCAACGAATCTACAAAAATGAAGTTCTCATTGGCTGGTGTGGTGTCCTCCTTAGGGTTTCCATAAGTTAAATGTCGATGGTTCAGTTTTGAGTTCAAACCACCTTGCTAGCTAAGGTGACCTTATTAGGAACGCTGATGGTGATCTCATAGGGTGGTTTCAAGTGCAACCTTGGAGTTTGTTCTACTGTTAAGGCAAAATTGTGGGGATTATTCCATGGGATTAATATGGCTTTGGAAAAAAATCTTCAGAATCTCATCATTAACACTAATTCTAAGGTGGCTCTCCAACTTGTCAGAAGTAGCTGCAAGAGCACCCATCACTTTTGATATTATCAGAAATATAAAGAAGCTGCTAGGTGATAATCCCTCTTTCTTCTTAAGCCATGTGTATAATAGGGAATTAAATAGATCAACTGACCATTTAGCTAATTTGGGTCATGAGATGCCTCTTGAAATGTTTCCTTGACTCTCCCCTTTAATCCTTAGTTTCTCTCCTCTGTGAGGATATTAGGGGTGTTAGTTTTCCTAGATTGACTAGGATTAGTTAGTTTTATTTTTGCTGTTTGGGCTTTGGCCCTGTTTTCTATAAAAAAAATGAACGACTTTATTAATGAAGGACTAAAATGAATAATTTTATTGACACGTCATTATGTAAAGTGTCACGTCAACATCTTTGTTAAGATTAATCGACAGATTGTAACAGAGAAACTAAATTGAAAGACAAAAAGTATATTCAGGAACTAAATTGACAATTTCCTTCTTTCAGGACTAAATTGACGATTTAGTCAGAAAAATTCTCAACACAAACAAATTATCTGGCATGTACAATTTGGATTTTTTTTTAAAAAAAAAAAGTCATAGTGAGATGTGGACTGAAGATGTTTACTTGTGCACCAATCGCACTTACCCTCCATCAATAAAAATTAAAATAAACAAAAATAGGCCAAAATAAATAAGAATGACAATGCGTTTATGTGGTAAAATTTAGACAATCATTCTAAGAACATTTTAGGTAAAAATGTAACATTTTGTCCTCTGGTTACAATACATTGACGTAAATAAAACTATATGTGGTTTAATAATTTTATTCGGTATACTGTTTGAACAAATATTGCATCCTAATCTAACTTTTACCTGCTTTGTATTACAGGGCAAAATCTTTTAAACCATCCAGCCCCAAAAGAAAGAAGAAGAAAGAAGGATAATGAGAGAGAAAAGCAAGGGCCACAGGTCCTGTGCATTTTTCAGTAGTTCACATCTTAGATTTAATGGCTGAATTTTCGGGATTAATTTTCCTGGTTAGACCTTCTTGAACCAATGATACAAGAAGCTGCAAGTTTAACAGATTAGCACACTGTAAGACAAAGATAAAAGGGGAAGGAGTGAAGATGAATTGATTTAATTTGGTTGTTTCTTTTCTTTACCTCTCCCTTCTGATTGAACATTTGGCCTGTGACACAGGAACGTGCTTTATAGGCACTAGGAGTAAAGATCTGCAGAATGAATTGAATTTTTAATCAACATAACAGGAAAATTAAAGGGAAAAAAAAATACAAAAGAAGTTCTTGGTAAGAAATATTTTTCATTTAAAATAGTAAATGATTCAACTGATTAATGAGTAAGAATTATTGATTTAATTGGTTAATAGATCATAAACTATAAATATTTTTATCAAAAGTTCCTTTTGCAGTAATTTCCTACAATTAAACACGAGAAACAAGAATGAAACTATTCTGAAACTCACCGCAAATAGGACCCAGTCATCAGCTTTTAAGGGTCGGTGAAACCACATCCTGAAATAAAAATTAAAAAAGCATTAAACAAAAAGCAAGAAAGCAAATTTAAACCTTTGAAAACTTGTTACACATGCCTCACATGTTTCTTATAACGTTATATGAAATACTACTCGTCATGCAACCAGTAGGACTAAAATACTTACGAGTGGTCCAGACTAACACCACGTGCCTTGAAATCCTTTCCACGGTGGGGATTCAAACTTACTTGAAGAAATATTAGATCTGAAGCATATGCCACCACGCACCTGCATTCAGGCACAGGGGTACAAGCATTGGCTTTGGACATCAGTAAACGATCTCCTTAATAGATTACTAATTTTGCTAAGTGTGTGTTTGATTTCCATCAAAATCACGTTTCAAGCGTGAATCCAACCTAACACTATACTGAGAGTAATGTTGGCCCGGATCCAGTATAAACCAAACACACCATAACACACATAAGAATTACCAGACACAAGTAAAGTAAAAAGAAGATATGTACCTATGCAAGGCCTGATCATCTGAAAGTTTTCCTTTTGCTCTAAACCAGTATCTCAAACTACATACATTATTTGAACAAGTTTAGATAATATGTAGCGTTCAAAACAGCAGACATTAAGGCTACGTTGGTAATATGATTTGGCAAGAAAGGAAGGCTAAGAATTGAAGTACCCTTCCATTCCTTTCCAAACCTTTCTCACCAAAAGCATTACATAAATCCTCAGTATAAAAGCAAGAAAAAAAATTGCACAAAGAGCATCAGGCTAACCTGGGAGGAGATCTTGTCTGATTTGTTGCAATTCTAGGTTCACAGAACCGTATCTCTATGGGCCAAGGGAAGAATTGAGTTGTCGCCACTTTGTTCCGGTAAGTTCTGAAGCAATATCTTTTGTCATTATGCTATAGAAAATTATCATACAGACTTATCAACTAAGATCACACCTCCTCTAACTAAAGGACGAGTCCTTACATTCTACTTTTATGTTGACATGAAAAAAACCCATATAAAATCACTGAAAAAAATTGTTCAGTGCTGATAGCGCACAAGCACTCAAGGGCTTTGCATCATATACTGTATGAACTCTTACATGTATTGATCTAAGATAATATTCTGAGAGCATCCTATGGATAAACTATGTAACATCAGGTCACTCAAGAACCAGGACTTAAAATTTTTAAACACTGATACAGAAACCTGAAAATCATTTGACAGTTTTTTTTTTAAATCAAATAGTTCAAAAACAAATTTCACAGTAAAATGTTTTTTTTTTTTTATGTTTCTATCAATTTTATTTTTTATAATATGAAAATCATAAAGAAATCTCATTTTGACATTATCTTTTTGGGCTTATTCTCCTATAATACTAAAGCCACTTTTTTCACATCATTACTTAAAAAGAAACGATAATTAAGAACTGTGGAAAATAGTTAGAACCTAATGCTTAGAAAATTAACTTTCCATAGGTTAAAAGTTCCTTTGGTTTTGTCCCCAAGGAGACACCATAATGATTAATCACCATGCATTTCAATACGGGGTCCCAGGTTCAAATCTGTTCGGAACAAGCAAGCAATGATATAGGTTTCCCCTGTTGTTTAACCCAAATCCTTATAGACAAAAAACACAGATTAATTTAATATGAAACACTGCAGCCTTTATATAGTCCAGATCCAGAAAGATACATTTTCATATAATAGGGGTGATTCCATGACTGTTGAATAACAACCAGACATAATAACATACAAACAAAATAAGCAAAAAGCCAAAATCAAATAAATATAGCAATATAGCAACATTGCACCGACCAAAATACTCTTTACCATAAATCTTACATTGGAAAGCGAGGGTCAGTAAGACGTCTCTCTCTTAGCTCTTCCATTGGCAGAAGCTATAAGAAACAGATTTAAAAATATTAATAATCTGACATCCTGAACAACAAAACTTCTTAATGAATATAAACTTATATCTTGCCATATCTGGAGCAGGGACAGATGGCATAGTTACTTCCTGGTGGTCAAACCCTGATTCTTCTTTCTGTAGATTAAGGAAATAACAATGTTAAATGTGCTATGGAAGTTAGAACAGAATTCCTTGACTAGTGCAAGAGCACATATGTTAAAAGAACACGTCTTATTCACCCTGGTATCAGTATAAGCACAAAGTTGCACCAGCCATATTACATTTTGCAGTCATGAAAAAAACTAAAAATAGACACAGAAACTTATCATGGAAGAAGAAAATCTACAAATTATAATGAAATTGAATTAATCCCCCTACCCTATTTTGACCTAAAACCCTTCTCTTTTACCCAACACAATCTTCAAAGTTGAAACCAAGCAGAATTTCTTAATCAGCACTCAAACCAGTTCTGAATGTGATAGCTTCTTTATGTGGGGAAATTATTCCTTCAACCTGTTTTTCCTACTCCAGCCATTCTTTCACCATATGAATTTTAGTCATGATTATAGCCAAAAACCATAAATCTTAAATTTTGAAAACCCCTAAGCATTGTTTCATACAGTTTTCAATTTAATATCCTCATAACTTATTTCATTCCATTATTTTTCATCATTTTCTTGGTTTAGGCCAGATGATCTTGGCCTTGTTCAATACCAGCCAGCCATAAATGACCAAGAAACGGATATTTCATGTTATGGTTAGACCAAAAAAATCACACCAAGAAGCATGTAACATATCATTTTGTTAATAACTTTCTGAGAATGTATAAAATTCATTTTTTGTTTAGCACCTAGTTCAGTAATTTAGACATCAACGCCAAACAGGCAAACACAACCAGACAAGTGATGAAGTGGCACTAATGCAGGTAATATTAGTGCATCAACAAAATATTCATCTTTAATATCCCTTTTAACAACGATAAGTAAACTAAAAATCTATCATGCCATAATCCAAGTAAGTATAAATGTTTTTTATTCCAGAATTCTAGAAGGAAGCCCTCTTGCACTGCCCTGCTTTTTATCATTGATTAAGAGATTAGCCTTACAGTAATTAATGACAGGGATGTTATATAGCAGCATTATTTCAGATGTTCTTCCGAATGGTCTTTACAGCTTTAATTCCTAGTGGTACAAGTCTAAAATGTTAAGCTAGAAGATAACTATTGAGTCCTAAAATTTGGAGCTATAGACTATATTCCACTAAGTAGAATAAGCAAGTATACATAATATGGAGAGATTAGCAACTAAATAAACTAAAATAATTACTGAAAAATTAGATTCTTTCTAACCAAGAAGAATATATTACATGAAATGAAGCCAGCAAAGTGAATATGACATTTCCCTTTTGAAATGCATCCACTTTCCGTGTAGCAAAGCTTTTTCCATCACGGAGACGATTAACTTGATATATAATAGGCACTGGAAAAGAAATGTATTTAGTATGTATGATCTGTTTATTATTATCAGCTAAAGCAAACAAATGAATTAGCAGTACAAATAATGTGGTATGAGTATGATGATGATGGAATTCATACATGAGATTTTATCATCAAATCATAAAGAATATAATACAAGATTTACTCAAAATTTAATAATCTAAAAACACAGAAACTTTAGGATCTATTGTCTATCAGAAACTACACAAAGTCAACAAGAAAACTAACTTGAAAAGATCCTTCAACAGAGCCCTAGAACCTCTTTTACATGATAACATGATATAGTTTACATGAAAGCATGGTGTTTAGCTAACGAAAGTGCTTGAAAATACTTGCTGCTATTTAAGATGGTTAGATACATTATGCTCTGTGAAACAATTACCTACTTTAAGGATAAACAGTTGATGATATCATACAAAAACATTCTTAAACTACCAATTAAAATGTAAGGGTTGGGACTATTTGCAATGGCAATTCATATATAAAAATTGAGAAATTTTTGTTATTCAAAACAATTTAATGGGTGGACCAAAAAGAAGAAAATGAGCCATTCGACATCCTAGTATAAGCAGGTATGATAGGATATGTATCCCATCTTAGGTAAAGGAGTAAAAATAAATAGAAAGGGAAGTTACATCCTGAGCATTTCAATGAAGTCAAGTGATTAAACTTGCTTACTGTTTAAATCCCCCGCAAGAAGAAAATAAGCATGCAAACTATGGACAACCTTAAGAAAATCAACAGATTTTGATGCTGCAGCCAGTGCCTGCATGTTAGAAATTATCTTGTAAGTAGTCTATGTATAAAGGCTGCTACTGCATGAGTAGCATGCTTTAACAGGAAGAAGATAAAGCAGTTTTATCATACCTGTCCAATCATCTGTCCCCCAAACACCTTTCCAAATCTTGGAGCATCTGGAAGGGTGATTCCTTGGAAGATATCTACCTTCCAAAGAGAATAACAAACAACTATAAGATGAATTCCATGTTAAAGAGCATATAAAGCATTGTAACATCTTTCCTTCCCGCCCCCTTTTCCTTTTCAATTTCTCAACTTTCATCTTATGCATGTGAGCATGATAAAATATAAAAATCATTCACGTGTCTTCACCTAACAACTTAGGCTACGTTTGTTTACTTGTTGGAAGGCCCAAGCACACGTTCCAAATTGATATTCTGAGTAGCAAAAAATTCTCGGTTCCAACAGAATGTACATTTGATTTCAAACGCAAATACAAATGGACACTTAAAACTTTTGGGATTATTAGTTCATGACACAGTCCTCTATACTAAGTGGTTTAGAGTTCAATCCTTGTCTCCCCCATTCTTCTAATAAAAAGTTGAATTTCAACACATGGTAGGTGGAAGTGTGCATTGTCCATGCTTCAAGGCTTCAAGCCCAAAGAGCTCTTGGGTGAGGGGGTTTGATAGAAATAAAATATAAAAATATCCACGTGTCTTCTCCTGGCAGTTTAAGTTTTTGGGATAGTTAGTTCATGACAGAAACATGCAAGGTTATTTTCCTAGCACAAATAATCAGTCCATAAAGCTGTATTATGTAAACACCTTGTTGAATTTGTAGGCATTTAGGTAGGGAAGAATAAAGAGAGAGAAAGAAGATTCTGGATAGTATTTACATGATAATTTGATGGATGTGTCACAGACAAAGCACAAGCTCTATTTTATATTAATAAAAGACTCCTAATCCTAATTAAATAAGGAAACGAACCACAGAATAATAAAAAAGAACTGAAACTATTCCAAAGAGATCATTGAAGATAATCTAAACTAGTTTAAGATATAATCATGGTATTATAAGATATCCTCTAGATATAGTTCAACAAGAAGAAATCAATAATTCAAATTAATGATATATAATAATAGTACCTCTATCGGTTCCAAATGCAATATATTCTCCACAGGTGCGCATCTCTCAAGAAACTTCTCTGCACTCCAGATAGACTTTGGCTGTAGCAGTGTTGAGTGCTCATGGGGCAGCACTAAGCATGTCAGCTGCCACAGCAAACAAATAAAGTCACTGTAGGAGCATATAATTCATTTAAGTGTAATTCAGGTGTTTGTACACTAGGTCTTCAAATTGGAAAATAGTAGGAAAAGAACCTAAAAGGGCACCTTACACAAAGCAACAACATCTGCTTGGTGAACGGTATTTGACAAACCTGCAACTTCCAAGTTAACATACTCTCATATATTAGTTTACAAAGAAATTTATGGAAATATCTTTCATTGAAAAAAAAAAAAAAACTCAAGATAATAAAAAAGGCTTGTGCATAAGAATTTTGAACCAGAACATAGGTGTAATTGGCAAGAGGATCTCCAATTTAATCCAACAAAAGATAAAACAAAAAAACATAGAATTACAGTGGGAAGGTCCTACTTAATTATGGTAGCAAGAAATAGTAGTACAAAGAATGGAGCGTTAGAGAAATTATGGCAGCCAAAACTAGTCTACCCTTTTCCTACTAACTTTAAGCAACCATCCATGTCCCAGAAAGACCTATGCTCTGTAGAGATATATTGACCTAATTGATATTGATATACTTAAACAATCCAGCAGAAGAAACTAGTTAAGAATAATCAAATCTAGATGGCACAAACTACCTGACAAGTATACGGCTCATGGAACAAAAGGAAAATACTGACTTTTAAACAATAAAGTGAAATTTGAGGCATAAGAATTAAGTATATTACCATGACCAAAGTAGTCATATCTTTTCAATTGGAACTCTGGACGATTTTCATCATTGTCACTAACAGATCCAACAACTTCAGCCTACAAGCAATGAAACTGGACTTTCAGCATGAAATTGCCTAATGAAATGCTACAATAAAAGAGAGAGAAAAAAATGCTATCAAGTACCCTTAGCCTTAGGGCATTGATTAAGGTATTAATATAGAAAGTATTAGATGAAAAATAAAAGCATTTAATATCATGACAACCCAAAATGACATTTAATACGTTCTTTAAGTAATTGTGAGGATTTAACGAAGGGCATTGAATGTTTGCTTCTTAACAAGTGTCCTAAGGACACTAGTTAATAAGATCCTAAACATAATCTTTAGCCATATAAAAACTCATAAGTTAGTCTATTGCATCTCTTTTCCAACTAACTTTGCTTTTATTATTTTTCTATAATTCACTTCATTAAATAGTTGAGTCAAATTAGTGGTCTATTACTACTACTATGCCTATCTAAATTTCTGATAAACAATTACAATAATTATTTTTTATTTTTTAAATATAAGCATTGTTGCAAAAAATAGATCAATTTTTCATTGTTTTCTTTCCAACGCTGTTTGGTACCAGACCCTATTTTTTACATGTATACACTTCATTCTCAGAAGTGCATATTGAGTTTGAGCAAGTTTATGAAGCCAGCACCGGAGCTATAGACATCATAATCATAAGCAGACAAGGATTACCTAACCTAGCAAGAAAAGACTTCTGTTGTTGTTGTTGAAGTAACCTATGTGATTATTCTATTTCTTTTACATAGAAAAAGAAGATGAACAACAAATGGGAAAAAGGGGATAATCTTAGTACTGTAAACAAAATCTAAGAGGTCATGCAGTACCAAACAAAGATTTTCTCATTTGTAAATGTAATACGTTTGCAAAGGTAATGAAGGACCAACTGTCAGTCACTCGGATAAAACTTAAACTCAAGACGCAATGAAGCACTAGTGTCTCTAAGACTTGGTAAAGGATATAGGGTGACAATATATAACAAATTTAATCAGACATTTTAAGGGGGGAAAAGTTAGTTGGTGAATGAGTACAATAGGCAAATAAGAGTGGCAACAAGACATGAAGATATAAGCATACCTCTCCATCCCATATGAAGTAAACACCATCCCCTGCTTCACCCTCACGAGCAACATACTCTCCTGGCTCTACAAAAGAATCCACAATTGAAAATATCAATGCATGTATCTTTCAATTGATTGTTTCAATTCTAAAGCTTAAATATTATGATTATAAAATAAATAAATAAATAAATACCTAAATAAAGGACTTCATGAATGGAATAACGTCTTCAAAAAAAAAAGAAAAAGAAAAGAAAAGAACAATTCATTGAACATATATTCAGATAATTCATTGCATGAATTCCGATTATTTGGTCTCTACAACCACTATAAGCAACCACTTCACTGCATGTTCATGTAAATGCGTGCAACTTTTATAATCGCAATGCAACTACGAAAGCAACTGCAATTTATTTTTTTTTAAAAAAAAGATCAATTTGAAAATTTAGATAAATTACCATAGTGTTTGGCAATTGCAAACTGAGATATCTTCCTTACAGACGAGCTAGGAAGCCTCTGTAGAATAGGAACGCATCCGAGAAACTCAAACACTGCGAAAACGAAACAGAAACTAACCTAAATAAATAAATAAAATCTTACAAATTCAAACTAAAAATAAACCGAAAAACAAAAATAGAAAAAAAAAAGAAGAAGAAGAAAATGAGACAACAAAACACAGAGCGATTCGAATTCGAAGTCACTCTGCTCCTGTGTCATGTTGTTGTTAATTTTATTTCATTTTCTCAGTATCCAAACAGATGATTTTTCTCTTTCTAACCGACTCACCTTCCTCCTTGTCCATTTTCTACGAGCGAAATTCAGTTTCTTGGATTTTATCGCACACTTGATATCTTTCTCTATCTCTCTCTCTCTCCATATATATACACTGTAGAGGACGGTGTGAGATCCAGTGTGTGGAGGTGTAGTGTCAAATCATGGACTGGTGGAGGTTTGACCAATAGCGATGCACCGATATTCATGATGAGAATAGAATGCAGTGGGGGAAAGGAAAGAGAACCGAGTGTAAGGAATTCGGCGTCCACGTGAATAACGGTGGTCGGCGGTTGCATGAATTTACAGCGCGATGGCCCACACCAGATCCGCTCTCAACCAAGCGTAAAGTTTCTTTGTTCCTTTTGACCCAAAATCTAAACACAGTTCCATGGCCGTTTGGCACGTATTCTTTCTCGGATGAATTCTCCTTATTTTATTGAATTTAATATATATTGTGAACGCAAAGAAATTTTATACAATAATATGTTGTTAATAACAGATTAAGTGTGATATTCATTAAATGATGTATTCGTGTATAGTTTTTTTTCAAATCGTAAATCCTATTTTATGAAAATATGAAGTATGTAAACCAATCCCGTTTGTTATCTCTTTCTGTTTTAAATCTCTCAACTATATGATTTTTTTAATTGAGTTATAACAAAGAGAAATAAATAAAGACTAAAATATGTTTTTAGTCCATGAAAATATACCCCTCTATGATTTTAGTCCCTGGAAAACTTTTTCTAGCAAATTAATCTCTGGCAATACCTGTTATTATCGTTTTAGTCCCTGCTATTAAATGTCTCTGTTAAGTGATGAGGTGGCACACTGAAACTGATACCTGGCAATCATGTGCATGTCACGTGACTATGTAACACCATAAATCACTATCTTCTTCTCCCTAACATGCCCTCTATCTCCCAATCTCCCCACGGAGCATCATCAAGCAATTTGTTAAAAACACTGCACAAAGTAACTTTCTTTTTGTGAGCAATGTTGCGTTGAGGCACGTCTTTGTTGAGGCACAATGCTGCGTTGATTGAATTAGGGACCGAAGACACTGCTCTCATGCGTTGCGGCTTGGAAGGTGCTAGGTTGTTTTTCAGGAGCAGGGCTCATTTGGGTGTTGGGAAGGGAAGCCGTGGGGTTTACATGTACAGTGCAGGAAGGTATGAAACTTACTGTTACTAATTAGTTCAGTTGTAATTGCAATGCATTACAATCCTTAATCTTGCAGGAAATTGTAAACAAATGCAGTTGATGTATGTAGTTAGTTGCTTAGACTTCTAAAACTTTGACGTTGTGGCTGCAATCCGCAAAAGTTGGAATCTTGGTTTGGAGCATATTCCATGGAAATTAACCGCATTGTTTCTGCAATTGTGGTTGTGGAACGCAATTTAATACCTCGGTTTGGTTTGGAGCATATTCCATGGAAATTAACTGCATTGTTTCTGCAATTGTGGTTGTGGAACGCAATTTAATACCTCGGTTTGGTTTGGAGCATATTCCATGGAAATTGACCGTATTGCTTTTGCAATTGCGGTTTCGGACCGTAATTTAAAATCTTTGTTGGGAGCATATTCTATGGAAATTGTTGCTTTTGAAATGGTGGAAATTCTTATTTATGGCTGACTTGTTTCAGGGCTTTGGAGGATTGGGATTCATCTCCCCCTTTTATGATCGATATTTTTAGGTGCATGGGAAAAGCGTCTTGGTCTGCCTTGAGTGCTATTGCAAGGCATTTGCGCCTTAGAAGCAAGTATGGATTGTGAAAGTGGAGTTTTTTTATTGTTCATTTTTGTTTTTTTTTTTTTGACGATGTATGCTCACAAAAAGAAAGTTACTTTGTGCAGTGTTTTTAACCAATTGCCTGATCGATGATGCTCTATGGGGAGATTGGGAGATAGAGGGCATGTTAGGGAGAAGGAGATAGTGATTTATGGTGTTACAGAGTCACGTGACATGCACATGATTGCCAGGTGTCAGTCTCAGTGTGCCAACTCATCACTTAACATAGACATTTAACAGCAGGGACTAAAACGATAACGACAGGTATTACCAGGGACTAATTTACTAAAAAATAAATTCTATGAACTAAAACTATAGAGGGATATATTTTCAGGTACTAAAAACATATTTTAGCCATAAATAAATGTGTAAACTGTGATCAGTGATGTGAGGAGAGAGTAATGTTTTATGGTGTTGACAAAAAAGAATAGCAGGTATTGACAAAAACCTTATACATTTTGTTTGTGACTTTTTTAAAACATATTTCATGTGAACAGTTTTTACAGAATTCATATTTAAATGATGTCACGTCATTTTCGTCAAACACACTTTACTTTCTTTTATTCATTCAATTAGTATTATTTTAAAAAAGAAACAAATAAGAAGCCCGCCACATCATCATCAATTTTGTTTGACCCAAGAGAATGAGCATATAACATTTTTGTACAGAAGTGTTGCAGCATATTGAACCCCCCCAAAAAAAGTCCACAGCAACATGGACGGAGAAAATGACAAATATAATGGACTAACATTTGAATAGGGAAAAAATGACAAATTATAATAAGTGATTTTTTTAATTAATAATTTAAATTGAATTGAATACATAGATATAAATTAGATTGAACTTGAAAATAAGTTCGAATATATATTAATGGTGTTTATTTTAAATTTAAATTATTAATTAAAAAATCATGTATTCCAACCATACTATTTAATTGATAATATTTTATATAATTTTAGAATTATCGTATCTTTCTATATTATTTAAATATTGAGATATTATTATAATATTTAATATTTAAAATAATCATGCTATCAAATAATTATCAATTATTATAATTATCATATCTTTCTACGTTATTTAACTATTTATTATTATAATTATCAATTGAGAATTATCTATTATTAAATAATCATGCTAAAAGTTTTAGTTTGAAATAAAAATAAAAATTAAATCATGAAAAAATAGGTAAAGAAATAGAATTATACATATTTTGATTTTACAATATTAATTTTTCAATAAATTGAAAGAAATATAAGAAAATGTCCAAAAATATTTACAAATGAGAAAAAAATATAAAAAATAACGTGTGATTTTTTAATAAATAGTAGAGAATAGAGGAAATTAGTTTCTCATTCTCTAAAGTGATGACTCTACTTTATAGCAGAAGAGAACATCTTTTTCATTTGTTATAAATAAGAACAAGCATCCACGGGGGTAGGTACTATAGTTTTTATTCTCATATTTGCTTTTTAAAGTATGCTTGTTCATACAACATAAAAATATACAACAACTCATACAACACGTTTTTTTCTCTATCTCTTTCCATCACATCACCTATCACATCTCATATTTCTCTCTCTTTTTTTCTCTTTTCTCTCTTTCTCTATCCTTGTTGTACATGTACAACATGTACAAATTATATTACTCTGTAGCAAAAATCATATAGACATATAGTGCATTTTTTCTTTATAGTGAATTATGTACTTTCAAGAGAATTGGCTATAATGAGTTAATGAGTCCTTGTTTTACAATTTATAATTTCATATTCCTCTTAATTTTATAACTCTAGTAATTATAATTATATTAAAAATATATAATATATCCTAAAAATATTCTTAATTATTAATATTCTATAAATAAATAAAATCTAAAAATAGTTATTAATTAGTTAATAAACTTAATATGTAGTGTTTGGAGTTTTACTTCTAATAAATAGATCTCATCTTACCATCACATGAGAAAAATATCAGAGAAGCTCATTATATTTTCTAGCTTGCACTATGCCCCTTTATTTATGAGAAAAATAAAAGGATAATAATGGGTGTCTACCACCCGGGATAAGAAAGAAGGAGAATATAAATAAATAATAGGTGATGTGATTAAAGAAAAAGAAAATGATGAGAGGTGTTAAATGAATGTTTAAAAAAACGGGTATTTATATATATCATTATTAAAAATAAAATATCCCGAGTTTTGTTAAATACATTACTCATATATGGGTTTGGATTAAGAGTACACCAAATGAAAAATTAGCTTCCACACATACATGTCTGAAAACCTTTTTTGCAGAGACAATGACTTCTAGACGTGGAGTGGGAAAAAAGGGAAGGGGGAAGGGGGAAGGGGGAAGGGGTTATGGTGGGCGGGGATGGGGTGGCTGTCGGCGGTTCATATCCTCTCCATTTACATTGGAAATGGACATCTCTAATTCCCCTATTTTCGTATAACATGTGGCCTTGAACATCATCAATGGATTAGATTTGATTTACTTACTTCATTTTAAAATTAAAAAAAAAAAATTGAAGATTACAATGAGAAAAGAAGAGAAATTCATCTCCATGGCGCAGACTTGAGGAATGCCCAACCGCTGTGTTGCATTCACTTTTAGTTTTTTCTCATGAAATATTTGATTCGTGTGCACTTTTCAGTTTCCATTATAATCAAGATGTGCAAAATATTCCATTTACCTGGAAAAGAATCATTGAGTGGGCATTTAATGGGTTTTCAAGTGCAACCATCATATTCTTCTATGCATTCCTGCTATGGAGCATTAGACATTCCGTAAAGGTGGTGAAGTTGTTGGACTTGAAGTTCTTGGTGCCACCGTTTAAGGAAGCATATTGTGGTATATATTCCTCATGGCATAGGAGCCATAGCCCCACAATCCCAATCATTTTCTGTAAGATCTTCATTGAAGAGGCAACGATGGGGAGGGGAGGGAAAGGGCGGCGGCGGTCACTTGGGCGATCCTTTTCTCTCCTTTGGATGTCAGCGTGGCACGAAGGCGAGCAAGAAAGATAGGTTATGGGGGGGCAACAGCTCATGGCGGGGTTTGGACGGTCCTTTTCTCTGTTTCTTGTTGTAGTCTTCAATTTTTTTTTAATTTGAATTAAGTAAATCAAATCTAGACCATTAATGATGTTTAAAAACACGTGTCGTGTGGGAAATAGGGAAACTAAAGATGTCCATTTGCAATGGAAATTGAAAGGATACGAGTCACCTAAGAAAGCATTATATCGTGGGATGGTAGTGAAAGGGAAGGGAATAGATAGGGAAATGTTTTTTAGAAATAGAAAAACTAATGAGAGTGAGAATGGCAAAAAGGGTGAGAAAAGTAATGTCCTATAAATTTATTCTGTGGCCCAAGTGTCCAACATTTACTTTCACATACTCATAATCATGGTTGTCCCATACACTGTTCATTTTGTTGGTTATTAACAAGAGAGGGGTAAAGATTGTTGGACACCGGACAAAATGAAAAAATATTTAATTCTAAATAAAATATATATTTCATTAGTTAATATTGTAAACATTAGAATAACCATCAAATTTCTGACTATCACAAGCTTTAATTACTTATGATGATAAAAAAAATTCTCTAAAAGTTTAAAACTGAAATTCAAATAAATTATAATAATTTTAATAAATTATTTTAATTAATTCAAAACCATTTGTCCTATTTCTCTTATATTAAACAACATTTTTTTATTCCAACTCACTTCATTATCTCTCTTTCCTATTTCCCTCTTCTCCATGCGTGTGTTTAGTGGAGTGAAAAGAAATATGGTGGAGAGAAATAGGTAAGGGAGAAATGGAGTAGAGGGATTTGTGAGAAATAGTGAATAAACTTGGGTTGTTTGGTATAAGAGAAATAGAAGTGTAATAGAGTGGAAATATGGTTATATTTCTCGATCATCTTATTTAATATGAGAGAAATAAAGTGAAATATAATATAATAGTAAATTTCCACTATTTTTCTCTTCTCTCGAGAATAGACTTTTTTGGGTAGTCTTACGCATTTATGCTTTGTTTAGATTAAGAAGACAAATAGAAAAAAGGAGAAATATGAAAGAGAAAAAATAGTGAGAAATATAATAAATTTTTAAGTTGTTTGTTTTGAGAGAAGTATGATAAAAACAAGGAAGAGAGAAAATAAGAAAAAATAGAAGTTGACAAAAATACCCTTATATGTGAAAATAAATTATTAAATATTTTATAATAATAAATTAACAAACAATTATAATTTAAAAATAAATGTTCTGAATTAATAAATATTAAAATTGCACATTTTAAATTAATTTAATTATTGATTTCATTAAAAATGATCTTTTTAGAATTAAAATATGTTGAATGAAAATGTTCTTACGCAAACTAATGTATGAATCGGTTTGGAATTTAGTAATTTCTCTCTCTACCCTCCATTATTAACAAGAAGTTTGAGATTGTGTAACATGACAAGTAACGTTTAGTAATTTAACGATACAGTCAAGGGTTAAGGAAAAATCTTCCCTCATGGATGTATCCTGCTATCTAGTAATAAGTAATATATTTACGCATTATCTCCCAAACTTACAACGACACTACTAACTTTCACAATAAATTTATCAAAGAGTTGTGGCTTAATTGGATATGCAGACTGAGATTGTGGGAAGAGCTCTCGGGTTCGATCCTCACTAAACACATTCTTCGGGAGGGGTGGGGAGCCTTAACTGTGACTAAGCCCTGAATAGGATTGCACCTCGTAATAGGGGATACCTATGGTTTACACAAAAAAAAAAACTTTCACAATAAATTTTATATTGCATTGCACTTAATCAACTTCGCCAACAAAAATAGATAACAATTATACATTGATAAATATTAACAAAAATACTAGTTAACAAATAAATTATAAAAAATTAATTTAAAATTTATTTTTTAAAATTATTTATACCTTAATGTTACACCTTTTTAAAATATATTTTTTTTTATTAATTCCTTGACTAATGTCATGACACTTATTAATCATGGCAACATCTAGGGTGTGTCACCCTTCGGTGTTCCATCTTCTGTGAGCTGTTAGATTTATTTATTTTTTAATGAACGTCCCTAATGTGTTACCTGCTACTTGGTAAACTGGTATGTGTAAAAATTGCTCAGGTGCCCTTCTTGTGAAATTTTAAACTGCTATCTGTTGGCAACCTTCATTAGTGGTCTAGCAAATGAGCGAACGAAATGGACCAAATGGTGTGAAGAAGATCGTCGAGCAAAACAGTACCGGTGTTTATTGATTTTTGGTTTGAAGTATCCATTAACGGTGTTATTATTTTTGGTCAAGCAAGACAACATCATTGTTTATTATTTTATTCTAATAGGTTAACTAACCTACTATAACCTGGAAAAAAGTGATACACCGGTGTGTCATCCATGTGGGTGACACACCCTAGAAGCACCCATTAATCACTTGTTATTTTTTATCTTTGATTGAGAATTCTCATATGCATAGTCGTGGATTTAAGATAAAGTCATTATAAGAATGACGACTCCAATATTTGAGTCTCAGACTTTATAGGTAAAGTCCGTATTTAGTCATAATTCATTTTCGTTGTGACCAACCACAGTTTGATATTAATCACATATTATTTGATTATTTATTGTAGATGTAATTAAAAAAAAAATTAATAATATCTTTAAGACACTAAAATATTAAAATAAATTATATTTAATATTATAAATGTAATTATCGTGATTTCATTATCCATAATTTATACCGGAAATATATAGTTAATATCGTGATTTTTCATAAAATTTTTCTTATTATTTATTTTCTTAATTAGTTTCCTAGGACACACTCATTGCCATGAACCAATTAAAAAATGGGTTAATCCGAGCGTGAATAGGTTGCTAAGGGAGTGTTTCAACTTAATTATTGTTCTCTATCCATCGTAAAAGATACTTTGTTCTTGAAAAAAAAAATTAAAAATGGATGATGAATCAAACTATAAGATTGATTTATTAATGGTATCTTTAAGCGGAATATAATGATCCAACGAATAGATTCTCAAAACTAACACCATCAGCATGAAGCAATGGGGTTGACTGGCAAGTATGTTTGTCTCACCTCACTTCCCTTTCTCACCCTCTTCTCTTCACTGTCTATTTTTCTTTCCTTCTTCCTCTACCATTCCCACCCCAACCTCAATTTTCTCTATTTTCCTCTTGGACACCCGTGCCTTTTAGGCTTCAACTAGCAACCATTCTTTGCCCTATAGGGTTCAGAAAAAGAGTGGGAAATATTCACCTCCTCTTTTGCTCGCGACATTTTTGCACAACTTTCGGTTGTTACTCCTACGCTTCGGGTAAACTGTGTTTTGTTGGATTTTCCCAATTCTCACAAACTGGGTATCTTTGAAAACGTTTCAGGGGATCTAATTCAACTTAAAGTTTGCATTTTGAGTTTCTATGCCTGTCTGTGTCTTCATCTCCTGAGTTTTGTATATCAGTACCTTGTTTGTTCATGTATGGAGGCATAGAGTAGTTTCCTTTTAAGCTTCCAGTATAAATCTTAAGCCTGAGATGAGAGTATGATACATAAGAGTTGTTGCTAACTCTCTATCTGCTCTAATCATTCCTACCAAGATACTATAGGGTTTCTATTGATTACTACCTGATCCAACCCTAGTGGCATAGATTATATCTAAAACCAGCTAGTCTTTTTATGTCATTTGTATGAATTATTATTTTGCTTTGTGATATTTGACAACATGCTTGAAACATAGGCATTGATGTCATTTATCTGTGGGCTTCCTATACTTGAGTGTGTTTATTGTCTGGCCTGTGCTCGTTGGGCTTGGAAAAAATGTCTGTACACTGCAGGCTATGAGAGTGAACATTGGGGCCTGGCTACTGCAGAAGAATTTGAGTCTGTGCCTCGAATCTGTCGTGTAATCTTGGCTGTCTATGAAGAAGATATTCGTAACCCCCAATGGGCTCCTCAAGGAGGTTATGGCATTAATCCTGACTGGATTATCTTGCGTAAGGACTATGGGGATAACCAAGGTCGTGTTACGCCATACATGATATACCTTGATCATGACCATGCTGAGATTATACTGGCTGTTAGTGGACTCAATTTAGCAAAGGAAAGTGATTATGCAGTTTTGCTTGATAACAAATTGGGACAGACAGAATTTCATGGTGGTTATGTTCATAATGGGTTATTGAAGGCAGCAGCCTGGGTTTTTGATGCAGAATATGAGGTTCTCAGGGAACTGGTGGCTGCAAATCCAAGTTATATGCTGTCATTTATTGGACATTCTCTAGGAGCTGGGGTGGTGGCATTGTTGACAATGCTGGCACTTCATAATCGAGACAAATTGGGGATACAAAGAAACAAGATAAGATGCTATGCGATAGCTCCTGCTCGATGCATGTCTCTCAATTTGGCTGTAAGATATGCGGATGTGATCAATTCTGTTGTACTACAGGTCAGATAGTCTCCTCTTGTTATGAACTAAATACTATACCTTAACTTGACTGATTTGCTTAACACAGTAAGGACAATATTGTCTGTCAAAGTTTATCAAGATATGCTCAATATTAGCAATGGATCTATGCCTTCATTTAGGTTCTTAAACCCTTGAATTTTAATTTTTATGTGATATAAAAGGTAGAATCCATAAGAAAAAGGAAGGTGATTTGACAAACTTAATTGTGGCTGGAGTGAAATGCTTCTTTTGGTGATGTAAGAAGGTGAAGATCTACTTGGGTTGCTGGTTATAAGTTTTGGTGGACTTTATATGACATCTATGTTTGCATGTCAAGTATATGTCTTGTCCTCCATCAATGTCAAGTGTTCATTTTAAATTTCGAAGATATATTAATATAACTAGATCCTGTATAATTAATGAACTTGTATTAATTGTTTGGATGAATATATGCTGTCAATGTGATATGCTGATTCTAAATGATCAAAGCAGTAATAACTTACATTATTGAAAGGTCGAGAGTGAAAACTGGTACAATGTGTTATGCAGAATTTGTCTGGGAAAAGAAAAAGAAAAGAAAAGAAAATGACATGCCCCAAGAAAAATACAACATTGTGATGAACAGTTGGTGAAAGGAATTCTTTGGAAGATTTCAAACAATAAGATGAACGTGTGCTACTAGGAATAATAAATATAGCAATTATTCTTACTACTGGGATATTTAATCTATTAATTTTATGTTTTTATAGAATAAATCATGTCTAGAACCTATCCTAAAAGAGGGATCTTTCCTGATTTCTTATCTATCAATTTACTAGTTTTGTTCACTAATATTCTATACTTGTTTACTTTCCCAAACCAGGATGATTTTTTACCTCGGGCAACCACCGCTCTAGACGATGTCTTCAAGTCACTTTTATGGTAAAGAATTAGTATGTCTTCAAGTCACTTTTATTGTTCCAATGTTGACATCAAAGACTAATTTTACTAAGCTAGTAGAGTAGACAGCTAATGGTGTGAAGAGATTGAAGTGTGCATCAGTGCATGCATGGTCATGGAGTAATTAAAATTTGAAACTATTCATTCAAATCAGAGAATTGAACACCTAATCTCTTCTATACCTTTGGGTTCACATTATGTAAAAGTTTGATAATGGAAGAAAATTTTGCTTGGATTAAGTTAGAGCAATGCTTTTTGTTAGACATACAAAAACCATTCCTAGGCCTAAACTTAACAGGTTAAACTCTTGGGAAAAGTTGCTCTTGGAGATGGTGTCAAAACCCCTTATGCATAATTAAACTAAATTTCAGCAAAAGGGTATACAGTGAGCCTATGTTTTGGTCATGCTTCAAGCCCAAAGGGGATTATGCATGATGGACCATGTTAGAGATAGACGTCATTTTAGGCTTAAATCTAACAGCTTTAAGCTCTTCAGAAGTTGGTCCTTAATGTGTCTCCATCCTCCATCAGTAACTACCTGCATTTTCAACAGTTTCACTTATTCAATATTTTTTGGTTACCTATCTATCATCAGCTGAACACTTCTCTTGCAGAAAAATAAGAGCTTGTTTGATTTGAGAAAACATATTTTTTGTTTTCATTTTCTGTTTTCACTTTTGATTACAAAAATGCCACCTTGTTTTTATTTTATTTCTCGGAAACAATGAAAACAATTTTGTATTGTTTTCATGATTTCTTATACAAATCTTTGAAAACAGAAAATAGAATGAAAACAATGTGACATTTTTGTGATTAAAATTATAAACAAGAAATAAAAACAGAAAACATTTTTGCAAACCAAACAGGGTCTAAGTTTTTGGTTACCGAATTTGCATCTGATTCCAACCACTTACATTATTAATTTTCTTGTCAAATACCCAGCTTCTGTATTTATTCAGAGCTTTTGTGACTTGTTGGGTGAAGTGTGATATAATGAATTCATAATAGTAACCACAGGAAATAAGTTTTTCAATTTTTCCCGCAAATGCATTTGATTAGAGCAATTCAACTTTTGCCACTATGATGAGCTACAAAGGTTGTTATCCTTTTATGATTATGCATTGCATTAGTATAATCTAGCTTTTGCCATTAAAATGAGCTACAGTGGCTGTTATCCTTTCTTGGCAGTTGGCCCTGCTTATTGTGTCTAATGTGCTTAAAGGATACTTGCACGCTGGAGGAGAAGAAGCTTAGAGATCCAAGGCGTCTATACGCACCTGGTCGTCTCTATCACATTGTGGAGCGAAAGCCCTTCAGGTACTGCTCTCATAGTAAAACTTCACTGAACATTTATTTATCTTGTAGTGTATGATATCTTATTGAACTTCCTCTAATTAGAAGATGACTTTTCTGGTAGTCCTGCTTGTAGTCACTATGTAAGCCAAAATCATGAATTTTAACAAAAAGGCAATTATATACTTTTCAACTTTCTAAACATGGTCCAACATAAGAGAGAGTCAGCTAATTGTGGAGGAAAATGATGAATGTGGTCAAAGGGAGTTCATTTTAGCCCTTAAATTCTGCTCAGGAGGCATTCTGTAAATATTCCACATACATGAGGTTTGCCCTGGAAGATTTATACTGCTGCAGGCAAATTAACCTTATTTTTATTTTGGTCATCTATAAACCCTGTGATTTTTGTGCAAGGTGGTATTGAAATTATTATGATTTCAACTACTAGTAAGTGCTAAAACCAATCAGTTTGTGAGAATCTGCTCCAACACAATGCAGCTCATATGTAAAGAAGTTAGTACATTGGATGAATTGTATTGCATGCGATGACTCAATCTTTTCACTCTGATTGGGAAGCAGGCCATTGTGGATTAAAACCATTTTGACCATATTTTTCCATGGGATTTTTTCTCATTCCTTGAGAATTGGACATAATATAAATGTTTGTTTATAAGGCATTTATCATATTATATAAAATAATTACAATCTGTGTTGTTCTAAAATAAATGCTTCTAAGTTTATCTGCTACTTGCAATTACAAAACTTGCAACTTCCTGTATATTAAGATTATAACTTCACTCCTTTTTTTTAATACTAAAGACAACAAAGTTACTTATGTTTTGTAGAAAAGTTCAAAAGAATTTGCATCAAGGGATAACTTTTCAATAGAATGTTGTAAATGCCCTGACCATACACTTATTCTGTGTGGGAAGTGTACCCCAAGACACCTATAATATCATTTATGGAACACATTTTTAGAACATGAGTTATTGAGAATTACATTTAAGTCTACCTAAGTAATTTATGGTTTGATGCATGTATTTATGCTGAATTTTTTTCCCACATGCACCTGTGTTTAAATTCATCAACTTATTAAATTTTATGAGTAAAATATTACTGTATACAACAATTATTTATAGTATAACCTCTTCTGGTTGCAGGTTTGGAAGATTTCCACCAGTTGTTAGGACAGCAGTACCTGTTGATGGGAGATTTGATCATATAGTTCTTTCTTGCAATGCAACTTCTGACCATGCAATCCTGTGGATAGAGAGGGAATCCCAATGGGCTCTCGATGTAAGCCATTAGCTTCTTTCAGTATTAGCAGAGCTGTCTACAGTTCTCAGCTACTTGTGTTTTAATGCTTTTTCAAACTCTGACTCAAAGTTATCAATCACGGATAGCGGCGCGTAGCGGCTGACCCCCCTCTATAACCTCAGTCCCAAACAATACCGCTATAGTGGCCGCTATAACCGCTATAGCGTAGCAGGAAACTATGAGGTTTTGTATAGCGGCAGGGGGCTGCTCCGCACCGCTATAGCGTGCTATTGACTAGTCTGCTCTGACTTATATTCCGTGAGTTCATCATAGTTGTGGAACTTACCCTGAATGAAGCAATGATTTGTTGAAAAATAAGGAAGACTATTATTGAGTCTAATTTCAGATATTTCATTTATAGGATCTGCATCAAAATATGCATATGAAGCTTAGTTTTATAAATGTATGTCAGTTTCTAATTATATTTGCAATTTTGTACTTTACCTTATAGAGATATTTTAATGCTGCCTGCTTGCTTAGGACTTAGTCCCATTTACTACTTAGTTTTTTTTATGATTCCATGTGCATTCTAGTCTTGTGACATGTAGATTAAGAAAGTTTAGAAAAAACATTTAAATGTTTCAATGAATCTTTTTCTTTCTCCAACCATTAGCAAGCATTTGTCCTTTCCTTTAGTGTAGGAAATGTGTTTCTGTAGATATAATGACTGTTTTTTGTAATTTTTAAAATTGTTTTTGCAAGTTAAGTGTCCGTTTGGTTTACAGTTGAGTAAAATTGATTCTAGAATGGTTAAAAATGAGTGATCACGCTTTATGAAACACGTTAGACGGAAATGATTTAAAATCAATTCCAATTCTGCACAATTCAAAATTTAAAACAAACAAACACTAAATTATTTGTGCTTAAAGACTTTTGTTGTTATTATTTGATATATCATATATGGTATTTTTTTATTATTCCTGTGCATACTCGAGTCTCTATGCTGACATAGTAGTGTTGATGTCCATTTATACCATTATATTTCTTGCATCAGTTAATGCTAGAGAAAGATCGGCACATGGAGATTCCAGCTGAGCAGAGGATGGAGAGGCAGGAATCTCTAGCTCGGGAACACAGTGAAGAGTACCGCGCAGCTCTTCAGAGAGCAGTTGCTTTGGATATTCCTCAAGCATATTCACCTTCCTCATATGGAACATTTCATGAAATGGATGCTGGGGAGGATTCTGGAAGATCAAGTGGCAAAAGCTCCTCCTTATCTTCTAAGAAACGAACAGAAAGCTGGAATGAGTTTGTTGGGCGCCTTTTTGATGTGGATGACTCAGGTCATATGGTGTTCAAGAAGACATCTCTGTAAAAAATTTCTTTCCATCAAGCTTAGTAAAGCTTTTTTGTTTTTTTTTTGCTTCTTTCTTGCTCTCTCTTTTATTATTATATTTTTTGGGCCAAAAGTAAGATTTTTTATTTATTTATACTAAGCACCCATTTTTGCTCAGTATGATGTTCTGCTGTGACACAAACTTACAGGTTCAGTCTGGCCACTATGTGAATGTTCTATTTCAATGGTCTAAGTAATGAGAGACCTCTGCTAGACCACCATTGTATGTGTCATGGTAGATTGTATATACTTTAGAAACTTGTCTTCCTATCTCTAATTCTGTTTTGAGTTTAAGGTCATGAATACACACAAAATTGAAATAAATTGCCCCTATGTCTTGGATTAGTGCTGTTGATGGGAAATGTGACCCCCAAAACCAGAATTTGCTTTTGCATATATAGGAGGAAATAGCAGGCTTTAGGCATAGGAAATCAGTAAGTATGAACAACTACTTATAATGCAGTAATTTAAAATTGAAGTTGGTTTGGTATAGGAAATCAAACTGAATCCTACAACTCTCCTTCCAAGAAAAGTAGATATCTACTTCAGCCTTTAATAAAAGCAGCCTTATTGTCATGGCTGCATCTGAACAGATTACCTTTCATTGTGAACCAGAGACCTTGAATTCGATATATTTTCCATTGGATGCAAGAATTGAATGCAAGTGAAAAATTTGTGCATATATGTCAAGTATTACTTGAGATGGGTTTAAGTGGCGACCAGTGGTAAGTTGTAGTGCCATCTGCTACATGACAACCTACCAATTTTACATCTTTCATATGGAAACATTGTTGCATGTATTAAATCATGTTGCAGATCACTGAACAATAGCAATTATATATTAAATCATGTATTGAATTGAATGAGTGAAATACTTACACAAAATTCAGGTCAAGTTCCATCAACTCCTAACCTAAGAGAATCTAGCAATTCATTACAAAAGTGAAGAGGAAAGAGGAGAAAGATGCAAACTCAAGAATGAGATCCATGGAGAATAGCCCTAGATTCCACCTTTGAGTTGAATCCTCAGAGAGAGATGAGAGAAAACGAGAGAGAAATTGAGAGGAAAAAGAAAAGAATCTAAAAAAATGAATAACTCCCGCACTAATTCCTAACTGACACTATTTATAATGTTTCTGCAGCAATCGTGTCCCCACACAAGCCCTGCCATGTTCCCACACGAGTCTGGCAGAAAGTAATTTCTTCAATTTGCACCTTCTTTGCCTCTAAAATTCATTGTTTGACTCTTCCACAAACTTCAAAATTGCTTCTCTTTAATTTCTTTCTTATTTTCCAGAAAATTCCTAAAAACAACAAAACAGTGAAAAATTAGAGAAAAATGACTATTATTTACTAAAATCATCTAAAATACAAACAAATTCAATTATGTACAATTTTAACTACAATTTTACAAAATTATTAAACTAAACAACTAAAAATTACCTAAAATTACTCTATAAATCTACTATTAAAGTGGATTTATCACATGTATTAAATCATGTTGCAGATCACTGAACAATAGCAATTATAGATGCTAACTGAGTTTATTATATAATTTATTATAGCAAATAGGTGTAAGAGAGTAAATAGCAACTTCTTTTGAACCTACTTAGAGTTCAAATTAAACAGCTCTTTAACTATATTAAAACTCATGTCATTCGATTATAAAAGGCCCATGCTATGACTAACTATAAAAAGTTGAATATTGTATGTGCAATGCATGTGGACTTAACACATTATCAGTGAAGCCAGACCACGAAGTGTATGTTTGTTTAGCTGTTTGCAAACTTACTTTTGCACATTCCAGTGCATAAAATCACATTCCAAGACAAAAATTGAGAACCAACCATTTGATGGATCCAATTGGAATGTACGTTTACAAAACACAAATGATTCTCCAAACACACTAGAAATCATTTCGATAAAAATAAAAGCAGTAAAGTTATCATACATGGCTCTTGAAAAATTATTTCTTGAGGATTTTGATGAATTGAACAATATGGAGGATGGAGAGAGAAAAAAAATTTCATTATTGACCAAAACATGTATTAATAGGGATGATAATCAACGCAAAATAGAAAAGTTGGCTTCTTAGTAAGGAAAAAAAATAATATTACTTCCGGTCTATTTATAAGAGATAAATTATTTTCTTGGTCCTAAATATAAGAAACACAATATTATTTTGAATTGTGTTAATTATGAAATTCCTTTTATATCCTTAATTTATTGTTCACTACTCACATATTTTTCATGATAGTGGATATACTATGCAATTCTCAATGATCAACTATTGGAGTATCCGTTACTACTTTAATGATGACTTTAATCCAAAGTAATTTTGCCACTATTTTAATTAATATTAAATATATTTCTGGAATAAAATTTAAAATTATAGCTTTTTTAAGAAAAATTAACTGGTTTCAAGACATTTATTTGATATTATTGATGATTTAGTCATATATTTTTTATAACGGTTTTTCTAACATGTGCAATGTTGCATATGATAATAAATCAAAAGTGGAAAAGTTTTATTGGAAATTACAACTATAATAACATTCAATGCACTCATAATATGAAATGTTATATTTTCCAATAAAATCTTTCCACTTTTAATTTATTAACATATGCAACATTGCACGAGTTAGAAAAACTGTTTTTTAAAATAAGATTTGAGGTAATACCTAGTTTATTCATTTATGGGAAATGTTAACGAGTGCCCTAAGAGCATTTGTTAAGAAACCAAAAATAGAAGACTTTTATTAGAGTGTATGACATTTAATGTTACAGATGCAATCAATATTGTGATTTTCAATAAAAAAATTTCATTTTTTGATTTTTTAACTAATAGTCTTAGAACACTTCATTTTTTTTATCTAAGGGCACTCATTAGAGCCAACGGAGTTTTTTTTTGACGTAGCCAACGGAGTTGCTAGACCACAATTTGTCAGAAGAAAAAAAATTTCCTGTGAGATTGCTGTGTTGGAGGAGTATGGTCTGCAAGAAACAATAAAAATCTGCCCATACCGTTTATAATTGAAAGAAGTAGGGTCATTTATTATTTTATTGTTTTTATACATAGGAATAAAGTGTATAAAAAGTGATTTTGAGGTCCATTTAAGAAACTTTATAAAATTATTGGGTTTGAAGAAAAAGTTAGTTGAATTGCTTAAAATTATAAATATGATATAACATTATGAAAATACATAAAAAATTATATTTTATTCAATATAATAACTTATGTGAGTTGCTCCATTGGAAATGGTCATATCCGCCACCAGACCCTTCATTTATTTATCTTTCTCGCGCGCACTTTTTTTTTTTTTCGTCTCCAAATCAGTGTAAAAGTTAAAGTGAGTGTACCTTTTTTTTTTCCCACCGAAAGGATTTTCCACTTAGCTGTAATAATCGAGGCAATCTTAAATGGATTTGCTGGAAGTATTCGATTATGTGATCATTCAAAGGGGAAAGCGTGAGTTTATAAGAGCAAATCTTGAAGCACTTTTTTTGATATGAATGATGCAGTGCAAGCAATCATGATATTCTCGCTGCAGTCTAGATTCCGTCTTACCTAGTTAGTTCGAATGACACTATAGTCAAAATTTCTAACTTTGGCCAATCCCTAATCATGTCCTACCATCATTTTTTCACATCGTTTTCTGGTTTTAGCAGCCTCATAATAATGGGTCCGTTTGGTTTATAATTGATTAAAATTGATTTTAGAAATAAATAGTTGAGATAGATGATGCACGCTTTACGAAATACGTTGGACGGAAGTGATTTAAAATCAATTTTCAAAACCATGATTTTGTTCCACTACAATTTAAAACAAACTGGCTAAATATCTTTGTGCACAAACGATGGTAACCACATGTGGCATCTTGAATTCTACATACACATCTATAAGTCATTTCAGCTAGACAGCTAGCTAAAAATTAAAATTAGTAACTAAAACTATTTCAGCTGTATTTGGTAAGATAAATTTTCTGGGTAGCTACTAACATTTCTTAAAAAGGTACTTAAGGTAGCTTTCTTAAAAAAAGCTACAACTTTTAGCTAGTAGCTGAAAATTAATTACAAGTTTATCCCTCAACCACCCCCACTTATCATTATTTAATAATTAATTATGTCCTTATATGTCATTTTACCATTTCTAGCTAGTTTTACCAAACACATTCAACCAGACAGCTAACTTTAAGCTTTCAGCTAGTTTTTCAGCTTTGAGCTAGCTTTAAGCTTTCAGTTAACTTTTCAGCTAGTTTTACCAAACACACTCATAGTTGAATTCAGATATCTAAACCTTTTAGTCATTTTTTAAACCAAACCAAACACATACTCAATAGTATTAGATTATGTTTATAACATATTTTTGATAAAATTTAAATATATTGAGCCAATTTGTTTAAAATTATTTTTTAAAAGAATCACTTATAAGAATTTTTAAGATGTTCGTCTAAATTTTTTTCAAGAAGCATAATTAGAAAATAATCAGTTTTCTGCTTTTTTTAAGAAGCAACTCAGAGTTGCTTCTTGAAAAAAAACAGATAAAATAAAAAAGTGAGAAAACTTTTTAACAATGTGAAAGCATTTATTGTGACAAACAAAGTGTTTTTTTATGATTGTAACCAAACGAAAATTTATTTCTAATTATACAAGAATCTCTAAAATAAAATTAATTTTTTTAAACAACTTAAAAAAGTACTTTTTTTAAACACAAATAAATTGACCCTTTATCTTCTCTGATCCTAATTATAAGTATCTTTTAGATAATTGGTCTTGATTCTTTGTATAAGAATATTTTCAAATTGTTTGTATTAATTTTTTTTATATAATAATATCCTCATTAATGAAGATGGTTGAGTAATTAATTAATAGAGAGAATGAGACGATAAAGTAATTAGATAAAATGAGAAAGATGATGTGTCTCAATATACAAATTCAAGGGTAATTATGAAAAAAAATTATACACAGACATAACAAATTTATTGTGACCAACTAGATTAACTAACTTCCTTAATTCTTGTGAAGTGGTTAAAATGTTTCTACAATTAGGACCGGAGGAAGTATTAATTACTAAGGGTTTTTCTAACATGTGCAACCCTTGCACAGGATAATAAAACAAAAGAGGAAATGTTTTATTGGAAATTGCAACTACCACAATATCCAATGCATTGATAATATTAAAAGTTGCAATTTCCAATAAAACTTTTCCACTTTTGTTTTCTTATCCCGTAAAAGGTTGCACAGGTTAGAAAAATCGAATTACTAATTCCATCTAAACCAACACAATTAAGAGAGTGTTTGGATAGTCATGCTACGATATACTCCCTCCGGTCCTTACATAAGACATAATCTAGAAGGTTTGGTGGTCCTTTTTATTAGGTTTTTTTATAAAAATATTTGAATTGTCTAATGCATTAATTTTCTTTTTTACAAATGTATCCTTAATTATTCAATGGTTTTTTTAGTCAATAAACAATATTTGTACAAAAAGAAAGATTTGAGTAAAAATACATAATAAATTAAATGAAAAGAAAAAGATAATGAATCTTACTACCGGTTGATGTTGACAAATTCAATGCTATTAACTAAGTAACTAAATTCTCTAATTCTCGTAACTTTTTAAGAGGGTTTTATAAAAAGGAACTTTTTAAGGAATTATTTTTAGTGCAAATAATATGACATACACACATGATATTAATATTTGAAAAGGAATTATTAGTGATATGTATTTAATGTACAACTTATAAAATACATTAAAAATCGAGAAGATCAAAAGACAATGAAGAGTTGAACATGACATATAAGCAAATTTAGTCATGTGATATATTGATACTAATAACATGGTTAAGTGTCAACGTCATAGCTCACATTTTCACGTGTAATATAATTATATTTATGAAGTTTTATATGATTTTTTATTAAATTTAAATTTAAAATAATAAATAGAAAGAATTTTTCAGAATTATATATGTGTTTGTAGATTTTATATTTTTGTAAAACATATTCATAAAAAATATAATTAAAACTCAAAAAATTATATTACACAAGAAAATAAGATTCCTAGAGTCAGTTTGGGTTAGATGATTTAGAATTGAATGACCCGAGAATTAACTCAATAATGATTGGATTACATTATCATTAGGCATGGGAATAGGCTGAGTCGAGTTAGGCTTTTCAAGGCCTAAGTCTGGTTTGCACCTTAAATCCATGGCTTAAGTCTGGTCTGTTACCTGACATAGGCTTTATTTTATGGTATGAGTCTGGCCTATTTAAAGCCTGACAAGGCCTAAAAGTCTGTTTAAAAGCTTGTTTTATAGAAAGGTACTTGAATATATCATAAGCATATATATGAATAGACTTATAGGTTCAAGTTTTTAACATACTTAAATGTTTATACAAGCTAATAAGTATATAATTATAAGGAAGAGTAATAACAAATCTTTATAATAATAATAATAATAGCAATATAAAAAATATTATTATTTTATTTATATTTAGTTAAATAGACCGGTCTGATAGGCTCAAAAGGCTTTTTCGATGGCCTGAAACCTGACCTGTTTTGCTATATAGGTTTTTGAAAAAGCCTTAGCTTGCTCTATTTTAATTAATTGGCCTGGGCTGGCCTGGGCCTGATATAGGCCGGGTAGTAGGCCCCTGACGAGCGGTCTGACCTGTTCCCACGCCTAATTATCATTGACCTTACTTTACACCAAATCAATGTGATTCTGGGCATTTCTTTTGGTGCCCTTTTTTTTTTCACCCCTCCTTCTTTTTTATATTTATTCTTTTAAAAACACCTCCACCCTCTATCATTTGAGAATTGAGATACTTTTAGAAATTATTTTCCGAAAATAAGTTTAATAAAATTATTTTTGAAAAGTAATTTCAGGAAGTGTAATTTTAAAAATACTTCTTAAATCTAAATTATCAAAAATATTTTTAAAATTTAATTTCTAGAATTATGTTCAACATAAACGCTTCCGGAATTAGTTTACAAAAGGAGAAAATTGATTAAATTTGTTTTCAAAAATAAATTTTCAGAAACTTTAAGAGTCACTTACTTTTATAAAATATTTTTTATTTTTATTTCCTGATTTTTAGTCTTAATTACAAAGAATGCCAATTTATTTTTATCATTATATTTTGTTTTAGAGTTTTATATATGAAATAGAGAAATAAATATAAAATTGTTTTTTTATAAAACTTTGAAGATAGGAAACAAAATAAAAACAGTATGATATCTTTATAACTAAAACTGAAAAATACTCATATAATTAAAACTAAAAAATAAATAAAAATAAAAAATATTTTATTAAAGTCAAACATAACAGCCCATGATTTTACCATGAAATTTTTTAGTCAGAAACGGAAAATTTTAAATATAAATTTTGTCTATAAACTAAAAAGAAGGAGGTGGAATTAAAAAATGTCAAAAAAAAAAACGTGACCATGATTTTTTTTTATTATTATTATTTAGATTGTGTCATGTTCACAAGTCTATCGAAATCCGTGAACATTCCTATAAGCCAGGATATATCCAAAAGCAAGGTTGGCCCATCTATAAATTTGGAGGCACAAATATTAAAAAAAAAAAAAAAAAGCATCATCAGGCACTTAGACAATAATATCATTCTTTAAAAACTGTGTAAACACTTCAAATTTTGTTATGTCACAATATATATTTGTAAATACAGTAGTTCTCTATGAGTATGATGACATAAACTTTTATATATAAAATATTGTAAATGGTTAAACAACCATTGGATATATAGCTGCGAATACATATTATCAATTCGTACATGCATGTTATTAGTTTCCTACTAATGAGCATTTCAGTTGTAAATGTCGTGCACCGTTTTGTTAGTGTCTCTGTGGTTCCATTCCAATGGACAAGTCTATGTACGAAGAATATGGGAATGGAAGGGATGACCAAAGTACTTGAATTTAATTCCTTGCACTTTGCACAAGTGTTATGGGACTAATATTTTCATTTTGCACAACCTTACCCAAATAATAGTTAATTTTCATGTGATGTTCATGCTCTTCTTGTGAACACACACATATCTGAATTTGACAAATACAGAGCTGCTAGAAGCGTCTATATGGTTTGTACTTGGCATTCATTTAGATGCATATGATTGACCAAGTGCTTAGTCAAAACTTTTCACAGAAGAAAGTGTGTTCCATGCATAATGGAATATACAAATTCATCGTGGTTGGGATGCTTGCTTTTTACCAGCCTGTCTTGCTGACTATGAAATCATATTAAAATCATTCAGTGGGTCAAAAGGAAATGGAAGTATCTATCCACACTACAACTTCTTTATCTTACATTAAGAGTTAATATACAATTTAGTTTATGAAAGTGTCACATTATTTATTGTTAATCTCTGAAAGTTTATCTATATATAAATTAGTTCTTAAAAGTCTAAATTTACTTACTTATTAGCCTCTCCATTAACATATGTTAGTTTATTGAAATAGAAGCGCTGAGTTGGCAAATTAGCTGCACAATTCTACTGTTATAATCTCTCTGGTCTCTGCTAACCAATCCTTGTTATGATCTCTTCATCACTTTCTACCTCTTATTTATATTACAAGATACCAAGCTTTGTATTTGTGTTAACCATGTGAACAACTCTTTTAGGAGAGGAGGGTGAGAAGAAGTGTATTCACTTTTAGGGACAGAATTTGTATCTTTATTCTACCCTTGTTTATAGCCTTTTCAATAGGTCATGGTCATTGACTTCACTTTTAGCCCACTATCATTCAGTTTAGGCCAATCATTAATTTCCCACAATCATTTGTTTATATCCTAATAACTCTATGCATAGCTTCAACAAGTTAGTTTTGATTTGGCTTTTTAAGCTATGTATATCTTTGTTGGCACTTGTCCACTTGATTGATAAAAATAATAAACTTGTCTTCTCTAAACCGTTATATCTGTCTCCCTGAGTTTCCCTTTTTCAGCTCCAAGCTTCTGACCAAACTTGTATATATTAAATAACCCAAAACTTGGGAGACAATATACCATATCTCTTCTTCACATCTTAGACAAAATGTCTAAGTCCAAACCTTATGTTGAGCTTCCTATTTTGGACATTTCTCAGCCATTACAACCATCTTCTTTAACCTCTCTCTCTAAAGCCTGCAAAGATTGGGGATTTTTCCACATAATCAACCATGAAATCTCCAAAGATCTTTGCAGCCAGCTCAATTCATTATCCAAATACCTCTTTAACCTCCCTTCTGATACTAAACTTAAACTTGGACCTTTCTCTTCTATAAAATCTTACACCCCTCACTTCATTGCTTCTCCATACTTTGAGAGCCTCAGAGTTGATGGACCTAATTTCTATGTTTCTGCTAAGAGTTCTGAAGATATCCTGTTTGAAAAACAGAATTCCAAATTCAGGTAAATTATAAACACAAGGTGTTTGCATTTTCATTTCCCGTTTTCATTCTGTTTCCTGTTTTCTGAAATTAAAATAAGAAATATAAATGCAAATCAAACATTGTTGTTATATATCCAGTTAGGCTAACTTCTCTTTCTGCTTTTATTTAATCAAAATATTGACTTTGTTTCTCTTTTTTATGTTTTGAATAGTGAGACACTGCAAGAATATTGTGGTAAGATGGCAGATTTGTCTGAAAAAATTCTGAAGCTTGTGTTGATGAGCATAGGGGATGGCTTTGAGAAGTTGTTTTATGATTCTGAATTCAAGAAGTGTCATGGTTACTTGAGGATAAACAACTACTCTGCTCCAGAAAGTTTGGAAGATCAAGTTGAGGGTCTTGGGATGCATACTGACATGAGCTGTATTACTATATTATATCAAGATGAAATTGGAGGACTTCAGGTGAGATCACAAGAAGGAAAGTGGATAGATATAAGCCCTTCTGAGGGGACACTAGTGGTGAACATTGGAGATATGATGCAAGCTTGGAGCAATGATAAATTAAGGTCCTCAGAACATAGAGTTGTTTTGAAGCAGCCTGTGAACAGGTTTTCCTTAGCTTTCTTTTGGTGTTTTGAGGATGAGAAAGTGATATTGGCACCAGATGAAGTGGTTGGAGAAGGAAACAAGAGGATGTACAATTCATTTCTGTGTTCAGACTATTTGAAATTCAGAGAAAACAATCAAAAGGGAAGATTTGAAAAGGTGGGTTACACAGTCAGGGATTTTGCTGGGATCAAGTCTCAATAGTAAATGGTTACAATAGTGAAAATCAATTCATCACACAGATAATAAGTTATTTATGCTTGCTCTTAGATTTATGGGGCTCTAAGATATGAAACTAGTATATAAAATAAAGGGACAGAAAGACTTTTCTGGTCTTCAATTGTGCATGTATAAATATTTTTTCCATTGTTTTATAGTGAAAGAGAACAAAACATTGATAGTTATAGTTGGGATTAGAGAATTTGATCAGGTATTGGTTGTATGAAGATTTATTGTTGGAGTTTCCAACTGCAAATGAGGAATAACATGTTCTGTTCTTATTGTTCTTTGGTTGGATGTGCATAGCATAGCATTTAATGAGCAGAAAATAATATTAATTTTAAAAGCATACATGGATCTAAGACAACGTTGACATATTGTATACTAAAGAATTCACATCCATTTTATGGAAAACTGGTACCAAGTAGCAATAAAGAACCTATTTACTGTCTTGCTAGAATTTTCTTTTAAATTAGTTTCCACTAGCAAATACCTGTACTCATGTTAATTTTCATATGCATCAAATAGAGAAATCCAAGGGATTACTTAGCGGAGCAATATAGGGTCTCCGCATTTGACCGTAGCAAATTTGAATATCTATTTATCTTTTTAAAATAAGGTAATTGTGAGTCTTTTATAAATGTTTTTTAATTCGAGAGGGTTTTCCTATTTCATCCCCTTACCGGCTCACTCTAAAATTTAGCTACCAAAATGCATAAAATACAGAAAAAACCCTTCCTTTGCATGCATGGATAGATTTTCTTGGTTTTTGCCAATGTTCAATGGAATATTCCCTCGGACTCGAATATAAGCAATAAAAAATTCACTTGTGGTGGTCTAAAATATAAGTAAATCTCAACTAATTTACCTTATTTAATGACCTAGTACTAAAATACCCTTTTATTTAAATTCAGATTTTATTTTTCAATGACCCTATTTAATGAACCATGTAGAGAGAGTGTTTCCACTTGGAACAAGTTTCAATAAAATTTTAGTCTTCTATGAAGGGCAATTTAGACAATACAATTCATTTTTAGATGATATCAAGGAAATTTAATGAGGTTAACTAACATTTCTTAATTAACGTGAGTTGATTTTTTTTTTGCTTATATTCGAGTCCGAAGGGAGTACTAAGTTATCTTTCAAAATTACCTGAACAGATAAACTAAAAGGCCAAATGGAACTATTCGACTTCCTAGTATATGAGCTTTTTTTTAAAGAGAATATTCACTGAAAAATGCCCAAAAACACTTATAGAGCTTAAGGATGTTAAATAGAGAGTATTATAACAGTGCACTACAAATCTAAACAACAAATCGAGCACGCATATTCGGTCAATTCAAACAATTCAATGGTCCTAATAATTACAAAAAAAAAAATCAAAGCCTCCTATTACAAAAATTCTGAAACAACCTGAACTTTTCTTCTTTTTTTTAATTCCTTCCAGATCAACACATTTCCAACATCAACTCCAAGCAAAAATCCACGACATCAACCGCAGCCAATCTGAGTAAAACAATGCTGCAAAATCGAGCTCTAGTGGTGGAAATGCATAGAAGGCAGTAAGATTGAGTAAAAACAGTGTTGCAAGATGATGACTCTAACAGAATCTCGCAAGGAGGAGGGTGGTGGCCGAAAGGGAGGAGGGAGAGGTGGCGGTGGTGGTGGTGGGATGGAGAAGGGAAAAGAAAATACAGAAGAAAAACACAATAGAAAAACAAAACATTAACTCTCACTAAAGAGAGAAGAAGAAAAAACTCACTTATAATGAGTAGGAAACCCTCCTATGGAGGGAGGAGCTCCTCCCATGGAGGGGAAGAGCCCCCAAAAGGGACGAACTCTCTTCCGCACACGGCGTTGTATCTACTGCAAAGAGCGCGCGACGCTAGGGTGACTGCTTGTCTTCCTAGTATATGAGCTTGTATCCGAGCTCTATGCTTCAGCCAAAATTGATAGAATTTTTTTTATTGTAATGAATACTCCCTCCGTCCCTATTTATAAAACCCCTTCTAGGAGAATTGAGTGTCTCTTAATATAAGACCCTTTGCAAATTTTTAAGTAAAACAATAATTTTTTCCATACTTGCCCTTCATTAATATTCAACTCTTTTTATTCCCCATATATTGTTAAGTGTGATAATTAATGAAGTTTTACCTACATGCTCAACTACACCATTGAAAAGTGACTTTTGTAGTCTTCCACCATGTCACAATTAATGTCTCTAAAATATAGTGACTTTTAAATAGGGGTATATTTGGAATACTATTATTTTTTTTAAAAGATCAATACATTAACTAACTTTTCTTAAACTGTGTGAAACAGTTGAAAGGGTCTTATAATAAGGGACAGAGGGAATAAGGTAAAATGAATTCAACTTTGCCTATAAATTGAAATTAGTCTTTTGAACACAATTTTTTTACAAACTCTCCTATTTAACTTCTCAATAAATAACTAATTTTAACTTATGGGAGAATTTGAATTCATTTTACATTATTGATTCATTCTACTTTCTTCTCTACAAATCTTCTATAGAAATTTATCCAAACTGGTCTCAATTGAACACATGGGATGAGATAATATTATATGAAAAACATTTATGAAAATAAAAAGAGAGAGATTACAAGTGTGAAATCGTGACTTGTATTCGTGTGAAAAAGAACCTAATCAAATGTCTTTTCTATTTAAGAAATTGAAAAATTAATTACAACACCTGTTTGGTTTGAGAAAATATTATTATTTTTTATTTCTATTTACAATTATAAAAATACCAGTTTTTTACTTTCAAATAAATATTGATAAATAGAAAAAAGATTTTCTTCAATCAAACAAGCCTTAAAATATCCAAATATGCCTGATTTCTCAATATCTAAATAAAATTTAACTTATCTAATATCTTGTTACATCTTCAAGGATTCAACGAAATTCTAATTCTAAATTAATATGATTTTTCTTTATTTGTTTCTTTAAAAATGTAATTGTTCTTAGGATTAACCGGATACTGAATAATCGGAACAAATGTCGGGTGATTGACTCCTGCGTGATCATTTACTCAGATATTGGACCAATCGAATCAGTCAGATTAGACAGACAACCGGCTATTTTATATTGAATAACAGATGACATGTCCCCTTTTATATGCAGCATATATGTACAAATTTAATATTGACACTAATTACCCAGATTTGGACCAATCAGATCAGTTGGATGAGACATACGATCGATTATTATATTGAATGACACATGAATCGTAATAGATGACACGTCCCCGTTACATACAACATACATGTACAATATTTAATATTGACATTAATGATTAGGAAATCATCTTCACCTATAAGGTACAAGTGCAATATTCGTGTACAACCCCCTAATGGTGATTAAACCCATTAAGCCACTAAGAGCATCTGCATCGCTAATGTTGGCTCAAGTTCTTATAAAAAAAGTAGCGGTTGCTTAACTCAAGTAAGCGATGGAGCTCATTTTGTGCTTGGATCTTATTTAGCACCGATGCTTCTACAAGTACCAGGTGCTTAACTTTTTCTTTTAAAAAATAGTTGTTGGGTAGTGTGTGATTGGTTGATAGATAGGTTGTGGGATCCATTTAAGAAATTTTTTAGAGTTACCGGGATGGAGATAAAAAAGTAATTGAGTTGCTTAAAGTAATAAAAAAATATAATAATATGGGAATGTGTGAAAAATTATAAAATATTAGTTTAAGAAACTTTTGAGGGGTGCTGGGATAGAGAAGGCCTTAAATTTATGCCCATACAAATTATAGAGGCCTACAAATGCTGCACACCCTATAAGATAAATAGATTTTTTAGGGCAACTTTAACGGGGCTACTCAATAAGCAGCAGTGCTGTATGAGAATTCACAGCTAGAGCACTGACACACCCAGGTGTTTCATGGGCACTGGTGCTCAACTGAGCACCAGTGCTTTAATTGTTTTTTTTTTGTCTTACAACCCCCGGTAATTTTTTTTTATTTTTTTATTTAGCTTTTCCGGGGGTTTAAACCCTCGACTATTTTTTCTTTATTTGACATTTCCGGGGGTTCCAACCCCAGGAAATCTTTTTTTTTTTTCAAAACGAATTTACAGGTGGTTTAAACCGCCGGAAAATTTTTTTTTTAAAAACTTAATTTTTTTATTATTTATTAATATTATTTTATTGTTTATTAATTAAAATATTTGTAAATAAAAAAAATGGGTGATGTAAAGAGCTGTCAAAGTGAGCCAACCCGATTCACGCGACTTTTGACTCGCGAAAATGTGAGTTTATATTTTACCAACCCAACCCACCGGTGAGCCGGATTGATTTACCAAGTTCAACCCAAATTGACAGCTCTAGTGATGTGTGTGTATTAGTGGGACCCATTTAAAATTTATGAATAATAAAAAAAAATGGAGTGGTGAGACTTTCCTAGACTGCCTTACAGTGGGGCTTAGAGACAACCTTTTAAATAAAGAACACAAAGAATAGTAATGAAAACACAAGGCGGTGGCAAATAAATTAGCCTATTCTTAATTAAATGGAATTTTATTATAACAAAAAAAGCGGGAGCGGATCGATGATTTTTTTTTTTTTTTCGCTTCAAAACGTTAACTTTTGAAGAGAAAAATAAAATGAAAGAAATTATCAATAGTTTTCTCTCATTTCTCACCTTTCTCGTTCTTCTAAACATGCCAAAACAAGAAACTATACATGATGTAAAAATAAACTTTATAGTGCATCATCTTTATTGGACATACTTGATTAAGTTCCCTTTTCCTTTTAAATTTTGACAAGGTAGAAGAGAATCACTCTGTGAAATGCTTTATAAGTACAGGGTTGCATTTTAATTTGTATGATCATTTTCTGCTAGCTAATCATATCACATGCTTCACCACACTGATTAATTAAACATTATTAATTATTATCTCATTCTCTTCCTTGAGCATCACACAATAGTATGATATGGACCCTTACATATTTTATTTGCTTTTTTTCAACCATCATTCTTTCTTATTTCTATTTGTTTTGTTTCCTTCTATCTCATTCCCAATGATGAATTCATTATTTTTTGCACTTGGCCATACTACATATTATAAATTAAATATTGTTGTTGTAGACTTGTGATTAATCAATCAACTGCCCAAAGGTTCGTATCAAGAAGCTAAAATATAAAATGTGTTACCCATCGTTGAGATATGCCGTTGTTTCCTAGATTTTATTTATGGTTGAGAAAATAGAGTAAGATCATTAGCAATAGAAAAGGGATCTAGAGAGTATCAACAAGATGGGGACTAAAGAGTAGACCAAAAATAAGTAAATTACCATGATTCGGATATGTATATCTTTTTAAATATAAATTATGGCCTTCAAAGTAGAGATGTCACGCAAATTAATTGAGTAAGGTTTCTGTCTTCAAAGATTTGGCAATTTCAAAGAATTGTATAATCATAATTTATACATTATTTAATATTATAGATAGCAACCACATAAACAGAATGCACATCAGGAATAAAATAAAATAAATGCTTAAATATGTTTTTAGTCTCTCGAAAATTAGTGAATTTTGTGTTTAGTCCCTATAAAATTTTTACCTAAGTTTAGTCTCTCATTAATTTTCGGTTTCCAAGTTTAGTCCTTGTCGTTAATTGTTACTGTTAAATGATGACCGGACATTGTTACAGTATGCCGATGTGTCTATTTAGGTTGATATGGCTGCCACGTTGGAATTTAAAATTTAATTTTGGAATTAATAATAAAAAAAATTGTAGCAAAATAATTAATACAAAATTCAACGTGGCAGCCATGTCAGTCTAAATAGACACATTAGCACACTGTAACAATGTCACGCCATCACTTAACAACAACAATTAACAACAATGACTAAACTTGGAAACGGAATATTAATGAGGAACTAACTTAGGTGAAAATTTTTATAGAGACCAAACACAAAATTCACTAATTTTCGAGGGACTAAAAACATATTTAAACCTAAAATAAAAAAGCTAATATGAGAAAACTAATTGATGCCATGTACATAACTACCAAAATAATTCACAATAAGAGAGCAAATCCTCGCTAAATGATCATATAAACGATAATTTTGGTTATCCCCTACATACTTGCATTTTTTAATTTAAACAATGGTTTATATGTTCTTTTTATTATTGTTATTACGATTTTTTTAACTTGTGTAATATTACACAGGATAATAAATTAAAAATAAAAAAATTATTGAAAAATGTAACATTTCACGTTACCAATGTACCAAATATTATGATAGTTGTAATCTCCTATCTCATAGATACATTTCTTAGGCAGATCATGAAAGCCTTTCAAATTGAAAAGCTAAACTTATTTTTGCTCTTTGAAACATCACATGAATGTATTTAAAATTCATAAAAAGATTTTCAAGCACCATCACATTGGAACCATACACTCAAATTCACTTTATACAAGGAAATAGTCCTACACTGCTGGCAGCAACAGCAAATAAAAACCATACAATGCATGCTAACAGTTCAACTGAAGTGATAGGAAACTAAATTACACAATGGAGCACTCATCAATCTTAACAAGTCAGGAGTCAAGCACAATAGCCAAAATCAAGGTTCATACAACAAAAAACATAATTGTTAGGAAGCAAATAAATCACTGTTCCTAAACAAAAGCTGTTACTATTACAATGAGAAATTCAAATAGACATGTCAAGCAGTTCCAGATACTTTCCAGAGTGCTTCTTTGATCATCCCCATTGGTGCAGTTGCTGCTCCTCGAAACTGAAATCAAGTTAAAAAAAAGTTAAGATTTCTCTATGATGATTAAAGGGAGTGGATAAGTATTAAAGAAAATTGACATCCAAATAAGACTTCTTCAAATTACTCAAAATAATTCACTGCTATAGGCCAGAATATATTGATAATGTCTAACTTAGAATCAAGCTAGGCTTATGTAACCAAAGGTCACAATGCCCCCACAGAACATGCTGTCTAAGATAATTTGGAAGAAGGTCATAAACATGCTATTTTTTGGAAGATAAGAATTTTTAGAAGCAGTTATAGGAATGTAGTTTACACTTCACACTAATTGTGTGTTGGGTTTACTCCAAAATCATGTTTCAAACATGGATCCGGGCAAATGCTACTGAGAGTAGCTTCTGCTCGGATCCACGCTTAAAACATAGATCCAGTGTAAACCAAACACATCATAAAACTAGTAAAAAAACTTAGAATGACAAACCTTTGATTTAAGTGTCAATGTGAGAACACCATCAATTGTTGATGATTCAACTGTGTGTGCATCTAAATGCAGATTGTTTATGGCATTCATGATATCATACAATATGTTTTCCCTGTAAGGACATTTCATCTCAATCAGAACCTCCTGCTCCTTCATGTTGACTTTCACATCCATTTTCTTAGCTTCTTCAGAAACAATTCTGTCTAGCTCTGTGTTCATCCCATCAATATCACAACCCTTCCTCTTGTTTATCCTAATAGGTTTCATTCCCATGTAAATCTTTCTGGCACCATAGTTATCTGATATCTGCTCTAGCACATCAGGGCATTTTCTCCTGGTTCTTGCTTCAGAATCTGCAATGTCCATGTAAGATTCTAGTTCTTCCACTCTAGCCTCAAGCTCTTTCAAGTACTTAATTGTGTCCCCAAGAATTGAAATCTTCTCCACCTGCATATGATGAGAAAGTAACAAGAAGATATTTCAATATTTTTGAAGTGACCTCATTAAATAATTTAAAGGGTTTTGCTAAACAAAGAGTATATTTAGTTTAATGTTTAGAACGTGATAAACCCATGTTCTCACGTTTTCAACGCTAAAAATAGTTGTCATGTTGCATGCAATTTCCAACTACATGACTTACATCCAATGATAACATTAATTTTTGCAGATGACAAGTAAATACCTCACTTAAGGAAGAAGGAGCCACAGATCTGCGAACCTGAAAGTTTCTAGTTTCTCTTTCATTATCAAATATATTTGGCATGAAATCATCATCATTTTCTAATTTACTAGTCCATTCATTTTCCTTTTGTGACTTGAGAGAGGAGTAACTTGTGTGCATAAAAGGTACATTAAACAAAGTCTTCTTTAACAAGCTTTGGGGAAACCTTGGCCTCTTCCTTTCAGAAATCCCTCCTTTTCTTCCACTTCACAAAACTAGATTTGAAATTTGAGTTACCACCATTTGGATGTGGTCTAAAAGCTGATGAATTTCCCAGAATAGTACAAAGAGTTCTTGTGTAGTACAAGTCTTCATCAGCTCCAATATCCAATGAGTTATGTTTTGATTGATTGTGGTCTTGAAGCTCCCTTAGTTGAACTTGGCTAGAATCCTTACCATGGTTCTCAGAAGCTTCAGACATACAATCACAAGAACTCAGGGAATCTGGGGCACCATTGATTAATGCATCATTCACAAAATGAACTTGAGAAGACACACCATTGATGCCCTCTAACATGGATTCATCCATACGGCAATAGTGGTCACACAACCATTAGAACATCCATCCATGTCACAGTGCTCATTGTTATCATCTTGTAATTCCTTGACAGGAAATTGATCAAGTTTGATTTCTTCTACAAGGGAACATGAGTTCTCCAAAGCCATTGTATCAAACACCCCGTGGTCACCTTTAGTGCATGCTGGATATTTGTCATCATGTGGTTTATTATGGGCAGGGGAAGATTTATCAGAGCATATAGGCTTTGAGATTTCTAAGAAGCATGCCTTGACATGTTGAATGAGATTATGATCCTCAGAGACCTACAAATAAATGCAAAGAAAATAACTATTATCACAAGTTAACTGCTGTAAATTAGCGTGTCATGCTTTACACTAAATCCACGTTTAAAACGTGAATACGGGCCAAAGTTACTCTCAATAGTGTTAGTTTTGATCCACGTTTGAAACGTGGTTTTGATGAAAACTAAATACACACATTCAACGTTTAAACTTCATGGTTTATTATATATGTGTATGTGTTTTATCACAATCTTATCATTGATTTTCTAAGACAAATGTTATTTGTACATCAAAGATGTACAATAACATATACTACAATGAAAGAGAAAATAGAAAGAAATATGTGATATGATAAGTAACGTCATGGAAAAAAAAAATAGAGAGAAGTATCCCTATTATCATGAGATAATTTTGTTAGAGACTTGGTCACAGCTAGAGCCGGCAAAAAAAGTCAGGTAGCCTGCGGAAACCCGAAAAAAAATTGAGCTACCCACAATAAGTCCATAAAAAGTAGGGTTCGGACACCTATTTTAGAAGCCCAAATAATTTTCGGGCTTTTTAGCCCAACCCGATAAAGCTGCTACCCCCATCGAGGGGGTCGGGCCTGGTAGCTTGAATTGATAGCTCTAGTCACAGCTAAGTGTGTGTTTAATGAGGATCGAACTCTAGAGCTCTTGCTACAATCTCAACATGCGTTGCTAACTGAACCACAACTCTTTGGTGAATTGCTATATGTGTGTGTGTGTTCTTTATATGAATAACACTTTTTATTTTTTTTCATATCAATAAATCAATAGTTATACTTTCATCTTATCCTCTTAAATGTACCCCTCAATTTACAGTAACCAAATCTTATCTTTGCAAATATTTAACATTGAAAACATATAGAAAGGAAAGCAGCTTATGGAAGAAGGAATACAAAAATTACCAGTTCAGTTGTGCCAATCTCAATAACGCCGCCCAGATAAGGAAAACACACCACCGTCTGGAAAAACAGATTTTAACACACAATATGAACTTTAATATTTATATATAAAGCTCAGAATAAGGAATACTATCAAAGTAAAATTTTAATCGGGCTTGTTTTTTCTCTTTTTAATACTTAATTTTAAATCATTTTATTTAATATATTTCATAAAATATATATTATTATTTTTAACAATTGATTTTAAATTAATTCTACTTGATATTAAATAAATAAGTTACATAATCATGAACTTTTACTAATACAATTACAAATATGTCATGTGCTTTGGATTCCACGTTATTATAATGTGGTTGAAAAAGCATAGCCTTTGATAGAAAAAAAAAAGCTGTACAAGCTTAATTTATCATATCTCACACAGAAAAGAAAAGAAAGAAAATGTGTCATACCTGAATTGACGCACTCTGGGTACAGCAATTGGCGCCCATGTATGAAAAAGTTGATAGATAAAGAGAGGAATCAAGTCAGTACCTATCACTTCACTTCAATCACGTAATTATATGTTGCACATGTATGCCGTATGGGTCATGACTATGAATTATGAAACCACACCAAAACAATTATATTATATATATATATATATATATATATATATATATATCACAGGATATATATGGCTACAGTATATATATTAGTATAAAATTAATAATAATATAAATATAAAAAATTTAAAATAATTATAAAAATAATAAAATATTGTAATATTTATTTATTGAATTATAATATTTTTATCTATAGACTATAGTAGTACAAAAGTTCAAAAAATATATATAATACAACTAAAAGTATTTTCATATGTATATATGTTCAATATAGATATAACACGAATATTTAAAAAATTTCAGTATTGATAATTTGATATGATATTGTTATTATGCAAAACATTTGTACTATATATATAACAAAAACTAAATTCTTCCATTTTTTATTGCAATCTAGTTACAATTGTTTCAACTCCTCTCCAGTACTGGACAAGTCTAATAGAAAAGAGTAACACACCCAGTATATGTGACCCACTCACCCTCTCACCTACTGGGCAGTAGATAGCGAGGATCTCCACCCAGTTCCAATCCCATTCTCTGATGAGTTTTACTTTTTCCTCTCTTGTCTCTTCTGCTTGTTCAGCGAGGACTGAGATTTGCTGTTTTTACATATTGTAATGATTTTGGTTTGATTTGAATTTTTGAAGAAGGAATGATTGAACGAGTATATGTTTTGAGGGAGGTAATTGGTGACTTCAATCAGCATCATGGAATTTTAAAATATATAAAATTTTCAGGGCAATTGATAAGTTGGTTTTTTCACATAAAAAGAAAAGAAAGGATACGCTAAAAATGTAAAAAAGAAAAAAAAACAGGTGTATTGTATAAATAATAATAAATAATAGAGAACATTATGTAAAACAATCTCATATAACATGAAGTAGATAAAAATAAAAAAATACAAATATGAGATATAATGAAAAGACGTTAAAAAATTATATTATATGAATGTATTTTTTATTTAAATTATATGTATCTTCTATAAAAAAAAGAAAAAAGCAACCGCATATATAATAATAGATCTAAAAATAATATCAGTTTTGGATACTGGAGCTGGGGATTTGTTCATCAAGGGGAGGCAATTATCAATAATGATATATAAGTATCCAAAATTTCATATATCTATTTCACACCTCTCATTTTTTTTTCTTATCAACTTATGAAATCTATGACTTCTCCCTCCTAATTTCTTTCTATCTCTTTGTTGAGGTGTAGACACATTCTGGACTTTCTAGCAAACATTATTGGAGGGACACAATTCATGTGAAGAGAAAAATAAAATACCTCAATCATTAACAGAAAAAACACCAAAACAGCATATTCTAATAGTTTTTTTGTACGTATATTTTAAATAATAATAAATATATTATGTATATATTTGGCAGATGTACCATCAACCATTAATTTTTTTAAATCAATGATTTAAACTACTTCTGTTTTCTTCCCGTAAAGTAAGGAAAAACAGAGACAAATCCAGGGGTTAGGATACATCTAAACCTAACCAATTTTGGAATATGCGTGCATTATTATACCATGAGAAGAAAGGAATTTATGGATAAAATCCAACCTTTGCTAGCAAAGAACGAGAGAAACTTTACTATCAGCATGTTGAGCATTGCATAACCAAACTGTTTCACCAGTTTCTAATGCTCTTCCAGGTAAACTGCATGTGTGGCAAGGAAAAATGAAGAATCAAACATAAATTTAAAAAAAAAAAAAAAAAAAAAAAACTAGAAGAACATAAACAGAAAGGGACATTAACAAGAAACTTTTTCATGTGTGTTTGGTTTGTCTTGAAATTGGTAAAATTAAAGTTAAAGTGTTGTAAATAAGAATTTATCATGTTTTAACGTTAAACCAAACGTGTTTTACATATATTATAATGTATTTATTTTATATTAAATCACGTTTAAACGTGGATCTTTGTCAACATTATTGATAGTGTATTTGGTTTGTTCCAAAATCACGTTGGTTTATATTCACATTTAAAATGTGATTTTGAGATAAATCAAATAGAAAAAGAAAAAGAGTGAAAACCAAACACACACTTAATTTAGTTTAATACATGAGAGATGAGTAGTACCTCTGATTGGGGTAGAATACAAAGGACATGCAAACCAAGTAATACCACTCAGAATCTGAAAGGTCCTCTGGAGATAATGCAGCAGAAGGCCTTTTAGTTTGAGGGTCAGCTTCACCTACAAGAAGAAACTTGTATAGTTCTTTCAGTTGTTCACTCCTCTGAAGGCCTATTTTATCTGCCTTTGTTTCCATTGTTTGGACTGTCTTCCTTGTCTTAATGTCTCCATTATAGTACCCATCCCTCCATTCCAGTACTCTGCTTATGAATTCATTACTCAAACAAATTAATCCCATGTCATCAAACAGAAACAGAGTCCTCATTATATATGCAGATAACATCACATTATTATTCTATTTTTGTTAATTAATAGAACTAAAGACAGATATGGTGTTCATGTGCATGAGATTCAGCACAACCTTAACCAAGAAAAACAGAAGCTGAGAGAAAAAGAGATAATTAATTAGTGGAAGCAAATTAACAAAACTAATTTAAGCTTTTTAAAAAAAATTGGTTTAATTTTACAATATATACCTTTGTTGAGTGGTTGAAGGTGCCCAGAAAATCCCATAGCTCCACTGTATACTTCTGACTGCAACAGCTAGCTGTGTGCTTAGATTCTTGTCATGCTTTGGACTCCCAGATGCCATCCCTGCTTCAAAAATGTCATCAAATTAAACCTCTTGCTATAGTCACTTTCAGCTGAAGAAGAAGAAGAAGAACAAGAAGAAGAGGATGAAACCTTTTTGTAATTGTTTAATTTAGTAAGTTTTGTACCTGAATTGTATTTTATGTTATAGAAAAACACAAGAGGAAGGAAGAAAAGTCATATGCTTCACATTTTGTATATACATTTCTGTTAGTGTACGGCTTTCTGAACTGAGGCCGAGCACACATCAATGCTTCCCTGTGTTTATCATTAAGTTGAATATATTGATAGATAGATATTGGCCTTGAAAAAAAAAATAGAAAAGAAATAAAAAAAAATTAACAGTACAAAAGTTATCAGACCACATGTATATATAAGAACAGTCTGCACAGTGCACTCTTAAGGCCAACTTTATTTACGTTGCCAGATCGATATCTGAATTTTTTACTGTTTATTACTTTAGGGACATTAAAAATTACCATCTACCTCGTGCATTAATTAATAAGGGATTATTCAGCTTAATCAGTGATCTCCAGTTTAAAATCCTTATTATCCATAAAAGTTATATCCGAATTGCCTCGAACAAACATGATCTTACACCGAATATATATATATATATTAGTGCAATAATTAATGATATTATAATCATTGAAGGATTTAATGTGTTATCACATTAATGATATAGACAGACCGTATAAAAAATTTACATATTATTTAATAATATATTATCATATATTTTTAATAAATTTAACAACACTTGAGATATATCATAATATATACTAATTGGACTCTAGGTAGAATTAGGATAGGATTTGACTAAAAAAAAGTATAAATAGAATATCTATTAATGTTATGTTTGTGTAAAATTTCAACAATGAAATATAGTCCTCCTTTAAATTTGTACTAGCTATCTGCCTGGGCTTTACTAAAAACTCAGCTGCTATTGCTTAAATTTGCTAGGAGGTTGGTGGGTAGCATTTTCTTTTCTACAAAGAAAGTTCACTGAACTCATGACAACATGGAAGTAATTAAACGGAATAATAAATATCGCAGGAGTTTATATATTCATTTGATATTTCATTTTTTTCTTCATTTTTTTCATATATTATATCTATAACTTTTTTTATAAATTTTTCCTTTACTCTTTAGGAATAAACATACCATAAATCATTCTCAAAATTTATTTCCTTAATTTTTGTTAATATTTAAGATATTTTTTAAAATAAAATATTCACTCTATCATTGTCAAATCAATTAAATATGCTAAAATAATATATGATCGAGGTTTTATTTTTGTTTAACAACCATCGGGGTATTCTCCAAAAGAGACAATTTTGTTTGAGAAAAAAGAAAATGAGGGAAAGTAAAAATAGAGCAAGAAAATGTTTCTTTATTTCCTATTTGTTTGAGTAAGAAAAGATGGAGATATAGGAAATGACCCATTTGTTTTGAGAAAATATTTTTGTTTTTATTTTTTATTTTTTAATTTAAATTACAAATAGTGTTTATGTTTTTTTATTTTATTTTATATTTTAGAGTTTATATAGAAAATAGAAAAATCAATACAAGGTTATTTTCACTGTTTTCTTTATAAAATTTCCAAAAATATGAAACAAAATGATCTTTTATAATCAAAACTAAATATTTTGATAATTAAAACTATAAAATAGGAAATGAAAACAGAAAATATTTTCTCATACAATAAACAACTCCTAAACTGGAACATGGACCCACAAAAAATGTTTCCATTTACTCTCCCATTTTTTCATTCATTTTCCCGGTCCAAACAACTTGAAGATCCACTAATTTTTTCTTTCCTTTCACTTATTTCCATTTTCACTTTTTTCATTTTCATTCCACATCTAAACAAAGCCTTCTTATTTTGCTCATAAGTGATAATATTTCACCGTGGATTCTGATTTTTTTTATTGAATCACTTATCATATATCAATAACAACCACGGTTAATTTTTTCACATTCTTATTTTTCATACTTTCCTTTTATGTCTTATTTTTCTTTCAAGATTTCTTTTTTTTATCACATTAATTATTATATTATTTATTATTTTCTCTTTTTTTCACAACTCTCACACCCTAAAATTAGGGTGTTTATAATATCAATTTTTCTAACACGTGCAATGTCGTATATGATAATAAATTAAAAGTGAAAATATTTTATTAAAAATTACAACTATCATAACATATTCAATGCATTAATAAGATAAAATATTGTATTTTTCAATAAAACCTTTTATTTTTAATTTATTATCCTATATAATATTACACAATTAAAAAAATCGTTATAATATTTCCATATCAATAATGGTTATGTCTACAAATTACAGTAGAGTGAAATTGTTAGAGGAATAATAAATATGATATATGATTTGATGTAATAAGATTGGAGGGTGACAATATATCGGGTACAAGTAATTTGGGAGTATCTAGAAATTACTGTTGATCATATATCTTACTCTTTATCACTTTTTTCCTATCCCCACCCATACCTAAATGTGGAAACATATTTTTTTTTTCTTTCATAATTATTGTTGTACGTTGTTGAACTTGCACCGCATGTGATGCAGTGATACTTTTCATATAATACTTTCAGGCTTATCTTTTTAAATTATTTTTATATTATATTAATATATTAACACAAGTGAGTTATAATTATAAGGATTAAAACTTAATACATTATAACTTCTTATTTTTGACAAGTAATTTTAATTGATGACGTTTTTTATTTAAAATTTATATTTTTGTTTTAATGTTATGTCAAAATATATATATATATATATATATATTACATGATTTAAAAATTTGTCATATTTATGTATATCCGCATTTTAAAAACTTACGTTCGATTTATGTCTATTAACCTATAACTTGATGAAATTTGTGTTGAGTGTGGTACCCCTGGTGTTAATTGATAGCCTCCTAGTGAGTAGTTGGTGGCAATCTCATGACCGAAACAACAAATTGAAGCTGGTGACTCTATCGAAATATTTGCAACCGGAATCGAACATGAGCGTGGCAGTGGTGGAGAAGGTATTGAGGCTGGTGGAAACGAAACAGTTGATGATGGAAGGCATGAAAGACACGATGTATGTGATGGCGATACTAAATAAGGTTATGAAGGTGTCGAGTGTGACGACAGACCATGAGGTGACGACGTTGTGCAGTTTGTGCTTTCTGTTTTGGGATCAGAAAGCATATAAAGCGATTACGCATGCCAATGGGTTTACCAAGATTTTGTTGCTGATCCAGAGCAGTTGCTCCTTCATGTGCGCCAAATGTGCACCGATTGCTGAAGATTTTAAGGGTTAACTGAAAATCATGCTCTTTTGATGCATTAAGAGATACATGGTATAAATTGAAAAGATAAAAAAAAGTTATAAAGTTGTAATCAAATGAAAATTTGTTAGTCAATAGACTGGAAAAAAAAGAATTGCAGGGAAAAAAATGTAATTACAGGTTTTTCCCTTTGTAGAGTGAATCCAAGTGTGTTGAAATTTTAAAATGATTGAATACATAAAGAAATTATTTGTGTAAACCCATGAGAAATTCCAGAATTTCAAGTACAATAATGCAGTAAAAGCAAAAGAACACTATGGTGTTGGATGAAGATGAGATTAAGGTGAAAACTATAGGGACTGAAAAAAGGACCATATTTATAAGGATTAAAAACAAATTTAAGCTGAATAGAAATAGCACATGTGGCAAGCTGACATTGACATACTATTAGCTTAAAGTTAATAACAGGAATCAAAAAGGCCAAGAAAAAATTCTTTACGAATGAAAAACTAAAAAAAAAAATGTAGAGACTAAAAACAAAAGTTATATTTATAGGGACTAAAACATATTTAAGTCATTTTTAAATATCAAGTCCCAAACCAAAAGGACTCTTAAAGGATTATTAATTAGTTTATTGATAAAAATTTAAAAGAAATACTACCTCTTAGGGGGTGCCGTGATCATATTCAATCCAATGCAAATCGCATAAATCGAACCGAAAAATTGAAAACCAAATCAAATCCAAAATATCAAAAACCGCAAAAACTGAATTTTTTTTATTGAATTATATTGGATTGGTTTCGGATCCTATGTTAAAAACCGATCTAATCTCATCTAAACCAAACTTATATATACATATATTATTACTTATAAAATAATCATATATTTATATTTGAACACGTATATATTTATGAAACTACTTATACTAAATACTTATATGATTTTATTATCTAATATCATATTAATATTTCTATATTTAAAACCAGTTTTAAATTAGTTTTCATGTCTCATATCTTTTTATATAATTTTATATTTATTTTAATAATATAAGTTCCAAAAAAAATGTTTACCATTATTTTGTAATGTTATCACTTTTAAGTTTTATGTAATATTTATTGTCTCTTTCAAAAATCTAAAACCGATCCAATCCAATCCAATTTAAATTGGATCGGGTTGGATTAGATTAGATCAGATTTGAAAAATATCAAAAATCGACCAGATAATGAAATGATAAAATCGCAATGGTTGAATCGGATGTTTTTTTACCTCAAAATCATTCCAAATCAAACCGCGAACACCCTTACTACCTTTGTTCCTATTTAACTGTATATTTGTATAAAAAACACACATATTAATGAATGCAATTATTACTCTTATTTCATGAAATAAATTTTTAAACCTTATATTTACTCTTTGTCTCTCCTAGTACGATTGGACCTCATTAACTTTTACACTTTGTTTGGTTGCAAGAAGCAGGGGAGAAATAGGGAGGGGGGGAGAGAAGTGGGAGAGAAGTTGGCAACTTCTCTTGTTTGGTAGAGGTAAGAAGTAGAGGAGAAATGCCAAAAAGTTGTGTGTCCCACTAATTTTGTATTTCTCTCCAAATTTGTAGAGAAATAAGAGAGAAATACTCTTAAATCTCACATATTTCTCTTGGATTTCACACTCATTTCTCTCATACCAAACAACTTAAAAATATATTTTTCTTTCATTTCACATTTATTTCTCTCACACCAACAACTTAAAAATCCTCTCTATTTCTTCCCTATTTCTCTCTTTCCTATTTCTCTCTTCCTTATTTCTGTTTTCTCTATTTCCCTAATACAACCAAACAAAGCATTTAGTGGGTTATTTATAACATAAGTGTAAAATTGAGAAAAATATTATTATCATTATATTAAGTTTTTAAGATAACAGTTAAATGAAAACAAATTTATTTTCTCAAAATAGACAATTAATTAAATAGAAACGGAATCAACTTGGAACGTAGATCCAATAATGCTACTCTGTCCGGTTAAACGTGATTTTTGGATAAACCAAATACACACAGAGCATATTTGGTTTAGCATTGTAATGTGGTATTTATAACTTGAGTTTGGCCGATTTCAACCCTAAACTAAACACACTAATATAATTTTCATCAAAATTACATTTCAAACATAGATCTATACTAATGCTATTGAGAATAACTATTACCCAAATCCTCGCTCAAACGTGGATGCAAGGTAGACGAAAGGCACGGGAGGTGATACAATTGTGTCATGTGCATAAATTTAAAAAGAGAATATATTGCTGTTAACAGGGTACGGCAGCTTTTGTTTCACTGAAATTGATTGTGACATTGCTGTAGAAGCGGCCTGTGGCTCTGTAGAATGTTGGTGTATACGTGATTATAAAATGGAAATTATTTTTTAAAAAAAATTAAGTAAAATGTTTATTTCAAGAATTATTAAAATTATACTATAATTTAGTATAAAATTTTTAATCTAACACGAGTTATTATTTTCAGTCTTTTAATGGATAATTTTAACAAATTATTTTTTTGGCAATGTCAATGTACAGGAAATATATCAATATTTATATAAGTAATGTTTTTTAATATATAATTTTAAAATATATATATTTATAATATAAAATATATGGTGAATTTAAAATAAATAAATTGAATTTAATATATAAATGTTATAGTATAATTAGTTTAAATGTAATACATTAACATTGAAAGAAAATAACTTGTGTTAGAGATTTAATTGAAATGTATATATTAAATAATAATTATTTTGAATTGAATTATTAATTCATAAAAAAATTATTCAAATCATGCTATTGAACCAATAACACTTCATGTAATTTTAAAATTATCACACACACATGTATATAGTTTAAATTTGAGATACTAATATATCAATTATCATATTCAAATTTTAAATTAGATTTTTGCTGTTATGGTTATTAATTGATTATTATATGATTAAATTTTATATATTATTAATGATAATGATAAATAATTGAATTTGAGTTTAAATTATAAAAATATTTAAAAGGAAAAAAATAATAAATATTTAGATTTTAAAAGATTAAAAGAGATTTGATGGAATATTAAGAAATCTTTGCAAGTAATTTGCGTGAAAAAAATTCAAACAAATAAAAAAAGGCATGTGATTTTCTAATTGAGAAAATACTCCACTAGCGATGGACTCGTGCTGATGCACGGGTTATGTACAGGTCGACTGATATATCTATATATATATATGGTATTAATTTAAATTTAAGTAAATAAAAATAATTTATAATAAATTATTATGCTTTGAGACAATATATCAATTGTAAGAAAATCAATGAGGAAAAATTGTATTTCAATAATAATTTAAAAGATCCCTTCTTGTATCTTCAACAATTTTATTATGTCTAATTCATCTCTTCATCCTACACAATAAAATAATTCATATAAAGAGAAAAAAATATTAGAATGAATTAAGTAAGCATGTACTGAAATAATTTATCTCTTAGATATCCACGTCATATATATATTTATAAGTCTTTTCTTGACATGTAAAAAATTTAAATGGGTGGAAATGAATTTTATTAAATGAAAATAAAAATTGTATAAGTAAAAATGAGAGTGAAATTCTTACCAGTTATTTGCATATCTTTAATATTATATGTTTTTATAGAATTCACAAATGCCAGAGTAAAGTGTCTGTATAAGGAAAAGAATGGAGAAGAAATAAATAAATAATAGTATTTTAATATTATACATATATATAAAATTAATATGAGCATCAAATCGTAGCAGATAAGTTTCCATTTCTTTAATGTTATATACTTTGTACAATCATGTGTAGAGTTGCCAAAAGGGTACACTTCTCCTGATCTATATATTAGTATTAAAAATGCAATGGAAATAAAAAAAACAAAGCATAAGTCATATTGTAATAATATTTAAGGTTTAAAATACTGACCTATTATATATTTTGAAAGACCTCTTTGAAGACAATGAGTAAGTTTGTTTGTGCTTAAAAAGTACTTTTTTAAATTGCTTAAAAAAATTGATTTATTTTAGAGATTCTTGTATAATCAGAAATAAATGTTCGTTTGGCTACAATCATAAAAAAATACTTTATTTGCTATAATAAATGCTTTCACATTGTTTAATAAATGCATTCACATTGTTAAATAGTTTTCTCTCTCTTCTATTTTAACTGCTTTTTTCAAGAAGCAACTCTAAGTTGTTTCTTAAAAAAACAGAAAACTGATTATTTCTGATTTTGCTTCTTGAAAAAGTTTAGACAAACATCTTAAAAATCCATATAAGTGATTTTTTTTAAAAAAGAAGTGATTCTTTTAAGAAATAATTTTAAACAGATGGGCTCAATATTGGCAGTAGTGTTTAAGGCTCTTCCTTCTTTATCATGTATCATATCTTTAACCCTTGTTTGTCTTGAACTCTAGATATTGCAACATATAATTGTCCATGACTAAACACTGGTTTAGGTAAATATGAACCAACACTGGCTAGTGATTGACCTTGAGACTTATTGATAGTCATAGCATATGAAACAACTAAAGAAAATTGTCTTCTTATATATAATCCTAAAAGGTCATGGTGATTGAGAAGGAGACATAGACATTCGAGGAATGTATGTAAAATTCTCAATATTCTTCCCGATATAATCTTGGTTTCAATTATATGATTTGCTAGCTTTGTCACGATTAATCGAGTGTCATTACACAATCCTTCAGATTGGTCCAAATTTCTCAACAACATAATTGGAGCACCAACTTTCAATTTGATTTTGTGATTAGGTAGACCTGAAGTTTGAAGTTGGTTTAAAAACACAGGAGTAAGTGCCTCAAATGCAAGATTGTTAAGTGCTTCTGCTTTGTCAGTTGAATCAGAGCTTAGATATTCTCTCTCATCACCTAAAATCAAAGAAATATTAATCATCAGTTTTATGAACAACTTCAATAGTTAATTCTTATCATAGTTTATATATTCATATAAACACCTGGTATCAATGAAAGAACATAATCATTAATTTGATCAACAATCTCAATAGTTGATGCTATTGCTCTTGATTGTAGAAAGTCTACATTTAAGTATTGTTGAACCAAGTCAGAATATGTATTTTGAACTATAGCATTTAGAGGATTGTCAAAATCTGTGATTAGCAATGTTTTAGGAATTGTATTGTGGCATAACCATCATTGACTCGTCAACTTTTCCATCTCCAACATCTAATATCCACCGTGAAAACTCTTTGAGATCTTCTACATTGGGATTGTTTACATCATTTTGTAGACGCATATTTTTTGTGAGTGTTAATATACGACAATGGTCCAAGGTAAGAAGCATTAATACTTGCATTGACAATGTCTGAACGACTTCCTCTTGGTACCACTAGGAGAATTTTGCCTAAAGTCTCCTCCGAAAACAATGACATTCCTCAAAAAAGTGAGCTTGTATTATTAGAATGCTGCGTAATATCTGAGACTTTTGTCTAATGCTTCAAAACAATATTTATGCACCATTGGAGCTTCATCCCATATTATTAGTTTTGTCACTTTCAATAACTCAACTAATTCACTTCCTTTGTGTATATTGCAAGTGGAGTTCTCCATAGTAGGAACTGGAATAGCAGACTTTTGAGTGTGTTGTTCTTCCTCCAGGTAATAATAGAGATGTTATGCCACTTAAAGCTACATTCAAAACAATTTTACCTTTTCAACGTAAGGCAAATGTCAATGTCTTCCACGTAAACGTTTTTCCAGTACCGTCCATAATCATAAAGGAAAAACATTCAACCGTGTTGTTCATTTACACTTTGCATAATTGTTTCAAATATGGTTCTTTGCTCACCTGCAACAATAAATAATTAACATTAAATAAACATTTTCTAAATTTAATATTTTAGCTATTTACCAATTTTGTACTAATTTAGAGTTTATTGGTAGAAATACGATATATTACTTGTAAGAGAATTAATAAATTATTGAATTGATCATGCAAATTTTTTCTATCATGATCAAGCTCAACATAAATAAGTTTTATTACTCAAACTGATTTGGGATATTCCCTTTTGGATAACGCATTGATGGATAATCTTAACACTTTTTCTATTTAATTGCAGTAGCTCCTCAATTTTCAAAAGAGTTAAATTTTGCAATTTCAATCATTAAGCTAGGCAAAGTCTGAAAACAAATGAAATGTCAATTGATAAAGAAATATGTTAATTTATACAAAATGATTTTGATAAGCATTATATATGTAGAATAATATAAAATGAAAAAGTGTTTACCTTGATTGTTGGATATTTTCCTTTATTCATAAAGAATACCATCAGCTAACCATTGCTAAGTTTGTCCCCATACATGCTCTGGGTCTATTAATTCTATTTGAGATAAGTATTGTCATAAATATTTTCGTAGATAATGAACAAATCCCCAACCTTTGGCTTCTCTGATAGCTTCAACATATGTTTGATCATCTCTAAATTACTCTGTCTATTAAAGCTATTTGAGATAAACCTTGTCATAAATAATTTTCATAAATAATGGACCAGATCCCCAATTTTTGGCTTCTCTGATAGCCTTCAACATATTCTTTATCATCTTCTAAAATCCCATTACAAATATGCCTCCCTCAAAACTTGTATACAGAATATTACCATATATGATAGTGAAGAGTTCAAAATAGAGGATAAAGTGTATAACAAAAAGGATAGCTTCTGTTTTGTTGGGATAAGATAAGCAACGTCCAGTTTTTTCTGTTTCATTCTTAAGATAGATATCAATTTGTCTTGTAAAAGATACTTCTGTTTGTTATACAAATTATTCTCTATTAGTTCAGCTCTAGCATGATAAAAAAATATTTAAAAGTTTTAAACAACAGTCTTAGCCTCAATGCTCTTCCAGTCGTGATTCAATTTATGATACTCCTCTTTTCTTTGCAAAAAAATAAATTTAAATATTGCCTCTCGTGAAAACTAAATTTTTATCTTTAATTTATTTTTAAATTAATTTTTATCTTTTTATATGATTCAAAGTTGAATATGAGGTGTTTTACTGTTTCTACCTCATGTAATAATAGAACATATGCACAATGACACTTTCCCAATCCAATTAGTATATCAATTTTATTTTATTTTTTAAGTGTCTCTTCTATGTCTTTAGAAACAATTTTAGTTGGATTATGTTAAATCAGTCATTTGAAATTATTAAAAAATAATGATAAAGTTAGTTTAAAATAAAATTCAGTTCAAGTAACTTAATATTGTTATTCTATTTCAATTATAAAATTTATGTTTATTTTATTTAAAATTAAATGGATTGGCCTCTCTTAAAAATACATAAAATTAATCGATATACATTTAATTGATAAATAGATTAATGTCAAGTAGTTTTTTATTATGAATATTTATAGACATTATATTTAATTTTTTTCTTCATTTATCCTCTTTTAGTTCATAAAGATAATTTATAAATATTTAATTTTAAATTGTTAAATGTATATGTTTAACTTTCTCTCAGATAAGAAACTTCAACAATAGAGATAGTATTAGGTTCTTCCAGAAGAAAAGCATTAGTAGTTTTGGATTATACATTGAAATCCTAAAGAATTATTACTCATTGTAATCCTTCAAATATTGGCAGCATCAAACGAAAAAGTTGAAAGACGACATAAAATATTAAGATGAATAAAAGTACGTACACAATAACTAAATCAACGATGTAAAATTTTGGAAACATATGTATTTCCCTCTTCAAGTATAGATTTCCATTTATCAATATCATTATCTTTCACAGTAGCTGAATTTTACCACCCTATAACAAATATTAGAAAATCAATCATAGCAATTAGTATGACTATAAATAGAAATCTAAAAAGAAATTATGTAGAATTTAATAAAGAACACTACCTTTTCATCCATGAAAATCATCTCAATAAAATTTGATTTCTGAAAACTTGTATGCCACAATTTGTAATTATGATTGCTGCTTTCCCAACTTTATGTGTTATTAATTTCTTCAATTAAGCTAAGCTTACATGTCATACCTAACCACTGAAGTTGATTGAGGCTGGGGGTGTGATAAGAAAAAAAGAGAAAAAGAGTGACTTTCTAAAGAAAAAAGTGACTTTCGGGGTAAGATTAAACAAAAGAAAGTAGAGATGCTTTTATATATAGTAACTACCTGGGTGTAGTTTTTGCTTTACAAAGCCTATACGTGGAGTGTGGCTTTTTATATATCCTGACACTGTGCAATTATTAGAGAAGTTTATGCATATTAGTGTGTATTTTGTTGGAGATTTTTAACAATATTCATTTGCAGTCAGTTTTCACCTCCAATAACTGCACACTAATATTAATTTATGTTATTAAATAGAAGACAAAATTTAAAGGGTTAGAATTGTGTGAGATTGTAGGAAACAAATCTGCATATTAGTAGAGTGCAGTTTTTCTATTAAAATATTAAATAAAATATTATTTGAGAATTGTTAGCATAAACATTACTATCAGTTATAGAATAAGATGAATAAAGAAAAAATTGAAAAGTAATGTGTAAGTTGAGTACGGTTTTTATATTAAAATATTAAATTAAATAAAAGAATATTTGAGAATTGTTAGCATAACATTTACTATCAGTTACAGGGTATGATGGAATAAAAGAAAAAATTGAAAAGCAATTACAGGATAGGATGGAATAAAAGAAAAAATTGAAAAATTTAAAGGGCTAGAATTGTGTGAGAATGTAGCAAAACAAATCTGCATATTAGCTGAGTGTTTTTTATATTAAAATATTAAATAAAATAATATTTGATAATTGTTAGCATAATATTTGCTATCAGTTACAAGATAGGATGAAATAAAAAAAAATTAAAAATTTGAAATGCAGTTATAGAATATGATGGAATAAAAGAAAAAATTAAAAAATGATTGTGATTTTTGTAATTGAAAAATTGAAAAGCAACGTTTTTATAATTGAAAAATTGAAAAAAATTGTGTGAGAATGTGACACGTGTCCTAGGATGACTCAATTTTATTAGTAGTAAATGATAGATAGATAGATAGAACGAACTAGAGAATTAAAAATCATGCAACTTTATGTTAGATTAAATTAAAAATCATGCAACTTTATGTTAGATTAAAAATTTTATACTTATTGTCATCTAAATAACTTCTATTAAGTTACTAGGGTTGATAATGAATAAAGTTTTGAGTAACTAGGGAATCTCGTGTTCTAGATATTAGTTTCTTTGTTTATGTTTTTTTTTTTCTTTTGTTTCTCTTCCCCTACCAAAAAAAAAATAATATTATATGCTCAAATTTTATAATCATTATTATACACTAATCTAAAATATTTTTAAAATAATTTTTTTTAATCAAAATCAATCCAACCTTTTTAACAAAGTCATATATTTAAATGCATTGTCAATGTGGTACACCAAAAAAATAGTCACTTTTTGTCACTTATGTCCCTACTTTTTTTGCGAGGGTTGCTTCTCAACTCTTTAAAAGTATTTTTTGAGTTAAACTTTTTAAGTTAAAAAATCTCAAAATATTAATTCATTAAATAATTTTACCTTTACTTTTGAAATATTTCAGTTTTAATTTTCACTTAAAAATAACTTAAACTATGAAAAAAAATCAAACACTAAGGCATAGATTAATTTTTCTTTTTAGAACTATTTTAATTTAAAAAAACAAAAAAAAATTGGTTGATTTAACTAGGAACCAAACGAGTATTTACTCAACGGGATAATTCCAGTTACCATTGGTAAACCAAATATAATGTTCATTATATAGCCTTTTTTTCTTACATATGAAAGTGGGAGGAGATAGATTGGCGAGAGAGAAATGGGATGTTAAGCAGCAAACCACCTTGTTTGGTATTGTTAACCACATGGAGAGAGATGCTGAATTTTGGTGGGGCCCACATGCTGCAACTTTCTTCTGCCTTTTGCGGAGAAATGGGAGGGAGTAAAGGGGTGAGAGTGTGGAAAGACCCTCTTGCCCCTGAGTGGGGTCAATGCAATTAAATATTTTTTTATTTTAAGGGTAGTTTAGTCTTTTAACATTTTTACACACTTCTTTCTCTCATTTATCCACAACCAAACAACTATCATAATTAATTTCTCTTCTATCTCTCTCCTATTTTTCTAATACCAAACAACATCTATTTCTACTATATTTCTCTTTTCTGTGTCTCTCTCTTCCCTATTTCTCTCCTTACACCAAACAAAGGGATAAATAAAAAATATTCATGGATGCCCTTTGAAGTAATGATTAGTAAAATAATAAATATCTATGTGTAATCCTTAAATATATGTCTTTATTTATTTTAAAGATATTTTTTATTAAATAAAAAAATAAAAAAAAATGATTCTTTTTTAAACAATCGGTTCAACCAGATTTCTGGTACCGATTTTATACCGATTTTCACTGGTTTTTGACCGGTTCGACCGGTTCTGAACTCCTCCAATTTTTTGGGTTGAATGGATCGGTCACCAGGCCGGTTCCCGGTTGGACCAGTCGAACTGGCCGATCGGTCCGATTTTAAAAACAATGGTTTATATATTAGCGATCTCTGTCAATATTCCTCTTATTAAAAGCATTGATTTAGAGTTGAAATATGATTTTAATGAAAATCAAATACACTCGTGTATACGGATGAATAAAAAGTGGCGATTATAATAAACTATTATATGATTAACGAAAAAGAGATAAATATAAATAAATGGAATGAAATGAGTGTATAAAGTTTTGGAATGCTTGAATAATTGAATAGTATTTTCTTTTTCTTATTTGTAGCAGTACAACACCCCCGTTTCCCCCACCTACTTTTGAGTTTGTAGTTTTTGGTGTCGGGAATCCCTGGCCTGGCCCTTGCAATATTGATATAATCATCGTAGTTTGTTTTTCTTAAAAGACTTTCTTTGCTCATTAGACTTTGGACCAGTAATGACATCACCCAGTTAGAAATGTCATATTCCGAATAAAACAAAAATTCTAAATTCAAGGTACTATTTTCATTGTATTTCTCCTTCCCTTTTTAGATGTCTATTTTTAGAAAAAATAATCTATTTATTTGTCATTTTAAAAATTTAAAATAATATTAATGATTAATTTATAAATTATATTTTTTTCTTTATCTAATTAATTAATAAAAGAAAATTCGTAAAGAGACAATTCATTTAAAAATATTAAAGTAATTTTAATGGTAATATCCGCTTTTTATTTTTACTATAACGTAAGCAAACATTATTTCTAGTTGTGTAACTCTAAAAAATGTACTAAATAGATCTCATAAATTATCAAATGGATGCCTGTGATATTGGAATCCTGATCCGATCCCTGGCCGACCGTGAATATGAGAAGACAACCGCCTACGCCACGAAACATACCTTCACCACACAAACGCCATGATCCGATTGACGACCAATACGTCCGATTGACGGAACCGCCCGGAGTCATTCTCACCAGAATCACTCCCTAAGCGAGACCTCCGACCCTCACTACCTAGAGACCTATGTCTAGGCTACCTACCAAGTCTCATCACATTTAATGCACCCCATGCCGCCCCCGACAAAGCTGAAACGCCTCTGGTAAAGAGGAAGACCACTGACACACGCCGCGAGATTTACGGCCGGAACAGTGGGATTACGGCGTGGGTGCCGCTTGCACCCACCATCCCCTTGATGTGACAAGGGACCCCTATATAAGGAGGAGCCCCTCCTCGCGAGAAGGTAAGCGGAATCTAACCACAAAACACTCTCAGTCAACCCCCCTTTCTGACTTAAGCATCGGAGTGTCTTTGCAGGTACCCCTGCCACACGCTCCACCCCGGAGCGCCACCAGAAAAACCTCAACAACCATCAGGGCCCCTCGGGCCACCGCGGATTCTCGTCGGACCACCATCCTCGATCTCGGCCACGATCATTGGCGCCGTCTGTGGGGACGTGTAACGAAACCCCCACCATCTTTACCACTTTGCTGAGATCAGGTTCGTACGCCCGATAAGTCACGATGGACATCACCAGCCACCACAGCTCACCAGAGCCACCCCAGAGGTAGGAGCAGAGGTCATGACAGACCCCCGTCCCCCTGAGGGCAACACCTCAGGAGCCACCACCATCTGTGCACACCACTGGGTCCTCCACGGACAGCTATCACTTGGAACCTCCTAGAGCTCACCAGAAGAAGGAAGTCTGCAAAGAGATCTAGGAGGAAGGAGGAGACCCGTTCTAGCAATGAAGAAGAAACCCCCTCCCCCTAGGAGGAAGAAGAGAGACAGAACGGTGAGGGAACTAGAAAGGAGGATCAAGTACCTGGAATCCCTACTCCCTGTCCCACCACGGAGGAGGCCCCGCCGGCGGGAAACCGCCAGAAGGAGCACCACGACCAAAAGGACATGCCGCACCGGGGACCTGCCGTCACAAGAAACAAGCACGCCTCCTCGGAATCGTCGTCAGATGAAGTTTCATCCTCGGAATACCAGACCGAGCGACTAAGCCGGACGCGTGGGCGCGGTAGACGTGCAACCCCCTCAACCCGCGCCGACACAAGAGAGGCGTCGACCAAGAAGGACCGAGAGGCGACACCAAATCCGATCACTCCTGGCTCACACAGGGAGACGGAGGTCGACATACAGCCTACCCCGGCCGCCGCGCTGGCGAACCCAGTCGTCTCGATAACCCCAATCGCAACCCCCATAGCGATCACGGGGACACCTGTTGCCACGCACGCGATAGCCACAACGGCGGTCCCAAATCTCATGACCCTGCATCGGCCCTTCACACACCCGTTCACACCGAGGCTCGCTCAGGTCGAGATACCCGATCGCTTCCTCCGTCCCTTTAGCACCATCAGCCTGTACACGGGAGAGACCGACCCAGGACGACATCTAGATCGGTTCTTTAATGAAATGCTCTTCCTGGGAGCCCAAGAGGATATCATGTGCAGAAGCTTCTCTCGGACACTGGACGAAGAAGCCTTGACCTGGTTCAGAACCCTGCCACAGAACTCGGTGGACAAGTGGGACGACCTCGCAGCAGCATTCGCCAAAAGGTTCAGTATGGCCAATCAAATACCACGAGACTCCCACACCCTCGCGAAAGTCAAACAGGGGGAGTCCGAGACCTTGCGGGACTTCTTGGCTCGATTCTATAAAGAGGTGGCCCTCACGCCGAACGTGGCAGACGAGGTGCAACTACATTGCGCAGTAGAGGCATTACGCAAAGGGACACCCCTGGACATCTCACTCAGAAGAATCGAGTACAAAACATGACGGCTTTCAGAGACGAGCGGCCCAGTTCGTAAATGAGGAGCTACATTTGGAAGGCACGAGCAAGGGGACGACCTTAAAGGAAACACGAGCTCCCGAAAGAGATGATAAAAGCAGGAAGGAGGGGGAGAGGAAAAGAAGAAATTCAGAGGACGCTATGAGGGTAACTACACCCCCCTTAACACCAACCTTTCCAGGATCTGGCAGGAGGTTCACAATGCGAGCTGGCAGAAGTAAAAAGGCCCCCACCCATCAAATCGCCACAGGAGACAAGAACCGATATTGCGCCTTCCATAAGGGCCATGGGCATGACACTGACGACTGTTATCAGCTCAAAGATGCCATTGAGCAACTCATACGAGAGGGAAATCTGGGACGGTACGTGAGGGGAAAAGCCAGAATGGAACACCGCTCGCGATCGCCGAAAAGCTCATCACTCGCCGCCAAGACAAGAAAGGAGGCGAAACCGCTCGCGATCGCCGAGAAGCCATGGCACATCGGGCAGGAAGCCAAGAGACAGATCCCCTCGGAAGGACCAAGATCAACAACCCCGGATTACCATTAACATGATTGCAGGAGGGTTTGGAGGGGGGGATGCTCATCCAGCTCTAGGAAAAGAGCATTGAAAGAAGTACAGCACGTGGAGGACGACCATCGCCGATCTCACCGACGAGGGACACCTCCGACCCCAGCAATCACCTTTGACAGCAGCGATTTCGGGGATATCTTGCCCGGGCATGACGACCCAATGGTAATCAGTGCGGTGATAGCCAACGCTGAGGTAAAAAGAGTATTGATAGACCAAGGAAGTTCGGCCGACATCATCTATGAAAACTGCTTTGAAAAAATGGGGATCAGCCGGGAGGACCTCCTACCTTACGACAGTGACCTTGTCAGCTTCTCAGGGGATCGCATCCAGCCCCTCGGATACATGGAAGCACTTGTCACGTTGGCAGGCAAGGGTGGCAGCAAAACGATCAAATCCAAATTCGTTATCGTCCCATGCAAGAGCTCCTACAACGCCATAATGGGAAGGCCGAGCCTCAATGCAATAGGGGCAGTAGTATCTACAGTACACCTCGCCATGAAATTCCCTACGAGGGAAGGATGTGTGGCGACCGTCAGAGGAGATCAACTAGTCGCCAGGAGCTGCTACAACCTGAGCTTGAGGAAAGACCCCCCGCCGAATACAAAAACCCAGACCCAGAAAGCAAGACATGACGTTTCCCTTGTTGATCTAGACCCAAGGGTCGATTCTGGAGAAGCAGGCCGAGGAATGGAGCGCCCTTCCCCAGAAGGAGAAACTATCCCCATAAACATCGGCAAAAAGGAAGGACAAAACACCAAGATGGGAGACCACCTCCCGCCAGAATTCAAAGAGAGAATGAAAAAGCTACTGTTGGACAACGCCGACCTGTTTGCATGGACAGCAGCCGACATGCCCGGGATCGACCCTAATTTCTGCTGTCACAAGCTGTCAGTCAACCCCCGGTTGAAGGCGATCGCCCAAAAGAAAAGGAAGATGGGCCCAGAAAGGCAACAAGTAGTCAAAGAGCAGACGGCCGAGCTACTGAAAGCAGGATTCATCAGAGAAAACCAGTACGCCACTTGGCTGGCCAACGTGTCCTGGTAAAAAAGCCGAGCGGCAAGTGGAGGATGTGCGTAGACTACACAGACCTTAACAAGGCATGCCCAAAAGACCCATTCCCTTTACCAAACATTGACAGGTTAGTAGATAACTCCTTGGCTATCGTTTCCTTTCATTCATGGACGCCTACTCTGGTTATAACCAAATCCCCATGTATGTACATGACGAGGAAAAAACGGCATTCCTGACGGAGGAAGGAACCTACTGCTACACCATGATGTCGTTCGGCCTCAAGAACAGGAGCAACTTACCAGAGAATGATGACCAAAGTGTTTGAAGGACTGATCGGAGAAGTTGTGGAGGTGTACGTGGACGACATCATCGTCAAAACACCGAGGGAGGAGATCCCGTAGCCGACCTGGAAAAAGTCTTCCACCGATTGAGAAATCACAACATGAGGTTAAATCCCCTCAAATGTACCTTTGGAGTCCGGCCGGACATTTCCTCGGATACATGTTGACGAGCAGGGGAATAGAAGCCAACCCAGAGAAATGCAAAGCCATCCTGGAGATGAAGAGCCCGCATCGGTAAAGAAGTCCAACAGCTAACAGGGAGGATAGCGGCCCTAACCCGTTTCCTATCACGATCAGCACACAGATCACTCCCTTTGTACCAACTCCTGAGGAAGGGACAGAAGTTCGACTGGACCCCGGCTTGTGAAGAGGCTTTTAACAGCTTCAAAGAATCACTCACTAAACCACCAATCTTGGTGAAGCCCCATCCTGGGGAAAAACTGTACTTGTACCTGTCGGTGGGAGAAGAAGCCATCAGCTCTGTGCTAGTAAGAGAGTCTGAAGGCAACCAAAGCCCAGTATACTTCACAAGCAAAAGCCTACAAGGGCCAGAACTCAGATATCAGAAACTGGAAAAGGCTGCATTCGCAATCATCTCGGCTGCGCGACGCCTTCGACCATACTTTCAAGCTCATCCCATAACGATCAGAACCCACCTACCCATCAGATCAATCTTGCACAAACCCGATCTAGCCGGTCGGATGATCACCTGGGCAATCGAACTTTCAGAGCATGATATTTCTTACGAACCACGAACAGCTATCAAGGCACAAGCCTTGTCTGATTTCGTCCTCGAAATGACGGAGAATCAGGCGAATAAATCAGGGGTCACGTGGACAATTTATGTGGATGGGTCATCAAACACTAAGGGAGCGGGGCAGGGGTAGTGCTAGAAGATAACACTGGTGTGACCATAGAGCAGTCCCTGAAGTTCGAATTCAAAACTTCGAACAACCAGGCCGAATACGAAGCCTGTTTAGCCGGGCTCAACCTGGCCAGAGACCTTGAGGCCGAGGCAGTCATCTTGTGCAGCGACTCACAGTTAATGGTTTCCCAAATCAACGGGGAATACCAAGCCCGTGAACCCATTTTGCAGCAATACCTCACTAAGGTGAGAGAGATATCAGAAGCCTTCAAAACAATCGAATTTCGGCACGTACCTAGAGAGCAAAACACAAGGGCCGACGTCCTATCAAGACTAGCGAGCACCAAAAAAGCTGGGAATAATAGGTCGGTTATTCAGGAAACACTGGCTGAACCAAGTGTTAACGAAAAAAACACATCATGCAAGTCAACCAAGAAACTAGTTGGATGAGTCCGATCGTTCAATACTTACGAAGCGGGACGCTCCCAGAGGAACGAAAGGAGGCAAAGAAAGTCGAACGCGTCGGCATGGTACACCCTGGTGAACGATCGGCTCTATAAAAAGGGATTCTCTTGTCCCATGCTGAAGTGTTTATCCCCCAATGAGGCAAATTACGTCCTAGCAGAAATCCATGAGGGAAGTTGTGGCCAACACCTGGGAGGAAGAGCGCTGGCAAAGAAGACTCTGCGGGCTGGATATTATTGGCCGACGATGGAAAAAGACGCTGCAGTATACGTCCAGAAATGCGACCCCTGTCAAAAACACGCAGATTTCCACAACGCCCCGGCAGAAGAAATGACAACCACCTCAACCCCATGGCCTTTCTTCAGATGGGGAATAGATATCCTCGGACCTTTCCCCCCGGCCCCAGGCCAAGTGAAATTCCTGGTCGTGGCGATCGATCATTTCACTAATGTGATATTGGAATCCTATCCTAGGATTATATGTAACAAACCTTATCTTTCAAATTTAAATTGTTATCATGTATATATAGTCATACCTGAATGTAACAAATTGAGAATTTGAAATACAATACACAATTGTTTTATTCTCTTTATGGTATCAAGAGCTTCTCAAGCTTAACTGGCCTTTTTTTTATCCACCAATGGCTTCTGAATCATCTAACAACACCGCCGCTGGCAATACTTATCCCACAATGACATCTCCCTCCACTAACCTCATTGAATTTAAAACTGTCACTCGATTACCCATTAAACTTAATGATATGAATTGTCCTGCATGGTGCAAACAATTCAACTCTCTCCTCGTTGCTCGCAACCTTGAAGGCTATGTCACTGGTGCCACTCCATGTCCCCCCTCTACCATTGGCCAAGGTGCTGAGACTCGTCCCAACTCGGACTACACTCATTGGATTAGACAAATTTATTTATCTTGCTCTCCTTGGTTCCTATGACTCAGAAGCACGAATTGTTATGTCCTCTGCAGACACATCTGCAGATGCTTGGATCAAGCTGCAATGTGCCTATGCAAATCGTTCTCGCTCGCGTGTTATGTCTCTTCGAAAGCGCCTCAGCACCCTATCCAAGGGCTCTGCCTCTGTCTCTGAATATCTTAGATCAATTCGAAGCACTGATGAACTTGCATTAATTGGGCACCCATTACATGATTTTGATATCGTGATCTATGCCCTCAATGGCTTGGGACCCTCTTTCCGAGAATTTACAACTTCAATTCGAACTCGTGATACTCCCATTCGCTTTGATGATCTTTTTGACAAATTAGTGGACTTTGAATTATATCTTCTTCGTGAAGATCGTGCTTCTGCTGTGTTGCTGGTCACTGTCAACCATGTCCATCATTCCTCTACAAATCATGGGCGACCTCACTTCAACAATCATATGCGCCAAGGCAACTCCTTTCCACCACCTATGTGTCAATTTTGTGGGAAGAAATGTCACACGACTAAGACATGCTACAAAATACCTGGTAATTCTCCCAAGTCGTCAATGCCCATTGTGAACCTGGCGCAAACACATACACCCCATGAACCTGCTTGGCTTATGGACTCTGGTGCTTCACACCACATCGCTAATGATCTGTCTAAATTACAAGTAAAGGATGACTACAATGGTCCTGATCATCTCATGGTTGCCAATGGTAAGTGCCTTTCCATAACACATTTGGGTTCTACCACTTTTTTCACTCCTTCTAAATCCTTACATCTCTCAATATTTTGTGTGTACCCTCTGTTACCCAAATCTAGTCTATGTTTCTCAACTTTGTCAAAAACAATGTTTCCATTGAATTCTTTCCATGGCATTTTGAGGTGAAGGTCTTGAGCATGGGGGCGGTGCTACTGCGCGGTCCAAATGAAGACAACATGTACAAGATTCCAGTCAGAATCCACCCTCCTCAACTATACCATGTTCACTCTCCACCATCACTTTCCCTTTGACACCATCAACTTGGACATCCTGCCTCCCGCACACTTAACCATGCCCTCAAGACTAATAACATCCTTTTCTCCACTTCTAGCAATAAGTGTCATGACTGTTTGTCAAATAAAAGTCACAAGCTCCCATTTTCAAAATCTAGTTTAGTCAGTCATCATCCCTTGGATATTGTGTACTATGATTAAAATTTTAAAAATAATATATTTATTTGTCATTTTAAAAAAATAATATTAATGATTAATTTATAATTATATTTTTCTTCATATAATTAATTAATAAAAGAAAAAATTCGTAAAGAGACAATTCATTTAAAAATATTAAAGTAATTTTAATGATAATATCCGCTTTTATTTTTTATAACGTAAGCAAACATTATTTCTAGTTGTGTAACTCTAAAAAATGCACTAAATAGATCTCATAAATTATCAAATGGATGCCCATGAAACATAAGTTATAGTTACTTATAAAAGCAACTGGTGCTTATTAATTAAAACCATGCTGTAATGTTGCAATAACTGTTGGAGTACTCACACAGTTATTACTATCTTATCTTCTCATTGATAGGATTTTTTCAAGCTTGTGTGCCAAACCTTAAATATTAAAGATACTTAATGGAAAAAAGTTGCTTAAGTAACTTCCATTAATTGCTCTTAGGAATTTAGTTAATAATGAAAGGAGTAATAATTTAACTTTTAAGATTTATTTATTATGAATATTAACTTTTATATCTGAATTCTTTTACTTTGTCATAATTTTTAATTATTCCTCTTCTATAATTATAATTAATATGTGATCTTGGGCATTTCAATAATTTTACACAAATTTAACCCTTTAATGTTTCAATATTAAGTCTATGCCAGTTCATTTTACTTAAAACCCTCATTCTCATTTTTTAGTTAAAATCATCACAAATTGACTCAATTAAATCACTTTTTTTATTTGCTCAAAGCTTGTCATTGTTTTAATTAAGAAAAAACTCAAACTCTCTTTTTCAAACCTTAAATCTTTAAAACTATTTCATATTAAAATCCATCACAAATCCCTAAATATTTGAGATAAAAAAATTAAAGGTTTTATATAAAGAAAATTACTAGAGAAACTTTATATAAAAAATAAAAGGTTTTATATTGAAGCAGTTGAAAAATAAAGGAGACTAGAACAAGCAAGATATCAGGGGAATCTAAATCTTACATTAGTAATAGTAAAGGGATAAGAAAATTCAATTAAATCAGTTAATTAAATTTAATAAACACTCAAGTTGGCCTTCCAAAGTCACACATATCATATTAATTATTCAAAAAATGGTTACCAAATTAATTCTTCAAAATTCTAAAATATCTTCACACTATTTTTTCTAATTTTTTGTTCTTAAATTAGTCTCTCAGATATTTATTCATTACCAAATTAAATTTTATATTATAATTTTGAGAATTTACCTTGGAGAGTCATTCACCTCACTCTCTCTCTCTCCCTCTCAATGATTTTTAACATTCTCTCTTTTCTTTGATTTGATGGTGAATTCCACGTAGTACTTGCGATAGTGGAATTTTCTCTCAATTTAAATTTTTAAATGCTAATCATAAATTTTAAAATTTATTAAGATTCCTATGTTATCATATTATTTTCTATTCCAATCTATTTTTTAATATAAATATTTATTCTTATCATTATGATTTTAATGTATTTAATCATATTATATTATCAAATAATAATGTAAATTAAATTTTAATAGTTAAATAATATACTAATACAATTTAAAATTGAATAATTATCCAATTTTTTTATTTAAAAAAATGATTCATTATAAATTTAATTTTAATTATATAAAATTTCACTTTTATCCGCATAATATGTGGGTTAATATATTGGTTTATTCTTAATCTAGTTCTTCATAAGGACTAATATTATATTTTTTAGGAACGTATTTAATAATAAAATTTTAAAAACCAATATCGTAATATTTTAAATTTTTTATAGGCTAATTTAATTACTAAAACTTTTAGAAGATTAATATGGTAATATGAAATTTTAGAGGATCAACTTAAAGATTTTTTATCCACATACATAAAGAGTTACATCTACGCCGTTTTTCAAAATTAGATAAATTCAAATAATTAAATCGCTGGATTTTAAATTTTATGAATATTTCGTACAAATCACATAAAGCTGGGCCTAGAGAGGTTACATTCATTTCTTTTAGCTTCCAAATTAAGACAGGCCGGTTAAATTTAAAATAGGTTTCGTATTGTGATCATAATTCAAAGATAGGGGAAAGAAAAAAAGTTTAATATATATACTATTAGTGTAAAGAAATTTTACATAGACATTTAATGAAGTGCTGCCACATCATTTATTGAATTTAATAACATATAAAATGTCACATTCATTAAATGATGTGGTGACATATCATCAAATATATGTATAAAATTTCTTTACACTTAAAATGTAAAATTGTCTCTTCTCCCGCCATGTCTCTTGTATTGTTTGTCACCATCTCAATTAATAATTGCAAAGAACATGCATGAGGTTTGGGATAATAAGTTGAATGCAGTTAAATGGCGCGTATTGCGCCAGTTACAACGTTACGTCGACATCAATGCAACCATGAAAAACAAATAATTAGACAAGTGTCTCAAAAGTCAAACATACTCCTCTAAGAACACTTTCTTACCACATGAACGTGATCATATTACGTGGGTCTCACTAATATTATGGTCGAATTCACGTAATTTTTAACCCATTATAAAAAGCATGTTAAATAGTGTTTTATTAAAAGAGTTTAATTAAAACATTGGGAAAATGTGTAACTTCACCTTAGATTAGATATATTAAATTTATCTTGTTCTAAAAAATTATCAACTTTATTAATATATAATAAAAATGTAATTATATATTTAGATAAAGTATAAATTAAATTAACATTATTTAAAATTTAAAATTAGATGAGAGGCCACTACCAAAAATTAATTCAAACAGAATTTAAAAATATTTAAAAATATAAATAAAATATATATTATTGATTAAAAATTCGAACTATTTGGTTCAACTAGAAAATTAATGAAACCAATTAGGTGTTTAATCCATTCAGCGTAAAAAATAAAAATGATCTTAGAATTGGTAGGGAGTTAGCCAAAGAAGTCTAAAAAGAAATTAATGAAACCAATTAGGTGTCTAATATCCATTCAGCTCTATTTTTTTAGTTTCTGGGAAGCGTGTCAAAAAAGATGTGTACTGCATTACACGTGTTATTGATGGTTTTAAGCCGCCGATAAGTATTTTTTTTCTTGCATTTGTTGGTGGTGCATGACCGTCACAAAGTTTTTTTTTTAAATATTTTCTGTACTTATTGGCTGCTTTAAACCGGCTTTAAATCGTTTTAGGAAATAAGCTAATGTTAAGAAAATATTATTGTAAAATTCATCTTTTAAAGTTTTTTTCGTGAGTATAAATACTGTGTTTCACTTTTTTCTATCACAAAATTTGAACTCAAGTTGATATCAAAATAAATAAAAAATCTAAGGTCCGTTGTTTCATTAAATATTTTTATTTTCATTTTTTTAAAATTTTTAATTATTAAATATCACATTTTCTTTAATTTTATTTATTATTTTTTAAAATAATTTATATTGATTTATCTGTTTTATATACAAACCTTTAAAATAAAAAATAAACTGATTTTTTATAATTTTATAATAAGAAATAAAAAATGATTTTAAAAATAAATGACCCGTAATTTTCTTTCGAGTTTCACCTAAACTAATGCTTTCGTACAAGCTATATGCCATGCATCATGCATGGACCTATAAACAGTTGCAAGCAACCTTGATTTTCTCTCCTCAACATGAAGAGCAGTTATGTGCACTGTGATGCACTGCTTTTCCTCCGACGTTATTTATTTGTACTTTTTATTTTATTATATTATTTTGAGTTATTTGTTATTGAAATGCATAATTCAATTTACTTTAGGGTGATTCTAAGCTACACAAGTGTGATTTACCGGTTCCTTCCAGTTTGTCACTTTTTTTTTAACTTAATTATATTAACGAATAGTCCCTCCATTTCAGAGAAATATTAATGAAATTGATTTATTAAATGAGGCAAAAATAAGCAGCAGTTTGGTATAGAGAAATAAGGGTAGTGTAATATGTTGTCTCGTCGAAAAAGAAAAAGATGACAGGTGAATGGAAATAAGATCTTTGGTGGTTTTTGTCCTGTGATGACTCAATCGATAGCATTATTGAAGAAGTTGTAGTCATTGGACTCTCTACACGCACTCAGCCGGGTGAGAACAAAGTTCAGGCTGAGCAATGGAGAGCGAAAGTTGTTACAGATTTGAACACGACTGGGCAATATATAATTTGGGAGTTCAAAGAACTGCATTTGTTAGGTGTGTTATCATTTGATGATTTGATGAAAATTTCATCGGTGCAGCGGCTTGATATCAAAAGTAGGAGGGATAGGTTTTTTTTGGCATATGAAGAGGAAAGGTTAGTAATGTTATTATCCCCTTCCCCTTTAGTTTATCTTGTTTTTTGGCACTAGAAAACTTATGATTTCAACTGAATCAGTGGTTCTGCAAAATATGTGGGGGGGTAGGGTGGGGGTGGGGGTTCTGTTAGTTTGTCTAATTTTTTGACACTAGGAATTATTGATGAAAATTTGGGAATCAATTTGAATAGGTTGCGTTATGGTTAATTTTGCAAATTTTTAAACTACTGCAATTCGAATAGAAAATATTACACAAACTCCTATTAAACAAATCTTGTATCCTGGACGACAAGAATAAAAGGAGGACAAACTAGATTCAATTGAAAAATTAATAATCGGATAACAAAGAACCTATATTTCATGGACCATTATGCAAATAGGTAAATTACTAAACCAACAACTTGAGAACCGGCATACAACTTTCAATCACAACCATTAAATTTTAAATTATTATATCTATCGATTTTATATAACTTGTGTACAGTTACACAAGTTTTTTACTTGTGTAGCTTAGAATGATTTAAAAATATGCAAGGAGCAATTTTCTTTTTCCTTTTTGGTTGTTGCTAGTAGTACCACCTATACCCACGTGCATTACACCAAACTCTTTCTTATGGCTATTATTAGAGCAACTTTATCTCACTATTCTATCTTTTCACTATTTACAGATCTTAAATGGGTCTCATCAGTACACATAAGCAAATTCTTATTAAACACCTCTATTCTCTAACTCAACACCTCACTTTTTTATTATTCACAAATCTTAAATGGGTCCTACCAGTACACACATTACCCTTTTTTATTTACAAACATTTTATTAAAAAAAATGGGAAATAAATTTTATGACGGTTAGGAAACGCCACAACTTTTATTTAATATTTTTCTGCACATAGTGGTGGTTTTAAACCGCAATAAATGCAGAAAAATATTAAATAAAGTTATGGTAGTCATAAACCGCAATAAATACAACATAAAAAACCAAAAAAAAAAATTACTAACGCGTTTTTTGGCAATCAAAAATAAAAATTGATGCATTTTTTGGCTGTTTCAGATCGACAAAAATGCAAAAAAACAAAATAAAATTAAAGCACCAGTGCTCAATTGAGCACCAATGCTTGGGAAGCACCCTTTCCCATTTCACTCTAATGACAAGTGCTTATAGAGCAGCGAATGCTCAATAAGACCCGCGTTAAAGTTGCCCTTATAACTTAATTCCTCCGCTTTTTATTTGTTATTTAAGGGTTTTTATAAGAATTAAGAAATGTAATAATTATGTCTTTTTAGTCCGAAATTTTTAAAGATATTATTTCTCTTTCTCTTATTAATGCATTTAATATCTCTCTTTTCTTAATAACCATGCATATAAACATCTTGTATTTATATTCACATTATTTACTCTTACCATAAATTTTTTTGTTGGAAAAAAATTGGTATGCAAAATTGTAGAAAGTTGTTAATGGTACTCAAGTTCAATCAATTAAGAAGTACGGTTGATAAGGTAGTAGTGGATCTTCTTATTATCAGGGCTCCTCCAAGTTTTTTCTTAAAAAAACTATATAGATAGATATTTATATAACTAATAAACAAAATTAAAGACTAGTTCAGTGATATATATTTGATTTTTCTTAAATAAAGTAATTTAAAAATCAATGTCATCTTGAGCATAATTACATACCTTTCTATAGAGGATATATATTTGATTTTTCTTAAATAAAGTAATTTAAAAATCAATCTCAGCTTGAGCATAATTACATACCTTCTATAGAGGACACTCGTGGCTTAGACAATAAAATTTAATTAATAAAAATATTATATTCTTAACTGTTAAGCTTTTTCATAATATCCTCAAATGTTCTTTAAAGTTAATAAGATTTATTCAATTGAAAATAATTATATTTTATCTATTTTTTTATGATCATCTCTCTATTAACATTGTATTTTAAAGCTTATATATGTAATCCTTAGTGTAAGAATAAAAATGATTTTTTTCTATTAATTATAAGAACCATGAATTCATTTTTAGATATATAATTAATTTATAAATTCTTTTTTTTATACTTATGTTGGATAGAGTATTTCTAAATTATTAGATTTTATGTCTTAGGAGAGTAAAAGAAAGAATTTCAAATGACAAATAGCTAGGAGGAATTTTTATAACAAATGGAGGGAATTTCAAATGATATATATTGAGAGAAAATTTAATATTTCTCTTTATGTTTAACGTTTTAAATTATCATTTACAATTCCTTTCATATTTAATACTCTCTTTTTAATCATTAGCCACAATTTATTTCAAAATATTTTCCATCCAAATATATTGTTGTGAGTTTTATATTAGCTAGGCATCATGCACCAAGTGAATGAATTCAATATTAATTATTAGTATTGCTAAAACAATATGACGAAATATTTTTTTTATCTAATGATTTATTATTTGTTTCTATATAAAGGAAGTCATCAAGAGAGAAGTTATTCGAATGGTTTAAGAACCATTTTACCCTATCAACAACCTCTATTAGAAGTTGTTGGGATCTTAATTACCTTGAATAATGTACTCAGATCTTACGGTAAGGATGATCTCAGGTCATCTATATCATAGCACCTACCTTATTTTTTACTATTCACATATCTTAAGTGAGTTCCATCAATACATATAATTTATTTCTATTTATAGAAAAATTACATTTTAAAAAAATGCAAGTAAATGGAAAAAAATATACTGGCCACCAGTAACACTTCTAAAAAAGTTGCTGCAAAACAACAGGCGCTACTGCCTACCGGCGGTTTTAACCGCCACAAACTATATATATATATATGATTGAGTTATGGATTTAAAAATTAAATATATTTAAATTTATAATTATATTGATGAATATTTGTTATTATTTTCTATTAAGATAATAATATATGTTTTTTTACCTTCTACAAATATATATATAATAGTGTGTGTGTGTATGTATATATGATTATATGTAGGGATGATAATTTTGTACTGCATGTGTGGATTCTCGCGGGGACTATCCTATATGGGGACCCAAGGATGGGGAATTTTCTCCCGTGAGGATGAGGATGAGAACTAAAATTCCCCCGAGACAGATTTGGGGATGGGGACGGGGATTATACTCCCTGCCCCGCGGGGTCCCCGCCCCACCACTTATATATATAATTTTTTTATTTATATGATATATATATATATATTATACTATAAATAATATATATAATTTTTATTTTATTATTCTAATTTATAATTTAAAATTAAATTTCTAATTCTTTTATATTATTTTTATTTTATTTTTTATAATTGTGGAGTCCCCGTGGGAACGTGAGGAATGGGGATGAGAGAGAAAATTCGCCAAGGCGAGGATCGGGGGTGGGATCAAGGATAAAATAGGGAGGCGGGGACGGAGAACGAGAAGGTATTCCCAATTCCAGCCCTATACGAGTGTCATCCCTATTTATATGATAAGTTAATTTTATTATATTTTTTTAATAATATGTGTAAAAATGAATATCACCCCAACTCAATTACATTTACAAATGCACATGTAATGTGTTAGTTAATTCGTAAAAGCTAGATTTGCACGAATCTTTTTATCGAAGCGTGTTATTTTCGTTGAAAAGAGAGCCTACTATCAACATCAAATTCACGATATTATCCCCACGCTACCATCACTTTCAAAATAAACATTATATTGATGTCGTGATCACGTGATGTCATGCATTTCTTACCATCTTTACATATGGAACTATGGAGGTAGGTGGTGAAATTGAAATATATACACATATATAACCTTACATTTTATATATATGAATACACAAAAACTAAATAAAAATGTAGGTTGTATATATAAGATTTAATTAATATATACTTTCAATATTAAGAAATTTTACACAGACGTCCAATATTGTGCCGCCACATCATTTATATATATGAATACACAAAAACTAAAATAAAATAAAAAAAATAAATAATGTAAGGTTATATATACAAGATTTAATTGAATATATTATAAATTAACTATGTTTAAGCCTTAATTATTTAATAATATAATAATTTTAATAATTTAAAAAATAAATAATGTGATAATATGTTATTGGATAACCGTGTAAAGATTTTAAAGTTGTTCCATATGCAAAATTCAAACTCAAAACATTGTTAATTAAGTATATACCATTTAAAGCTATGTGTACATCTATTTTTTTATAAACCACATATATCTTTCATGAGAGATAATTTTGCTCGAGACGAGAACATTCACATTATGATGAGGTTAGCTCTCCCGGATTTTTCCATCTACAAAAATTTGATCTCGAGATTATGCTTTAGAAGAATCAAACATGTACCACTTGAACCAAAATGTAATAAAGCTTTAAATTAATATTCAATGTGTCTAGTTTATGACTTAATCTTAGTACAATTAAATTATGTCTATCTATCTAAATATAATAATATAAATAATTAATACTACTTATGTTCCTATTTATCTATCCCATTTGAATAATTCTTTTGTTTCTATTTATATATATATATATATATGTTTCATTTAGAAGTTCAAGAGTACATTAATTATGTTTTTTCTACTTTTATTCTTAATAAGAAAGATAATAAGAGGGAGAATTAAAAAATAAAATAGAAAGATAAAAGGTATATTAATTAGAAAAAACACAATAAATTTGATACAAATCAACACCTTTATTATTTTTTAATCTGTGTGTTTTCATATAATGCATGAGATAAATAAATATGAAAGGAGGTAGTAGTTGCTTTTATGGTACATATAAGAATATATTGATGTTTATATCCCTCGTGTCTTATTTATTTATATTTATTTTATTTATCTTTACAAATTTTTAAATTTCATTATCTTATTGGAATTTAAAAATTAAATTAAAAATATCACAAAAATTGATTTAATTGATAAAAATGTTTCAATGATAATAAAAATTAATTTGATTGTTAAAAAATATTTTAATGCAAATAAAAACTAATTAAAATGTAGAATATAATGAAATTTTATACTTATTTTTTAAAAATAATTGATTGATAAGAATATTTTAGTGACATTTTATGCCTATTTTTATATTAATTCCATTTTTATGAATTTTTAAATTCAACTAATAATTATCTTATATTTACTTGTCTACCTTGGTATAATATAAAATATTAAATTTAAAATAAGACACTTCATTTTTTTTCAAAATTTTAAAATTAATAAAATATTTTAATAATAATTTTACCATGAATTTTTTACATCAATATTTTTTAATTTATATTTTATTTAAGTTAACTGAAATGATAAATATTTTTTAATAGTAATAAATATAAATTAAATATACTCCCTCCTGTTTTTTATAAGACATTTTTTAGAATTGTTTTGGTCTTTTTATAAGATCCTTTATGAAGTTTTAGAAGCATTTATTAGTTTTTTTCTATCTTTACCCTTCATAATTAATGAACTTTGTAGTTTTCAAAATTTGACTAATGTGAAAAATTGAAAACAATTTGATATTAAATAGGCGTAATTGTAATCAGATGAGATTTTAAAAAATTAATGCATTAAAATATGTTTTTTAATATGTGTTTGAATTAAATAGGGTCTTATAAATATGACCGGAAATGGTATTTTTATTTATTTTTTAATTTTAAAATTAGTTTGTTTAAAAAATATTTTAAATATAATTTGTGCCTACATTCTTTTTTAAGAATTTCTATGCTTTTTTTTTCTTTTCTTTTTCTTTTGGTAAGTGGAGGCCCTAAGGCCAAACAAGAATTACCCTAAATTTCTACCTGGGACGGAAGCGCCCACAAAGTCAAACCAAAGAAATGGGATACAACCAGAAGGTGGAGTTTGAAAAACATGTACTCCTTAACCCTTTGTTTGGTTTGAAGAGAGAGTTAGGAAAAAGAGAAATAGGAAAGAGAGAAATAATAGAGAAATAAAGTAGAAATAGAGGTTGTTTGGTATGAGAGAAGTAGGAGAGAGGAGAGAGATATGGGAGAAATTAATTATGATAGTTGTTTGGTTGTGGAGAAATGAGAGAGAGAGAAATCTGTAAGAAGGTAAAAGTACAAAATTACCCTTGAAATTAAAAAAAACAATTATTCATTCAATTTTGTGTATAATAATCGATTTTAATAGATTTGTAATCGATTTTAATAGATTTTAAAAGATTTTAATTGATTTTAAACAATTTTAATTGATTTAAACAATTTTAATCGAATGCCATTTTTTTAATCGATTAATAAGATTATAATTGTAATTGATTTCGATAGGGGTAAAATTGACTTTTTGATCAAACAATCCCTTCTCATCCCAGTTTCTCTCTTGCACATGGGGGATTTATTTTTTTATAGGCCCCACCCCTATTCCATCTTCAATATCTCTCTCCCTTTAAAACCAAACGCGGTGCCTGGTACATTTCTCACGTATCTCTTCCCCTCGCATCTCTCTCTGTCTCTCACAACTCATCCATACCAAACGAAGCGAAAGGGAGCTGATGGGCATAGTTGACCAACCAATCTGCAACACCATTACCTTCCCTAAATCCATGGGAAATAATGACCAGTCAGTCCCTGTTGCACATTCTAACAATTTCATTGAGAAGATTAATTAACATACATGTGGAAGGTAGAGTAGCCCTTATGAATTAAGGGTCCGTTTGTTTACAGTTGAGTAGAATTGATTTTAGAAATGAATGGTTGAGATGGACGATGCACACTTTACGAAATACGTTGGACGGGAGTGATTTAAAATCAATTTTCAAAACCATGGTTTTTTTTCACTAAAATTTAAAACAAACAAGCTATAAATCGACAGCTACACTTGAGTCACTCTCTATCCAGATGTGAGAAACCCCCATAGAAGAAGCCATATACAACCGGTTTAGTATAGCATGAAGCTCAGCTGAAAGGACTGTACCAGTTCCAAGGCTCTTACTAAATCCAACCAGCCAGGATCCTTGGGCATCCTGAAGCACCCCTCCACAGGAGACCTGCCTACCTCCATTGTGTAACATCCCAAAATTTAGAAATATAGAATTATAATTAAAATACGTATAATTATATTCCAATAACGTTGTTGTAAAAATAGAAGTTTTATAATAATAATAGTAAATATTAATATAACCGTATTTATGATATAATAATAATATAATATTAAAATATTAGGAGAGACGTCAGATTACTAAGATTGCAATTAAAATTAATTGTTATAAATATAGTAATTATATATTAATATAATAATATCAAGATTAATAATGATAATCTTATGAGAGAGATATGCTTTAGTATTTTAATTTAGGATTGGATATTAAAATATGAATAATGAGATCACAATGATTAAAGACAAGGATTAATAACAAATTTAGGATAAGGTTTAATTATAAGATTTGAAGTTTAGTGTAGATGGATAAGGATTCTGTAACATCCTAATAATTTCTAAAATAAATGGATAAATAAAATAAAATAAGATTTATGTAGAAATAATAATAATATTATTATATTATTATGTTTCAAAAAAGTATTATTTAATTAAAAGGGAAAACGGATGGGTCGGAGTAGGCCCAACCCAGTTAGATATTTAAATAGGGGGTCATCTATTTCACCCTAGTCTTCTTTCAAACGTCAGATAACCAAACTCTAAGGAGGAGAGAAGCGACTCTACAAGGGGGAGGTGCAAAAGTGTAGATTGTCAGAAAAATCTTGTCTTCATCTTTGATCATCATCTCTAAGGTACGGGGGGAGGGGTGCTGGTATATGTGTATGCTGGAGTGCTTGGGTAGTGAGGGCAACCATAAGTCCCTTTAGGATTCTTAAATTTTAAATATAAATGATGAATTGTATGTAATATGATGAAATTTGTGACTGTTGTGATGATTACTGTCATGTTCTTGTTGGAATTGAGAGTAGGAAGTGAGATTGTCGAAAGGGGTCAAATTAGGATTTGGGGGTGAGATTTCATAATCGATCGATTGTCGATTTAATGGTAATCCGTAGGAATAATTGATGATTTCAGTGATTTTAATCGGTAAAAACGAGTCTAAACAAGTTAGAAACTTAAAGAATTGAGTAGGGATTGAAGAATAGGGTTGAAAAGGGGCAAAAATGAAGGAGCAGTTGCGTTCTGCGACACTTACGCTCCACCTGTGCTGAGCGCAGGGTGGAACGTAGCTCTCTGGAATCTGCGCTCCACTTGCGCTGAGCGCAGAGTGAAGCGCAGCACGCGGATAAGTTTTTTAAATACAATTTCAACAATTCCTTCCAAATTTCAGATAGCTTTCCTTAAAAACGTGAAATTGAGATGGATGTTTATTTAATATATGAATTGTTTTATGGAATTGATGAGATTAAATTGGATGTATAGAGTGCATTAACTGTGTTATGAAGTATTGTTTATGTGATGTGGTGATCATTTACTTATATGATGGTATTATTTAAAGTGTGAATCGTTTGTGAAATTGATTGATTGAATTGGGTGTACAATGTGCCTTAATTGTGGCATGATATATTATTGACTGATTATTCCATGTGAATATTCTATGTTTATAATATTCGTGATGTGATGTGGAGTGATTAGAGTAGAGGAGATTGCATGAGAAATATGTGAAATGACGTTGATGCATTGAGCATGAGCATATGATGTATGAGACACATGAGATACATGAGTAGCCAGACGTGGCTAAAAATACCCTAGCCCAAAGAGGGGGCGACGAGCAGGGTGGAGACCATAATGGGAGACATTCGATGCATGACTCCAAGAGGGAGTGTTTTACAATGCGACTCACCAAGCCCATAAGAGGTGGGTGACGGTGGGAGGGAGCAAGTGTCTTTGCACGAGCCCATAGAGGGGGTGCAACCTATCGGCGAATAGGGCATTTAACGGTAGGGCCATCATTGGTAACAACTAAGGGAATTGATGAGGTGCGCTCATTGTGCGGAGTTCCAAATCATGACTCTTAGGAAGAGGTATTGTGCATGAGCATAAAGTGAGCATACTCATCGATATCATTTATGATTGTATGAGAAGTGTGAAACTATAATTGTGTGAACCTAATGTGTGGAATGTAAAGAGTGTGGATTGAGATAAAATGATAAATGATGTTATGTATGGTGATGGGTGGGAATAAGGATAGCCTTTGTACTGCATATATATGTTTGTATTACATTCCTCACCGTACACTCTCTGTGGTTTTCTTAGGTGATAAAGAGGGCACTCAAAGTGCTGAATTTTGAAGGGACAGGGTCTCGCTCTGATATGTGTGACATCAGGGCTTAGTAATTAGGAGTTTATTTCCTTTTATTTGTTGTTCAAAGATTTGGAAAATTATTTCTAAGGGTCTTATATGGCCAAGTTATGTCTTTACTATGTTGAAAATTTAGTTTCTTGAAAACCTTAGTTTTATTCTTTTATGGAGACAACTTTGGACTTGGAAAAAGTATTTATTTAAAAGAGTATTTGTGAACCTTTTTACCTCGGCGTTGACTGTAATTTCCTAATAATTTAACTTGATAATTTTTTATTATTTGGGGGTAGAAGGGTGTCACACATTGCACAGAGATCCATCAACGTTAAATTTCGTCCAACCACTAGGGGGAAAGACCACCCAATATCCTGGACACGGTAGTCGTGTAACATGTGAGGCATATTATTTTTGGCTCCCTTTACTTCCTCAGCTAGGAACTGGATCCGTTTGCTAGTTGAAATAAAGTTACAATGAGAATTATTAAGGATATTAGTTTGTTTGCATTTTCATTTCTTGTTTTTATTTTTTGTTTCTTGTTTCTTGAAATTTTATAAAGGAAAAACTGGAAATGCAGGAAACAAAAAATTGTTGTTTCCAACATTTTCAGTTTTTCCTTTGTAAAATTTCAGAAAACAGGAAACAAAAAATAAAAACAGTAAATGAAAATGCATTTTTGTTTCCAGCATTTCCAATTTTTCCTTTGTAAAATTTCAGAAGACAGAAAATAAAAAATAAAAACAGGAAATGAAAATGCAAACCAAACATGCCCTAAAACATGCATCGATCATTTCTCACAAACCAAAGCTGCCGTAATGTTATTCCAAAAACCACATGCCTCCAAGTCCTACTGGTGGGCCTAATATTAGAAACAAGTATCCATACATCATATGAGTATTTTGGTAAAATATAAAAAATTTAAAAATTATTAAAAATAATTTAATGATATATAATACGAATAAATTAAATTATAAAATATAAATATTTATTTATTTTTTAGAAAATTTGATAGTCATCTAATTACTAGGAAATTATTTTCACATTACTTTGTGTAAAGTATTTTTCCAACATTTGTTTGTTTTATCTCTTTAAATTTGAAATTTGAAATTGAGTTGCATGTGTACACTCCGGAGGGTAGTTACATCAGTCTCCTTTGTATTCACTTTTTTTTTTCGCTTTGATATCGTACCAATTATCACATTATAATGTCTTTGTATCCCTCTCTTTTCCCTTAAGGTGCTTACCCATAGACATTTTCCTTTGAAATTAAACTAATAATTAAGTACTTGTATATTACACAAGAGTTTTTTAAATAATAAAAATATATAGAATATATTAAATAAATAGAAAATGATTATATTTGAAACCTTGTATGTTGAAAAAAATTATTTTTAAAAATTAATTTAATTAGTAAAAATATTCTAATGATAAATTTGTATTAGACTCCAATTTTAAATTTTAACTTATTATTTAAATGTTGAAATTAAATAATATTCATTTTATGTATTATATGGATTTGTTTTTGAAATAATTAAATCATTAATACACAGAATAATACTTAAAAATTGTAAACATGATAAATCATTTATGTAAGAGGAAAAATAGTAAAAAGTATAACAAAATGTCAACATAAATACAAGAGAAAAAATATTAATAATTATTTGTTTAGTAATTTTATTATTTCATGGCAAAAGTATTATTAAAATTATGTTTTAAAATTTAAAATATTATTATCCACGCATTACATGGTCTTCTGACTAGATTTATCAAACACAGCAATATTACTATACTAATCATCAGGCATAAATCGTGCCTCGTCTACACCATTATACGGACAACCTTTTCTGAAGACTTCTGTATGGTGCATATATGCATCACGAATTTGTGATGCTAATTAACACTAGGGTTTCTTCTAAAGCACTACTAGATATTGGTTGCCACGTTGCATCAAATAAATAATTGAGAGGACTTATTAGTGTGTGTCGGTTTGATTTATAGTGGAATGATTGATTTTAGAAATAAATGATTGAGATAAGTGATAAATATTATGAAGCATGTTAGATAAAAATAATTTAAAATTAATGATGTATAAATTTTGCCCCGTTCAAATGATAAAACAAATGGTACTACTATTGTTTTGTGACTTCTAATGAACCAAAGAGTAGTTCTCATATATGATCACACATATCATATATATTGATTCCTTTTTACCGTTCTTAGAAGAAGAAAAAAAGTAGAGGGTGCATTTTTCATCCAAAAGTTAGTGTTGTAACGCTCCTGAGTCGCTTGCAGGAGTGATGAGGGTCCCCACAAACCAACACGAGTTCTCGTATGCGTTGTCCTCACTTGCACACTTTCCGGGAAAACCGGGAAACTTCCTAGAAGGTCACTCATCCCAGAATTGCTCCAAGCCAAACCGGGAAAACTTCCCAGAAGGTCACTCATCCCAGAATTGCTCCAAGCCAAGCACGCTTAACTATGAAGTTCTTATGTTATGGGCTTCCGAAAAGAAGATGCACCTTGTTGGTATAGTTTTCCACAACAATTTCCTTTAAGCTATCCTCAACTGTACAGTCACATACCTGCACAGCCTCTAGACATCTCATTCGGGTGTGGGTTCGGTTCATCCATGTGTGCTTAGAAGCCTGTCAGGAGCCGCTCCTTGTCTGTGCCTCTATGCACCGGCAATCACTCTCCGCCCTCGTCAGCCTTCGGCTCTCACAAGTGTTTTTTAGTTTACCCTGAAATCACGTTTTAAATGTAGATCTAAGTGTGTGCATTGAAACTTGTCAAACTCAAGTTTGGATTAGCGTTGAAAACGTGAGTTTACCATGTTTCAACACTAAACCAAACATGCTATAAGTCAATGTTATTGTCAGTTGTGTTGATTCGTATCCATATATATATATATATATAACATAAAAGTATCATTTGTTCAAATACACGTTTTTAAAACATGATTTTAAATTAAATAAAGTACGACAATATTATACTATCTCCGGTCCTTTTTATAAGGCACACTTAACCGAATGACATGTACCAATAAAAGTGGTTAAAGTTGATTCATTTTATTGGAATTTTAAAAAATAGCTTAACTTTCTAGTTTTATTCTTATTTAATATCATTAATTAACTCCACTACCATTGATGTTGAAAAGACATTAAAGTTAATAAGGGTAAATAAGAAAAATGGTTAAAAAAATGTTTTCTTGAAATTATTAAGTGTCTTATAAAAAGGATCACTAAAACTTGTAAGAAATGTCTTAGATATCTCCAACGGGAGTTGCTTAAAAGAGTTGCTTAACATTAAAATTATTATTTTAATATGAGTCCCACAAGTTGAGTTACATAAAAATGGGTAAGAGTTGCTTGTATAAGCAACTCTTACCCATTTTTAAGCAAAAAAACAACTCTTACCCATTTTTAAACAATTTGTGGGACCCACATTAAAATAATAGTTTTTAAGTTAAGCAACTCATATCAAGCACAACTCCCATTGTGTATATGTTTGTAATTTTGATTTTCATCCCATCTAAGGATGGAAGTGGGCCGAGTCAAACTAGGCTTTACAGGGTCCAAGTCTGACCTGCATTATTTTTGTGGCCCAAGACTGGCTTCATAGGTCATTTTTTAGGCCTGACAAAGTATGTTTTAAAGCCTGATTTGACCTATATATTAGTCTGTTTAAAAGTCTATTTCATATTATGACATTTAAATAGACCAATAAATCTATCTCTAAATAGGTCAGTGCATTTACAAACCAAATAGACTTATTTTTTTATAATATTAATATGTAACTAACATATACTTTTAAATAAGACAATAAGTCTATCTCTAATTAGGCCAACAGAAGAAATTAAAAAAATTATATATAATTATAGTATTTATCATGTATATATTTATATGTTTATTAAAAATAATATTATTTATAAATAGGCTAGCTTACAAAACCCAATATGTTTTTTAAAAAGCCTAAACCTAGCCTGTTTAATTAAAAAGGTTTTTCCAAAAAGATAGACCCGATTTTTTTATTAAATAAACTAAACTAAATTAGGCCTTAAGTTAAGTAAATTGAGCCATAAGCCTCTCACGAGTGGTATGATTAATTTTCACCTCTAATCCCGTCCAAAGTCCAGTTGTTGTTCCGGCAGCGGCAATTTTTTTAAAAAAACTTTTTGAAAAAGTTAGTTAGAAACGTGTGTTTTTTAATAATCTGCGGTGAAAAGTAGAGTGAAGCAAGTTAATTAAAAGACATAATAATGTACGGAGGACAAGTAACCTGGGGCCTGATTGGTCCCCTCGATGAATGCGACTCTTTGTAATTTATTTAGTATTTGTTTGTTTTAAATTTTAAAAGATGGAAAACCATTTTATTCAACATATTTTATAAAATATAATTATTTATTTTCAACTATTAATTTTTAGAATTAATTTTGTTCAACTACAAACCATAACAAAGGTTTTTCATTATCATAACTTCACAAATAAATATCAAGACATATGAGAGAGCACGTGTTTCATAGGAGTGAAACAAATTTTTCTTTCCTTTTCATTTATGGTGAGAATAAGAGAGAATAAAAATGTGTTGATAAAATTAGTTGAAAAGTTAATTAAAAATTGAAAAATTGATGAATACTGAAAGTTAAAAGCTAGCTGATTTGATTGATGGTATTTAGTAAAACTAGCTAAAAATGGTAAAATAACATACAAAGATATAATTAATTATTAAATAATAATGAGTATGGGTGGTTGAGAAATAAATTTGTAAAAAATTTCAGTTGGTAGCTGAAAATAGAAACTTTTTCAAAAAAGCTACCTCAAGTAGCTTTTAAAAAAAAATAGTTGCTACCCAAATAAGCTACATTACCAAACACATCTGAAATAACTTTTGTTACTGATTTCAACTTTTAGCAAAATGAAATAACTTACTAAACACTGTCTCTAAATCATGATGATTATTGGGATAATATAACAGTCGATTGAGGTTAAACTATAAAAATGATGTGACTCTTGAGATGATTATATAACACTCAATGTTTTGACTCGCAATTCATATAAAATTGATTTGATAATTAGTATCCATTCCCTAGTCTCATGCTAGGTATGTCCTATCTCTCCTAAAATAAAGTTTTAGGAGATTTTCATTAGATTATGTTCAGATGTCAAATGAAGTTTGGAATGGAAAATTATATATAGAATAGAATATAGTAGAATCAAATCAAACACTATAAAATAAAGCTATTATTTTATTATTTGGTTATTTTAATAATGAATAAAGTTAAAGACCTATTTCATTAAATGGAATAGGCCGGTTTAGGGTTTAGGAAAAGCAAAATTTTAAATGCAATTATAATTCATTCTATTATATTTCATTGTATTCATTCTATTTTAAATAATCTAAAATAAAATCAATATTTTAAGCTAAATTTTATTTATTTCATTCCATTTTATCTTTTTTCATCAATTCAAACACATCCTTGAAAAGTCAATCACGAACTCTCATTATTATACAAAGAGCTCGAGTTAATTTTTTTCCAAAATAAATTAAATTAATGCATGTAAAAGTATCATTTTAAAAACTTAGTCCATTTCAAATAGGTTTTGTCCACTCTTACTTTGTAAATAACTAAACATATACTAGTGTGGTGACTCCTCTCACACACAGTGGTATGATTTAAATTACATAAATATTTTAAATTTAAATTATTAAAATGTATATATAGAATAATATAAATTTGTTTCTATAATTTATATATCAATATAAAGCTTTTGTTGTATGATGTATATTCGCTCATATTGTTCAAATATTAATATTTTTAAAACTATTATTCTTATATGATGTAAATATGAGTTAACACTTATGTAAAATTTTGATTCCCATATAATGTAAATAGGTATATCAATATATGCATATCTTGAAATTATTAATAAAATATACATTGAAAGAAGTTTAAGTTTTCATGTAAATAATATACAGTAGAATAACCTGTTTCTATTTATTTATACCACGTAAAAGATATTTAATATATAAGAGACAATAATTAGTTGTAGAATGATTAAAAAAATTTAGAATTATAATACTTTTTTTCAATGTTGATAATAGTAAAAAGTTTTTAATCAACACAAATTTATGTTAAAAATATTTGACTAAAGTGTAAAATTGGTTCTAATAATTTAGCTATTTTATGTATTCATATAAAATGTTAATTCCCAACATGTAAATACTTTTTTTTTTTATAAGCAACATGTAATATACTTTCTTTTAGATTATTATATATGTTTTCATACATACACACATTTACATATGCCCACCCACACCCACACCCTCACACTTTTATGATTTAGATATATATCATATATTAACATACTTTTTATAAAAATTTTAATTCTTATAAATATTGCAATTACATTGCAATGCTTTATGAAAAATTATAGACAAATGTAATGATGTGGGCACAGTTGCGATTGCGATGTGGTTGTAGGGACCTCTCTAAAATCATGATGTTGCGGCCCCCGATTATGAATTGTGATTTTAAAACCTTGTTAAATCTTATTACGGTTAATGTCTATTTGCCTCGTGATCTAGATATTAATAATTAAGTTTTTGTGTATAATTTCTACCATCATGAAATAAAAATATTCACTAATGTAATCATTTTATGTAGGATTAAATACGTTTTTAGTTCTTGAAAATACTTGAGATTTTGTTTTAGTCCCTTCAATTTAAAATCAGTGGTTTTGGTACTTCAAAAAATTAAAAAAATCAATTTAGTCCTTATTGCATAGTTTGCTACAAATTTTGCTACCGATTAGCTACAAATTTTTATCGATAAAGACTAAATTGGTATATTTCAATTTTGAAGGACTAAAACCACCGGTTTTAAATTGCAGGAATTAAAATCAAATCTCAACTATACTTCAGGGACTAAAACCATATATTTAACCCTTTTATGTATTATGTATTTTCATTTAGGGTGTGTTGTGAGTTTAGGAGGGGAAATGAAAGGATTGGAGGGAGAAGGGAGGGGGAGAAGAGGAGAGAAAAACTTTGTAAAATACTTAAGTTCACAAACACAAAGGGGAGAAGGGCTTCCAATAAACCCTTTCCTTCCCTCCCCTTCCCTCCCCTTCCCTCCAAAATTCAACTCACAAACACACCCTTAAAATTTTCATTTTAACTGTATAAACATACCTATTGTGTAGCTTATATATTATTGTAAAGTTTTATTCTCTGTAACGTATAAAAAATATATTATGTAAATTTTAAGGAAAAAAAACATAATAATTTTGATTTTCATGTGAGATTTTCATATATGATATTTGTCATATTTAACTCTCATGACCTAGATGTCAACAAAAATTCTAGATCTACCTTTCAAAATTAATTAGATCTAAGCCACTATCATGCACTAGTCTTAATCAACTTTATTACATTATACAGGTTTAAGGAATCTCCTTTGAATAAAATATTGTTCCTTATAAGGTTATATATTGTCCATAAGCCTTCTTATCATTTTTTTCCACACAAGAACTAATTCCACACCCTACTAATTGTTTGCACACGAGATTTCATAAGAAAACCTACAAGTGGAAAATTAAATGTTGAAATTTTCTTCTTCTTCTTTTTCATTAATTACATAAAAGACAATTGCAATAATGATTCTGCTGAATAGTTCATATTCTAAGTTTTGATTTTGTTACCGGTGTAAACAAAATTCTCCATGCACCTAGGGATGTCAAAAAAAAAAAACAAAACGCCCCCGCGAATACCCGTCGATATATCCGTAATAGGTACCGTATATATTAAATGGGTGAGGATAGATATTATACTACTCACCCCACGGGTTGCATACTCATTAAAACATATTTTCTATTAAATATATTTGAATATTAGGATTTTTTATTATTTTATGATGAGATATAATTTATTTTTATATTATTTTTTGATGATATTAATAATTAACATGTAATTGTATTTTGTTTATATATAGTATGATATTATAACATATTAATAACATTTCCTCTCTTTCTTTTTATAAAATTTAAATTCTTAAACATTAATTGATACTCGTGAATACCCATTACCCGCATGGGTACCCGTTAATTTTAGCGGGTATATATACGAGTAGACACTACTTGCCCCGCCCCGCCCCGTTGACTCCCTACATGCACCTCAGTTGAAATTAGAATTGATGTTATAATGAAATCCTTTTTAATATTTTTTTAGTGTTCCATTTTTTAGAAAATAATTTATTATAACATGTGTTAATTTTTTTTTAAAATAAATTAATTATTGAAAATGAGAGTATATATGAAAAAAGAAATATATATGGTCAATAGGGGAGTAGCCAAAGGGGGCTGACAAGAGGCAGTAGCCACGACCCCCAAAATTTTTCAATCTTTTTATTAATTATACATATCTCTAGTAAAATATTTTATTAACTATTTATCCTGCTCTCATAAAAAAAGGACCAAATAAAATTACTAAAGAATAATATAAAAAGATTTGAGAGAATATTTTATTTCGACCCTAAAAGAAAAAAATCCTGACTAAGTCCCCGGCCGTAGCCGTGTTCAACAATACATTTGTATTTTTATGATATGTTGGTGAAACAGTAGGCGCATATTATGCCGCCTTGGCCTTTGGTGTAGTGTTGGCGATGAGAGGGACACAACTCAATGAGAAATTTTGGCTTTTTTTTTTTTTTTACATAAGTTTGGCTTCTTTACTGTCTCGCAAAATTGGCGGAACTAAAATGAACAAGTTTTACATAAATCAATTTTGGCATACATGCACATATATGGTACCATAGACCATAGTACTATTAGTATTACTGTCTCAAAGTTGAAGTATATGCGCGTAATGAGTGATGGTCACTGAACTCACTGACTTCGTTTTTTTATTCGTTTTTAATTTGTTTTTTGTTCCACGTGATGGTGTTGTGTGAGAGGGCCCCTATTGTATTATGAGTTATCACTTTCCATTGTGTTTTTTACTATTTTTTTACATAAACACGACCCGCGCAGGCCCGCATGTGTACTGCTATATTATGGTTGGATATTTACTTTGACCAAAACAAAATGATGCTATTCAGTATTCACTACTATCTCTATTCATATTATAATTTCTTTGTTAAGTTTATAAAAAAAAACACATATTACATAATTTAAACAATTTTCTTTTTTTTTTAATTATAATTTGAACAATTTCTTTAATTTCCCCGTGCTTAATTTGCAAGGGATATTTATTCTAGTTTACTCTTTAGAGTCATATATACATATCCAATATTAGTATCTAATATGAATAATATCAACTAGGGTTGGTTTAAGTGATACATGTTTGATTTCCGTAAGGTCTCGGGTTAGAATCTTGTAAACGGAAAAATCCCGACTGAGAGAGCTAGTCACACTATGATGTGGATGTTACTACTGAGTAGAATTGTCTCCCATAAAAAATACATATAATTTAAACCAAAAAATACCAATATAAATACTTCACGAACGGATAAGAATATAGTGCCAATTTTATTCAACTATATTTTCGAATCTGACCCATGACTTCTAGCAAAGGATTATTTTGTAATCTTGCCTCCCATCAGATACGGATTTAATTAATCTAGTCACTCTGCAGCTTTTCCGCAGCTAAATTTTACCGAGACACTAAAGAAGCCAGAGAGGATCAGATCGATTATTTTGATTGATAAATAATGATTTGCAATGCTTTTCGCGAAAGAATATTAATTTATTTAAAATGAGAAAACTATTAATTATTAATTATGTTTTATTTAATTTATACCTTATACTAATTATCAAATATAATAAATGCTCTATTATTATGGGATATAATCCAAAATAAATCAAAATATAAAAAAATTAGAAATAATTTGAAAAAAGCTAATAATTGCACTTAGAACATTGGTTGAGAAACCAAAAATAATTTTTATTCAAATATATAATATTTAAAGGTATGAATGAAATTAATATTTTAATATTTAATAAAAATTTTATTTATTTCTTAATCGTGACTTAAATAATTTGTAAAAGACAAAAATACTATGTTATAATATATAACTATATATATATAAATAAAATAGAATTGAATTAAATATTATATTTAATACAATATAAATAAAATATTTAGAAAATATATGATATAGAAAAACATTCTTTATAGTTAATATCAATATTGATATTATAATTCCGTAAAAAATATTGAATACTATAGATAAATAATAACTATATTTCATAAAATTTTAAGTCTCTCAAATACTAAAAAAATCTCATCACTTAAAAGCATAAAAGGATATACAAATTGTAGTTTATTTAAACACTAACAGCGGTTACTCTATTTCATGTTGTTGTAACACAGGGGTGAAGCCAGGGAATGAGATAAGGGGGGCCAATATTACAAATTTTTCAAACAATATTATAAGTTTTTCAATCAATCACTCCACCCCAAATGCAATTTTGTATATTTAAAATATGAAGATTCAACTTATATGCGTGTGAGTTATATCAATTATTACACTATTAATAACTTTAAATTAAATGTGAATTTTATTGATTCAATCATTGAATTATAACTGTTTATCATCTTGATTATTTATGTCAATTTTAAAAATTTTTAAGTCTGATAACTTGATAATATTATAATATTACAAAAATGAAAAACTAAATCAAATATATAGATTATTAAGATAAACACTTACACACACATATATATGTATATATGTTTGTGTATTGTGTATCTAACTTAAAAAATTGAATTATTTTAATTATTTTCTTTTAACACTTTATTTTAATCATTTTTCTATTTATTTCAATTTAATCAAATGCACAAAAAAAATTTATAAAATAAATCTGAAATTATAATTAACTAATACTATACTTTTCTCTAAAAAATAAAAATATAATTTATATAATAAAATATATAAAAATGTTTTTTAATATTTTTAAATTAATTATTCACTTAAATCACACATTTATAATTCAATAAATTATTTAGTAAAATATATATTTAGTAAAATTAGTTGATAAATTAGTTGGAAAGTGATAAGTTAATTTATTCACTAAAAAATAAATTAATTTATCATCTTCCAACTAATTTTACTAAATATAGCCTATATATGTCTTAAGCTTCTATTAGATAATTTTAGGGGGATGGCCCCCTTTAGCCCCTAGGGAGCTCCGCCCCCTGTTGTAACAATTGATCATTTATTTAATTTAATTTCTTGATAATTTTTATGAAAACTTATTAAGAATATTTAATAATATTAGTATAATTTTAAAAAATATAAAATGATTCATATAAAACATTAGAGTCAGATGATGAAGAAAAAAATAAATTCAGTTAATTATATATTATTTAAAGATACCAGGTTAATTAAAATAATTTAAATGATAGAGATTAAGTAATTTAAATTAGATCAAAATAATTGTGATTTATGTGTCATATGTTTAATAACATTGGTAGTGTAAATAGAATAAATTATATTTTTAATCATTAAAATATAAATTTGATATTAATAGCTTAATTTCTTAAATATATTTGACAATAATCTAGCCCCACCATGATGTGGATGTTCTCGGCTCGAATAGGATTGCCTCCCCTGGAGAATACCTGTGGTTAATTAAACCAAAAAAACCTTATTTATCATCACTTCTTTTCAAATATTTTTTTTCATTTCTTAAATCTTTGTTTAAATAATTGTGTTAAATAAATGATCTACTTTTACTTTTGTAACTATTTAATTTTATAATATCACAATGAATTATTTTATATTAAAACCATTCCTAATTACATTACCCATAGTTTTTCACTAAACATTAAATTTGAAAAATAAAACTAAATATATTAACTCAAGAAAATACTGACGCGATGACAAAAAATTAACATTTTTAAATTAGTCAACCCCAATATTTTTAAATGTATTTTAATTTAGGACAACATGAAAATGGATATAAGTAAAATTAATTTTTCATAATTTTAAAAATTTTATATAGTGTAGCAATTAAAATTCACAATAACTTGAAAATAGATTATAGGTGTTATTAAAATAAAATATATATTATCGCGTGTAAGTCATTTCATATGAATAAATTTGGTTGAAAAAGTAATTATTGCCTAATTCTAATAGTTGTAAATATATTTAAAAAACTTAAATGAAAAATAAATTGAATAAAAAACTAATATTATGATTTTTAAGCTATTTTCTTAAGGAAAAAAAAACTGATTGATTTTTTTACATTTTTAATTATTTAATTAAATTAATATACACATAACTAATGAGTGACTAGTTCAAGTGGTACCAAACAGTAGTTGGTCGCAGTGGAAGTGGACTGTGACCCAGATAAACTTTACCCTGCAAAACCAAGGGTTGCCACTTTTGGAAGGACTTTACCTAACCATACCTCTAGATAAAAAAAAAAAAAAAACTAGTTCAAGTGGTTTATACCTGAATCCTCTTAAACAAAGGCCTTGAGGTTTGAGTATTGTGTATGGAAAAAATCCAGCAGGAAAAGCTAGTCTCACCAAGATGTAAATGTCCCGATATTTAAATAAAATTGCTTCCATGGATACTTGTGTTGTGGTTCATGTTAAAAAAAAATAATATACACATATCACTCAATTTACTCACATCAATTTCAACAATTTATTTTAAAATAACACTTACTAAATTAAGCAAAGTACTTATTTACTCAATATTTCAAATAGATTAAAATTATTTAGGATATGATACTAATGATTAAAATATTGGCTCTTGAGGTTCTTGATACCTCACTTAAAATCATTATTTTCAAATGAAATCTAAAGACAATATTTTTTTAGGGGATACACATGTCTGTATGCCATTATTTTGGATTTGGATCCTTTCTTCCTTCTCCAGCAAATATTAGCTACAGAATAATTATGGAATTACTAGATAATTAAAATCCATAGTTAATCCATAGCTAATTTGAAGCTAAACTTTGCAGCCGAGGCTCCCTACAGCATTTTTTTGAAAAATAACTTCCAAATAATGTGGGGGTGGGAGTAGAAAAGGGGGGTGGAAATAGCAAAGGTCGTTAATAGATCATAATTTGAGAAATAAATTCACCTTTCTTGGTGAACTACCAAAATAAAAACTATTATCTGGGCTTGACCGAAGCTATTATTTGGGCGTTGGACAAAAAAAAACCATTGGTTGGGCCACATGTATTTGTTATCAGTGGTTTATTTTCAAATAAAACTTTGATTTGACCAAAAAAAAATATTTTTGATGGGCTTCAATACTTACTGTCCAATATGGTTAGTAATCAATCACCTGTGTTTTTCGACCAAAAAAAAAAAAAATCACCTGTGTTTAATTTTGACCAAAAATTTGTTTAACGAATTGTGAATATAACTATCATCTAATCATGTGGACTATAGTTGGTGTGGAAACTAATTCTAATGTTACAACCCAATGGCTATGCCTATTATCCTATAAGAACAGTTTAGTGGCACAATAGGGAGAATTAATGTCCCTTTGAGGGCTTAACACCAAAAGTTTCTAATAATATTGATAGAGATCTTTGCAAAAAATTATGCAAAGAGTCATGCAAAAGTCTCATTTTCCATTAGCAAGGAATGTTCACCATTTGAGGATGAGTTCACATCTTTCTTTCAGTTTGCTCAGATACAGTGCATTGGTAATAATATTTTGGCTTAAATACTTTTGTAAATGTGGAAAACTAAGTCTAATGTTACAACTTACAACCCAATGGGTGATTTTGGTCACCCTAATTTTAATTGGTATAATATTTTTGCTCAGATACAGAGCTTGCAGATTTCAGTTCGCTTTCGATTTCATTTTAAATTTCATTTCATGATGCCCAAATGAGATTTCAGCTCGTTTGGTTGATGGCTTGAAGTAGACATGCAATTGTTTTAGTTTTGGGACTTGTATTTGCTTTATTGTTTTGAGGAAATTGGAGTGTAGTAGTGAAATTTTGTTTTCTCATTATATTAATATATGTAAAATCTGATTTTTCATTTAAAAAAATTAAAAGATAAAATTAAATATAATCTTTGTCATGTGATAGTTTACACGTCACAAATTAAATCCATATCAGCAAACTCTGCTAATATTTAATGGGAGACTAAAGTAGGATTAGATTTATTCAAATTTTAAAAAAGAGAGACCAAAATTGAGCAATTAAAACTAGGGGACCAAAATCACCTATTTATAAAAGTATAGGGACCAAATTTAAACAATTATAATTAGGGGGGCCAAAATCACCAATTTACAAAAGTATAGGAACAGAAAATGTATTAAGCCTAATATTTTAGAATGCAATTAAGGGTGACACTAACTTGACCCTAGAATCCGTAGTAGAGATGGATGGTGGTTTTGGTGCTCTCGGACTACACTAGTGTATGGACCTACAATTGTAAAATACAACACTTTTTAAGTTAGAGACAACTTGAGTTTGAGAACAAGACATAAACCGATGAGATCCTGGAGTCTGGGGGCTATTGCCTATTGCTCACGAGAATTTTATTTTTTAAGATTATATGTATTATATGAAATTTCTCTTATAAAAACATTACATTTTTTGTGCTGTAGATTTATGTTACTCTTATATGAATTCTATTTTTGTTTCAGCTGCGATATGATTTCCCTCACAATAGTCATCTTCTTTTTTTTTGGTTAAAAACTTACAATAATCATCTAATAGAGCCGAAATAACTACGCTCTAAATTGGCCATCAAGGCCCAAACCCAAAATCTCATATGATCTCATTACAAAACAAATAACAGTTAATATTTGACCCTCTATAAAAAAAATAAAAAGAGCCAATATATATTTGACCCAAAAAACAAAATAACATAGCCAATATACATGTATTTTTTGGGTACACCAAATACATGTATTTGAAAATTGAAAGAGATCACCTAATGGACAAAAGAAAAAGGAATCGCCTAATGGTGAATTCTACGGTGAGGTACCTTAATAGGTGCCTCACCGTGTGCCCCTTGATTTAGGGGCATGTAAGCAAAAAAAATATTTTTAGAATTTGCAATATGGTATTGCAAATTCTAAAAATATTTTTTTGCTTACATGCCCCTAAATCAAGGGGCACACGGTGAGGCACCTATTAAGGTACCTCACCGTAGAATTCCCCATCGCGTAATGCTTTTTTTTCTTCTGAGTTCCTAACCACTATTTTCACTAACCCCCTTTTCTTCTTCTCTTTCTTCACCGGCCTACAACATCTAATTAATCTTTTTAATAACTTTGAAAAACCGAAAAAAAAATGTTGATTTGAAAGAAGAGAAACAAAAAAAAAAGGGTTGAAGGTCTAAAAAGTAAAAATGTGGTCAAAGTGTCTTATCTCTCATATTTAGAAAGCATTTGATAACATTTGATAGATAAATAGAACAAAATAAACAAGAACAAAACATATCATAATATAATATAATGAAACAAATAATGTCTTATATGTTGTGTTGGGTAACTATAAAATACAATGAGATTATATGTGTTTAATTACATATATATATATATATATATATTATATTTAGTGTTTAATAATTAATATTAAAAAAATAAACATTAGGTATTAGGCGATAGGAAGGGGTGGCGAATGATAGTGGCGATAATGGAGGGAGTATGGTAGCTAGCAATGGCAGCGGTGGTGGTAATGACAGGGTGTTGGGATTAGAGTTGGGTACACGGGTCGGCCCGCACCGGTCCGCCAAAGCCCGCAGTTAAACGGGCTTACCCGTTTGAGCCCACACTTTAAATGGGCATGCACTCTTCTGGTCCGTGTAAACTCGCGGGTTTGCGGACCAACCCGCATAAATTTGGACAAAAAATTTTAGAGTTGTAGCTAGGTTCCTTCCTTTCCTTTCCATGTCGGTTGATTTGGACAATGTTTCCACAACTTCAGGGGAAGCTAGCATCTCATCCTCTGGTGGAGGTAATCAAACAACACCACCTCCAAAACCCACCGCAAAAAAAAAAAGCGAAACCTTTCAGGATGGGGCAGAGGATGGAGGTCGGAGGGAGAAGGAGGCGATGCTGCACGGAGACGTCACGACGCCACGACGGAGGAGCTGTTGCACAGAGACGCCGCGACGGAGCTGGGCATTGCTGAACGGAGACGATGCGACGCCACGACGGAGGAGCTGTTGCACGGAGACGCCGCAACGGAGCTGGGCATTGCTGAACGGAGACGACTACACGCTGCTGAACGTGCGCTGCTGAACGGAGGGGGCTGGCGGTGGAGAAAGAAAGGAGGGGGCTGAACGGAGGGGGCTGGCGGCGGAGAAAGAAATGAGATGAAGAGGAAGAAAGAAGGAGAAATGAGAATGAGAAGGGGAAATGGGGAATTAGGTTTTAGGAGGGGTACCGTGTCCGTGTATGTCTTTTACTTTTTTTAACTTTTAGTTTTAAGAAAAAACTAATTTTTTTTTTCATCTGCATTACTGCAGTTTAATATATATATACATATATATATATATATATATAAAAAATAGTGGTCCGCGGACCATCCCGAGGGTTTGCGGGGAAACCCATTTAAGACCGCGGATTAAATGGTTAAACCCATTTAGCCCGCTTCTTAAATAGGCCTCTGATTTTGTGGTCTAGGCCCGCATGCGGTGCGGGTTTTGCGGACCAGTCCGCGGGCCCAGACCCATATACTCAGCTCTAGTTGGGATGTGGTGTTAGCAGTGGAGGGTGTTGAGTATTGGGTAGATACAGCGGGGGATTAGTGTCTGACGATGATAGCAACAATTGAGGGTGTTAGAAAGTGGTGGTGGGTTCAATTGATGATGGAGGGTGGCAAGCAGCTATGGTAACAATGGATGGTTTCTGGTGGTGACAACAACGATTGAATGTGTGATCAATGACGATAGTTAAGGGGGTTGAGTGGTGTACACACACGTATGGAGCATATAAGGTGAGAAAAGTGTTTTATTGTGAGAGATGAGAACATTAAATAATAGTCGTTATTAAAATAATGGTTTAGATGTAATTTAGAGTAAACCCCCAGATTAGTCCCTGACTTTTTCCTGGTCGGGCAATTTGGTCCCTGACTTTTCAAAACCCCTCCGTTAGTCCCTGACTTTTTACACCGTCAGTCAATTTAGTCCCTAACCCAATTTTCCGTTAACGTGATGCTGACCTAGCAAGTTAACAGTGTTTCTTTTCCCACTGTGGCACTAAACTACGTCGTTTTCATAACTGGAATTAAATAATTAAACAAAAAAACTGTAAAAAGGATTATAAATCCTAACGGTCAAAAGTGTGAATCCCTAATGTTCTTTCTTCCCATCTTACTGTTCTCTCTGCCTGAGTCTCTGTTCTGCAAACTTCTCGCCCCCCCTTCATCTTCGCAAGAAGCATGGCGTCCAGTAGTGACAGAAGAAAAGCAAGTGGAAGCGTTGGTGGAAGAGCCTCACAGCAACACCATATGGTTTACAATGGCGCTAGATGTTTCTGTAAGATGAGAGTTGTTACTAGGGTTTCAAGCACAGAAACAAACCCTGGAAGACTATTTTATGGTTGTCCTATGTTGCGGGTTAGTGATAGATGTGGGTTTTTTTTGTGGGTGGATAATGATAGTGGTGCAGAAGACACTTACAGCATGAATGAAGGCACATCTGCCATGGCTACTTCAATCAATGAGGATGAACAGTGGAGGAGTGTCACAGAGAAGCTTTGCACTTTAGAAGCTGGAATTAGGAAATTGTTTCTGTTAATGTTTTTTGTATTTAGTGTATTGTTTAGTGCTGTTATATTTCTTGTGGGTTGTAACATGAAAAATTAAAAGTTCCCACATGTAATGAGAAGTATGAAGAATTAATGGATGTAGAATTATAATTATTTTGATTGAATGACATACCTCCAAAGTTAATTGTATTGTTAATGATATATTGCTCCTCTGCTTCTGCATTTGCTCAGGACCCTATTATGATTGAAGGAATTGCCTGCAAAGGTAATAGAGAGCAAAGATTAATAAAAGCATAATTTGCAAAGACAGAATTTTATAAAATAAGTGAACAAAGATAGAATTTGCCAAAATAAGTGACAAAAGGCATATAAAGGCCATATCATACATATTAATGGCCTATACAACAAAGTCCAAAAGTCTGAATGCACTAATAAAAGCAAAATCCAAAATAAAAGAGCAGATCCAAAATAAAAGAGCATATCCAAAATAAAATTGCATATCCAAAATAATTATATAGACCAAAGTTACATGAGATAGTACACACCATGCACTTTTAACAAAAGTCTGAATGCACTAATAAAAGCAAACTCCAATATCCAACATTCAAAATAAAGGCCATATCATACATATTAATGGCCTATACAACAAAGTCCAAAATAACTTCATTGTCTTATGAAAATTAAAACTAGTCTTCATGGAACAACATCAAATAGTCTTCATGGAACATGAGGCTTAATCCCAGGAGTGGGCATGAATTGGCTAGCCTTGTTAGCATCTTCCACATTGAGAGTTGGAGAACTTGGTGGGGGACTGGATTGAGCAGCCATCTTTTGTGTGTTACCACCCTTTCCTCTGATGTTGAGCTTGGGCCTAAGCAGCTTCTTGTGTTTGTTAGATGGACTTGGGTGGAGGGGTGGTGGTTGTGATTGAGAGAGGTCGATTTCATCAAGCACAGAGGTCCCTTGAACAGTTGATCATGAGCAGTTGAAGGTGTAGGCCCAGTTTGGGGGGCAACAGGTGAAGGTACAGGCCCAATTTGGGGGGCAACAGGTGAAGGTGCAGGCCCAATTTGGGGGGCTACAGTTGAAGGTGCAGGCCCAGTTTGGGGGGCAACAACAGAGGGTGCAGCTGTGTTTGAAGGCCCAGCAGTAGTATCAACAGCTTGTTTCTGTTGGGCTTGAAATTCTTCCAACCTTTGTTTCTTGGCTACAGGACAAGTTTGCTTGTTGTGTTTTTTACCCCCACAAACTTGGCATGTGAAATCTCCCAACTTCCTCTTTATTTTGTTATTATTGGCAGATCGTTGGCCCTCATTACCATCTTTCCTCTTCATCTTTTTAGGCCTGCCTGGAGTTTTCTTCTTAGTTGGAGGAATTGGGGGGAAGTTGATCACTTGGTGTCCAGAATTCTTCTCCTTGCAAAGATAGGATATGATGCTCATATGTGGCACGGTAGGATGCCATTGTTAACCATGCATGGCAGTAATCCTCAGGGCGCTCATTCTTTGTTGCAATTGCAGCAATTGCATGCATACAAGGCATGCCTGAAAAAAAAAGGAAACAGAATGAAACAATTTTAATGGTGTTTTTTTAAAAAAAAACAAACAAAAAATTGATAAGGTATACCTGTAAGTTGCCAGAACCTGCAAGTACAGGTCTGAGTCCCCAGATTCACAGAAACTTTAGTTGGCATACAATGCACCTCATACCTTGTTCCATCATCATCACCTAAACAATAATCACATAATTAATAAATAAACAACATTGACATAACAAGATGCTAAACAACAATGACATAATTGACAAGTTAACACTATTGACATAATTTACAACTAAACATTAATTACTTAATTACCAGCCCAAATTGCACCCCATTTGTTGCTCTCCCTTTTTTCCTTTTCCAACCTACTCTGTTGTATTGGAGGTAGATGGCCCATATGACCAGAAAGCTTGAGTTTGTTTGTTGAAATTGTAGTCAGAATGTAAGATCTAATCTCTTCTAGCATGGTAATTATAGGCTTAGACCGTGCTGCTAATATTTTAGCATTAAAGACTTCACAATTATTGTTGCAGATGTTGTCCACTCTAGGCCACACACTGAAGTGGGACTTGGTCCATGCATCTTTGGGCCATTTGTCCAAATAGGCCCATGCCTTATCATTCACCCTCTTTAGTGCAGCCATCTTTGCATTGAACTGAGACACTGTGGTGCTTCTAGCACACTCCCATAACAGGGTCCTCAATTCTTTATCCTTCCACTATTTGCTATAGTTTTTCCATAAATGCCACACACAGAATCTATGAGGTGCACCGGGCATGATCTCTTGTAGAGCAGGTATCAGTCCCTGTAAAAAAATCAAGCATATTAGTCCTTGTGATTTTAAAAAACAAGCATTTTAGTCCTTCAGATATTAAAAATCAAGCAATTAAATCCCTATAAAAATAAATGCAAACATATAAGTCCCACGTACCTTCTGCATGTCAGAAATGAAATGCCATCTATTCTGCCTATAATGTCCAAGGTCTTCATGCAACAGGGTGAGAAACCATTTCCAGTTATCTTTATTCTCAACATCAACCACAGCATATGCAATTACCCAGATGTGGTTGTTGGCATCTTGTCCAACATCAGTCAGAAGTTGCCCTCCATAGTAGCCCTTCAGGAATGCCCCATCTAGACCAATTAGTGGTCTACACACAGCCTTAAAGCCCCTCTTACATCCATCCAAGCATATATAGAGTCTGTGGAACTGTGGTGGCCCTTCATTGAGAGGGATTGTATCCATTTTAATTGTTGAACATGGGTTGGACCTTAATAACTCTCCACAACAATCCCATAATTTAGAAAACTGTTTTTTCTCACTACCTTCCACTATCTCCTTAGCTTTCATAACAGATCTAAAAATTTTGCTGTCTTCCAGTTGTACACCATATTTTTTCTTCATATAGTCATATATCTCTGAATGCTTAATGCTTGGAGACTTCCTCAATTTTTTCACCAACTTTCCAGTCACCCACTCTTGTGTGGCTATGTTGTTTTTAAACACTCTGCCGCAACTATGATCATTATAGAATGTTTTAATTTGATAGCTATGTCTTGCATTGCTATATGCACAATATACCTCCCAGTTGCAACCTTCAACTTTGCACCTTGCTCGAGCCCTGACCTTATCATTTTTCACCCACTTTATTTCTCTCCCAGCCTGGATTGTATAATCCTTCACACCATGCTTGAATGCCTCAAGTGTTGCAAATTCCATTCCAAGCTCTAGCAGCACATGACCAAAGGTAGCCTTCTCATTAAACTGTGGGAAAACCTCATCTGAGTTTACTTCATCATCTGAGTTTAAAGGTGTCCTCAATTCTTCACTTTTCCATGAATCCTCATCCTTGTCTTGTTCTACTTGTGGTTGGTAAGATGATCTGTGGCCTGCTCCATCCATGGCTACCTCACCCTCATATGATTCTTCAACAAAGACAACTTTCTTCTTTCCTTTCTTTCCTCCCTTCCCTTTCTTCTTATTCTTGCCCCTTCTACTCTTCTCTCCTTTTTTTTGCACACTTGTATCAGCACCCTTTTCCCCCCTTATCTGTTGCAGCCTTATCATCAGCATTTGACCCAGCCTTAGCAACAGCACTTGTCCTAGCCTTAGCATCAGCACTTGACCCAACCTTAGCAACAGGAACTGTCCCTGCCTTAGCAGCAACACCTGTCCCAGCCTTAGAAGCAACAACTCTAGTCTCTGCAACCTTAGATTTCCCCTTAACACCAACTGATCCCCTTTCAACTCTAGTCTCTGCCACCTTAGATTTCCCCTTAACATCAGCAGGTCCCCTATCACAACTTGCCTCTGCCACCTTGCATTTCCCCTTACCACTAGCAGCACCCCTAAGGCCATTCTCCTCACCACAACTTGCATCAACACCCATACCCACTCCAACCTCAGAACCAACACCCTCTCCATTTCCAGCACAAGCACCCCCTCCAATATCAGGTCCATCCAGTAACAAATCAAAATCAATTAACTTAGGAACACAGACATCATGCTCATAATATACATGTAGCTCTCCCTTATTTCCCTTTGCTACTTCAACTGCCTCCAACAGATCAGCATCAGATTTCAAAACATTCAACCCATCCCCAAATTTAACTCTAGGATCCAACCACCAAACAGTCTTTACATTTGCATAACCTACTTCCTTACTAAAGTTTTTTAACCAAAAGACATCTAACAGGTCCACATCACAATTAGGCCAAACATCAACCTTACCCCATCTATACCTCTTCCTCCCCGAAGCATCCTCCATGAAATTACCCCCATGATGGATATGCATCTCAATCCTCTGCATGCATACACACAATGCACAAGTCAGACAAGGCTAACACACGATGCATTTACAGACAAATCACAGGTCAGACAAATAACTATTTATCACGATACAAAAACATATTATAATCATAAATACCATACACAAATTACTAACTTAATCATCTATGGATAAAATATTATTTTACCTCAATTAAATATATTTACAAACAGTTCCAGCACATGGGTAGCACTATTGTGAACCTGACTATGGGGGACCACACCCTAAACCCAACAACACTCTCTCTGACCACAAATAACATTCAAGATTCTACTCACTGTCTCCAGCATGTGAAACATTACTGCATTCCCAAGACCAAAACGTACAACCCTCAGACAAAACCCAAAACCTCTGCCCTAAAAAAACCAAAAAAAGCAACTCACTGCAACATGAACCTAAACCCAAAATCAACAACGTACCCAACCCACAAACCATTAACAAGCTTCTTTCAAAAACAGAATACAAGAATCTTCAAGTAAACCCAAATTGTTCATCTAACCCAAGCCGTAAATGGAAATGATAGAACAGAGCAACACTATGAGTCCAGCGAACATTACCTCTACATTCATCTTCGGAGAATCGTCACCAACCCAGTAGCTTAATAGAGCTGCTTTCACACGTTCGTATTCTGATGCCCTAGGGAACTCTTCAGGTCCAACCAACAAATCCCTCAAACGACGTCGTTTTACCTCTCAAACGTGACACATGTGAGATAACGTTCCAAGTAAGCTCTCCGTTAACGGTGATTCACATTAGGGACTAAATTGATTGAGGGTGTGAAAAGTCAGGGACTAACGGAAAGGTTTTGAAAAGTCAGGGACCAAATTGCCCGACCAGAAAAAAGTCAGTATCTATTTGATGGTTTACTCTGTAATTTATCTTTTAAAACACCCATTCCTTCCTTTTCTACCTACGCACGTCAATGTTGATCTTATTCTTCGCCCATGACTGTATTAGAAAACGGGTTATTTCAAAGTGCAACACCAATTTCCTTTAAAGCCTGAGCAAAGAGATTTGAGGTCTGCGACTTTTTTAGTCATTCCAACTAAAATTTTTTGGTCTTTCATACAGAAAAATCTAATCTTTTGAAAAGTGAAAAACAATAATTCCAATTGACAGGAAAATGTAATCATAACTTGATCTTATTAAATTTGATACCAAAGAAGAAGCATGGCCGGGTATGGTTCACTGGGGTAAAAAATTCCAGTGATTGGTGCTATGGGGCGTTGCAGTGGTGGACGCATGAGAATGAGGGATAAGAATTAGAAAGTCGTAAGTGTGTGAGGAAAAAAAAAACAATAGGGGGTCATGTGCTATTTTAAAAAGCAATTACATTTGTACCGTTAATTTTAATTTAAGAGATGGGAACGACTCCTCTGATCTCTCATACTAAAACACCCCTATATATATATATATATATATATATATATATATATATATATATAAAAAGAAGAGATGTATAAAGTTAAAGAGCTATTTTTTATGAGAGTAAAATAAGTAAATTTTTATCATACAACAATACATAAATAATTAATATTAAAAGTTATTTATTATTCGCATGATGAGATGATTACTTTAAACAGTTATTTTTATGTTTTATATTATTAATTAGGTAGTAGGAGTTTACTTATTTTTAAGCTGAGATTTCAAATTTGAGTTTTGTTAATAGAAAAAAAGATATTAAAAGAATTTTAATTCCTTTAATTAAGTGAATTCACCTTAATTATTTAATTAAGCTTAATCGAAATTTAAGTACTGTTTGGATATCAAATCTTAGACTAAAAATGATTAGTCATTGTGTAACAGAATTTCTCGTGAAAAATGCAAGATAAGAAAAGAAGCATATGCAACTAAAATATTTCTTGTTCGCATTATAAAAAAAAAAAAATTGTTTGTACTTTGTACATAATTTTTTTTTTAATATTTTAAAGTCATTTTAATAATTTCTTTTACTTTTTAATTTTTTTTTAATAATTTTTAAATTAAGTGAGCGAACCCACTTAACCCACCAATCCGCGGTGGGTCGAGCCGAGTTGGTATTTTTCTAGCTCAACAGAAAAGTGAGCCAACCCAACTCGGCTCACTTTTAACCTAACCGGTGGCGAGCCGGGTTGACTCACTTTGATAGCTCTACCTGTAAAGATTGGGTAGCCCATAAAAATCCACCAAAACAAAGCTACATGCAAAAATCTTGAAAAAATATAGGGTTTTGGTACTTATTTTAAAAATTTGTATAACTCTCGGACTTTTTAACTCAGCCCGATAAAACTCGCTACTAGGGATGGCAATTGAGCCCAAGCCGTATGGGTGCCCGTAAAAACTACCCGCAATGGGCAGGGTAAGAACCCGCAAAATGGGTATCGGCGCGGGTATGAGGTATAACCCATATTTTTTAACGGGGACGGACGCAAGTATGGATACTATGATGCCCAATCCGCCCCATACCCGCACTCATATATATTAAATTATTTAATAAATAATACCATATATAATTATATATATAGTAATTTTATTAAAATGTCTAATATATTTATACATATATTTAAAATTGATATATATATATATATAAATAATATTACATATTAAAAATATATTTTTAAAACCACCTATTTGTGTTTTTTACTTTATAATATATGACTAATTAGTATTAATAATATTTTTTTGCACATCATAGAGAATGCTAACACATGATATCTAAGTTTATAAAATAGTGTAATGTGAAAGTATATTGTAATATTTAATAAAAATTTTAAACATTAATAATGTCTTAGTTTTAAAATATTAACGTATTGTTTTTCAATTTAATTAAATTGTCATGTTATTGATATTTATTAAATATGTTTAGATGATTTTGGAGAAATTATTCAATTGAGTTATAATTTTCTTTAATTAATATTTTTTTAATGAGTTATTAATTTCTCACTTAACTAAATTGCGTGTAACGGACACAGGTATGAGCATATAGGTGCCCATCAGGTACGAGCTTTTTTTTTTAAATGCGGGTATAAAAACAGACACTATAAGGTACCCATTACCATCGCTACCCGCTACATGTATCAGGCCCGAGTCGAGCCGGGCATGATAAGCTGAATTGTCAGCTCTACTTGTGTTAAAGCTATACTTTTTATCATTAGTTTATATAAAAATAACAAGTTTATAATAGGACAAAGCCAAAGGCAAAATGCAGGGAGAAGAATTAGGTTGGTCTTATTTTGCAAATGGATAATTTAACACAAAGTATAACTCTTGTTGAATAAATTTATTTATCACAAAAACTGAAACAATTAATTTACCATTAATATATAACATATATACTTCTTGTCGAAACAGATTGAGATTAGTAATTAAACTGAAGTTGCCACATATACCAACTTCAATTCATTGTAATTAACCTCAACTAATCCGTTAAGTGAATTATTAGTGAAACTGTCACCTTCATGAGTCCCTCTTACCCAGCATAATATATTGTCTGAAATTATTTCCCATGAATTTCATGTTTAGACCCATAACCAAGCATGAAGGCAGGAATTCTTGAAGTACTTCTTGTTAATGCTAAAGGCATTAAACACACAAACCTTGTTGGTATCCTACCTTTATTTTCACTCCATATCTTTATGGCCATGTCAATTTCAATATATTGTTATGGATTTTCTTTTTGATCCAAAACATTAAATTTCATTTCTTTTTTTAATTATCAGAAAAGTATATTTTTTTGAACCAACAACCGTTGCTTATAATTAATGAAAGCACGTTTGTGTACTTACCATTATAGGAACACCTTCTTACTATGTGCTTATTGAGTGTGGAACTCAGTGTCAAAGAAGTAAAGTTTCATCAGGTTAAAGTACCTCCTCCAATATGATGCTTGAGCTCACAAACTCTCCCTATCTCTGTTTTTTCCCCTCTTCTTTTTCACATTGATTTTAGTTATATATAGTAACTGAATTTATGTATGTGATGCAGGAAAACATAAGAAACCTTGGTGGAATGAAAAATTCATTTTTTATTTCTCATCGTTTGATTGCAAGAACACAACCTATCTTAAGTGTAGAATCATGGACACAGAACTTTTCACAAATGGTGGATTTGTTGGTGAAGCCAAGTAATTTCTTTCCTCTGATTTTTTTCCTTCTATTCCTCTCATAGCGATATTGCACTTAAAGAGAAAATACTCATTTCGTCCCTTATTACAAGATCTTTTAACCATTTCATACCGTTTAAAAGAAAAGTTAGTTAATGCATTGTTTTTTTTTTAAATTATAGCATTCCAAATATACCCTTATTTAAAGGTCATTATATTTTTAGGGATATTAATTGGGGAAGACTCCAAAAGTCAGTTTCCAATAATGTAGTTGAACATGTGGATAAAACTTCATTAATTATTCACACTAATCAATATATGGAAAAATTATTAATTCATCTAAAAATCTGCAAAGGGTCTTATATTAAGGGTCACTCAATTCTTCTAGAACTAGAAGGGGTTTTATAAATAAATAGGGACGGATGGAGTACTTAATAATTTAAATTTGTGTAATATATTATTAAGCAAAAATTTAATTTTAATAGCAATTTATCAGCTAAAACTTCTACAAATGTTACTTATACATACTTTATTTTCTATTGAATATACATTTTTCTTTTTACTTTAGAGATGACAATATGTGTAAATTAGCTATATATACTACCTGCAAAATTTATTTAGTGGACACTTTTTAGAGGACTTCACCTATTATCGACCGGAGTGTTAAACTCATACTTATACTTGTGGGGATTCCCCGTAAAAAAGAAGAAAATATATGAATTAAGTTGTCATTTTTCAAGATACGATTTTTCTTCAAACTGTTTAATTTATATATTTTGCTTTATTATTTTTTTTTCACAAAACAGGGTTTACATTGGTGGAATAATCAGTGAAGGAACTAATCAGGGATATATAGACATAAAACCAGCTGCATATAATGTGGTACTTGAAGATGACACTTACAAAGGAGAAATAAAGATTGGATTAAAATTCATAGCAAGTGTAAGCTTGGACTTTTTTAGTGCGTAAATATTAATTAATCATCTAAATACTTTGGTAATCAACAATTAGTGTTTGTTGCAGACAGAAAAGTATGTGATGGAGAAACGAGAATGCATTGCTGAGGAGAAAGAACCAAGCCATTCGATTTGTGGATCCATTTGGAGAATATCATGGTGGAAAATCATGTTTTTCTATAAGAAAAAGATTTCCAAAGAAAAACAAAAGAGGAAATAGGATATATCATTTTGCTGGCTAAGTAATCAAAAAGGAAAATCAGAACCATGAGTATTCGTATTTTTGCTTTCTCTTATTCTAAATCAAGAGTGAAAGACATGCTTCTAAACTCATGTAATGTGCTCAACTTATTTTATAGTTTTATTACACACACACATATAAAAATTTAACTATCAATCCCCATGGGTCAAGTGGAGTAAGACAAAGTCTCGCATCTGACAGGTCACAGGTACGAACCCCCATTTGTTCCATTGCAGTGAGGTAAATGTAAGTACCTCACTATGCCAAAAAAGGCTTTAGAGGGCGCTTCCGTGCAGCCTTAAAGGGCGCTCCCGTGCGCACTAATAAAATCTGCTCTTGTTTGGTCAATAAAACGAGGACGCTCACTGGAGCGCCCTGACAGAAGCAAAAAGAGGGCGCTCCCGTGCAGTCTTTAAGGGCGCACACTTGAGCGCCCTCCTTAAGCACAAGACATGCTTATGGAGAGCGCTCCGAGGAAGCGCCCTCCTTTTATTATTATTTTTTTTTTTAATTTTTGTTAAAAACAAGGGCGCTCCTAGGAGCGCCCTCCTTTCTTTTTTATTTTTTTTTAAATTTTTGTTTAAAAACAAGGGCGCTCCTTGGAGCGCCCTCCTTTTATTATTATTTTTTTAATTTTTTTTTTATTTTTTTAATCCACTTTAACCTGCATATTTATTTCAGTTTGATCCCAATGACTTAATCCAAAAATATGTATATTAATTCCTTAAAATTCAAACACTTAGTCATTTTATGAACAACACACATATCTACTTGAAATAAGAATTCAAACTTGACATAATATGAATGGTTTCCTATGCAAGCTATACAATGTAGTGAAAGTATGAAGTAACTATACAACTATATAGAATTCAAACATGACATCTCACAATAATCTACTCAGTTGGTAAATATACATGCATCTCATAATGTACATATTTACTTACCCTCATAATGTACAAATCAATTACAAATAAGTGGTAACTACATGGTTTGCCCATTCTTCCCGAACCTCATCAAGCTGCTCCGTTGTGTAGGTTGAGCATCGGAACTTAGCAAAGTACTGTAAAAGGAAAAATTGATTTCAGTATATAAACTAGTGTATGAGGGTTGAAAAAAGTACTTTGCTATCACAAGTCATAATTACCTCTCTAGGTATTATGAGTTGGTTTTGATCAATGATCTCCTTCATATAACACATTACGAAGAGCCCACAATCGTCATTGTTTGTTTGGGTAGGACACTACAAGTATAATTAATTTAAAAATAAGTGATGCTTACGCGCTTAGTAATGAAGAAACAAATTGTCCAGAATAGATCAATATTACCTTAATGCGGTACCATGTGGGATCTGGTAGAATACTATTCTGTGATTCCTGGAATCCACTCAACTTTCTATACTTTTGTAAAGATCTAAAGCAATATAACAAGTACATTGTATAAGAGCTCTTAACTATGTTAATGTGATATTAAACCAAGGAATACTTACTTTTTAATCATATCTTTGATGGGATCATAATGTTCTGGGGGATTACGTAAAGAGTCCAAAAAGTAAACCTTGCCAAAACCAGTGAGACTCAATGCAATAAGAACCCAATGTCGGCTACAACCACAATGTAAATTATGTCAAATAAATGGTTTTATAAAAACAAGAATATTGAGACATAAACATATACTACATATACCCGGCATGATTGTATGGAAGCAGGAACAATTTGTCTTGCCCGCGTCTATTGTACAACACCCTTCCCACCAACTTATGTTGCTTGGTTTTCGCATTGAATGCTGTGGTGGTTTGTGGAGATATGAAAACATATCGATCTGTGTTTGAAGATGGAGCTAAGGCTGAATGATATAAATAACTATACGAAAAAATGTACATAATGTCAAAGCAAGCAAAACAAAAACGAAATAAACAAACTATGAGATGCTTTGGATTGAAATTACCTGCAATAGACATCAATCACGGTGGCATCCAACCACTCACGGTACAAAACCGAATGAAGACAATCGGGATTGATCCATCCAATCATAATATCAGTACTAACAATGCCTGCACCTATCGTGCAATTAATCACAACACCATCTTCTTGCATCTTTTCAGAGTAGTACCTCTTCAATATTTGCAACGATGTTGTGGTAGATGCAGCAGAATTTGAAGTCACCACCTCTGGCGGGCATTCACGAACAGGAGTCTTCCGCGTAGTTGAGTGTGGTGAATAACGAGTCTCCACATGCGGCCCCCGCAACAGAAGATTGTGTAGTCTACAAATTCCACAATTTGTACGTATTAATATTTGTAGCTGAAATAATAAAAATGCACTTTTGACACAAATAAAATACAGACATACCAATGCATCCAATCCAACATGTGAAGATGGCCATGCGATGAAACACCCTAATGCCTCAGTAATAGTGCTCAGTTCCCCGTAGGCGTCAGGGAATGGAAGCGCCGCATGGGGTTCAATAGCAATTTGAACCATCACCTTAATTGAGTTGGCTGGAAGTGGGGAATTGTGTAAATCCTGCCCCGGGAGATTCCATGCTTGTCCCTTACCCACTACTCGTAACACCGAGTCTCCCAAGTATAGTATACATTGAAATACACCCTATATAATTAACACAATGAATCAAGTTTATGGATAATTAGTGCCAAAAAAAAACATAACTATTAAGAAGTAAGAAATACCTCAGGCAAGCCAGGTCTAGTAGAAGAGGTAGAATCTCTGTAACTCCGTTCTGTCCTAACTTCGTGAAGCTCTCTTCTTGTTTCATCAAGTTGTTGTTGCATGTTCTTGTATCCGGCTCTCATTTCTCTCAATTCCGCAAGAACGTCTTGAAAATTTTCAGGGACTACATTTGGTTGGGGTTTGGGAGCATTATAATATTGTCCGGGATATACACCAAAACCCACACCCCGAACACGTCCCCTATAGACATCCTTCTTCAAAACTTGGTCAAGAACTTGTCTATCATCAGAGGGACCACTCTCATCAGGTTGAGACAATATTTCCTCCTAATAAGATAAGGGCAAAAATATAAACTCCACGATCAAGAAATACATGAAATTTAACACACAATGATAGGAAGTATATACTTACACATTGTGTGAAGACCTGTTCGACTTCTTCATTGTTCGCATTTTTTTTTTTGTTAATCCTAGCGGTTCTCCATAACATATGTCTTGAAACTTCCGAGGTTCCATCCCCCGCTTGTTGTATCTGCAAAGTATTATTGAGACACAATCAATACTAAAAAATACTACATTGGGATAAAATGTTAACAACAATAATTACCAGTTCTTGTTCAAGTCTGGCATAACCCTTACGTGAACCTCTATACGGGTATTGAGGATTAGAAGCTCTGGCCTTGTTTTTTTCACTTTTTTCCTGGAATAACACATGGTAAATATATTGAAGACCTCTTTGACGTGTAAAAATGTTGGTTAACTTGACAATGTTTAAAAAAATAATGTATTAATGCATATAGTACCTTAAAATGTTCTTGTGACCGTATGGCAACAAAATAATCCCATTGCTCCTGTGATATTATCTCCCCATACCTCTTAGGAGGATGTGGGATGACATTGCCATCTTCGTCATGCATAAAATTAGTGGATAATGTGGACCTAAAAGATCTATGTCTTTTACCAGCCAACATAAGAACATATTTTTTATGACATTCTTCAACATTAAATGTGGACTACATATAAAACAAAACATAATAAGATAATGAGTTAGTCATGTGCCTTTATGTCCTCCAATTCTTATTAATAAATTAAGGGGAAATAGTACATACCTTAATGTCCTCCCAAATCATTTCCTTGTATCCTTTGCATTCATCGTCCCTCCATTCCCTTATTGTAATTGGTACCCTTTCACGAGCAATGGCACCAATGTAACTAGATAGTGTCGTGGCATCGGGTCCAATAGGTTGGCGCTTGTTATTCCACTCTACCTAACTAACGGGACTAAGTTTATAATTACATAATTCAACTTAATAAGCATAAATTATAGCAATGGTGCCAATTAAGTGCCTACCTTGATTATATTTCCTTTGTTTCTTTCTTTAACTACTTGAGCCATTGTTGTAATCCCACGTCGGTGCTCTCTATCCAGGGTTTGAGCATTATCCTGGTCCACGCCTGACATGACAGCTGCATAAAAAAATATAAGAGATTAATTACAAAAAATATAAGAGATTCAAAATCTTTCAGAATAAAAATGCAATTTTTATAAGTATAAACATGCATACATTAACTAACTCATTCTCTTTCTTTTTCTGGTTGGTATGAAACTTGTGGGTCGATTTCTAATACGAATTGATGGGTTGATCCAAATACCCTCATCGTGGTTCGGTCTAGTGTAACAAACATCATCTGTTGTGGAGTCACCTTGTAATATGTGTGTTGTCGTAACAAAAGGATCATCTTCAACATCCTCCAGTTGGTCATCATCCACATTTGGGGAGTTATTGAATTTGTTACTTAACATCACTATGGAGCAATTTTTGTCTGCGTGATCACTAACATAAAAAATTTGCTGAGCCTGGGAAGCTAGGATGAATGGTTCATCTTTGTAACCCTGCTTGCTAAAATTAACTTTCATGAAGCCAAGATTGTCAACCTGAACACCACTATTATTGTCGATCCACTTACAACCGAAGACAGGCAACCGGAAGTTAGTATAATCCAATTCCCATATGCGATCAATGACCCCAAAATAGGACATATTTGCATAAACTGGATTTCTATCTTTTGCACTTGACATATGCAATGCTTGGGCAATTAAAGTGACACCACTATTTTGAACCGTTGTTCTATCATCATGGTCCTTTGTGTAGAAAGTGTAGCCATTAATCATGTAAGCCTTGTAAGATATCACATTAAAACTCGGACCATATGCTAAAAATTTAAGCCTAGTTGAGACTGAAGAATTATTGTAGTTCATGTCATGAAAAATCCTAGACTTAAACCATGTGATGAAGCTTCGATTGTGTTCTCTTGTGATCCAATTGTCTCCTCTATTAGGATTAGAGTGCCGAAGTATTTCCTTGTGAATTTCAACATACGGCTCTACCTCATCATCATTATGCAAGACATAAAGGTGTGCTTGAACCCATTCATCTCTTTGAATGCTTATGACTTCACTTTTGCCCCAATCCCTCCATTGTGGAGAATAAGCGGGGTGTCTCAACATGCCATCCTTGATTCGTTCATTTGCATGCCAAGTTAAGTTCCTTGCATCAATGACACTACGATACATCCTTCGAAACCTTGGTATTATGGGAAAATACCAAACCACCTTTGCTGGTGTAGTCTCTTTCTTATAACGAGGCAAGTTGCATTTAGGACACACACTTAATGACGCATGCTCATTTCTGAACAAAATTCAATCATTGGGATAAACATGTATTTTCTCATAGCTCATCCCAATAGAACTTAACATCTTCTTTGCCTCATATGTTCTGTTAGGTAGAACATTGTCCTCCGGTAACATCTCCTTCAACAAGGTGAGTAACTCTGTGAAACTCTTGTCAGACCAACCATTTGTTGCTTTTAAATTATACAACTTCAACACAGCTGACAACCTTGTATACTTGGTGCACCCGTTGTACAATGGCTTCTCAGCATCACTGGCTAGGGTATCAAACATTTGGGGACAATCTCTGAGGTCATCTTCAACCACCTTTCGAATCTCATCAATTCGGTCGCAATCCTCCCACCCGGTCCCAACGTCATCATCACTTGGTTCTACATTGACATTATTCTCTCCCATACCACTTTGTTCACTCCTAATCTCACCATGAAATGTCCAACATGTGTAACTCTGATCAATTCCAAAACAGAAAAGATGGTCCCTCAACTCTGTTTCACTAACTCGCTTAGAACAAAAACACTTCGTACAAGGGCAGAGAATTCTACTAGGGTTTGTTGCATGGTCAATGGCAAATTTTATAAACATTTCCACTCCTTCCTCATACTCATGTGTCAGACGGTTTGCAAACATCCAAGAACGATCCATATTCTATCAACATAAGATGACATCATTAATAATTAACTCGAAAAGTATATATGATATTCTTTTGATGTAATGACTAACTACATGCCTAATTTTCATATTAGTTTATGACTATTGTTCCTAGTCTATGAAAATTTGAGCAGCATTTCATCTATTTCTTTAACATTCCCAACTTAAGGAAAAACAATTTTAACTCTAAACCAACAACAACCAGTCCAAAAGAGTTCAATATGAGTAATGTATATTTATATAACATTACTAAATTTATAAAACACATTTTTAACTCCAACCAACAACAATAAAACCAAAAGTGTTCAATAATAATAAGACACACATAATTAATTTTCATATTCAAATTTCAATGTTATTTAAACTTACTAACACAATCACAGTTCAGATAGCAAAACAATGGGTGCAGATAGCACAAAAGTGGGTGCAGATAGCAAAACAAAACATGGGCAGAAAAAAGGGTGCACAAGCAAAAATAAAGGTGCAGACAGCAAAAAAAGGGTATGGTAGGGTTTCCCTTACCCTAGTGGCCGCGAAATGAGAGTGGGGAGAAGGGAATGAGCCGCCATGCACTCACCGAAGTGAGGGAAGGAGCGTCGCGCCAGACCGAAGGTGAGGGAAAGACCTTGCTCCCTTCAAAGCTTGCTCCCTTCGAAGCTATTGCTCACGGTGAGGGAAGGAGAAGTTGCGGACGGAAAAGGAGGAGGAGCTTGACGGAGGGAGAAGGAGGAGCTTGACGGAGGGAGAAGGAGAACCTTGACAGAGAATGAGAAGCTTCACGGAGGAGACAAAGGAGACGTCTTGGAACAATGGGATGGATACGGTGAGGGAAGGAGACGAAGGAGCTTGAGGGAGACGAAGGGCTAGGGATACGGTTTACAGAGAGAAACAATGGAATGTGAGAACGCGGGATGGTTCATTAATTTGTGCTAAAAAAGAGGGCGCTTGGAAAAACAAACAGAAAAACATACGAGGGCGCTCAGGAGCGCCCTCTTTTCATCAGAATTAAAAAAAAATCACCCCGGGAACAAGGGCGCTCCCGTTGAGCGCCCTGAAAGTAGCCAAAGAGGGCGCTCAGGTGGAGCGCTCTGGAATCGTAAACAGAAAATCCAACGAGGGCGCTTCTAGGAGCGCCCTCCTTTCGTCAGAAATAAAAAAAAAAAACAAATTAACGTTGGGAACAAGGGCGCTCCCTGGGAGCGCCCTGGAAAATGGCCAAAGAGGGCGCTCCCCCTGAGCGCCCTGGATTTATAAACAGAAAATCTAATGAGGGCGCTCCTAGGAGCGCCCTCCTTTCATCAGAATTAAAAAAAACAAATTCACGCTGGGAACAAGGGCGCGCTGTTGGAGCGCCCTCTATTCTACCTATCAGGGCGCTCTCGCCCATCTTTTGAGCGCCCTGGTATTTAAACGATTGTTTTAGACGCTAGCCCGCACGGGAGCGCCCTAAAGGGAGTGCTCTAATATCCTCAAATTGGCGTAGTGCCTCTTTATACGCTCTTTGAGTCTAGAGGTCTTCCTTACCTTGGACTCGGGCGTCATCCCATCCGCCTAAATTTTTTTGTAACAAAAAAATAAAAGTAGATTTAACTATTAAACTACGTGATATTTTCTTAATAATTACTAAAAAAAGTTAAATAAATTGAATATTTTTTGGTATATAATTTTGTAATAAACATTTATTTATAACTTCTAAAAATATGTTATATATATATTAAATAAAGTTATAAAATGAAATAGAGGAGGGATCAACTTACACGTGTAAGTTACACCAAGTATTACACCACTGAATAATTTTTTAATAGATCATTGTATTAAGTAATCCACCATTGAATTGAAAGTTACTATAATGTAGATCATACATATAAAATTTTACATTAATCCGAAATTATTTAATATGTCATTGAGATGTCTCAAAAGTAACGTCATATATACATTTGAAATATATGAAGAAACCAACCATTTGATTATCAAGTTATTAGTGTCAAAATTTTACGAAATTTGACACAAATAATCATGATGATGAATAAACATAATTCAACGGTTAGATTACTAAAAAACACATTTGATTTGTAGTTATAAGCGGAGTAATACTTAATGTAACTTACACCAGTGTAAGTTGAACCCCCCAATAAAATATCAATAATAACTTTTAAATTGTATTTTTATTGTATTTTTTTTAAATTGTATCAACTTATTGAGCACGTGAATCAACTGATAGGTGTTGTTGCAGCTTAACCATGTACTCTCGGGTTCAAGCCCGAAGTAAGCAGCCGTGTTAAATATTTAGAGAGAAAGTTTTACCGTACATAGAGGTCCTATTCGATTCGAGTAAGATTATCTTTCGTGGAGAATATTTGTAGTTTTGCACCCAAAAAAATTAATCAATTTATAAATTTTTTTATTCCAATGGTCAAATTAATAAAACTTGCTCTTTGTTTGTTATAAGAGAGAAAGAAAAGAAATAAGAAAGAGAGACTTTCTCCTAATTGTACTAGAAGAGGAAGGGGAAAGAGAAAAAGGAAGATTGGTGGGGACATTTTTTTCTTTCCCATTTGAGAAGAAATAACAGAAAAAAAGGAATTTATGTATTTCCTTTGATATCTCTTAGTTAACAATACTTATTTTATTTTCTTAATTTATTTTAAGGGTGTTTTTATATTTTAAAAAATAACATAATTTCTCTCATCTCATTTTCTATTTAGGAGAGAGAATTTGACAATTTTTCCCTCTTCTCTTTTATTACTCTTTCTCTCAAACAATATAATAAAAACCCAATTTCTTTCCCATCTCTGTTTCTTTTCTCCCTCAACTCTCTTTTTTCTTCTCTCTAAAGCAGACATATAATGTACATAAAAAAAGTTGAATGATACAAACATGATAAAATTTAATCACATAATTAGCATATATGATGTATCCACTCGTATTTAAAAATAATAAGCAAATACCCTTACGTGCATATAACATTTTAAATGATTTTTGACCTGTAATACTCACGAAGGGAACAGCAACCATATATTCGTTTTGATCTTAGTCAAGCTGTCATGAACGAAATGAAGAGCATAGAAACAATAATTTGAGAAATAGGTTGCACGTCTTTGAGCATCTTAAAATACTACTAACAAAATAATAAGAGTTATCGACAAATCTAATTTATTGTTCACATGTGTGCCATCGTAACTAACGTGATTCAACTAGGCCAACTACTCACTATTCACTTGTATTAAATTTTCCACCAACAAAACAAAAATTGCAATTGGGATCCTATTTCTATACCTTCTTTTCAAGCTTAAATACTTTTTCTTAATCATTTGATAGATATCAGCTAAAATGGGATTTTATATCTCAATGGATATAATACTTTATATTTCAGGAATGCTACTGAATATGATGAAGGTGTTGTCTTCATGTCCTTATAAGTTGACCCCACTACTTATAAGTATAACTACTAGGGAATACAAATAAATATTATAAATTTTATATATAATAGAAGAGAATCATTGATTTATGTGTATATTCAGCATCTTATTTTTTGTTGGTATGGTTCACATGCAACCATATCAATCTTGACCATAAATGATCAAGCTGATTTATGAACCATAAATTCTTGTTCAGACTTCATTTTATAACTCGCATCCAAAAATTCGGCAATTTTTAATCTTCCATAACTAGGGAAGTGAAAAGAATCTTAATTGGAAGGTAAATTTCTACAAAGTTAAATTATTAGTTAAACACCATCCTAAATATTTGTGTTTGGTTTTAAACGTGGATCCAAATCAATGTTATTTTCATTAGCATTCATATTATAAACATGATTTTGATGTAAACCAAAACAAACACTTAATAACTTCAAACTAAATAGCATCTATAATTTTGTGCTTTGAGCTGGGTGACCTCATTGATCATGTATGCACATTATTTCTCACACTTCATCATAAAAGAATAAAAATCAAATTCTTCCACAAAAATTTGAAAAAAAAAAGGATTTTAACAACTTTTAAAATAAAAGGTTTTTATAAAATAAAATTTATTGTATTTTTATGTTTTTAATGTAGAGAATACTTTTGAGAGTTTTTATTTATATAAAGATAGAAAAAATTATGCATTGAATTAATTCAGGTTATTTTTATATAATCTGTCATTCTGTTTCTGTATAACTTTATGTAAAAATACAATTATTAGTATAAGTTATCTTTTGTTATTTAAATATATGCTTTTAGTTTTATACATTTGTTTGACAATAATACATACTATAAGCACACCAAACTGAAGAGTGGCATCTCTATCTCCATTTCCATATAGGACACATCTTTGCATGTCTTATTCTATTCAGCTCCAACTCAAGAATTTAGCCATTTCTGCAACTGGGTTTTCCTTTAATCTGATTGTTACAGTAGCAGGAGTATAAGAAGCCCAACAACTTCTCTCTTTGATTGTCTCCAGAAAAAAAAAAAAAAAAGAAGCTTTCTTCTCTTTTCTTTCTTTCTTTCTTTCTTTATTTTTCTTTTGGCATGAATAATCTTCAGGGAAGAAGATAAAGGCATAAATGCTAAGGAGGGAACTGTTTCAAATGGTGTTTAGTTAGCTACTGTTCTAATTCAAACCAAGCAAATAAAAAGGTAACATCAAAAAGAATGCTGGGGACCGTTGCTTTCTTTTCTTTTCTTTTTTATCTCAACCGTTGTGTTTGATGTTTTTAAATCAGTTTTTTAACACTCAGAAAGTTCTCAAATAATGCTTTTTTAACAACCCTTTTTCAGTGAATTGTTAATAGGTCTCAATAGCAACAACATTCTTTGGAAGCTTTTGCTTTTTTGTTTAGGGAAGACAAGAACATTCAAATTTTCAGCTTTTTCTTTTGATCTATCTTTTCTGTTTTTCTTTGTTTTAACTTCAATATAAACTGAACATTTTAAGCTGATTAGTGGATCCTGCTTTTGTAACATAGTATATGTGATCATGGGGTGCTAATGAGTACTGAAATTTAGAGCTCACAAACCCAATTTGTGACTCAAGTTCCATGATTATTTGTGCAGGTGTTGAGGAAATTGACCATAGATTATTGAGTTAAGATGGATAATTCATCCAACTTTGATGAAAACTCTGATGTGGGTTATCAGCCTTCACCTTCTTCTGTGGATCAAAATGATCATTCAATCACTGAAACAGCTGTATACTCTCCATTCAGTGGTGATTCCTTCACATATTGCCGCAGTAACTCAGAGGTTTCAAACTTATCTGAGCCTATTGATGACAATAGCTATGCTAGTGAACCTTCACCTTCTCCATGGACATCTGTGAAACATGGACCAGTTCTTTCCAGGTTAGGAATGAAGCAGCCAAGGCATTCATTGGATGATAAATCTGATGATCTTGATCTCTTGGAAACAGGTTGGTTTGCACAGATTGTGCAGTTGTTTGTGCATTTTTTTTCCTCTGTGAATAAGTACAATTGCATAGGAATTAACTCAATTTTAAGGATATTTGCAGAACTTGATATGATGAAGGAAAGATTTGCAAAACTTCTATTGGGGGAAGACATGTCTGGTGGTGGGAAAGGTGTCTGCACTGCAGTTACAATATCAAATTCCATTACCAATCTCTATGGTAACTTTTTAATATTAGCAATAGCATAGTCTTGTTTTGTTTGTGTGATCAATTGATTCCATTTAAACTTATTTGGATTTGGGATTTTGCAGCAACTGTATTTGGACAGAATTTAAAGTTGGAGCCTTTGAAGCCTGAGAAGAAGGCTATGTGGAAAAGAGAAATGAATTGCCTTCTTTCTGTGTGTGAATACATAGTAGAATTTGCCCCAACTGCACAATATTTAGAAGATGGCACAATTGTGGAGGTGAACTATTTCTAGACCTTGACTATAAGGTTAATGGAGTTTGTTGTGCATCTCATAATGTGTCTAATATATTATCTGGTGATGTCTCTCAGATGATGACAAGTAGGCCAAGATCAGATATTTATATCAACCTCCCAGCTTTGCAAAAGCTTGACACAATGCTCATAGTAAGATAAAATTTTATTACTTCTTGTATGTGACAACTCTGTTTTCATCCATAGGTTTTGTGCCTTATAAACATGATTTTTTTTCTTTTCACAGGAAATATTAGATAGTTTCCAGGATACTGAATTTTGGTATGCAGAGCAAGGAAGCATATCAGGGAATTCAACTCGATCACGTGCAGGCTCATTTCGAAGGATTGTTCAGAGGAAAGATGAGAAATGGTGGTTGCCAGTTCCTTGTGTTCACCCTGGTGGCCTCTCTGATAAGTCAAGGAAGCACTTGTGTGAGAAAAGAGACTGTGCTAATCAAATTCATAAAGCAGCCATGGCAATAAATAGTAGTGTTCTTGCGGAGATGGATATCCCAGAAACATACATAGCAAATCTTCCCAAGGTTGGTCCTAATTGATGATCCAATTGTTAAAGACTATTGTTGTTTCTCAAAGTTTAAGTCTAAACTAAAATCCAAATAATGAGTCTGCACAGCTGAAAAAATTTTGGTATATGATTCAAGATGGTTTAGTACTATAATTTCATATGTGGTACTAGTAATGTAAAAATCCAATGAGTTCTTCTATTAGTCTTATAATAATACCTTTCAAATTAGCTACAAAAATTTAAGGAAGACATGAATCCACTAGAGGTCATCACCACAACTCAGTTTCACTAAGTGTGTGTTTGGTTTTCATCAAAATCACGCTACTGAGAGCAGCGTTCGTTGACCTGGATCTACGTATGAAACGTGGATCCAATGTAAACCAAACACACCCTTACTTTGAGTAGATGTTTTCACTTTGTTTTTTTTTTTTTTTTTTGTCAAAATGACTAGAATTTTATCTTATTTTCTCTCCTTTGATACATTGATTTCTTCAGAGTGGAAGAGCAAGTCTGGGGGACACAATTTACCGCTATATGCATTCTGCAGACAAGTTCTCACCTGACTACCTTCTTGACTGTCTCAAAATAAGTACTGAACATGAAGCACTTGAGCTTGCAGATAGGGTTGAATCTTCAATGTACACATGGAGACGTAAATCTTGTCTGAGTCATTCAAAATCATCATGGAACAAGGTGAAGGATCTCATGGCTGATACAGACAGAAGTGACAAAAACTACATCTTAGCTGAGAGAGCTGAGACTTTATTGTTTTGCTTGAAGCAAAGATATCCTGAACTCTCACAGACATCCTTGGACACATGCAAGATTCAATACAACCGGGTAAGTTTATATGGTCATTTTTTCATATATATGAAGAACATTAATTTTAGGATACCATGATAACTAAAAGATATATGGATTGTGAAGTCATGGACTAAGAATGAAAATGATCTTATGCAGGATGTAGGGAAAGCAATACTCGAGAGCTACTCAAGAGTATTAGAAGGCTTAGCATTCAACATTGTTGCTTGGACTGAAGATGTTCTTTTTGCTGATAAATCAATGAGGAACCAATAAGATGTATAGAAATTTACATTAGCAATAGCACCCCTAACACTGGTGCTTTTCCATTCAATATTTTTCTTGTAAGCCATAGCTTTAGGAGAACTTAGACAGGGAATAGATGTTTGCATTGAAAGCTATTCACCTGCATCTGTATGATAATTAGTTGTTAGCTTGTATCACAAGAGAGTTTTCACATTCAGTTGAAGGATTGAACATAATTTATATAATCTTTTGTTCAAAAATAAAAAGAAAAACTAAAAAAATAAAAAACTTCTTTGTTAATTGCCTTTACCAAGTTATGTTAAAGTCAATTTTCAGTTTTTCACAAATATGTTGCAGTACAACATTAGAGCATGGTACAAAAATATCACTTCACCAAACAGTGGGTGCAGTGGAAGTGGAATGTGACCTAGACGGACTTTACCTGCATGGTCAAGGTGGGTTTGGAGTAGCAACTTTTGTGAGGACTTTACTTAACCACCATTTCTGAACTGAGGGTTAAACACACAACTATGCCCGTGGGGATTCCCGATCAAAGACAAAAAAAAAAAAAAAATCACTTCACAGTTCAAGTCAATGTTGTTTTTCTACTACTTACATGGAAATGAGTACACATGGACCATGCTTTAAGATACCTTTGCTTTTTGGGACATGAATGAGGTTAGGTTAGTAGTAGTGATCCTCAACTCAACCATTCTCGTTATGGGTGTGTTTTAGAATATTCACTTGGGACGGCGAGAAAATAAAAAATAAAAACCTTGACCAGAGGAAAATGAAAGGTAAGACAAAAAATCACAAGACTATGTATTTGTTATCTGGTGCCAATAAAAAAATCAAGGACATGTTACTTGTTATTTTGCTATGTTAATTCTGACATGAAACCAATCATGGATGATGTATTGCCTGCTGGCTTTGTTGTTTATACCTCAATAACAACCAAGCATTATCTTATCTTATTAGATGAGCCACATGACATGATCAATCAATTTCCTAAAGTTTTTAATAAATCCATTCAGAAATTTCTTGTTTAGATAAGATTTTGTCTTTATAATTTCTTCTTATCTGAATATTAGTCTCTATTACTTCTTTAATCTGTATAAGCAGTCTTTATATTTTCACTTATTTAGGAACCAATACTTCAATAAATAAATTTATAGAAACATTTCGTAAAATTGAAGATCAAATTCGTTAATAAATATAAACTATGGAAATTGAAATTCAACCGAATAAAATAAAACTATTATTTTATTATCAGTAGAAACCAAAAGGTAAATGTATAAAATTTTAAAAATCGATGTCTAAAAAAATAAAAAAATATAAACATCAAAACTCAAAGAAATAAAAAATTTACGAGTAAACTAGTAAATTGGTCCATGACTTTTTTAGGGTCATGCAGTTTAGTTCCTAAGAGATAAAAAAACCTCAATATAGTCCCTGACTTCTTATTTTTTCTCTCACTATAGTTCAACCGTGTGTTGTCTGTTAATTTTTTTATGATGTGACACGTTTCGTGACACTGTATCATAAAGGGAAAATATAAGGTCATTGGAGTTGAGACATTCCAATGAAAAAGAGGGAGAAGAGAGAAAAAGGGAAAATAGGAAAGCACACAACGGTTGGAGTTGAAGCCTTTCAAGCTATAAATTTGTCAAAATCACATCGTTTTTGTGCCATAGTGGACACTATAGTGACAAACAGTGAGACTGAGTGTCACTAAACATAACACGTCGTAAAAAAATTAATGGGAAACAAACAGTTGTCAGTTGGACTGTAGTGAAAAATAAACAAGAAGTCAGGGACTATATTGAGGTTTTCTATTTCTTAGGGACTAAACTGCATGACTCTAAAAAAGTCAGGGACCAATTTGCTAGTTTACTAAAAAATTTACGGTATGTTTAAAACGTTTTTCTATTTTCAATTTTTAAAACTTATTTTAAAAATTTATTTTATGTCATGTTCAAAAAACTTAAAACAAAAATTGGGAACATCTTTAGATTGTTTTGTTTTTAAAACTTATAATTTTCAAAATAGTTAATAAGAAAACAGTGACCAATCTTAATTTTTAACGTTTAAATGAATCTCTATCAAAAAAATTGTTTTAATCCCTTGCATATATTTTTCATTTTTTCCCCTGCATTTTCCTCTCTAGCTTTTACTTCACTGATTAATTAATAGCTTGGTAGTGGTACACACAATTCTCCATAGTAAAGAAGTACTCATTGTTTTATTGTCAGGTAAGTTGTGTAAATTTTACTCAATAAAAGGAACTAATTGAAGAACAAAACACCATGATCATGTGAATATGCTTCCATGCATTCAATTGGTTTAAAAAAATCACAAAAGAGTCATTAGATAAATAATACTAGTAATAGTTAGGTTAGTACATAGTTACATTTGTGTGCATATATACTTGCTTAGAAATACCAACAAAGTTTGACACAATAGATAACTGAGTCTCTTAAGTATTTTGAAAGGGGGTTCAATCCCGGACAGCGGTGTGTATGGAAAAGACTTTGTTGGGATAGACAAATCCCACTTCAGTGTTCTCTACATCTCGAAAGGGATTAATATCTAACTATCGGCTGGAGAATACCCGATTCAGACAAAAAAAAGCTTAGATACACAATTTCATTCTTTAGAATAAATATAAATAGAGGTTACTCTACTCATATATGCCATAACATATCTCATTCGGATTTTTTTTGCTCAGTCTCACATAGTTACATAAAAATTCACATTACCTTTTTATTTAACCGGTTGCGGAGAATAAAATAAATGTTGAAAAATAATCATAAAATAAAACTATAATTACCCTAATTGATTAGTGAAAAAAATAGAGAAAAGAGAAATATAAAAAGAAGAAATAGATATAATTTGTAAATTATTTTGTACAGTATAAATAAGTGTGAAATATAAGAGTAATAATAGTGGATAATTATTTTGTTAAATAAAAAGTGGTAGATAAGACATTATAATTTTGTGTAGAACTTTTTCAACATTAAAAAAAAACAATTTTTTTGTGTCTATAATCAATTGTTATTCATAAAAATTGATTATTAACTTAAAAAAAGATAACCATGAAGCGATGATAATTAATATAGGGTGTGCTTCCATCACCCTTGCTATAGATGCTAAGGTTTGGTTTGAAAGTGACTCTTCCACTCGAGTTGTTTTTGTAAAGGTTGGTGTTCCTTAGGCTATGTGCATTACAACACCCCATTTTTTTACTATTCACAGATCTTAAATGGATCCCATCATTACATATCATCAAGTTATCATTAAGCACATCTCATCTTCATCTTAACACCTCACTTTTTCACTATTCAAATATCTTAAATGAGTCCCACAATTACACATCACTCATTATTTATATTTTTTAATTTTCTTAATTTAAAAATATTACCGTTAAAAAAGGTCATTGTAATGTTCGTTATGGTTTTTTATTTTAGACCTTTAGTGTTAGTTCAAAACTGTCACTAAAGGTAATAAAAAAAAGGACCACTAATAAGCGTGTAAGGCTGCTGTTGCACACCCTTTTCTCTGAATGTGTCAAGTGCTTATTCAAGCCTTCTAGCTTAAATAAGCACCAAAAACAAATTCACTCCATCACAACACACACACATGTAAATTATTGTGCTAAGGGACAGAGAATTTGTTAAGCACCCAACGTTGCAAATGACCTTAGAGCATCCACAATGGAGTAACTCTATTTAGGTGTTTCCAATGGAACCCATATGTAAACATCACTTATTTTTACTCTTCCCAATACAAGCACCTCCAAGCATTTTTATCTCTACAATGGAAACTCTTTTTGGGTGCTTCCAACAGGTCCCACAAAAAAAAATTGTTGCTTCTAAATTTTTTTTTTTAATGCTTTTGATTATTTTTTAAGGTTGCTTCCTAAAGTAACTATAGTTGGGGAAGCACCTCTCCACAAATGCATGCAATGCTTGAATCCCAAGAAGTAGGGCTATTCAAAAAATCCATCTAAACTAAACTGCACCATAAACCCAACTGAACCAAACCATAATTATTGAAGTGTTAAACCAAAACTTAACCGTTTGAACCAGTTTTATTAAAACAGTTCAAAACTAATCCAGTTCTCAATCCAGCTTAGATAGCCAAAACCAAACTCACTCATCAGTAGGGGTGGGAATAGGCCGAGCCGAGCTAGGCTTTCCAAGGTCTGAGTCTGGCCTGCACCTTAAATCCATTGCATGAGCCTGACCTGTTTACCTGACATAGCCTTTATTTTATGGCTTGAGCCTGACCTATTTAAAGCCTGACATGTCCTGAAAGCCTGCTTAAAAGCTTGTTTTATAGTAAGGTACTTCAATATATCATAAGCATATGTATAAATAGACTTATAGGCTCAAGTTTTTAACATACTTAAATGTTTATACAAGCTAATAAGTATATAATTATAAGGAAAAGTAATAAAAAATCTTTATAATAATAATAGCAATTTAAAAAATATTAGTTTTTTTTATATTCAGTTAAATCGGCCAGCCTGATAGATTTAAAAGGATTTTTTGATGACTTGAAGTTCGACATATTTTACTATATAGGTTTTTCAAAAAAAACCTTGGCCTGATCTATTTAAAAATATTGGCTTCACGCCTTATATAAGCCGGTACTACGCCCTCACGAGCGGTATGGCATGGTTCCCAACCCTACTCATCAGTAGCAAAAGGAAAACATTACGCACTGAAGATCTGAGTCCTAGTCTCTCAACTCTCATCTCTCATCTCTCATCTCTCATCTCTCATCTCCTTCAACCCCCAAACCCTAAATCCCCAAACCAACACTGTAATTGAACCCTAATCTGAGTTCACGTCCCCAAATCGATCCGTAGAAGGACAGCAGGTAGAGTCATACTCATAGAACCTGAATCTCTAGATTCGCAGAAGGTAGAGTCCTCAAAAATTGGAAGTGGATCACATCGTCCAACTCGAACCTCTCGTCTCTCGCCTTATGTAAGTTCTTTCTGCATTTTCGTCTTTCTCTTTTACTTTCACTTTCTTCTTCCTTCTATTTTCTCCCCATTCATCCCCAACTACCACTCATGCATCGGGTATATTGCTGTATATTTCTCATGTTCTTCTCCTGCTTTCTTTATTATCTGTTTTCAATGCTGTTTTCAATGCTTTCTAGAACCATGGTTTTTTGTATTTGTTTAATTAAAAGGAAAAAAAGAATAAAAAGTATGGTGATGCTGAAATAACAGAAGAGATTATGACATGATATTTTTGCTTATAGGTAAAACATGAAACTGGTTCAATCTATATTCAATAAACAATAAAAGGATTCCTGAAGGCTCAAATACTGGTTGCAGTACAATAGGGTACTAAGTGGCAATAGCGTCTATTCTGCCTTGCATTTACCAATACAGCTTATTCTGGTTTGTGTACCCCTAAAATTATTGGATAGGATTACTAAGTGCCAAAATATTCTATTGTGGTCTTTGTAATTCACCGACTTTAGGCTGCTTCTAAATAATTGCTGATACAATTCAGGTTGATATATACTTAATTGCTGAGAGGGAAGTTAAGGTTATATCAGAATTATACAAGAATTTATGCACACTAAAAATTATTAGCTATCAAGACATGTCTTCCATTTGTGTGGGGAAACTAGGAGTGTGAAACTTTTGAGATCTCAATATAAAACTTCATGGTGAATGGTCAGAGTTATTTACTTATTCCATTGAAACTGATGATTTGTGGACGCAGGCTGTAGAAGTAATGATGGGTTTCTTTATCAGGGATGGTTATGCCATTAGGTTATACAAGTTTGTAGGATGGGCTGGTGGGGCTTCTGAAAAACTCATTTGGGTCCAGATCAGGTTTAACATTTCAATCAGCAATGAAATATGAAGTGGAGACAAGGTTTACTTTTGGAAGGACAGATGGTGTATATATGGAGTTTCTTTGAATTGAAATTTACTTCTCATTTTATTTTTATAGCCTATAGTACTATAGTAAAGACTAAGATATAGAAAGAGTACATGGATAATGAGAATGGCTCAATCTCTATTGTTAGGTTCACTAGATACATTATTGGGGAGAGGTGTGTGGAAATTGGAAGGCAACTGTCTTAGGTCACTTTGTACATTCCATTTTAATGTAGGACCTGCGAAAGGGTTTTGTTAAGATGGATACTAGAAAGAATACATTCTCAGTGTGAAATTTGTACAGGGGGCTGAGCATTGAAGTATACCCTGTCTCCTTGGAAGGCTGTCTTAAAGTGCTCAGTTTGGAGGCTATAAAAGATAAATTTTGGTCAATAGATAATTTAAGGAGTGGAGGTTGCATCTTAGGCAGTTGGTGTTCTATTTTCTCCTTTCTTGTAATTCATCAATTAATAGCTTGTCTAGGTTTATTACCCATATGGGTTGCATAGTAAGTAGGACAGTACCGGTTTGCAACCAAAAGGTCAAGACTCAAGAAGAGCTAAATTTTGGACTGACTTGTTAATATGTTGTTATGGTGTTTTTGTTTCTTGAAGTTGAGGACCAGTTTGTGGTAGTGCACTTCTACTGTGATGGTTTTTCTATTTTATTGATATTCTTTGTTTCTTTGGCAGATGGTTGATTTGGGGAGGGATGTAGATTAGTGCAATTTTTGCAAAGCTTATCTGATTGTTTGGTTGTGGTTTCAGACCATGATCTTTTATGATGATTTGTCAACAAGAAACTAAATAAATGGAACAAGTATTATAAAAGTATAAGGGAGCAGTTAGCAACTGAGTCATTGCTTTGTTTGTCAATAAGTGCAATTTTTGCAAAGCTTATCTGATTGTTTGGTTGTGGTTTCAGACCATGATCTTTTATGATGATTTGTCAACAAGAAACTAAATAAATGGAACAAGTATTATAAAAGTATAAGGGAGCAGTTAGCAACTGAGTCATTGCTTTGTTTGTCAATAAGTAACTTCTCATGGAAAGAGGCATTAGGTAACGAATACGAAACTGGTTTTAGATAAATAAAATATTAAACTGAAAAATAATTATCATTTAAAAGTGATTCGCTTCCATTGTTACTTGAATTTCTAAACATGCAACTTCTAAAAGATGAATGAAAAGTCTATGTTCTAGAGCGTTGCAATACTGGTGAGTGTACTTTTTAAATATTTGTATTTCAGAGTTAATGTGTTCTCATTTTGATTTGGAATTCTTGCTTCTTGCTAAATAAACTTCTATTCTATGACTGAAACATGTCTTTAATTAAAGCAATGTCTTTGACATGTCTCTTTACAGGTGGAAGCAATAGCAAGGCAGTTTGCTGTCTTGCACCATTCCTTGATATGTTTTCCATATTTGGATCATCTCTTTTGCGATGTAGGTCTAGGGCATTTGTTGTTAAAATATTTTTTGCATGATGTAGATTTTTTTTTGTATAAATGGTGCCCATTTTGGTTTGAAAGTTTGTATTCTGGGTTGATCAAAATGAACAAAAACCGGTTCTAAAACCGGTTCTAAAACTGATTCTAAAAATGGTTCAAAAACCGGCTTTAAAACTGGTTCAGGGATAGGTTCTGAAAACTGGTTTCAAAATCGGTTCTTACACCAAAAACCGGTTCTGATCCATGATCCGGTTTCAAAACCGGTTCCGATCCGTGATCCGGTTCAAAACTGGTTCGGAATCCATGATCCGGTTTAGAAACGGTTCAGTTCAAACTAAACTGGTTCGGTCATTAGAAAAGTGGATCAGTTTTTTAATCTTATCCATACATTAGGTCAGGTTTGGTTTTGGTTCAGTTTTTACCAATATCTGATCCATGCAAGCACCGATGCTTCCTTGGCTGGATTACCTCCCAAGCTCCCATCGTGGATGCTCTTAGAGGTATCCTTGCTTTAGTTTAGTGGCGGCTATTCAAAATGATTTTAACAGATTCCGGCAATATATTTAGTCGTGTTCATCGTGCGAGGGAACTTCGTTGCTGATGGTCTTGCTAATTCTGGTCACCAACGGTCTCTAGGTCTCCATGTCATATGGGATCCTCCTCCTTTTATTTCAAATTTTCTCTTAATTGATTGTTTTGGTGTTTTTTCTGTGGGTTTTGTTATTTAGTGGGGCTTAACCCCTCCCTTTTATATGTTGTTTATTTCTCACCAATTCAGTACAGAAATCTCCAACACATGAAACCCATCTCCTTTTTACATTTCGTAGTCATTTCGGTTCTCATCCAAATGACTTCTCTTCTACATCTCTCCTCTCTCACTTATTCTTACCACTTTGACACTATCAATGAAATGTTTATGATCATAAGTTAATACAGTCGAAAATTATAATATGTGACCATTCTATTGATTAATTAAAACATTCTTTTTTAAAAAAAAAAACTTTAATTTAATCAAAATATTAAAAACTTATCATAAATCTCATTCTGTTAATTGTACACATATATTTAACAATTTTATCAGCAAATTAGAGTCATATTAAAAAAATCTATGAACTATTGGATAAAAAATTAACTGTATAATTGCATTTTCATAATTAAAAAATATAGGAGGATTAAAATTATAAAAAAAAAATGAGGTGACAAATTGTAAAATCACTAAAATAAAGACTAAAACTGCAATTAATCTAGAGAAATGTCAAATTAGAATCAATCCCTATTCCCCTTTTCATTTTTCTGGAGCCCGTAACATTACCCCTATCATTAGCAGAACTGCACAAGGCAGAGCCGTCACCGTGAATCAAGCACGCCGCGTTGCTCCCGTCGCAGGCACAACCTCGCAGTGTTGTCCTGTCGGTCGTCGTCCACTAACTACAGGTCCTGGCCGCCGCAACATGCCACCACCGCATCTCCTCTTCAAGGCTGGTTCTGCCACGTGACTCTTCGTTCTCTGTATTCTAATATACTCCTGAGGTTTTCAATTTTTGAATCTAGAATGAACTGAGATAGAATGAACTGAGATTAATTAAATTCATTTCCTTGCCATAGCTTGTTAGCTTGTGCAAAGAACCAAGGATTGAGGCACTGCGTGAATGACCTGTGTATTTTTATCTGTGTTCTACTCCTGTTTGGGTCTGTGGCAAACTATAATTGGTGCAATTGAATTCTTAAAAAGCCTGATATAACATGTTTGCTTCGTGTCCCTGTATCTTTTACATTTTTCCTTTATCTTAACTTCTTTGTTCTGGAATTAAGTTTTCCTTTTGTTTTAATTCCTTCTACTTACGCTAAGAGAGATAATGGACAAGAACAATTATAATAATAGTAGCAAATTGATGATTTTCTTGAGTGATCAGCAGTAATTTTGTTTTCTTTCATTTAGTTTCTGACTGCATGTATCTCTTAAAATTTCCAAGCTCCCTCTGTGTTGGACCTACACAACTTATATGTTGTGTATAGACTATACTACACTCTGCCGTAGGGATTTGTTGTCTTCTGATTATTATCCATATTGTTGTCTTGGTGCAGCTGGTTCAGCCACACTATTGCTTGCAATCCCTCTTGCCTTTACCTGTCTGTCTACATTCCAAAGTCTTGCCTTAATTCACCAACTTTTCTACCTTTTAACTGCCTAAGAAAACTTTAACACTAACCTGTTGAATTCTAGCAATTCTTTGATCCAACATCTTATTTCTAAATAGCCAGACCTGTAGTTCTGCCTTGATTGTTATCTTTATTAACACTTTTAGTGGATTTCATGCCTTGCTTCCTGGTATTTAACTTTCTAATATAGAAATTGATGTTGAAATCTAAGGTTGAAATCATTGGTGTGTCTGTTTAGTTTGGATGTTATGTAGATTTCTGTTTCAACTATACTACTACAAACTTTTTATCTTTTAAGCATCACCTAATAGAACTTAACATTATGGTAGGCAAGTGCCAAGGCTGAAGTGTAGACGTCAGTGACTTAAACAATGGGGTCCAAGTCATTGAAGGATTATCTAAAAAGATATGAAAGTAACACTGAAGAAGAAAAGAAAAATAAGAAGAAGAAGCAGAAAAAGAAAAGTCAGCCACAAGCAACCGGCTTGTTAGTTGTGGATGAAGATCCCACATGGCAGAAATCCATAGATCCTGGAGAAGAAAATGAAGACAACTCATCAGGTAAATAAGACAGATAATAATATCTATTCTTGTTAGACAATTCACTATGTTTGGTTTCTGTATTTTCCTATTATTCAATTTACTATACTTTGCTTCTGTATTATACTATTAATTCACAATAACCATATTTTATTGGTCAATGTAGAGGGGGAGAAGCCACTAGTTGATGAAGACATAGACGTGAAGCGTATGAAGAGGCTTGAGCAGCTGAGGGCCAGACGCCCTTATCATGCTATATCTGAGGATGGAAGTGGTTGGGTTTCACTTTCTTCTAAATCCATGAGTCCTAGTAACTTGAATAATGATATGTCTCCACCCCGTAAACAGAGGGTTCGAAATGACACCCCTTCACCAGAACCTGAATTAAATCCTTCAACTTCCAATCAAAAGGGTGCTGATTTATCACCTTCTCATCAGCGGTTGAAACGCTATGACACTCCATCACCTGAACGTGTCTCACAACCAGCACATTCCAAGGAACTGAATTCTGACTTATCTCCCCCTCGTAAACGCAGTGTTCAGAGTGAAGATACCGATTTATCACCTCCTCGGCAGCGACGCAGAGGTCACCATACTCCATCTGTTCAACCTGATACAGATTCTGCTCATGTCACTAATGTGAGTCTTGACATTTCCCCCCCTCGCCGTCCTTATGATGGAAAAAAGAATTATGAAACTAAGGATTTGCAAGATCTTTCTCCACCTCGACGAGGTCGTCATGATTCTCCCTCTCAAGATATTTTACATGGATTTGCGACATCAGACCTATCACCCCCAAGGAAAAGCCAGAAGAATGGTGCAAGATCAGGTTTATCTGATCATTCTCATCGTTGTTCACCTAGTCCTTCGGTAAAATTGGTTTCACATCCATCTTCAGATCTTGACCTATCTCCACCGAGGAAAAATCCGAAAGAGCTATCCATTCCAGCATCTGTGAATGATAGAAAAACAGGTTTAATTTCTGGTAAGGATATCAGAAACGAGATTGAAAGAAAGAGGAAGGATGATTTATTGAGGTAATTGTCCAGTTATTTATTATGTTTTTCAATGATTCTATTTCTTTTCCTTGTTTTCTAATATGGTTATGGTAGTATAGAATATTGAGATAGTTCTATCAGCTTTAGACAAAAGTCATACCATAAAGATCAGTAACAAAAGTCACTTGGATCAAGTTTCTCTGGTGTGAATGATTTGAGAGAAATCCTCGCTAACCATCACGAGTTTATAATCAGAGTATACACAATTAAATCACTTAGTTTTAGGGATTACTAAACTAAACACAGGAAGTGTGTAATTATTTCCTATTCTGTTACAAAAAGGTATCCACTAATTTATCAACAGCTACATTTGGATTAGCTCTTATTTTATTTGTTTTTTTCAAAACTGCTGTCATTGGTAGGGAATAAAGGGCACACTTCCAACACCGAAGCAATCACATTTCCAAAATTTTATTTGAAGTTTAATGCATGTTTTCTTTTCTTGTTAGCTGTTTATAGCTGGTTTATTGTGGTACGTAGTAATAATAATCCTAAAATATTTTGCTTTTAATTGTCAATATTAAAATTCAGTAATTAAGATATATAGAGCTAATCAAATGTTGCATGTCAAGAACTGATTCTTCTAAAACCTTAGGGTGCATTTGTTTTGAGGTTTGTAAAGTTATTCCTAGGAAAGTAAATTTGAAAATATCACATTCCCGTGTTTGGTATTAGTTTTAAAACGTTATTGCTGAAAATGATTGATTCCTAAGAAAATAGGATTTCCATATTTTACTAGTTTATATTTCCATGACGAGGGGTGGTTATCCTCTTTTTCATGACATGGGAATAGAAGTTATATGGAATTGGAAGTTATGTTATAAGCATTAACTTCTATTCCCACTTCGTTCTCTCACTCTTTGAATTTTGAAACATATTCCGGTAAATATTAATTGTTAACCAAATTTTTTTATTGTACATGGAAATAAAATTCTTGAACACAGTATTTCTGGTAATATCATTCATGGGAATGTGATTATATACCTTCAAACAAATATTAAGCTATTTGGTGAAGATCCAGGAATAATTTTATACCATTAATATGCTCAGGAAAAGATTGTTCTAACTTAAGATCTATTCCTTTATGCAGATTTAAACAGATGGACCCTTCCATCAGTGGGCGCGGTGCTGAACCTGTATATCGTGATAATAAAGGTCAGCAATTGAAGTTAACTTTTAGTTGATGTTGCTGTCCAATCTATTTGATGTCTTTGTCGTAACATAAATTATTGAATCAAGCTGAATTTTGCAGGAGTACGCATATCCAAAGAAGAATACCTGAAGTCAAAACAAAAAGTAGATGAAAAGCCCAAGGTATTTAGTGCACTGCGTGATTCTGTGTTGCACTGGAGTATCTTTTCTGGATGTGGCTTTCTGTATGCTTCCTATATGTAATGGCTGCATATTATGTAGGTGCACAAAACAGAAAATATGATTCTTTCTGAGGATCCAATTTTTGTTTGTAGGTAATATGGGTGGTTAAAAAGATACTACCTCCGGTCCTATTTATAAGAGACAAAAAGGTGTTTTTGCTTGGTTCTAAATATAAGAAACATAGTACTATTTTGAATTGTATTAATTATGGAGTTAATTTTATACCCAAAATTTATTGTCCACTATTCACCCATTTCCCATGATAGCAGATGTACTACGCTATTTTCAATGACCAACTATTAGAGCATGAGTTACTACTTTAATGATGACTTTAATTAAGAGTAAATTTTGTCATTGTTAGATATATCCATTCATGTGTCCTGCCCCCAACAGCTTAAGCTTTTGGGATAGTTGGTTTATGACATGGTATCAGAGCCTCTATGACCAAGTGGTCAAGAGTTCGATCCTTGCTGCCCCCATCATTCCAATAAATAAAAAGGTTTGATTTCAGTACAAGGTAGGTTGACCTATGTATTGTCCACGCTTCAAGCCCAATGGGCTCTTGCGTGAGGGATCGTGTTAGATATATCCATTCATGTGCCCTCCACCCAACACAGCTTAAGCTTTTGGGATAGTTGGTTCATGGCAGTCACTATTTTAATTATTTAATATTAATGATATTTCTGGAATAAAATATGAAAGTATGACATTATTCATTACAATTAACTAGTTTCAAAGCATTTCCTTGGTCTTGATGATTTAGACTTAATGTTTCTTATAAATAGGATCAGAGGTAGTACTTGCTTATTCTGCATTTGTTCACTTAATTGAGATTTTCCTGGAGGACTGTATGCAAATTGAATGATGAGTTTAAGTTTGACTTAGTAATGTATAGTGCTGCATATGTTAATTTTATCAAGTGTGATTGCCTTATTAGTTTTGTGAAGGTTACAATGAATGACCATGAAGTATATATTCGGAGGTTTGTTGTTTTGCTTGAACAAAAGAAATGATAAAGGTCAAATTTTATTCAAGACAGTAGGTTGATCATTGTAGAGTTCAAGTTATATACTTACTGATAATGTTATTACTTGTTAGTGCCTTGTAAAGGAAATTTTTTCAGTCATCCTGCAGTGGATACTACTCCCACTATAAATGACACCTACCCATGCATCGTTAATATTTTCTACTTTAATTTTTTTTCTAAATTAAAGTAAAAAAATACTGACCACAAGTTGAGGTAGTAAAATATACTGAAAATTTGCTCCTTGTAAAGATATATTATGGTACGCATGTTGCATCTAGAGGACAAGAAACCATGTCATAGTTGTTATTGTCATTTTGTTCCTTTGCTGTAACTGAAATGTTAATTAGTTAATGTTACTACTTACTTGAACCAATAGATGTTTTAACATTGGTATTATTTGTGTTTTCCCATGGAAATTGGCAAATTGAATTTTTCTCTTTGTGATCTTCAGGAGAAGGAAATAGAATGGGGCAAGGGCTTGGCCCAAAAGCGGGAAGCTGAGATTAGGCTGAAGGAACTAGAACTTGAGAAGGAGAAGCCTTTTGCGCGGACCAGGTACACTTGAGTATCTAGAAACTTGGGTTCTAAATCATTCTAAATTTGTTATCTTAGTATTGTAGTAACCTATTACTTATTGGTTGTTGTGTATTGGAGCTACTTTTTTTCACTTTCTTTGAACCTACTATAGACTTTTAAATGATCTGGTTGATCATGTCCTTAACAATTCTAATCTTATATCCTGCAACAACTAGAACTTAACCTTGTGGTAGACAAGCAATTTGCACTCACTCGGTGAATTTCAGCACCTAGACTATAGGCTGTAAATTGGTTTAGATATGTTTGTCTTCATATATAAATGACTATCTTTACTCCCTAGTCTTCACTCAGTCTACTCCCTAATTTGCTAATTGATTCTCTTGTTAGCAGCCTTCCTGAGTAGGGTTTTCTTAATTCACTTTACTGTTACTCTGGAGATGATCTGAGTTACTTTACTCCTCTTAACTGTTATATTTGAGTAGTATATGTGAGTTTATCACAATTTGCATGGACACTAATGTTACTGTTACCCTTTTAGGTTGGGCCCCTTACTTCGACTTTTGTGTAAAATCTTCTAACTCAAAATGGTCAAAGCAACTGATACCTTTCCTTCAAGCTTCACTTTAAACCTGCTTTGCGTTATGTGCCATTGGAGTCTGTCCTCTATCTGTAATGAATTTCAAAACTCTTATTTTCCCCTCCAAATATAACGGTCTTTCACCCTTTTTGTTTTGTGTGTGCAAGCATGAAATTTTCTTCATTAACTAATAGATGTTACTGAAAATCCCTTTAGAAAACAAGTCATTGGCCATCAATGATATGCAATGTTGATGTTTAGCATGTGAGTTGATGTCATTGAAAAAGGTTTCTGTTTCCTTTTTTTCTCCCTATCTCTAGAATTGCATTTACACCTGTGTTCTCTTTCAGAGATGATCCAGATCTTGACAAAATGCTGAAAGAAAGATTAAGATGGGGTGATCCTATGACACATCTGGTAAAGGTAATGATGCAATACAAGTATACAACTTCTCGTAAGATGGAGGAGTTTGATCAGTTCTGACATGTTATTTTGTGTCAATTGCCATTTGTGCAGAAAAAATATCCAGAGCCAGTTCTTCCAAACTTGGGGGAAAATGAGAAGATGAAGGAATCAGGTTTTGTTGTTCCTCAGGATATTCCAGATCATAGCTGGTTAAAAAGAGGTTTAGATGCTGCTCCAAATCGGTATGGGATAAGGCCAGGACGGCACTGGGATGGTGTTGATCGTAGTAATGGTTGGTTCATATTTGCTTTATTTTTCGTACCTGGATTTTACCTTTTCTCAAGAAATATTGGAAAACTTTGTCTTAAATGTTTAACTTAAGCTCTTCCTCCGCATGTAGGTTTCGAGAAGGAAATGTTCAAAAGAACAAATGAGAGACAAGCTAGAGATAGAGAAGCATATCTTTGGTCTGTGTCTGATATGTGAAAACTGACGTTATAAGTTATAACGATACAAAAGGATGGTTGGCGGTGCAGAAGTCCTAATTATTCATTGAGTCACATAGGCAGCCATGTTTGTAGTAATGTGGATTTTGAGGGATTTAATGTTGATACGGTCAAGAATGCGCAATGAGAAAGGCTCTTGGTTCCATCTCTTTTTATTGAGGAAAATTGAGAAGCCGTAGTTATTCTCAGTGTTGTATAACTAGTCTTAACTATTCAAATCCTGCTGAAAATTGAGGATGATTTGCTAGCCTCAATTTCATATCAAAGACAAGACGTGGGAAAATCTCCAATTGCATTGATGAGCCACAACTTTTCTGTCATATTGACAATTTTTTCAAAGTTAATAGACCTTGTTTAAAGTAATTTAGATTAAAATTTTAATGTAATTTCAAAAAGTCAATTTTGATTAAGGTTTGTCTAAGGGGCAAAAAAATATTAAAAATTTAAATTTAATATATATTTTAAATCTTTTTTTTTGTCAAAATATATCTTTTAAATCTATACTTGGCCATATCAGCTAGGGGTGCATATGGGTTGGGTAGATCCAATCCAACTCAACTTTGAAAAATGATTAGGTTGAATTTTTGGGTGGATTTATGTTCAACCAATTAATCACGGTTGATTATAGATTTTCACATTTCTAACCTAATCTAACCTGACCATCTATATAAACAAATAAGAGCTAATTAATATAATAAAAATACTAAGAGATATAGTTTCTTTTCAACTTGAGCAATCGAACTTGACTAAATATATCTTTACACTTTTTCCCTCTTTTTCTGTTTATTTCCATATCTAACTTAACCATAATCAGTTTTTTTTGAAAAACCGGAGTAAACCATAATCAGTTTAAGTCAGATCAGATTGCAACTCAGAACAAATAGATTTGACCCAATATCAACCCAAATTACTTTAATTTGTTCAAATCCAAAAAATCACTCTACTCATTCACGAGTACCCTTATATCACGAGCAAGTAAAGGGAATTTATTTTCCCCACCCCCACTTTTCTTTTATATTTCATTACTTTCCTAACTACCTCCACCCTCTCCCCTTTCTCTCTCTTCCATCCTCTACCCCAATTTAATATCAGATTTTTACATTTTCAACCCTAGTCAGCCCAACTATCTATGTTAAAAAATAAAAGCTAAATAATATATCTAACTAAATATATTTATTCACTTCTTTCCTCCTTTTTGTGTATTTTCATTTTTTTAATTTTAATTTTTTTATATGAACCCGATTATTCAACCTAACCCGACATAATCAACAAATAAAAGGCCTTTGTTATTCCACCCCCACCTTTATTACCACTCCCACTCTCACCTATGGCCACCACCACCACCACCACGGTAACCCCCTCCCACGTTACTTGTTCTCTCACTCCACATCTAGAAATCATTTCGAAGCCATTTTTTTGTGAAAATAACTTCCAAACATGAGAGGAGGGAAAGAGGGAGGTTAAGATGGTTGGGAGTAGTGGTAGGTGAGAATGGGGTGAAAGCAGAGGGAAAGGAGTATAGATAGGCGATAGTTAGGGAAATGTATTAATAAAAAACAGAAGGGGATGAGAATAGCAAAAAGGGGGTGGGAATAACAGAGACCCAAATGAAACCCGACCCAACCTTAACCCAAACTACTTTAATAAGTTCGAATAAAAAAAGTCACCCCACCCACCTGATTCAAACCGAATCAGCACACCTGCCATAACATGCTGGCAACAAAATTAACATCAAATTGATATTTCGTACTTTTACTGCTTGTCAAAAAGGTATATAATAAAAAACTATGAAATTTGAAATCTACACTTAACAGGCATGGTTAACAAATAAACATTCATTGAAGGACCTTCTGGTTTTGCTTAAATAAAATTTAACTAACAAGTACGCCTTGCTTACTGACAAATACGTGCTAATACATTAGGGCATATAATATACAAATGTCTACTAATCAAAGCTAACATAATTCTTTCCCTTGCTACTCCTGCATACATAATTTTTTTTCCCTGATAAAACTCAGGCCATAAATATAATTATCTCTGGACTTGCCAGCAAATAATTGAATGCAGCAGTTCATGCTGATGGTCCAGATCAAGCACATAACTTTGATAATCTAAACATATGGAGGGGAAAAAACAATGGTTGAGTGACCTTGCGTGTGCTTGAACCTCAGCCTCAGGGTGTGCTCGTGAGTTTTGAGAGGAGGGAAAGGAAGGGATTGGAAGGGAAATGGAGAGGGAGTAGAGGAGGGGAAGACTTTGTAAAATGCATGTAAGAATAAAACTCCCAAACATAACGGGGGGGAAGAACTTCCAATAAACCCTTCCCTTCCCTCCCTTCCCCTCTAAAATTCAACTCACAAACATACCCTAAAAGTTATAGACACAAGTGTGCATTAGACATAAATGAGCATGAAACAGCTACAGATCACTTTAGATATATTGCTCAGATCAATTGGTAAAGTGAAACAATCATCCCTATATATACAACAAATCTCTGAATTGTGCCAGGAAGTGCACAGTCCAGATGGGGGTGATCAACAGGTTAGCAGTCAACCAGGCCAGAACCATAGGGTGAGCTGTGAGGAAATCACCTCTTCTTCTCAACAAAGACCCTATTATCCCCTCCACCCATTTTTCAAAATAGTGCCCCCTCAGCTTCCCTTCCACACAAGAAGGGCAAGAACAAAACAGCATCTCCATGCCATTCATGCATCAAATGTAGACAATGAAACCGCAACCAAACCTGATGAGGGGTTCGCTACTCCAATCCAAACCAATAAAAAATATCGTTAATCAACTGTCATCATCCACAGCACCAACATATGTAAGGTCTGTCCGCCTCACCCTTACAGCCCCTTTAAGCCAGCTGGCAGCTCGAATATTAACATGGTCACCACCACTTCCTATGCTAGCAGTATTACTTGCAGACGGGCAAGATCCTGCACCATCTTCTAAAAGTGTCCAAGGATCAATTTCCAAATCATTGTCCTGTTGTTTTGACTTCCCTGATGCATTAGCTGCAATTCTGGATAGAGCCTGATTCCTCTGAGGAGTAGTTGAACTACTGGAGCTCAACCCAGAACTTGTATTGCTGGGTTGAAGACAAGCAACAGCAGAAATCGAAACAGGCGGTGGCTGGCAGGAGACAGAGCACCGCACAGAAGGAAGGAGTACAGGCATTGCAGCTTGGATACGCCACCGGATAGTTTCTGGCAGTTGCATACGATCCAAGTCATTCTGCATCAGACAGTAGACCATTAGACAAACAAGACCAGGAAGAATAAAATAAAATTTCTAAATTGCCAAGTGTGTAACGGAAACATTGCCATTTGGCAAAGTTTTAGTAGTGACCTATGAAGCAAGGATACAGCAATGGGCATTGGATATGACACCAGTACAACACAAAGGGATACACAATTTCTTGGAAAATTAGGATACAGGTACAGCAGATGCGCCATAAGTCCATAACATACATGCATGTATACGTACGTACATACATGGAGGGAAAACCGAAAACTATAATAAAAAATAATTGGATCATTCCATGATTGGAGGGTGAAAGTGAATAAGAGTTTTTATTTTAACATTACTCATTGGAGAGACAGAATTCTAGAATTTATCAAATTATGATGATATCCCTCACATGTTGAATTAACAAACAATTAACAAAAATAAGTTTTACATAGCATCTATAAATCTGTAAAACAAAATTTAATTGAATTAAGACTCCAATTAGCTATAAAGCTTTAACGCGCTCAAAGAATACCCAATAAAATAGTCACTGAAGAGTTAGGCCATTTGGGTTGAATTAAAAGTCAAATTAGGCTAAAATGCCTTCTTATGACACGAGCTGTGAAAAACCAAAAGCTGTATAACAGGCTGGAAGATCAAACCTGCAAACTCTCCAAAAACTCTCGGTCAAAATCCCTCGTAGGTTCATTGATAGACTTTGAAACAGGTTTCAGCCTAAGCCAACTTGGAGGATAACTACTCAACAACCCATGCAAAACCAACAGCAAACGATCAAATAGACCCTCAACAGAGGAATCTAAAACGCTGGCAAAGGCAGCTTCAGAAGATGACTCCACCTCCCTCTTAGAATGTGTGGCATTCACCAAAATGTCAACATCCTCATGCACAACCCGGCTACCAAGGAGACGGAGAATTACCGGGGCCAGAAAATTTCTCATGTTCCGCACAGGTGGCTCCCTGCAAAATTGAACATATGGAACTCATGAACTGCTTCAAATATTCTAGTTTTCTGAAATTAACTGATTTAATTGATTTCCAACACCCAAAATTTAATGCTCAAATCCATTTTGATAATTGATACAAGAAACAAACTATCACTATCACTGCCAGTAGCTGGGCTGGTGACCCATGATAATGCATCATATAATAGAGAGCCATATTTTTTAAAGAATTTAAAAAAAAAAAAAAAAATCATACTGCAATTAGCTCCATTTTTTCTCCATTTCAAGAAAACTGAAGAGGGCCGCCTATTTTCCCCCGAGAGGTAACCACTAACTAGGTCTACAAGAGAATCTCATTCAGGAACACAGTAGCTCTAATGCCACTATGATCCTGGAATGAGAAAGCTATTTAAACACAGTAATATCTAGTCTTATTACCTGTCAGTGCAAAGAATAGGGAGAAATCTCAGGAGCAACTTCAACCGTAATGACATAGAAGCTCGTAGGGCTGCAGGAGATGGTGGAGAAGAATCTGTTGCAACTGTTGGTCGTCTAGCTAATCCAGGGCTGCCACCTCTTATAGTTTTGCGGTTATTTACTTTATGTGTCTGACCTTCAATTCCAGGAGGGGTACTTCCCACTGGCTTACTTCCACCTGTAACAGCACTTATTTGTAGCTCAATACAACTTAATTGTTTCATCAAATCATTTACAAAGGAATTGCGGGATTCATCAGAGCTTTGATCTATGCAAGGAAGAAGCAACTCAATAAGAGCCCTCTCAATCACATGTTGCTGACTACCGCTTGAGCTTTCAGAGTCAAACACTTGAGAGAATCCTTTTGGGCACCTTTTCTGATCCATTCCCTCTTCAACAACTTCTCCTTCTTCAAGAGATGTGGTATCAAACTTCTTTTTATCCCCTTTGATAGTCGTTGCATCAGTACATGGACTACACCAACCCCATGGCTCCCAAAATTGGGTCTTAACAGAAAGCCCTTTGCTCTCAGCAATGTTATGCAGCCTTTGTCTAATGGTCTTCCGACCAAAGAGAACATCCGGGCCTCCAAGGAACCATTTAGCTTGCAACAACATTGAATCCTCTAGTGACCTACCAAAGAGATGAATCAACTCCGAAAAAAGGGGTGCAGCATCAGGTCTAACCAGCAACCTTGTGAGAAGTATTTGAATAAAATTGTTCTCATTCTCAGAAGCAGTCTTCTCTGGACTGGGTGAGGACAACTGTATAGCATCAGCTAAGGACATGTCGTGTGTCTCCAGTTTTTCAATAAGAGCTTGTTCATTTAAAAGCAACCTGAGTGAAACCCACTGCCAGTGAAATTTGGCAGGCTGCAAGGTATCCAAAACATGCACAAGCTTATCCCGAAGCTTAGACTCACGGTCTGTAAACTTCATTTTAGATTCACTATGTCCAGAGATCCGGCTCCCATCATCCTTTGTATAAATAGGTGGCATCTTACAATCAATCATGGCATTCAGAAAAAGTCTGGAACGGAGAGGAACAAACGCCATGGATTTAAAATGCATGTCAGAGCCATTCAACTCTAACAAGGTTGCAAATTCAGTGTCGCTTGCATCTGCAGCCATTAGATCATAAAGACCCTGACAGTCTCTAAAACATACATCTCGAAAAGGCAAATGTTTTATTGCATCAGTTATGGCCATTGTTAGTGACTGATAAAGTTGATTCATGTCATCACGAACTGCAACATTAGCACTCAGAATGAAGGGCCGCCATTTAATAAAGGCAAATATTGAATAGGCAGGTGGAAAGACCAAACTTAGAGGAAGCATACGTTGCATCCTTGAAAGAGCTAAAATAGATGGTTCACCTAAGAGTTCCACCACTAATCCTTCACAGAGGGTTCTGCAGTTTCCAACAAGCAATCTAAACCAATGGACATGAACTTCAATAGAACTATCTACCTTGAAAGCCCCAACTGAACGAGCATTTCCATTTGAATTGGATCTCGTGCTTCTTACAAATTGTATTACATCCAGCCCCTCCTTTAATCTGAGAATGGTTACCATTCTTTCCAGATTGGTAACACCATATATAACGGCACCAACAACAAGTGCAGAAACAGCAGCAGCAATTTTTGTTGTTTTTGCAACCACAACTTTATTAGAGTTTCCCGCATCATTTGAAATAGTGGCACTATCGTGGGCTTCAGGAGACATTTGAAACTGAGCTCTAGATGCTTTACTAGGGGCAAAAACACCAGCAAGAGCAGTAGAAGCTTCAGTTGCGAGAGCAATATCAAATACACGGCTTTGGCGTTCTCCCAGGGCTTCCTTAAGCAGGCACAGACAGGTTATATGCATTCTCAGTATGCATCTGGTATAGTTCAATGAACTAGTTGCCAACGTTATATTTGAATGATTATTGCCAGATGAAAAATCAGGCATTTTTGCTAAAGTTGGACCAACACTGCCAACAATTGCAGAAACAGCAGAAGAGACCAAAGAGGGATCCCCTTCTTGAGCAGCACCGCCAGTTTGCCTTATGCAGTCAATCAGACCCATAACTATTTGTTGAGCAATTTGATATCCATTATCCCATTTTTCTAAAGGAGGACCTTTAGGTGTACCGGCAGCAAAGAGCTTTCTATCTTTTCCAAAAAGATAGTGGAATGCATCTTCAATATTACGCTGCACTATATCTCTCATGCCTGCACCTACTCTGGATGGTAACCGGCCACCACTTATCTTCTGACGGAAAAAATCATCAGGGTCCTCAACTCCTGCAGGAACTCCAAGGGGCAACCCTAACTCTCCATCCACTGATCTACCAGATTCAAGTTCAGAGGAAAGCCTTGCATCACATGTAGTCTTAAATGTTTTTTCCCATTCAATGACACTAGCTACATTGCTGTATTTTTTCAACAAATACCGAGTAAAAGCTAGGGCTCCTGAACCTGAAACCCTTCCATTAGATGCAATAATAGTGGCAGCACGATGCATTGCAGATGACAAAGCTTCAGGAATAAGGTCTGCTGAAACAAGAATGTTCTCATACCTGCACCAAATGGAATGCAGAAGACAGGCTTTACCAAAATCTTTCATCCCAAAAATCCATAAAAAAACTGCCCAACACAAGAATAAAGAATAAAAGGCAAAGGCTACTCATAAAGCACAGTTAGAAGGACAAAAATGAGAACGATTTAAAAAAGGGGGTAGCTGGATATAAACCTAATTTAATGTTCAGAAAATTTGCACTATAATTATTTTAAAACCTGTAACTGGCCCCCTCTAATACGAAGATATAAGACTTTATTTACGCAATCCTGAGTACATCAGAACAACGCAGATTTAATTGATACTGACCTGATTTAAGAAGACAAAAAAAAGGAGCATAAGAAGTACTCAAATGCAACAGCTTACCAGGTACTTCATAAAACATAGTATCTATATTAGACATTCAAAAGGTGCTAAGTTATTAAAAAAGCAGCAAACACCACATGAATTAGAAGGGGAAGCTGGATGGGGAAGAGCAATTAAACAGATAACAGGAAAAGAAAATCAAAATATTTTCCAAGAGAACTAACTAAAACTATATAAATAAAATTGAGGGCAAAACTGCAAACCTTCTGAGTGATGATAGCAGAAAAGCCTCTCCCACATCACAAACTTGGTTTTCCACATTCCTTGGCAGCATCAGAACATTCCTCCCGCTATGAATTGTGGAATTGGGGCTACTGAGAACCTTTGGCATCAACCAGAGGAGGAACTTGACAGCTGATACCAAATCGTCAGAGATATCCGTCAAATAAAGTATCACAGAAAGTTCATCCTCACCAAGTTTCCACCGTATTGAGCTTCTATCATCCACAACAGAATAAGGCCTGCCAAATTGACCTACTTTACCAACATTTTTTTCAGTCTCTTCAACCACTTGCCTAACAACAGTCAGCAGCCAAACTGCTACTACCCTTTTCTCAACAAAGCGAAGCTCCTTAAGTGATTTCCCAATGGAAACAATATCGCCATAGTGACTTGTTCGGATGCTATCCACAGACCTCGGTGCATCTCCATCCATGGCAGTTCTATGGTGAGGGCAGCTTACCTTATTATCACACACATGACTAGTTGATGCCCCTTGGCTACCTTCAATTCTAGAAGCTGCCAATTGAGCAAGACTCATTTTACGCACATTCTTCTGCCGACTCTTAGTAACCTGCTTGGTTGACTTTTGTGGCTGATCCACTTTGTGATGCTCTGATGATTTCAGCCCCTTTTTCACCCACCATGTATCGTCGTCATCAAATAGAACTGGAGAATGACCTTGTACAAATGAGCTTCTTTCATCGCTCAGCTTTTGTCTCTTTGTTCTTCTACATTCTTCACACCCAGGTGTACCCTCCACTGGATCAGTCTTGCTGTAATGAGACCAGGTAGGTCTTTTAAGACTGCCTTCAGATTCATCACATCCTGTAGTGTTCAAATTAGATAAACTATTAGGTAGCTGTAACAGTACTGAGATTGCTGCTTTCAGTTCTTCAATGTTAGCATCATCCTTTGCATTTTTAGAAGATTGTTTGTTATTAACAGTTTTCCACTGATCAGTTAACACAGTAGAAGCTTCATCCTTTGTAGAAGCTGGATATTGCTTTTGCTTCAGAACAGATATCTTGGCACTACTGACATCACTATGGTGCTCACTCAGAGGACCACGAAGTATGAGGCGGCGTTCATTCAAGTAAATTTGCAAGACTTCAGTGAGTTGTGGCCCTTCAACAACCCCAAATTCTTCCAAAGCATCATGCATAAAATGCCCAGGTAGCTGCTTTAAGATGCGGTAGTGTCTCTTCCGTCGCTCAAGGTCAACCTCATTCCCATTCATATCCATGATCCCACTCACTATCAGCTGGCGTACATATGCCAAGGGGTAAAAGATGCCTGCACGTATTAGTTCCACTATAAATAGATGTAGGCGTTTGAGACCTTCCCCTTTATGCACCACATGCTGATCAATCCAACAAACTATAATATCATGGAGAGGACCTGGGCTTTCAAATATAACTGAAGTAGTAGTACTCTGGTCCATATATTTTGAACTGGATTTTAATTTGGATTCATTGCCCACATAATTCTGATTATTCCGCTGACTTGAATATTTTGCAATGTATCTGGCTCTGTGAATGCTTTCATTTGTCTGTCTTGGTGAAATTTTCACATCCCTCATCTTCATCTTTAAAAGTCTAACTGCTATATGCACTTGGGAAAGATCTTTCCTACCTGTAAACTTTATATCACAAGGAGGGGTAGTACGGAAATCCCTGAAATCACATGTTGCCCACTCACAAAGGAAAAACACTGAATATATAAGTGATGTAGGTACAGTCCCAAACCATTTCAAAGATAACCTTAAGCAAGGGCTAACTTTTGCAACCCAACCTTCAGATACAGTTTCATCACAAAGATCTTCAAAAAGAAGCTTATATGCTACACGTAAATCACCATGCATAAGAGATTTATCCAAGGCTTTTGCAACTTTAGCCAGACAATGACCTGGATGGCCTGGGTTTGCAGCCTTCGCAAGATCTTCTGTACGTTTCTGAATGCATGAAATAATGCAACCAAAATCATCTGAACTACTTTTTATCTTCGCTGCAGCTTCAGTTGATTTTAGTACAAAATTGCCATCATTCATTGTATGTATGACTACAGAGGATGGTAAAGGAAAGCAATCCAAAGCAACAAAAGTATCTGGCACTGCAAGTATCAAATACCGGAGCATCTCAATCAGCGCATAAGTTGTATATGCCCTCCTGGAATTATCTACTAGATCTGATCCACCTGGAGCAGGATCATGAATGACACGAAGAGCTATTCCAGCAAGGATGCGCACATACGTTTGAGATAGAACAACAGTTTCTAAAAAGCCATATATAATAGGCAATAACAGCTGCCAAACCTCAAGCAGTTCTTTTTCCTGAAAGGAACAGAATGTGAGAAATCATAACCTGAAGGTTGAAATCAGTAAAAGATACACACATCACACGTATTTTCATGAGCACATAAAGCTTGTTAAATGCTAATGATGTAAAAGATAAATACCTGTAGTTGATTCAAAACCCAATCAATGACAAGAGAAGGAAGAATCAGCCCTTCAGCATGATGCCATTGCAGAAGCCGAACCATATACCACCATCTAAAATGTAACGATGGCTCTTCACCATCAGAAATAGATAATAATGGATCACTTTTGTGCTGCAGCGTTCCAGTATAAGGCATTTGTGGTGATCGATCTCGACCATGAGGAGTAGAATGAGAAGTATTTTTTGAGAAAAATTCATCAAGAAGAGTTTGCAAGTAATTAATAACGTCTTTGGTCCAAATCTCAGAACGAGATAGTTGATTTCTGTCAGCAGTCCCAGAAGAAATACCAACAGAGCCAGGTCGAACCTGAAAAGTTCAACCATAATCTACCTTCAAATATTAAAAAATATAAATTAACTCAGCATAATAGGTAAATAAGCCAACATTGAAGTATCCCTACCTGATTGAGGTAAGTAACCTTTATAAACCAGGTGGCCCTCAGCAATGGAACATTATTCCTGATAAGAACATCTAAAAGTGGTGCCCTTTTATAACCATGAGGAACATGATCAGCCAAAGAGCGTAACCGCTTGTGCTGTTGAGATAAGCCCTATAATAAAATTTTAACTGAGTTACTTAAATACTAGCTTCAGTAATATCCCAAAATATTGAGAACAACCATGTAACATTTAAAAAAGTATTCAAGGAACTTACAGGCATAACCTATCAGCCTTGAAAAAAAAAAAAAAAACCTAATGAATTGGTTATAGTAACTAATATAACAGTTCTTCTAAATTCATGAATAGTTACAGCCTTTTCAGGACTATTTAGCATATAAACATTCCAAATCCCTCCATATCCATAACTAGCCTTCATTGAGATTAAGACTACAACCACCCATTCAGAAACAAATATATGAGTATTAGAAACAAATATGAGGAGCTACAGTTGTTACAGGTAAGTTGTACAAAGAAGACAGCAGTGCTGCAGTAGGAGCAAGATTATCACTACGTATACCTCAATCCATTTCTTCCGGACTTCCTCACTACATGCCTTTAGTTCAGGGAAAACGCCAGGCTTAGCAAGTTGTAATCCTGAAAGAGCCACACCATATACTTGACCAGCCTGTCAAAGTAAATCAGGTAGATCAAATACCTTCATATAAAACTGAGATAGGAAGACCAAACAAAAAAAACACCAGAAGAACACACACGAATATGGATATATCATAGACACAGAATGTTCAGCAAGGATAAATAGATCACCTTCCTCTTCTGAGCACGAGATTCATTGATGGCCCTTAGACGTTTTTTAATAGCCTGGAAAGATGAAAAACTAACAAGTTAACCTATATCCACATAGTCATAGAAATAAAAAGGATAATGTGCAGTAAATTCAGAGCATAGTCATAAAAATAAAAATTAAATGAAGTGGACACAAATATGTCAGAAAGACACGAGACACAAGAGTCACCTCTTTGCAATTTAGAACAATTGTCTTGTTAAAATGTGGAACCTGGGTCAGTGAAATTTCTCTAGCTTCCTGAGAAACACAGGAAAGCAAGGCAATGTAAGAAAATAGTAGAACTAGAAAAAAGGGTAGGTCTAAACAGTTGGAAATAATTTATTCTTAAGAAAGCACAAGTTGATTTTCATTTTATCAATGACCCATCAAGGAGAGCTATAATTCACAAGAATGTGGCCTACATCATAATTTCAACTACCTTGAACAGAACGATGTCCTAGTGAGAAATTTAAAAGGAAAATTTGTAATATCAATTTCACTGACACTAGCACAGGCACAAACAGGTACAAATACAAATTAATACAATTCAAATATAACAGGATATCACCAGCATAAGAAATTAAGAATTATTAAAAGCACCAAACAACATTTGCAATTATAATAACAACCAAAACTAAGATAACCAATTCTGACAAAACACCAGAATGCTTTTCTACATGCAATTTTATAGCTATTCCCTATAGCAGGGATCTCTGTGTGAAAGCAAAAAATAATTAATTGGAGGAAGAGAGGCAGGAAAGAAAATGACAGCATCAGAACCTGAATATATTGAGATCGTTGCAGCATTATGAAATAATTGCAAAAGATGTAAAAGTGAAAGAAGAGAAGTTATAGGTATGTGCCAACCTACTTCCTTTATGTACAAATAAAGAATTTCATCTCATCAAAAAGAAAAGGCAAGATATCAAAAATAGGTTGGACAACCACATTAGTATAACCCAATCCCAAAGCAGCTAAGTTGCTGCTTGACAATATTTGATTTGGTATGAACACAAATGTAAATTTAATGACATACCTCAAGACCCTCAACTGTATCCCTATATCCAGATAGCAAATATTCTCTGGTCAGAGTCTCCTCAGGACAATTTGGTGTTTGGGGATGAAAGTCTGGGGCCCCAAGCCTGATATTAAAATAATGGCATTTAGCATTTAAAAAAAAAAAGAGAGGATAATAACACTTTCTTAGCTCAATGCATTATTGTAATGTTATGAACCCGCGAGAAAGAACTGAAAAATCTAGAGAAGAGACAGAAAGAGAACAAATCTGCAAAGGTTTATTAAATATCAACAGAAAAAAGGAGAGAATCCTCCTTTAAGGGTTTCCCCTTCGAGAATGTGTTTCCCCTTTTAAAACTGAACCACTGCTCTATTTCAAAAACTAACAAACCTGAAATTCCAAATCCCCCTCTTCTACCCCTCTTTTATTATTTAAGCTAAGTCCCTACTCTTCACAACTTTAACCACCAAACTAACTAACTACTCTCTCGGCCCTACCAATTCCATCCCCGTTCAACTTTTTCTGCAAGGTTGAAATTGGGAAACCAAGATCTGACTGTGGTCATATATCATTCCTACTGCACTTCTTTCTCTTTGGATTCCATCAAAACAATCTTCCCTTCCCACTAGTTCATCTACTGCAAAAATACTACCCACATTGGAAACATCTACACTCTACCTTTCTCATTACATATTCCTGGTATCGCAACTACCTAGCTCCCAAGTTGTTGTGGGCAGGTGCAACTGTCAGTGGGCCTAGAGGTGTACACTGTTGCTTACTTTCCTCTTGCACACTTTGTTTATCATTGTTTGGCCGCGTGTCATTCTTGACTGAGCCCAATAACAATGTTTCCTACAACAGAATGGGTAAAGTCACTGCAGTTGCCCTAACTGGTCCCATTCTTTTCGCAATTCCCTCACCTGAATGATACTCGAACTGTGCCTCCAGAGTACAGGACTAGGGTCCCAGAGGAATTTGTTGGCACATAGCACCTCTTTGATATCACAAGCGCATCTGAACCCTGCATTTCACTTTGCTTCTCAATCTGCCCAAGAAATGCCCTAGTTGCTCCTCGGGAATCTTTGATACCCATGCCATCAAGATTTCAAAAAATTGTATATACTCATTCAAAGATCCCATTTGCCACAAGGTGACCAACCTTTCATACACGCTGCCCATGTTTCTTCCCATGAATCTTTTTGTATCGATGCTGCCATGTCAAGTCTGGCATTTTCCTCCTCAAGAACCAGAACACATGCACTGTTGTGCTTTCCATGCAAACAAATGCAAGTTGTATCTTAGTTGTTGGTTCTATTTCGTGTACCTCAAAAACTTCTTTGTCTAAGCAATCCACCCATCAGGTCACTGCCATCAAAATTGGGTAATTCAACTTTTTTGGCCCACATCAAGGACACATCGGAGACAAACTCTGAATTACAATCATGTTCTCCTTCATAGATTATGAACTTTTATGTATCGTGAGAGGTTTGTGCATTGTCTTCTTCCCCCCTCAAGGCTAATACCCTATTTCTCATCTACCTATCCAGCAATTGCCAAATGCTCTCCATACCATACATATTCTTCAGACTCTTTCCCACATGAGCATCCAGAGAGCATGATCACACTCACACCCAATTCTTACTAGTCATCTTCTTCAAGAACTCAAACAGGTTCTCTAAATCTTCTATTCTTGGCTCCATACCATCACCAGAAGATGAGATCCAGTAGACTGTTCACCTTAGGCTTTTCCAATAGTTGATTCACGACACTACTGAACCCATGAGAAACTGGAAAATCTAGAGAAAAGAGAGAAAGGGAACAAATCTGCAAAAGGAAATATATTGAATCTCATCAGGAAAAAAGAGAGAATTCCCCTTCCAAGGGTTTCCCTTTCAATGAAGAGTTTCCCCTTTTGCAACTGAGCCACTGCTCTGTTTCCGAAACTGACAAATCTGAACCCCGTATTTCTACCCCTTTCCTACTATTTAAGCCAACTCCCTACTCTTAACATCTTTGGCTGTCCAACCACTTAACTATTCTAACTAACTATTCTATTGTCCTTATCAAGTAACAACAAACAACAGCAAAAGCTGATATAAAAGGGGGAGCAGGGAAGACCAAGGTAGTCAAAATCGTGCACCGGATCGTGGGATGCACGATTTCACGATCTTCAATGCCTCTCTGTGCTGACTCACTAGCAGAATCGCAATCTGGTGGGATCGACGAGCTAGATCATGGGATCGGTAGTCTTGTTCGATCCCACCATGCTAGTTTCTGTTCCTTTCTTTAAATGACCCATGACCCGATTGTGACCTGGTTCCTTCAGTTAAATTTTTCGAACCCTAAGACCAAAAAATCAATCTGCAATCGCTGGAAATATCTCCCCTACCCAATCCTATCTCAGACCACCACCACTACACCCGTACTGCCGCGCCAGACATCGTCGTTCTGCTCTGTTTTCTGCCTCTCCATTCTGCTCTGTTCTACCTCTCCCTGTTTCTGCATCTTTGTTCTGCTGCTGCCTGCGTGTGTGTGTTCTGCTTCTGCCTGCGTCTTTTTGTTCTGCAGCTGCCTGTATTTCTATTTCCCCCTTAATTATGCTATTTTATATTCATATATGTGAATTTATATGCATGTAATATTATATATTGCAAATTTGGTAAGATCTTACGAGTCGTATTACGATCTCATGATTTACGATCCTAGGACCCCTTCCGATCCTGAGTAAAATCTCAATTTTGACTACCTTGGGGAAGACAACATCATACGAGCCTACTACAGCTGTTAGTTGTGAACTTAAGTAAGCAGTAACTCAAAAAAGTGCTATTATGAATAGGAATTACCTAGAGTTCAAGGGTTCTTTATCACACTTCAATTTGTATGGGTTTAACTGTGGTTGTCGCCTGCAAACACAAGCATTGTGTTGAAAGTGATTAACAGCACCAGATATTTGATTTAGCATAATAAAAAAAACAATATACACTTTTTACTAGATATTGAACAAAATAAACATTATAAAAATGAAAGTTTAGCAATATTAGGTCAGTAAAATATAAACAATGTTTCAAAGGCAAGTAAATATGAATTTAAAATTCCATTATTAATCAAATGGTTGAATCACAATAAAACTCCAAATCTGCGCTCTCTCTAGTTTAGTTATTTTATACAAAATTACAAAACCCCTGTTCCAGTAGTTGGAATTGGACTAAAGAATCTTTAAAAAAAATCTTAAATTTTTTAAAGAATCCAATGCATCCATCCCTTGAAAAGGGGGAAAAATTAGCTCCATCAACATAGCAGCCGTCACCTTCAAACAAATTAATAGAATTCTGAAACTATGATGTTATAGTATAGTAGAATCACTCCCAATAAAAAGGAGAAAAGAAAAAAAGGTTCCAATTATTGAAATGATAAGAGACTGAGAAATCTTAATCTTAATAATAACAAAGAACAGAAAAAGATCAAAGAAAGATCATACCAAGCTATGAAGCATAGACACATAGACACGAACATCAGTGATGTCTAAAATCTAGGACACCGGGACAAGGCATGCATACATAAAAACATGCACACATAAGGAGAGAGAGTAATTAGTTGAGAGCATAAGAAGTGTTAATCTCAACTATCCATGTGTTGCATGATAAATATTATTTCCTCTCAGAGACTCACTTGATACACCTAATTATGTAAATGTTTGGGGATATAAGATAAATAGGGGAAGAAAACATCCCAATTCCCAAATGAAGTGTGTTGAAAATCTTTCTAAATAATTTGTTTTATCCATTTTTATAAATTTATTTATTTATATTTTAAGTTAACTCTTTTTTAGGTTATTTAATAGCAACAAAAAAGTTTATGATAATTGCCAACTGTCCTTCAAGCGTTAAGCCATGATGGAGTGTCAACCTAATGCCTAGGAGGTGTCCTAGCCGTGTCGGTAAGTGTCCAAGCCAATAAAATATATTTTTTATTGGACACTTGACAAAGGGTGTCTGACATGTGTCGTATGAGTGTCGTGTCAGAAATGTGTCCAACACTCTGACACTTCAAGATGGAGAAGTGTCGGTGCTTCATAGATACGAGGTACTGCAAAACTAGTGCCACTGTTCTCTAATTTTACATATAATGATATGATTACTCCTAATATGGAAGATGAAACACTACTTTATGTAGTTTCAATGGACCTAAGAATGGTTTTCTATCTCTAACAAGATATAAGATAATCCTTTAAAAATAGGTATACGTTTCATTTTGATAAACACTTGCAGATATCCAAACATCCATCTGACGTCAAGTCAATGGGTTCAAAATGTGGACCCCATCACATGATGCAGCCGCAATATTGTAGTTGCAACAGTGTCCACAACTGCAGTACACTACAGTTGCGGTATGTTTGAAAATCACGAGAAAAATTACAATGTAACGCCATAGCGGCCACAACACAGGATGCAATCTTCCTCTTTCTTTTTTTAGGGATAATTTCAGAGGGTTAAGGGGATTTTAGGATGGTAGTGAGCTGGTAATGAAGAGGTGTGATTTAGGAGGGGGAGGTGCAGGAGATGTGTCATTTTGAGGGGGTGAGTCATGATGAGTTACATTTATTGCAAAGAAAAAACAAATTCACACCGCAACGACCGTAATACACATTACAACAGCCATAATGCCCGCAATCGCGATATGCCATTATACTTCTACTTGAATAAAAGTCATGTGCTTCCAAAGCTTGTCTTCACAGCTTTAATTTTCCATTTATTTCTTCTCTTGACTCTTCAACTAGAACTATATCATTTGCAAAAGGCATGCACTATAGTACCGGCTCTTGGATATAATCAATATGCACGTCTAGAACCATGATAAAAAGATAAGAGCTTAAAGTTGACCATTGGTGCAAGCTTAGGAAAGCCTTTTGCGGCCTCGTCCTGCATTTTAATGCTAATCGTGACTCCTTGTACATATTTTTTAATTGCTCAAATGTAAGCAATCAAATAGCAGGACTATACTAGACAGTTGAAAACCAATGTAAAACCCTTTCAAATTTTTATGGCATGGGTCAACAATGTAATTTTTTCTCTCCATCTCAATAAATTTATTCTTTTATAAAAATATATAGGTCAACCAATCCAACAATAAATACTTGCTAAGTTAGCAGAATAAAAATAGAATTTAATAAGAACGAAAAAAAATAAAATCTTGCATTAACTCTAACATTTACCACCTAGAGCGAAAAGCCTTTGGTTGTTGTTGTTGTTGTTGTTGTAACACTTTAACATTTTCTTTACTTATTAAGTCAACACGTCCGAGAAGATAATTATTTAAATTGTTCCTACAAATTTTAGCATAACAGCCTCATGAAAAAGAGAAGATATTTTTAGAAGAATAAAGGATCAAAATAGAATGCAAACTTAACCATTAAACAGAACAAACATAATCACAGAAGTGAAAACTTTTCAAACCTGTATTTACCAATGTTCTCAACTAATATTATCATTATTATCTAACCTTGCTAGTTGTGAGCATGGATATTAAACCTAATATTGCTTGCCATCAAATCATCCAAGCAGAGCATCAAAAGTAGACAAATTAACAGAAAAGAAAATAAAAGGAAAAAATTGTTTGGTTGGTTGTAAGCAGAAAATGCTCTTGAATTTCTCAAGCAATTAAATGCATAAGAACTGAAAGTCAAGCTAAATTAAATACTTAGAATATCACTCAAGGAATAAATGAACCCCACTCTGAAGTAGTTTCACAGTTTTCAAAATGATGTTAATCAAGTAAGACAAAATTATTGCAAACTATTAGCTAACAAAAAATAGTATATTAAAGCAAATCATTATGTACCACAATCACGATTATTTGGATTTTGTAGTACCTTCGTCACATGATATAGTCACAATCATTGAGAAGGAAAATTTGGCAATAACGGAACAGTGTCAGGAGGAAATTCTCTTACCTTGAATTTATAGGAAAATTTGGCAAAGATGATGAATCAGATCTTCCAGTGTCCCTAGCAGATGGCCCCCCTATTGTACTGTTGTTAACTGCACTAGTGCAGCTGCCAGCATGATACCTTTGCATTTCCCCCAACTATAACCAGCATACTGCCCTCAGCATCATACCACTGCAAGTAGCTGCAACAGCTAAACTGCATGATTGAAAATGTCAACCAAATCATTTCAAATCAGTGCCAATTACACGATCAAAATAGAAAAGAAAACAAGGTGAATAACTGGAAAAGTGATTAGTGGATATGGCTAAGCAATATTGGACTTCCTTCAGCCACTTAAGGATTTGCATATCCTAATGCACCAAAAACTATAAGACCCAAATTTAGACCCCATTGGTGGACCACATACGACTTACCCCAAACATGCAAGGCAGAATTTTGCTATTCTGACTTGTAAGCATACAAATGGATAACAATAAAAAAAATACAGTGCCCCAAATAAAGTATAATATCAAACTCCAGTCTGCAGACTGCTTTTTAAAATGCTATACATAAAAGCTACTCTAGAAAATGAATGAATACAGAACCCTAAACTCTAGTCCACGCGATGTTTGGTTTTCACAAGATAAAAACCAGCCTAGTGGCTGGAGGAAAGAAAATATAAACAGCTTGACCCCTATTTTATGAAATTGAAGTTGACAACCATACCCCTGATAGAATAAAACCATATATCCCTTCTCAAGAGGCAAATGTAACCAAGCAGGAAGAAAGTTTTAAATGTATACCCACAAAAGTATCTTCTCTGCCATGCTAATGCTAACACAACAACATCAATGTAATAAATAAGCAAGTAAAATTTTAGATATCCAGGTAAAGTGTAACTATTTAAACTGGAAGTTTTCCATTAAAGGTTTTCTAGAGATGAATTCCAATAAAATAAAAAATGGAAATTGTACCGATATGAAGTGCCAACTCTTCAAACTAGAATATAGACTTGTGACCAATCAATTAGTGAAAATCAGAATATAACTCTCCAATCCATAACTGAAGTAATAAATTACAAGAGACAACAGAAAGTTGCAAAATATAATCAAATCACTTCCGATCCATAAGTAAAGTCCAAAACTAATAGGCAAAATACAAACATAATAATGAATATATCAATACCCTTTTACTAGTAACTTTTTTCCTCCCAGCACAAAACACCTAGTAGCTCATACTACCCTCTGAACTAACCAAAGTACCACCAAATGAAACTTCTTCGGATGCAAGGAACAAACTTGAAAACAACCCACGAACTTAATCGTCTAGAAATCTCAGCTTAACAACAAATCCAAGCTATCCACATGGGTTTGAACATGTAATTGCGAAAACCTAAAAAACAAACCTAATGTGAAAAAAAGCGCCAAAATTTGAACTCCGAAGCAAGATCTAAAACTAGGGTTTTGGGGGCGAAATCCTAAGCTTTTAAATTTTGCTTTCTTGCCCCCGCCCCCAACTTCAGAAGCTAATTGCGAAGGTGAAAGATTGGGTCTTGGGAGCTAGGGTTTCTGATTCGGAATTCCCAGAGAAAAAAAGGGGGGTTTTGGAAATAATGGGGAAACGGGGTTCAATATTATCAAAAGAAGAGTCGGGGCATACCTGGGAAGAAAAATTTCGGAACTTTGAGCAAAAGGGTTGAAGAGAGAGAAAGAGATATTGCGAGGAGGAGGAAGAAGAAGAAGGGTCAGAAGCTATGTGGTGCTTTGACTCTTTTGAGTTTTTGGGTGGTGATGACGACGACGATGATGCCTCTGTTGTTGTTGCTTCCTCTGGTAGGAATAAAGGGTGAAGAAGGGGAAGGGATCTACTAATTATTATTGTTAATAAATTATTTTCTATGTGTGCTTTTTATTCCTTTTATGCCCTCCTAATTTTATCTTATTACATGAAATTGTCTTTAATGTTCATTGAATAGAGCCAAACTTAGTGGGGGTAAAATGGTCAAACCGCATGCAGAAGCTATTTATTAATTACCTACTTGTCTACCATGATAGTAATGTGGTTTGTCATAGTACTCTTTTTTTCCAACTATCAGCAGAAATTGAACCTAAAACCTTTCAATCAACAGACATATTATATTAGATAATGTTTCGCCACATTCAAACGTTAGGCATTTAAACCTTCAAATGATCTTCTTGAAGAAAAATGATAAGACAAATTAGATAGTGTTTAAAAAAGAAAGCAGCCATAATCCCTGAAGGTTCCAGCACTTTTGCAAAAGATGTTTCGGATAAATGGATGGTGAATAAGACAAATAAAAGATAGTAGAGCTGGAGTGTACCTTTGTGTTTGATATAATGAAGAAATGCAAGAGAAATTGGGAGGAGGAAAGGAAATTGAGTGGAGAAAAAAAGTGTGTTTCATGAGAGGAAAGCATTATTTGTGTGTGGACCTCGTTTGTACTTGAAAAAATTAGAAGCAAATTAATTCTAGTAGATACTTGATTAAATTTCTAAATATTGTTTATCATTCACTTCTAATTTTTTAAGCTTACTTTAATAGTTTTCTTAGATAATTTCATGTAAATTGTACTCAAACCTTTATGACACAAATTCTCATGTTAGTTCCTAACATTATGCTCCGTCCTCCATTTTAGTCCAAAGGTTTAACTTTTATTAAGTGACCACTGACGTATGATGTTAACTTGATGATATGGATGCCGGCACGGATTAACAACTACTCTCACTTTTAAAAAGAGTCTCCTAACTCTCATGTTTCTCGGTGTGGAATTCTCTCCTCATTTCTTCTGCAATCTCCATTTTATGAGGCCTTAGAGAATCAACGCTCATTTGAAGAATCCGACCCATGGCAAATATGAGGTGTTTTGTTTTTATTCATAATAGTGCATGGTCTGAACTATATGCAGAAACCGGTATGGTGGTTTAGTTGGCATAAACTCACTGCAGAAACACAAAACCACATATCACTTGATAATAAGCTTACAGATCTTAGAGGAGTCAAATATGAATACAACACAATTCGAGAAAGTTGCCAATCTCAACGACTCTAAATATTTCTCTATATTAAACTTACGTAAGAATCACATTTCTTCACATGAAACTCATCGTGTGTGATAATATACATAAGTATTTAAGTATTAAACTGTGAGCAAAACCATTCCTATTTGATACTAGAGTTTTACGTGTGTATTTATGGTGTGAGTAGTCTGAGTTTAATTCATCACATAAAACTAAATTATCTAAATTAAATAATTAAATACAAATCCAACAATGGCAACTTTGAACACCCAAACACTAAACATTTACTTTAAATTTATACAAAACTGATCATATTGCACAAAACTTGAAAAACACATAGCTATCTTTGTAATTGAACATATTCAACCTCTTCTTACACAAGCCAAACTCATACAACAACAACAACCACACAACTCTTTGAAAAAATAAAAACAAAACATAAACTGAAAAAATGTTGGATTAGGGTATGAGAGAGATGTCAGTAGTAAACAAATCATCAAACAAAATCTTGTACCATTTTCAGAAGGCTTGTGATAAGGTCATAAAGGGGTTGGTAGATATCAGAGATGACCAATTTGGTACCTGGATGCAATTTTTGCAAGCTCTGAGATGTGGTGTTTATCTTTTTGTTGAAGTTAAATAATATAACTTAATAATAATATAATTGAACTGCCATATAAGTTTCTACATAGAGTTCAGATCATCCACTATTTTGAGTAAACAAAGCACTTCATCTTTGCCATGGGTTGGATTCTTCGGAGGAGCTTGGATTCTCCAAGGCATCCAGCACTGAGATTACAAACGAAATGGGGAGAGAATTTCACAAAGAGAGAGATGCGGGATTTGGGAGATCCTTTTCGGAAGTGGGAGTAAGTGTTAATCTATGTTGGCATCCACATCATCAAGTTGACGTCATGCGTCAGCGGCATTTAACAAAAGTTAACCCTTTAGACTGAAGTGAAGGATGGAGCATAACGTCGAGGACTAACGTAGGGATTTCTAAAACTCAGGGACTAATGTGCTAATTTATTCATTTAATTAAATTATTTATTAAAATGTGCCTGATTATGTTTCATATGAAATTATAACTTAATGTATATCAATAATGTTTTTAAAATGGACCAATCAAATAATTGCTAAAGAGATAAATCCATGATTGTTGTTACTTGTTAGTAACAAATTATTCTGCAATCTTATCTTTCTTTATTTTTCTCTCAGTTATTCTCTCATTTGTTTTGTCATTGTTTTCCTTTTTCCTAAGCAAACAATTTTGTGAGACTCCAAATCTTTGGGTCTTTAGTGGTTCATCCATGACACAACCATCTACCAATCCACATTCCCCTATTTCATAACAAAAGCAATATTTATTATTTGATGGTTGTCAATTAGTGGACATGAGCAAGTAGTTGTATGGGTACATGTCACATAGAGGTGCACTTTGATTGTGCACTTTTCCCATTGAGGTTACGCTATAGAGAGTGAGAAAGAAAGACAAATCCTAATCCAAGAGTGCCCTATGCATGACGTCTCATTATAGCTAGATTCTTGAAGGTCTATTTAATTAGGATATGTCTCAAAAAAGGTGCGCAATTATATTCATTTTGTTGGTGTTCTAAATTGCAATATAAATTTATTATAATTCAACACATGGTATTCTAGTAATATATGCGAGGTTTGAAATCTTATATTTAATTTATAAAATTTCAACAATAATTGAGATTTGGGAATTTAAGGATTCTATTTATGAAATATGTTTTGGAATATTATATCTTAATTCCCCAATCAATCTAACATTAAATATGGTTCAAAGGATATGTTTTTGTTGAATAATATCAAATTAACATGCATGCATCCAAATATACATCCTAAAAAAACTTTTGTATTTGATTAGATTTCGATATTCCAAAAAACCTTAGAAACAATTAAGCCTTTAATGCATGAAAATTCTAAATTATTTGAAATGTTGGAGCTTTGGTGCTTATAAAGTTTAAACTTTTGCTCAAATCATATCTAATTTATGAAATTAAAGTGATTATTTGAGCCATAATCATAACAACTTAAGTGTTGTTGGAAAGTTAGGAAACTAGATGCTTATTCCTTCCTATCATAATGGGTTTGTTCTTTTCTTGTCTTTTAAGCCTTTGATTTGTTTTATTGTGAAATTGTAGTGAAAAGACGATGATTCAACCATTGTAGATGATGGTTTGTCATGTCTACAACTACAATATGTATAGTGGGAGAGGGAAGAAAACTTAAGTCAAGTTGTGATAGCAGGGCGGTAAGCTGACTTTGTCATATATATTCAGTCGATCGACTTTTTAATGCCTTGTCTGTTGGTTTCCTATAGACGTGGCAAGGTGCCTTTGTTTTTGCATAAGTGCAACTTTTGGGTTTAGAGCCCATCATTTGGATCCATGGGATTTGAAATGTCCTGATCTTTGTGTACATTTCCTTTTCACTTCATTTCATGCTTCATCATTTCCCTATTCTTTCTGATCTCTTGGTTTTCTTTGGTTTCCATGCTCAATGGGATTTTGCTTGAGTCGGATGCTCCTCGCTATCAAATTATCCTTATAGGGCTTGTGTGAGCAAAAGCCATGGGGTACCTGCAATGCCATTCAAATGCCTAAGTTAGAAAGGCGAATTGTAGCTTAAGATTATATAGAGTGAGTTCTAAACTTCTGAGAAGGGATGTCAAAAGTCCACTCATCCTCCACGTATTGTTATAAAATTGTGGACCCGTTGGTCCATTTTTCACTATTGTTCCTCAATTTGCCAAGACCGTTGTTAAATCAAGTGACTTTGCCTCTATACGAGATCCATGTAGTTGGAGTTACCCCTAAGATTCTATGTCGGTTGTTCCACCATTTGCTCTTATGACCTGGGTTGGTGGGACTTGGAATGTAGGGATCGATCCACCTTTGATGCCCAAGGTTGGGCCTAGTGATTGATGCGCCTTTCGAGTCATGGGGTCTTCTTAACGGTGATTGTGTTCATTATGGTTTTGGGTTGGTGTTTTGTTCTATTATGGTATAAGATTTAAAGTTTCTCATAGATGGCAACAATGTTCAAGGGCTATTCAAATTTTGTCAGTGTTGGGATTGTCTCGAATTTGGAAGGATAAAAATCTTATCAAGTCGGTTGGATGAGCAAGTGAAAGGAGGAAAGTTGAGAGAAGATAAAATAAGGGAATTATATATTTTCTCGTATTTGGTTCAAAAGATAAAAAAAGTGGTGAGACTCATAAAAATATTTCTTTTTCATATATAAGAAATTAGGGTGAAATTGATAAGTTTGCTAAAATGACCAATCCACTCACCTTTACCCATGCATCCACCATCATATTAGAACACTATAAAAGTCATTTGATATAATCACATTTTCTTTTCTCTCACTCTTCTTTCAAACCAACAAGAGGAGAGAAGTTTTCATATTTATCTCTTTCCCTTTTCTACCCATTCGAACAATATATAAAATCATCATATTTTCTCTTACGATTCCCTTCATTATATTCTCTTCATTATATTTCTACCAATTTTCTATCTTTTTTTTTACTCAATACATCCAAGCAAAGCATACGGGATAACACCCGTGTAGGATGAGGGGGAAATACTCTGAAATTGAAAAAAATACAAGACAACATAAGAAAATTTATGAAAAAATTGAGAATCAGGTTTTTGGATTTTCAAAATGGAAATAAGAGAAATGTTGAATAGAAATTAAATATTGGACAAATATTGTTTGAGGGTTTCAATTTTTAAATTTAAAGTATCATATTATTTATATTAAAGAAAGGACTACTCAAACACATACAGATAATTAAGTGTAATTTTATTGTTTTAATTATGTGAGAACTCATAGGAGTGGGAGCATAATCTCTATCTCTATCTCTACCCTTGGTTTTGCTATTCATAGTTTTTTGTCCCCATTTTTGTGGGAAAAAATTCATGAAATTGAGAATTGAATTTGTTTATTTTGAGAAAATATTTTCTATTTTTTATTTTTTAATTTTAATTATCAAAATATTATTAATTTTAATTATAAAAATATTATTCTGGTTTCTATTTTCAAAGTTTTATAAAGGAAACAACAAAAATAATTTTATATTAGTTTCTCTGTTTTATGTATAAAATTATAAAACATAAAATAAAATGAAAATGACAAGTAAACATTCTTTATAATTAAAACTAAAAATTATAAAAAAAAAAAAGAAAAAATGTTTTCTGAAAGTAAACACCTATAAACCTTATCAAGTATTGAAATTGTTACTAACATAAACGTTAAAATGGATTAATGCCACTTTATGTAAATGTTCAAATGGGCATTCTGTATATCCAAAAAGATAAAATGATTATCTGTAGATTTATCTTCTAGCTAAGAGATGAACCGAAAGTGAGACTAGATTTAAAGGCTGATCAAACATTCATGTTTTCCTTGGCCGTGTCCATATGCATGTGATCCTAGAGCCGTTCAGTGAACAAAGCAGGACAAATTTCTCTACGTGTATGTTTGGTTTGACATTGAAACTGGTCAAACTCAAGTTTAGATTTTTCAACGCTAAAAAAAATGCTTTATATAAATACAAGAATGATCCATCTAACTGCTAAAAGCTACATAAAAATGTAAGAAAGCAAGAAAAGTTTTTCTCATGTTCCTTATAGAGAACTTCAAAGCAGTTTGCAGTTTCCTAACTGCACTAATGTCACATTTTCATTTCTCTTCTTTCTTCTTCCCTTCGAAACTTCAATAAGCCGAGTTTCACACTTCATTATTTCCAAACTTATACATACAATAAATAACAAAAAAAAAACAAATATACAAAAAGTAAAGATGATAATGATATCAAGCAAAATTATAACACACCAGCTAATAATATGATCATCATATCAAACTCTACAAAATCTACAACTAAATACCGTTGGCCCTTACTGGGTGAAGTGAAGCACACACACAATAAAATTGTTACTTTGTTATTGTAAACAAGAGAAGCATTTTTTGTACTTCACTAAGAAGCAGTTGCAATTGGCTTTCTATTTACTTCTTGTGACTTGTGATCCCTTAGTTGAGTATCCTCATTCACCATGAAACTATGTGATATTGGAGAACTCAAGCATGACTCCAAGAGAAATGCTATCAAGTATATGCTTTAAAAAATCCTACAAGTCCCCATATTCTTTTACACACTTGTGTTGTTCTTATTGTTCTTATCCTCAAATTGAAGCTGAGAACATTCACTTTCTGGATTTTTGTCTACACAGCTGAGTATTGTATCTTCCATCAGCTCTGCTAGAATGGCTTCACCTAATTCAAAACCAACTGTTTCGGCTTCAAATCGAAGGTCCATCCATGATCCACTGTTTTCCATGTCTTTCCTAATAATTTTGTCCAATGTGTGAGGTGGGGGCAAAGGAAGAAAATAAAAGCACACTCCTTCCCAGACCTTGAGAATAACCCTTTTCATATTTGGAGTTAGCCTTATGCTAGGACTTACAAATGATACACAAGGTAAGGCCCCAAAGTAATTGCAACAAACCTCCATGAGAACTTCATTGATGCAGTCATATAGGAGCTTCTGATCATGGCAAAGCTGGTTTGATGAGAACTCTACCTGATCAAACAAGGAAGGATCTAGTATCTTGTCTGAGGAAAGGCATTTCATCAACAATTGATCTTTAGTCAATCCAGAGGCTTGCAAGACTGCTTTAATGTAGTTGTATAACAATTCACTTTCTTTGAAGCAATATTTTGCTCTATTGATTTGATTTATAGGTGAAGAATCCTGTTCTTCAAATTGAATATGTAGTGGCCGTACTGGTACTTCAACTGAAAATCATGAATGAATGTGATGCCAGATTAAAATTTATATGATAAACAAAAAGGTATGCTACTAAGTATTATGTTGACTAGTCCCTTAAAAAAAATTCCAACTTTTGCTTGTCTCTAGGTAGAGAAAAGGACAAGAAAATGAAACCAAACAAATATGTTAAAAACCATTTCTAGAGAAATTTCAGGAAAAGCATGATTTAGAGAACACCACAACCAGCATACTGTATTCTATTTATGCACTTAGTATACAGGTAGAGGCAGAAGAACTATTGGAATCAAGTTTGTGAAGATCCAGTTTTTGAAAAGAGAGTTTAAGAACATTGCTAGATAGGGCTTCAAGGCTTTAGAGAAGGAATGGTTACCAGGTTGAAGTCTGGAGTACCCAGGGCTGACATCATCCTCTGAGAATGGAGTATCAAGAACAGACACTGGACTTGGCCGCCCAGATACATCTGTAACACTTTCTATCTCTTTATTTTTCTTATTGATGGAAGAGTGAGAGGGGGATGAAAGTGGAGATGATGGTTGATTTTCTTCTGTTACATCCTGCAGGATGAACAAATGATTGTTTAGATAAAATTTTACAGATACAAAGGATCAATACACCAAAGCAAAAATCATAAAGCTACAGCATTAAACAAACCATTAATTTATGTAAAATTATAATGCAGACAGAGATAAGATACTACCTCCTTCAAACATTGTGAACAGCTTGCATTATCAGGATTTTCTGAGATGTCATAGTTTTGGTCTTCCTTTCCTGCACTGAGGCCAACTGGTTCTGAGGATGATTCCAAAACATTTATCTCTTTTACAGATTCTACATCACCTGCACATAAATTAAGAAAAGGATAAATAACAGAATATATAAAACACACACACCAAAGTTTTCCATAGCATTTATCACTTGAATCATATATTTTGGACATGATACCTTCAGTAACTATCTCATCTCTATCAGGACAGTAGTTCTCCACTCTATTGACATGACTAAGGTCATCTGAGAAATTAGGTTCTGACTTAATTTCTTGTACTTTATTGTTAGAGCTTTCATCACAAATGCTTGACTGCTTCTCTGGACTGTCTGTTTCCTTATCCAAATGACCAACAAAGGTTGCTTGCTTAGGAGACAAAGTATCCTTATTAGGCTCCCAAGTTTTATCTGAAGTGGAAAACCTTTTCTGTGCAGTCACAAAATGATGCTCCCAATCCCTTCCAGGACTGCCAAGGGGAGAAAAGTTATACTCAGGAAGAGATAGTATTCTCCCAAGGGTTTTGGAAATCTGCCTACTTGACAAGTCTATGTTCTCATCTCCATTACCTACCATCTCACAGAGATGTTTTTTAGCCTCAATATATAAGTTAGAAACCCCTTGTTTGGGATAAATACCCTTTTCATGTTCTACAATCAATTCAGGCTCTTTATTTTTACCAGTCTTGTCTCCTTTCATAACACCAGTGGTAGGTCTTGCAATTTTTTCAATGAAGAAATGGTCTTTATTAGGAGATCTCATTCCAACATTGTCTTTACCAAAGGATTTGCTGCTAAGCCCCTTTTTTTGACATTCAGCAGGGTGCTTTCTTGAGATCCTTTCAAGGTTTCCATGCTTCTCCCTTCCCATAGCATGCTTTAATTTCTTTTTTATCTCTGTAAGAGAGAAATGTGAACTACCTCTAACAGAAGGACCATTGTATTTGACAGTATCATGAGAACCTATGGATGAGGCAAGGTTGTTTCCAGTTTCAGAATTTTGGAAGCCCACAGAACCAGGCTTCAGAATAACAATTCTATTTGAAAAGTCAGTATTCCCATTTTCATTTGTTGAACTTTTTGATTGAGACTTCACCTTTTTCCTGAAAAAGTTATGCTTTTTGTGGTTGACAATCTCCCTAGTTTGTTCCAGATTGTCATGATCTTGTTCGGAGAAGTTGGAACCAGTAACATACCTATGTTCTTTGTCATTTGCCCCCTGAGAATTCCCAAATTCTTGAACACATTTCAATATAAATGAATTTGGGTTTTGTAGAAAAGTAAGAAACAATTCCTTATCTGAACTTAAAAGCTGAAGTGCTTCCACTAATTCATGGGAGCTAAGGAATTTTCTAGCTTCTGCCAGATCTTTGCCATTCAATATCATTTGATTCACAAATTCACGAATTGCATCTCTTGCATTGTCTTCAGAAATAGCATGCTTCTGGTTTGATTCTGCATGGACTTCTGCTTCTCCATCATTGTTTTGCATCATGGAACAAACACTTTTGAGATGACAAAACTCTTCAATTATCTTATCCAGATCAAGATTATCTTTGGATTGCTTCCTTGAGTGCTGATGATGTGAGATTTCAGAGTTCAAGGTTGCATCCAATTTTGAATCATTGGTAATATCACGATTTCTCTCACAAGATTTCTTTTTCCTCTTGGAGTCTAACTTCTGTAGCACTTCGCGCCTTAATCTGGAATCCTTTGATTCCACTTCAGCATTATTTGTATCTTCCATTGCATTTTGGTCAGTGAACATCTCTTCTTCTATGAGTTTCTTCACACTAGGCTTGTTAGCAGTAGTTCTCACTGTTGACCTTTTACTCTCTCCATTGTCCTGAAACATTCATGATACAGTTATACTTATATCAATAAATGCAAAGGCATCCTCTTAGAAGATAACTTAATTTTACTAATGTCCTAGAAGTTTATAAACTTTCATTTTTTTAGTTTCAAATTCAAGAGTTGCATAAGATGGACAGACTTACAAAACTGCCTTGACAAACTTCATCCATATTGCTTAACATCTCAATCTTGTTCTTAGAATGTACAGCACCTGTAAGATTAAAAAAAATACAAAATTCAATAATTAATATTAATTCCTTTTTTTTAATCCAGTGCAGCTGCACCACAAGTTATTCCACATCCATTATAAACAAGGAAAGAATATTTTGATGGAAGAGTTTAACTTGAAAACATCACAGAAAATTACTTGACTTGCAAACATCAGTCACTGCACCATTACTCAGTTCTACTCATTTTGTTATTTATTTAGCATATAGAAAGTCCTGATAGATAATATAGATTTTCACATGAACATAGTTGTCAGTTTTGTACAAATCTAGATATTAATCACAGTTCTTACCAACTGCATGCTTGCTGCTTCGCCTCTTATCCGCAATCAACTTCCTAGTAGAGTGGCCATGGCGAAAATCAAACATACTAATAAAACCCCACATACAGCCTGATTTATCTCTCTCATACCGCACAGGGCGTCTTTGGGACTTCTTTGCCATGATGATTGGACACAGTTAACTTCTTGCTTTCCTCTTTTCCTTTCCCTAAGGTAGTCTTGACCACCTTATATTGCCTATAGCCATCCAAAACACTTCAGAGGTAAGATTGTGCAACCTGATAGATTAACAAACACATTAAGTAAATAAATGTAAATAAAAGTGAACAAAACACCCATCATCACTCCCTCTAGTGCCCCCAAACCATTGTTCATGCATAACACCCTAACAATGGATAAAAGATGCATTAATATATGCACATCAAACTAAATCTCTTTGCTAACATGTTTATTAAATCAACTTGTGCAGAGAGCCTTGTTCATGCTGACTACTGAGAGGATTTAAACTTATTAGTCACACAGTGAACAATCATAGGAAAATGAGATTTAGTGGCTACCAAATTAAGAAATGTAACAAGAACTGAACAGCTTGGTGGATTATGTTAGATGATTATCAATCTAAGTTATGTAATGAGAACTGAACAATCATAGGAAAATGAGATTGCTTAAACTGTGTACCTCCTATTCTGAGTCTTTTTGACTCAACATGGCAAAGGAATCAAAGACAAATATGCAGCCTGATGAGTTCACTGAAGAAGCATCTAGGAATTCCAATTTCAGTCCACCAAGTTTCCCAACTGAGTGAAGCTAACGGTGTTTTAGCTTCCTTTGGAGGGGAAGGTATCAATGCCTTGTTCCTATAGGCCTTAACTATCTGAATTCTGAAGTTCCACAGAGAAAGCTGAAAATACCAGTTATCTACTCTTCTGTAAAAGGAACATGCCAATTAAGCAAATTGTAAAGCTTCAGCTTTTATAATTGACAACAAGCCACAGACTCACAGCTCATTGATTCCCCTTTTCTTCCAATGAATTAAAAATATAGTCAATGATCAAACGTGATGAAAAAGTTTGATAACCACATCAAAAGCTTCAGAATTCAGACACACCAAAAAGCTTATATCTTAAACAATGTCAAATTACTCAAATCCAAATTCCAAAACCACCAATTCAAGCAGAATTCCATTACTTCTGTACAACTGAATCCATGGCTGCAACAGATGATGCATTTATCTATTCTTCTCCTTCAACAATTCAGCCACTGAAACAACAAAGCATGGAACATCCAAATTCCAATTAGCAGTAGCACCCCATGTGTCCTGGAAGAGTCTCTAACAAATTCTCACCCACCTGTAATCTCAAACTCCTATACATAATTCTCTCTGAAGTTACATTACGCCATAAAATCCAAGATGAACCATGAGAATTGAAGACTCTCTCAATCTCAATTTCACCAGCATTCAATTCTCCTCACTTTGAGACTCAAAAGAACCAGATGAAAAACTCTTAATGAAAAACCACCACATTCTTTCAGAAGAATATTGGCAGCAAAATTTCATTTTACCACAAAAAAAATCAAGTCTTTTGGTACTGGGCATCTCTTTGACAGCAAAAAAGAGAAGAAAATGGAAATCTAGCACCGACCCATGATTTGTTAAGGCATAATTCAGATAGGGGCAGGCATTGAATAGTGAGAAAAAGTGGAAAGAAAGAGAATTGGTGGTGAAGGGTTGTGGGAAGGAAAGTGAAAGTTGAGAGCTTTACGATTACAATTACAATGTTGTTGTTGGGTGACACGAAGAGAAGAATAGTACATGATAGTTGAGGATAGCTAGATAGAGGGTCCCACACAAAGAGAGTTTTTGTTATAAGGAAGAAAAGTTTGGGATGCGTCCATTTTCTTTTCTGTGCAGTTTTTCAGTATTCAAAGTTGAAAACCCATCATCGAAGTCACCACCAAAAATGCCAATGGAAGGAAATGGGAAGAAGATTGACGTGTACGCCACCTTTGAACAGGAAAGAAAGATAAGCTTTTTACGCGTTACGAATTGAATTGTATTATACAAAACAAAATGAAATGAAGTGATTAAATGGATACATGTAATCATATCATGTCATGTACGCATGTATATGTGTTAATTAAAAAATTAACTGTTAAATATAAAATTAAAAATTATCATGTCTTGTCCACATGTATATATGTTTAGTTTGTTAAAGAAAGAATATATATATATATATATATATATAAATAAATTACATCACATGATACAGATGTTTCAACTTTATGGATTTGATCTGACTGTGGTTCTCCAAAGTTAAATGATAGAATTATTATTATTGATTGACAAATTAATAAATAAAATTATGATAAAATAGTACAGTACATAATAAATTATAAAATTAATTTTATTTATTTTTAATAAATTAAACCTTATATTTTAAAGTATATTTTTTATTTTAGAGGAGTGGAATCAAAATTCTAAATAATTCACTTATAAGAACAAAATTATACTTTGAAAGTAAACGTGTCATTGTATTTTTTTTTTAGTTTAAATACCTATATAAAAACTTTCAAAATTAGCAATATGATTATTTCTAGAAAAAATTTTATAACTATCAACATAATATTTTCAATATTTTTTTGATCATCTAAATTTTATATTATTTTACCTGGTGTGTTGTTATATAATAGTACTATGTATTACATTTGTATTTCAGTTAAAAATTAAATGATGACTTCATATATTATGATGTCAATCTTTAAAGAATTAAAAAGTATATTACAATATAAAATAAAATTGATTAACATTTAACAGAAAATATAATAATTGTTTTTCATTCTTTTTTGTTATTTTGAAGACCATACAAAAATATTTGCGATTTATTTTCAATTTCAAACAAAATTCTAATAATTAATTTGTTATAAAATATCATGTATACCAATTACCAGAAGATAATGTTGTATAACATGAGAGGGGTTGCCTAAATTGTCCTGCATGTAGAGTATAGTTTTGTGCATTATTTTGCTTTTGGGGTCTCACTCTTCCTCCACTCCTCACACTATGATTAATTCACTCTTTGAGGAAGACAAGATGAAAAGTAAGTAATTCATTTTCAGATTTTTTTTGTTAATTAAATAGAGTTGAGTCATATTCCAATATTTTATTCTGACTCTCAAAAATGACATTTTAATAATTTCAAAGGTGGAAGTTTTACACTATTACTATTGATATCAATGATCATGTTAATATATAATTGTCAAATAAATCATATATTGTATCAAATTTATTCATTTTGTATTACTTTTAATTGCAAAAAAAAAGTAAATAAAATCATGTTTAAATAAAAGCATATTATAAAAGCTTTTCTGATACCTACCTAACGAATAACAAATAATCCTGTGTAAAAGCTTTTCTTTGTAGTCAACAATTTTTTGGTGAGGTAGGAAACGAGGAATGAAAGACAGACAGATAAAGAAACAAGGCTATCTAACAGTAAAATCTCCCATCTCTGTAGTCAACATATTTGAATGTTAATATTTTTCTATCTCTCTTTTGGATAATCCGAAGAATTAGGATATTAATTATAATTAATATTTTTTTATAAAATTCTTTTCAGGTGAACTTTTATACCTAAAGTGAGCAAATAATGTTATATATAATATATCCCTCGTTAATTTAATTTAAAGTATGCCATGATCTCAATTCATTAAAATTTAAAAGTAAATGCATCTTAACTTACTCACTTCATAAAAAAAAAAATCATTTAGAGATTTTGCTTTTATATTTCCGTTTGTACATTTTTTTTATGGGTATGTGAAATATGCATCCGTGGAAAATGGGTGTAACCTTGTACTTGTTTTCTACCGGCTATAAAAAGTCATTTAATCAAATAGTCCATATTTTAGGATTAATAATTTATGTAAGCAAGAAATGTTTTATTTTGCAAGTCAATAACATCGACAAAAAAAATTGGAATTAATAGAAATATGATGAACCGGTGTTCCATTCTTTATGTTGTAGTCAGTCTTATTGACAACTCAACTGCTCCCTTCAAGCCCAGGGTGTTTTTTTAAGGGGACCAAATTAACAAAATAATGGATAGCTAGTTTTTCATTTGTAGCAAGTTTTTAAAAAAAAAACATTTTGGCCCGAGGGGAGCAGTTGAGTTGCCAATAAAGCTGACTACAACATAAAGAAGAGAACATGAGTTCACCGTATCTCTGCTCCAATTTTTTTGTCAATGTTCCTCCAGATTATTTGTTGTTGTTATTTTGGTGTATAGAGAAATTTTTCTCTTTACAATTGACTGTTTTTTTTTTCTACAAGTATAGGTTGAACAAAGTCCCAGAGGTGGAAATTTCGGTGAGGTGGATAAAAGTTGACTTGCAAAATAAAAGATTTCTTGCTTACATGAATTGTTAATCCTAAAATATACATGAGCTATTTGATTAAATGTCTTCCTACAATCGGGAAAAAAAGTGCAAAGTTGCACTCATTTTTCATGGGTGCATATTAGACAGACCCATTTTTTGTATATATATTTTTCAATATAATGATGATTATGAAATTTAAATTTATAGCCCTAGGTCAAACCTTATTTTAATTATTTATATTTTATAAAAATTTATTAGATGATATTGTAAGTGTGATTCAAGTAGTACGCATTTTATTTCCCTTAAATAAGACACTATAATGTAAATGTTCCTTACTTGAATTAAATTGTTTTTCGTAAAGGATAAACATGGCTCAAAAAAATAATATCGTTAAGTGTCCAATATTCACTAGTATTAGGAAAACATATCTTATTAAGATGTACATAGTTCACAAATTCAAATCATCACTTTTCTTCTTAAGACTATCCCTTAAATTGGGACACGATCCATTATCCTAAAATTTTTGTTAAAAAAATAATTTAATGACTATCCTTTTTTTAATATTGTATCCTCTTTGTTCCATTTTATTTGATGTTTTAACAAAAAAAAAATTGTCCCATTTTAATTGTCATTTTATAATATTGATACACCATCACCATTATTAATTAATTAATATGTATCTCTTAAAGAATATGTTTTTAATATAAGAATCAAGGGGTATAATAGAAAATTAGTTAATTCTTTTTATGAAACTTAAAACATTAATGACGTTTCTTAATTACTGCGCCACAACCTTAAACATCAAATAAAATGGGACGGAGGGATTAATATATAAAACATTTTTACATTTTCCTAAACTATATAACAATAAGTACATGATAAAATCTCTCCTCTCTTTATGAAGCTTTTCTTAGCCAAAAGAAATCTATTTATTATAATCTTCTATGGCTTGAAGGAAGTAATAGTTAATTTCTAATTAATTATTAATTTATAATTAAAAAATGAAAGCGTAAGGGAAGCTTCGTTGATCAAACCACTTTACCGTAAACATTTTCTTTTTGACCCAATAACTTTCTTGTTCACTATTATTACGGTGATAATGATCATGGAGACATGGAGTTTTGAAATTCGAATAACATAATAAGAAAGCCTTCAAAGCAAAACTTAATAATAAGGTTGCTTTGTTTATTGGTTTCGAAATTCATTGCCGCGTTCATAATATTGAATCATCATCATGTACCAAATTTAAAAGAACGATATCCTTGTCTTCAAGTTCAGCCAAGCGTTCTATATTAATATTCTATCAATTTTACAATATGTCATGAATTGCTAGTTACTGTTTTTGGCACACAACACAATAATGTGTTAACACCGTAAGAACGCGTTGATTTAGACGCGGAAACGTAGTGACGGCCATGAGTCGTCGCTATTAGTGACAGTTGTGTCATTATAATATTAAATGCGCAGCTCAATACAATTAATACTTAGTGACGGCCTGACCGTCGCTACACTTAAAAATTAATTATTTTTTTTAAATATTAAAATTAAGCATAACGACGACCTTAAATTTTGGCACGACTGAGCAATTTTTAACGTAGCGACGGTCAGGTCGTCGCTACGTTAAATTATGATATGCGCTAAAACCTTCCCCCCTCCCCTCTTCTTTCTTCTTCCTCCACATTCCTCCCCCTCCCCCTCCTTTCCTCCTCTCCGTTCAATCCCTCTCTCCCCCCTCTCCCTTTCATTTTCAAAATCTCTCCAATTAAACACTCCCCCTCCTCATAGGTTCGTTTTAAACCAATCAGAATCTGAATCAGTTGCTCGTAGGTCCCTTTGCACTAGGGATGTCAAAAAAATCTGCACCCGTGGATATACCCGTAATGGGTACCCGTATATTTATATAATGAGTGGGAATGAATATTATACTACCCGCCCCGCGAGTACCCGCATACTCATTAAAACATATTTTTCTATTAAATATATCTGAATATTAGGATTTTTTAGTATTTTATGATGAGATATAATTTATTTTATATTATTTTATGATGATATTTTTAATATATTAACACGTAATGGTATTATATAAATATTATTTATATATATAGTATGATATTATAATATATTAAATAACATTTCCTCTCTTTCTTCTTATAAAATTTAAATTATTAAATATTAATGGATACCCGTAAATACCCACGGATACCCGTTACACGCATGGGTACCCGCTAATTTTAATGGGTATATATACGGGTAGGCACTACCCGCCCCCGCCCCGCCCCGCCCCGCCTCGTTGACATCCCTACTTTGCACCTCTTGCCCTCTTTCTTCTCCGGCGTCGCAACCAGTAAGGTTTACAATTTTAATTAGTTTATTAGTAATAAATAGTTTATTAGTTTTGTTAGTTTATTAATATGATATAGGTATTAGTTTATTAGTTTATTAATAATCAATAGTTTATTAGTTTTATTAGTTTATTAATTTGATATAGGTATTAGTTTATAAGTTTAATTGTTATACACTATCAGTGTAAAAAAATTTTACACAAACATCCAATGGTGTGTTGTCACATCATTTAACGAATATGACACCTCATGCACTATTAAATTCATTAAAATAAAGTGGCAACGCATCATTGCATGTCTGTGTAAAACTCTTTTACACTGACAGTATATAATTATTAAATTCTTAGTTTATTAGTTTTAAACATTGTTTTAGTAGATATGTTATTTATTAGTTTATTAATAATCAATAATTTATTAGTTTATTAATGTGATATAGATATGTTGTTTAATTTATTTAATGTGATATATTTATAGGTATGCTATTTAATATAATTCACTACAAGAAATATTTTATATAGATTATAAGTAATTAGTAATCAGTAATTATTTAATTTATATAAATTAGAATTGTTTAATTTATACAATTGTTTAATTTATATAATTTATATATAGTTTATAGATGTGTTTTTTAATATTTAATTTAAACCTATTAAAATTAGGGAAAATGTCTTGTATGCGTGGTAGGGGTGGACAAACGGCCCCACCTATTAGAGGGAGGTCCATCCCTCCGGGCGAGTTGGCTGCACAAGTGGATCGCGCCCATCGGGAGAGGACCATCCCCTCTAACCCTTATCAGCTGCGGGATCTGCCATCTACTTCAGCGCCTGCGGTGGCCCACCTCCAGTCTTCTTCTTCCTCCCCTGAAGCTACTGATATACCTGCTACAACTGACCCGCCACCATTCGACGGAATGAGGTTCATGCATGCCGACACCGAGGTGGACTTTGAGCACGCTTAGGCTAAGATGGATGAGGACGTTGACCCTGAGTCTGATACGAAGCCAGTTCGGTTCCAGGGTGCCAGCTCCAGCCGACCTCATGAGGTAGACTCTCATGGTAGGGTTATTATCCGACCATTTGGCAAGGGGTGAGTTTGTTTTTTTACTTCATTTGAATTGATAATATTGAATCTTTAATTGTTTTAACAGTTAATATTACATTTGTTTATTTTGCAGTTAGGTGCCTAACAACCTACCCATCGCAACCATTGGTCATGCGATTCGTTCACAATTCGGGGTCCTCACTACCTATGGGAGGTCACCCTCGCAGGATGTACGAGACAAGTGGTGGGCCGAGTTTACGATAAGTAAAAACCCTAAACACTTTATATTTTTTTCCTTGAGTTATGTCATGTTCTAATAACTTACCTTTTTTTTCAGAGCAAAGTTACTTGGGACCCTTCTGATGATGCCCAAATCAAGAAGGTATACGAGCAGAGGATTGCTCGTCACCTTCGAGATATGATGAACAAGGCCCGGAGGGCTGGGAGGAGGCCCCACTTGGTGTGGTGAGGAGGCCTGGGAGGGTCTTTTGGCCTATTGGGCTTCTGATGAATTCAGGGGGAAGTCCGCTCGTAACAAGAGCAATCGAGCTTCTCAACGCGGGGAGCAGTCCACACCACGGGTCGCAGGACCCACCATGAGGTGGCGTTGGATATGGTATGTATAAACAAATACTCTTCTGTATTATTTTTGTATTTGTTATTAAAATAATTAATTTGTGTTCTTATTATGTGTAGGCTCGATAGCTTGGGCGGGAGGTAGAGCCCAATGAGTTTTTTGTGGTCACCCACATAAAAAAGGGTGGTGGCTGGGTAGATGGCCGAGCGCGGTCCACCTATGTAAGTCCAAGTTTGTGCTTGTCAGTGTTTTTTTTATATATAATTTCAAATATTTGCGATTGAATATATAACTAACTAATTATACATTTACCTATACTCAACAGACAAATTACCAGGACCGCTTGAGGGAGGTGGAGTCACAGATGAGGGGCAACTCCAGCTTTGATGGCTCCACCAAGCTACAGATCTGAAAGGATGTCGCGGGTGGCAAGACCCGAGGCCGCTGTTATGGCACCGAGGACTTGTCAACCAACCTTCGTCCAGGTGTGACCGGCCTCACTCAAGAGTCTCGGGCTAATACCAGCGGGAGTGACGGGTCCGGGTCACGATATTCGACGCCAAGAAATCATTGAAGCAAGGGAGCAGGCTAGTCGGGCTGAAGCGAAGGTTGCACAGTTGGAGGAGGACTTCACACAACTCCGACAACAGATGCACTAGTTGCTGGAGGCTCAGGCTGCTCAGGCTCAACCGCACCCCCACTACGATGACACCCTGGATGAACAGTCGTTGGATGAGGATGAGGATCGTTCCCCGACACAACACCAGCGTTGTCGTTGTCGCCATTGATTTTTTTACTATTTTTTATACTTTTATTGTATTATGCTTGAACAATCTTTGTGTGTGTATATATATATATATATTAAATATATATTTTCCTCTATCAGTGTGTTTATATATTATTTTGTATATTTTTTTATATTCTTAAAATTAAAAAATATTAAAATAAAATAAATAATAATAAATTTAAATAAAAAAATATCTTTAGCGACAGTCATGGCCTTCACTATATAAAAAAATTAAAAAATAACAATAATACGCAGCGATGGCCATGACCTTAATGACGGCTTGGTCGTCTCTACATAGCAACGACCTATTTTATTTGTAGCTACTGCATTAACAACGAGCCTTTAGCGACGTTCGTACATAGAATGGTTTTTCACCGTCACTAAAAGTCGAATTTATTATAGAAACGTAATAACATGTTTAATTTATACTTTTGGGTCAACATTATTTTTAATAGCATTGACTCATAAATATTTAGTTATTAGATCTAAGTTTGTAACATGTTTTATATCAAACATAAGAGTTCCTTTAATTATACATTATCTAATTGTTAACTGAGTTATTGATGAGATGCTGGCTTTTTTTCCCCTTGTTATGTTTGGGATAGTTTTACATCATAAAGTGAACCAAGTTTATGGAACAAATTTTTGGTTTAATTTGAAAAATGGAATTTGAAGTCAATTATTTTATTGTTTGAATTAAAGCTTTTTTTTTCATTTTCACCTCAATTTTGGGATAACATAATAAAATATAATAATAATAGGTCTAAACAATATTGATACCGAATAATTGATAACATCAAAATGTACTGTATTAATTTATATTATTAGGCTGTATTTTGCACCCATTTCCTAATTGTTCCTAGTGTTACTCCACATTGCACCCGTTTCCTAATTGTTCCTAGTTTTTCTCATGATTATGATATCACATAGCAGTAAATGTAGAAGTTTCTCTTTGGATTAAAAAATTGCTTCTGCTGCAGAAGCATCTATCTATTGGTACAAAATTACATAGTAGGACACAGATTTTTATCGGTTTCATTGTTTCTACGAGGCATGCAAATTACTTTTGGGACGCCAATGCTTTTTCAACGAAGCATGTGAGGAGCAATTGGGCCTAAAAATAGTTGACTTGGGCCCCCACCGAATGAAAGCGGTTGGGCCCACTTCTATTTTGTTTTTTTCGCTCTCATCAACTCGGATGATGGATGGTGATATATTGTCTTGTCCATTCCATTGACATGACTCTGTCTGTGTGAGACAAAACGTGTGCACCCTTCACACACTTGTTGTTGCGGTGGCACTTCAATTCATTTCTATTTAGCAAAGAGCCATGGTTTTCATAATAACAATACAAATAAATGAAAAAAAAGGGTGCAATTTATGTTCCTTCATTATCATAGTTAATTTATGTGATACGTACATTCAAGGATATTAATAATGGATGAAATTAATAACATCATACCAAGAAGAGAAGCAATCAATTCTGTGTCACTTGTATCAAAGTTGTGGAATCTATTGGAGCCATCGATGTGGTACTAAACTTATTTTGTGTAGAGAGAACAAAAGCTCTCAGTGTCACCCCCTTCGGCTTTGGGAGTTGGACCACATATCTGGAATCTAATTCTGAATTTACTAGACACACACACACACACACATATATATATATATATATTATATACAATGGCTAAAGAGATGCATAGGGTGGGATATCATGTTCCTTTTTAAGATATAAAGAGGTAAAAAATTAGTGAATTAGCGCCAAAAAAATCTATTAAAAAAATGGTGTGTGTTTGGGGGGGGGGGGGTCCCCTTCAATATCACTCTCCCAATCTTTATAATTGTTAGACTAATCCATTTCAATATGAAAATTCAAAAAGCCCTCCTAACAAATAGTATCTTCAAGGCTTGAACTTTTGTCATCTAAATAACTAAATAAGTATAGATCATTTCCATATCCTCTTTGTTTATACCATTTTTTATATATCTCTTCAATAAGCATCTCATAAAAAAAAATTCTCTTTCTTCAAAATTAATATTCTCTCTCTTAATTGTTAACATTTTTCATTGAGATATTATATTTTTATTAAAAAGAAGTAAAACCGAAATAAGGGGCATGTGATTTCAACCCACATGCCTAACCCCTCGTGGGTACAGATCTTTCTGCATATATAATCGTGGATTCAAATAATGCTTCTCTCTGTCCCTCACACACAATCACTGTGTGCAAAGGGGTTTGAGCTAGCATGGCAGCCACATTGCCTTTACCCTCAAGGCATTCAATATAATTAAAGGTAAGTGGGGTGGATGCACATGTTGAGGACCACGAAGCTCTTACTCCTAATGTAATCATTCATATATACCACAGCTTTTAAATATCACATGCAAATAGAGATATGGAGCCATTTTGCATTTCACCTCATGCATCTTGAATATGAAGCAAAAAAAATTAATCGGCTCAGAAAATGACCATGGTTGCATCATGGGATTAAGGAGATAAAAAATATTATAATAATTAAGGGTCCGTTTAGGATGGTTTTCACTTTCCAGTTTTGAAAATTTTAAAAATCAAAACCAGTTTTCAATTTCGAAAATTTTAAAACTAAAAATCAGTTTTCAGTTTCAGTTTTATGGTTTTCAATTTCATTTTTTTAATATCGGTTTTCAGTTCTATGCATTACAGGAATAATTCTCTCTCCTCTCTCTCTCATTCGTTCATCTCTCCTCTCTCCTTTGTTTCTCTCTTGTCTCTCTCCACTATTTCTCTCTCCTCTCTATCTCTCCTCTTTCCCATATTTCTCTATTGTCTCTCTCTCCTCGTTTTCTCTCCTATTTCTCTCTCCTCTATTTCTCTTTCTCTCTCCTCGCTCTCTTATTTCTCTCTCCTCCTCTGTTCCTCTTACTGTTTCTCTCTCCTCTCTCCTTGTTTCTCTGATTATTTATCTACAGAGGAGAGAGAAACAGAGGAAGAGATAGGAGAGTAGGAGGAGAGAAAACAGAGGAGAAGAGAGAGGGGAGAGATAAAACAGAGGGAGAGAGTAAATAGGAGAGAAATAGAGGGAGATGAGAGAGAAACAGGAGAGAAACAAAGAGGAGAGAGGAGGAGAAATAGGAGAGTAGAAACAGAGGAGGGAGAACACAGGAGAGAGAAATAGAGAGAGTAGTGAGGAGTGAGAAACAGATGAGAGAGAGGAGTGAGGAGTGAGAAACAGATGAGAGAGAGGAGAGATAACAGGAGAGAAATAGAGGAGAGAGAATGAAAAGAATGAAACAGAAAACACAAAACATAAAACATTTTTTTTAAAGTAAGGGGAATTGGTTTTGAAACTTGTGTAAAACCATTTTAACCTCATTTTAATCCTACACGTTTTGTTTTCAAATTTGGATTTCGAAACTAAAAATTGAAAATTGACAACCACCCCAAATGACACCTAACTAATTGGATGTTTAATTTCTAGTGACACTTATAACATGTTTGGAGCACTTCCAAAGTGGCTTTTGAGGAGGTAAATTTGATTTAGGAATAAATGAAATGTTTGATTATTATAATTCAAAATTAATTTTGCTCTTAATAACTAGAAATGATAAAATGTACTGTTTGCCTTATATTAAAAGTTTTATGTTTTTAAAATAAAATTACTTCACTTTAAACTCAATTTTAAATAAAATCATTTCACAGTATTATTAAATTCATTTAAAAAATAATAGTAACAGTCACCCAAATGAACACTTATATATTTAAATAAAATATCCATTTCACTATTATTACTCTCCAGCTTTTTCTTCCTCTCTTTATATATTTATTTGGTGGTTGAGGGTGCCTTCGGTCAAATCAAGATTTTATATATATGAAAAAGGTCATAACTTGCACAATTGTTAATCTTTCTTTGTACTTGGGTTCGTGTTGTGTCGATCTAAAAGGATGATTATATGGTAATTAATTGTATTTCGCGGTTTATAATTGTACTTTCTTCCTTGAATTTTCTCATTCATAGCTACGAATCGACGTTAAGGTTGAAAAGTTCAGATATTTGTTTGAAGTTAGGCCATTTATAAAGATAGATTTATCTATTATTAGAACTGAAAATTTCTTATATTATGTGAAACTCGTAATGGAGTTAATTTAATACTCCTCCTTGTCCAACCTGTGCACCTTTACTTTTTTTTTACTAATGATAATAGTGGGTAGGCTAACTCCAACTACTGGCTTTTTAAGCATTGGATGCCCCATCTTTTCTACCCTCCGTGTCTTAGAAAGTTCTCTCAATATGCTACATATATATCTAGAAAAAAAAAAAAAAGCAAAGTTGTAATGTACTGTGGGGAAAGATGAATCTATTATATTTTATATACAAACGGTTAGGTTAGATAGCCAACTAAGGTAGTAAAATCATCTGTGTGTGAAAGGGGAAAATGGAGTAGATTCACCACTAAGAACATGTTTGATTTAAAGTTAAAACGTGATAAATTTATGTTTTAAACATTAAAAATAACCAAAGAGTTGTGGCTCAGCTGTCAACTCAGACTGAGATTGTGGGAAGAACTCCCAGGTTCGATTTCCACTAAACACATTCTTTGGGAGGGGTGAGGAGCTGGACTTTGACTAAGCCCCGAATAGGATACCTATGGTTTACACAAAAAAAACACTAAAAATAATTGTGTTAGGGAGTCTAAACTTGAGTTTGACAATTTCAACACCAAACTAAAACATACTAAATAATTTTTTTAATATAAAAATATCTCTAAAACAACCAAACAAAAATTTAAAATTGAAATCAAGAAGATAATTAACACTGGACCTTTTCATATATAAATTAATCCTACATCGCTGAAGACCAATTATATGCCTCGGATCGGATATTATCATTTGACAATTAAAAACACAAAATGACATTGATATCAAAATTCCACAACAAGACAACATAGCTGCCATCAAAGGGGGATATAAACAAAGTCTTGTGCACTAAACAATATTCTAGCAACTATATATAATCATTTTACAAGAATAGATAATGTGAAGAATCTTTATTTATTTATTAATTTATCCAATCGGAGTACTTCATCCAATTTCTTTTTTTGTTTAAAAGGACGGAGATTAAAATTAATTTTCCTTATTGCATCAGGTGCTGACACACTCGAATTCTTTAGAACAATTTTCTTCCTTGTCTCTCTCTTATGTCGTCATTTATATTTTCTAAGATGACAATTATCAATCCAACTGGAAAAGAATAAAGTGCTATGGGTACATATGTTGATTTTAGTATTTCAACGCCGACACATATCTCAGATACTTTATTTTAATGTCTAGCGTATTGTTATTCCATTTTTTTCTTAAAAAAAATTGAGTTACTTCTATGCGATTTCATACGAGCTAGCTTCAAGCAATGTTTATAAGATTGAAAAAATGTGAAATTAAATAATTTCACAATGAAAGAGCAATATTGAAGAATTTTCACACGATATTTTAAGCCACTAAAAAGTTAAAAAAGAAAATATAAACACCGTGGGATGTTCCAGTCCAGTTGCTTGCTTTCATATTTGGCCAAAGACCATAGTTGTATTGAGTGACGTCCTATTGTCCTCTCTAGTGGAACCCACCCACGTCGGTTTATGAATGAAGTATAGAGTACTCCACTTACCCTCCTAGAGGCTAGAGGAGAGGTTGGTCTCCCAAAAAGCAGCTAGTGCCCTACTTGGATAGGAGCGTTCAACCAACAACAAATTACGATTAGTAATGAAAAACTACCTCACCATTATAAACAATCAGGCTTAGGTGAAGCTCATGCTCATCTGCTTCATATCATACTTCACATGTCAAAATGAAAGCATAAAGATTATGTAATTGATTATTAGATGGGTAGTGATGAGATGATGTCGACCTATGGCGTTATTATAGTAACAATTATCGATCATTAATTTCTCACTTTGGCTAACGTACTCGAATAATCATTTAGCATGGAAATGTATGGGTGCTTCTGGGTTTAAACAGCCCATGCACCTACTTGGATGGGCTTGGATTTGATTTGGTTAAGAAATACTCTAACCCACTAAGTATCATTGTTTATTTGTGTCCAATCCCTACCACTTCCAAATTTCCGCCGACACAAGGCTCAATGTAGGCCTAAGAATTTAGGGGCAGGAGACCCAATTTTGCAACGGATAGTACAATGCTTTCTGCTTTAAAAAAGGCCAATGATGTAAACCAAAAAAAGTGCAAATGATGCACTGAATAATTTCTTCTTTTTTTAAATCAATCAATCGTTATATACAAATTGAGTCCCACCCTAAAATTAAATGTAAGGTTTTCTTTTCATAATTTATTCTTCTTATGTATCACATGAATTTTTTTATGCACTTAATAACTATATACTCTTAGTTACGTAAAAAAAAACTATATACTCTTAGTATAAATTCTTTTACACTATTATCCATGGACAAAGCTAACATGGGACAATGGGCCATGATCCCCTCATTTATTTTTTTTTCTTTTTTCAATATATATATATATATATAAATATAATTGGGTAAAATTATATAATAAAAACCTAATTAAAAGGAGATATAAATCATATTTGATAAAAATTAGTTGATAAATTAACTAGTAGCTAATAAGTTAACTTATTGAATTAGAAATATTTGGTTTAAATAATTTATTGATATAAAAATGACATAAAATGATATATTTACATAAGTATTATTATATAAATACTATATTTATTATGAGTTTTTACTTTAATTTACTATTTTATATTTGGTTTGGTTTTTAATTTTTATTATATTATTATATATAAAATAATAAATTGTATATGTGATGGGTTGGCTGATTGGAAAAAATTGTAGTTGGTCCCTTGCTGTGCGTACTAAAACTACATAGAACAAAAAAAAACTATGTAAACATTCAGTAAATTATAATATCTCGCAATCAAAATACAAAAAACGAACAATTGTCTACTGAAGGAAATGCACCACACAAAATTGATAAAGAAACTTGAGATAAATTTTTGGGCCCTGAGGAGGGAGGGGGAGAGGGTGTTCCTTCTGCATATGAAAGCATCAAACAGCACCTGCACGACCAAGAAAGTGGCATTAAAATGACATCGGATTTTGCTTGTTAAGCGTTACTGTTATTGAATTGAAAGCATAGCCTGTGATCGGGGCGTCACAAAATTGCATAATTAGTACAGTAGGCTTTAGGTTCTTTCGTTCGAATAAATAATAATTGAAACCGTTCACTCAAATTTAAGCAAAAAAAAAAACTTGATAGAATGCACTCGCGTACTTTTAAGAGAGATTAGTTTTTAAAGAACCTTTGATATTGGCAGACAGTATGATACATGGTACATGGATGTTTTTTTCATGAGAGAAAAGCGAAAAGTGTGATGCATGGAATTTGGAGTTGGAAGAGTTACCTTCAATAGATGGTTATGGTATTACGATACTTCCTCTTGCGCCTCCTTGCTTTCTGTAAAATCCGCTCGGTTTCTTCCTCTTCTTCCTTGGTCAAACTTCCGAACAAGTCTTCTCCATGGAAACACAAATTTTGAGTAGTTATTATTTCTATTCAGATAATGAAAACTTATAATTAAGACATTTGTAAACAATTAAATTAAACTCATATAATACCGGTAATAATTTAAAGCAGATCAATGAGTACATATCGTGCTTTGGTAAATCATTAACATAATAAGTGATAACTCTATACAATGTAAACACATTTCCATAATTAATTCTATTTTAAGCATAATTATGTAGTACTGGTTTGTTGTCATCACTTCCTTTAACAGCAGATAATATAGGTAATATTAAGTAACATTTTTCATAGCCCAAAACTGCATCTAGAACTTGAATTCTTCCCTGATACGGGAATTGTCCACTAATAATCTAATTTCAAACTATTTTGTCAAAGCAATGTCATGTTCTGTAAAATATCAGTTAAGGAAACATTATTTTTTTTTTGGTATTGTTAAGGAAACATTATTAAGCAATAATAGAGATCACTAGAAGAAAATTATGTTATAGTTTTGCTAACTACCTGTGTTTTCTTCGACCAAACAGGAAAAAAACACCATTAGTCTCCTCATCCGATTCAATAACAATTGCACAGTCTCGTCCTCCCCTTAAATACTGTCATTCAAACCGTATTTGACAATTGACACAGAATATATAAGATTTGTCAAATTGACAACCACAAATCTTTTGCATGAAAATAAAATGACAAATGTTACTGTCAACAGTAAAGTGCATCTTATATAACTGTGTTCATATCATATCGACAAGTTATAAGAAGCAAAAGACCTAACAATTAATTTGATTTAGAAAGCGTCTAACTTTCTGATCATGAATGGGAAGAAACAAAATTTTTTGAAAAATACCTTGTCAATGGGTGGTTCTTTTTGCTTTTGCACCTTCCCAGATATTCTATCTGAAAAAGCGATTCTCTCTTTTTTCACTGGTACCCAGCCTCCCGTTTCTACCTTTGGAGCTACAGTAGCTTGTGTACTCATCTTCGCTTCACTGGAGTCAAGAACAATACTTGTGATCTTGGCCATAACAAATGCTTTTGCATGTGACTAATATAACCAGTCGTAAATAATAGCATTATTAACAATAATTCGATATATACAATGGGGAAGATCAAAGGAAAATGATATATAAAATAAATCATTACGCTCCAATAGACAGATTTTATCAGCAAATATGCGCAAAAGTGGATAAATTATAAATAAAACTCATAATTCAGAATAGAAAATCCAATAAATATTTTCACGTGTTTGTCGTGGAAAAAAAAGGAGAATCCGCATTCTCCAAAACAAAAGGATGGATAGCCTCCAGAAGAAGTGACTTCACCCCTTCAGTAGATGGGATCAGGGCACTTTGCAAATACGTTAATTACCAAAAAAATGTGCCACGGTTTATGAAAAATTGTTGTTCATTTGTTTAACTATTATATTTAGTTCTTTTTAAAGGTTCATGGTAGAGTTTCCTCCTCGAGAAGAAAACTTACTGTCACATCTGTATATATTTATGCACATGTGTATATAGACGTATGCTCCACCTCTCTCTCACATAGCGCTAACCGCTAATGCGATTTTTAAATCTAATTCATTCGGTCATAAAGCAAGGCAGCAGTTTAGCCCGGTGAACAGAGTATTATTCATCAAATAGGATATTGCATACGTAAGAAACTTAGGAAATTAATAATTGTCACTGATCTACCACACTTACATCAAATATACGTCATATAAAGATTGAATTCAACCCACAGTAGATATTTATCCTCACGTCTGATAATGAGAAGTATATGATTTAGTCCTGTATGCAACGGTTCAAAATGTTTTCATAAACTTAACTTGGTGAAATTGACCATTTGACCAACTAATAATGGTTAATGGAGACAAATGGATGCCACATTCCTAATTGATCAGAGACACTAATAGTATTATGTAAGATTACGATGTACACTTACTTAGCAGGAGGCTGACGCATTTTCGGTGTGATAGTCTGTTTGCTAATAATACTCTGCAAGATGACAATGTATCAGTAAAAAAACTAAGCTCTTCACCATAGAAAATAATCAGAAGCAAGGTAATTCTTTTCAAAATTGGATGGAAAGAATAATTGTTAATTTGCATTCGCGTGGTTGTTAATGGTTCATTAATAGAGATTAAGCACCTTTGAAGATAGAATAGGTTGTGCCAGATCCTTTTGGTTGAGGACTTTTAATCTGCAAGATATTTCCTGCCAATACTCTCCATAGATCATCAGTTTGTTTTGTTGACAAACATCTAGGAGACTAAGATAAAAACGACAAGAAAAGAAAGAAAGCTAATGCGAAAAAAGGTATTGTACTATAGTAGTAAAAAATGTGATGAGGGGTTTTTAAGCGATTTTTACATTGAATGATTATACGTCACTGACCTTGACAAAAAATTTAAGTTTAATATGTGTGCATGTTTTAATCATTATTCATTGCCATATCTTACGTGCCTGCATTTCCTTGGTGGTGTTACGGAGATCATTTTGTACACTTTGCATAGAGGCTTCAATTAGATGAGGCAAGGCTGAAACCACCAAATATACTTCCTGTAACATCTCTTTGTTTGTAACTTGGCTCAATTGGTCATATAAAGATTTCAAGCTCCCATCAATGCTTGCTTTAATTTCTTCTTGTCCTTTAGTCTGATTTAAAACCACTGTCTCTCAGTCTACTGAATTTTGATATTCATTTTATGTTAGAGAAATCATGCAAATCAAGATAGAAATCAGGTTAATTACCATTAACTGAAGTGAGTTATCCTGAGCAATCAACTTCTGTCTTATGCATTCCACTGAATGGAAAGCGAGAGTTAAAATTGTTTACTTGGTTATAAAAGTATTTGACCAAGACACGAAATACGTTCAAATTCTTAAAAATTTGGAAATGGATGCAATGCACCCAACCAAAAAAGTCTAGACTGAGTAAGCTGGAATCAAGCATTTAATGAACAGTAAATCAAGCTAGGTTTCAGAATTCTAAGTACAAGAAACGAGCCAGCCCTCAGTTGAACTAAGTTTCGAAAAATAAACAATTGTTGGAAAATGTATTATAAGCAAGAGTCAAAGGAGTTGACAGTCATACAAAATTTCAGTAGAATGGAATGTCGTCAGAAAAGTTATTACATTATTCAAATTTAAAGTCAATAAAGGGTTCATGCAAGAACTAGATTTTATTTTCCCAGACTCACTGTTTTCCAAATATAACAAGTAGTTACGTTGATTGGTATAAAATATAAATACAACTTCCATAAATCTTTTTCAGAATATTGTCAATACTTAGAATGTGAGTCACTTACTCTCTAAAATAATTTCCTTTGTTCCTTTGTTTACTTGCATTACGTCACTTTGAACAGAATCCAAAATCATTGCAAACCTACTCAATGAAGTTTCCATTATGCCAATTTTGTGTTCAAGTCCTTCACTTAACTGATCTGCTAGAGCAAACAAAAGATTGATTATGTTTAGTAAAAATAACTTGCAAACATAAAATGATACTGACCTAATTGACTTATACTTTTGCATAATTGCATAGGTTCAAGAAAGCCAGATCATCCTTAGATACATCTAATGTGGATGCTAAAAATATAAGCTATAGAAAGGGAAAAAAAGACTCATACTTTTATGAAATACTCCTTACTTTTATGATCTGTAGAATTCCATTTGAGCATGAGATTGGATGAAGATCTCAAGTTAGGTGGTTGACTCTCTTCCCTTGTATACGTAAGTCGGGGCAAGTTAGAAATCTTCCTCGAAGAGTTCTCATATTCTTGAGAACCAAATCTCTGGAAGGATTAAAAGAACATAATAAACATATAACAGAATCATGAATTGCATGTATGTATGTATGTTTATATACTAACAGAAAAGGGAATAAATAACTCAAACAAAATATGTTAGTTTTATTTAAAACATTTCATGATTGAGTGAAGAATCTAAAATGTTCTCTATTTACCCGGAAAACTTAACTGGTAATGACCTCCTATGCAGTTCAAAAGAAATCAAATGCGGGGCAGAGGAGGTTTTTCCTCTTGAATTTGTAGATTTAAGTCCCACACAACGTAGTGCACCGCCCAATTCTTACCCATTTCCATGTTGTCTTTTTAAGCTATTTCAAAAGTTTGCTTATTTCCAAGTCCCACATTGCTTGGTGAGGGAGCCTTATAAGGGTTTATATATTAACTTGTGATATTGGTTGTTAAACAAGCTAGTGAGAGGATGGGCTCGCGCGCACAAGGATGGGCCTAGCTAGTGCAAATTCTCCGATTTGCCCCCCCCATGCGCGCACGATAATGGTGCCTCACCAGCTTTTTACTCCCACTTTTTTTAAATTGAAAGACTAAACCTTATCTCAGAAAACGGTTTTATTTAGATTTTAATTTTGACTCGGTCTTACTCGGATTTTATGGGATTACCCTATCCGCACTAACAGAGTAGTGGTTCCTATTTTCACTCCACTTCTATCTGTCAGTTACTTTTTAAAAACAAAAAACCGCACAGATAGATGTTAATCCTATCTGTTTTTCAAAAACGGTATCCTCCTCCTCGGTTCTGCTCTTCTGATCCTACTGATCGTTCTTTCCAGTTCAGTGCCACCTCGTACTTGCTCACGGCGGTTCGGGACGAACCTGTTGTATCCTGGGGGAGCATCACATCCGGTCGATGAATCCTTAAGGACAAGCGTGCCCCTCACGCGCCTCAGGTTTTCTTTATTTTACAGGCTGCAGAACTCATCAGCATCAACATTCCAATGGAGGATTAAACGTAAATAGGTTAGACGTTTCGGTTCTCACATGATTCAAGACAATAGGTGAATGGAAAATTGTGTGCGATGAGACCTGGAAATAATTAATCCTCTCATCTCATGATAAAATTCTAATTAATTCTGTCCTGTGAAAATTTTATGTTTATTTGCTCTTTGCAAATTATTAAATAAGTGTCCTCCTAAAATTTGGGAACATGGCATAATAAAATCATGGCAAATTTCAAAGAAAAAGATCCATTCTCTGAGGTGAGCCTTAGCCAAAACAATTACCAAAAAGGCTAACCGCTAACCGTAAAATACAGGAATAATTACACTGGCACTTGTAAACTAAATTTACTTTATGTACTGTTCTTATACTTCGACACTTTTTTTTAAGGAAATTACACATACCTCCCAACTTTCTCTATTATGTATAAAATCTTCAAAAATAACAAAACAATGGAGGTTAGTATAATTTTCCAAACAAAAAGGGTGTCATTGCAATTAATGCTAACCTCAGAAAAGGTGAGTGTAATAATTCCTAAATTATATCCACTATCCCAGTGTAGCAGTAGCTTAAGCTGTACTGAGATTGGCAACAACATTTTTATTTCTGTCGCGAACCATGCTTTATGTCTTCTTCTTTGATACTTGATATAGTATTTTTTTCCCAAGGCATAAATAATTTATAAAAGAGGTGCAATCAAGTGTTTGCAAATGTCAAGCTTATTAAAAGATTTTGAACTAAACTCGTGTAGTTGGAAAATGGAATTCTATACGAGAAACAGAAATTCCTGCATCATTTAGGAAGCAAGGTTCAACCTGTTCATTTGTTGTGACAGCCTCATCGAGAGAGTTTTGAGAGAACATTCCATGTTGAGATGAAAGGCCCTGAGAAAATGACTGCTGAGACGGTTGCGAGCAGTGCTGTGACTGTGAAGCTTGCATTCCACTTGATACAGTGTTCGGTCTCCTATTGCATTTCACAACAAACAGCAAAAAGCGACAAAAATATCAAAACCGCTATATTATATAACGGAGCCTTGTTGTACACAGGTTCTTAACATTCATTCAGATCAGAAACAGAAAGCTAAAACCGGACTAAAAAAGAAGCATGAATTTGAAATGAGGCATAATTTGCGTCAACTGCGGTTCATCACATCAGAGTTCGTGCTATGATATAAATCACTTCCACTTAGTTTCTAGGCCCTATATTTCATAGGATCCAAACAGATCGTTCAGCAGAATTCATGATATTCGAAAGCACGAAGTTGACTGAAGCAGAAATCAGCAAGAAAATCATCCACAAAAGGAAACGTATGTGATTAAAGTTCAAAATTGCAAATTCTTCTCTCAGAACAAAATAATCAAATAAACATTCTCTTATAAAAGGATTGAAGCGAACCTTGATTGAAAAAAAGCGTGAAACTACGAGAAGCATAGGAGGATATGTGGAAGTGAAAAATAACCTTGAATGTACAAGAGGAGGAGAAAAGACGGAGATGGAGGTGAGATCACAGGCCTTATTGATCTTCATTTTCATTTCGGATCGGAGATGAAGCTCTGTCTAGGTCATCGTCGTCAACAGTTAGCGTTGCAAGTGCGAGAGAGGAAGGAAGACAGAACTCGCAAACTGCAAACAGAGGCGGGAATATTGGAACGGGAATTTGAAGAGACCCTTTGTTTGGGGTTTTAAGTTTTAACGAGTTGAGATGGGTCGGATCTTGGGTATGTTCCTTTTCTTAAAAAGGAGAGAAAACTTTTAGGAAATTCTAGGATACCTCTCGTGAGAGAGGATTTTAGTACTTTCTTTGATTATTTAATCAATTTCTCTCAACTTTCTTAAATGATCTTAGTATTTTTATATTTATAGGACAATATTTAACTATTAGAATTTGTATTTTTAATTTTTGAAAAGACTTTTTGACCCCCTATAACTATTATCATGTATTTTTTATTGTATTCCCCCAATTTTTCACATTCTCATTTGCAATACACATGTGTCTCATTTAAAATCTATTTTATGTCTTCGAAATAATTTAGGACGGAGTACACGACTTGTTCCTACGTAATTTTGGCCTATTCAATAAAAAAAATGACAAGAAGGTACCAAAACCCTCTCTAACGGGAGGGTACCAAATTGCCACCCAAATTTTTATATAATTTTATTATGTGAAAATTTGTATTTATCTCTCTATTCTTAAATATTAAATATTTTAAATTTATTAATTAATTTCATAATTAATAAAAAATGACAAATTTTTAATTTAACCAAAATGTAAAAGTGAAATATGAGATTATCTATTATATTTTTACTTTTTATCTTATATATAAGGGTGTTTACAATATATTCTATGTTAGTGAGTATTTTAATTAATTTACGGACAAAACTTACGTACAGTTATATAGGTACTGGCTATACTGTTCACCAATTAAAATATTACACATGGATTAAAAGTTCCACATCGGATCAAATGTGTTAACTCCGTTAGCCTATTCTTTGCTCCGTTAACATGACTCTCATCAAGACGATGCAAGCGTGAGAAGACAGAAAGCGTGCGCAGAGAGACAACACAAGCGACTTCGTTACTGGAAGGAAAGGAGGTTCGTGCCTTCATGGTAGTAGCCCAGCGGTGTCCAAGACAGCGCAAGCGACGGCGACGGAGAGATTTAGTTGGTGCATTGGCAAGGGCTATGTGGTGTCCGGGCTTCAAGCAGTGTTGAGCAAGAGTCTCAAGACCCTCGACAAGGCGACGACGAGCAGAGTATCATCAGCGGAAATACAGACTCCTTTCTGTATCTTTCTTCTTTAATATTTTAGTTTAGCAGGTCTAAGATGGAGTATACAAAATGCAAGGTCAATGAGACATGGGTAAAAAATGTTTAGTGGTCAAAATTGGGGATTAAATCAAACCATAACTTCAGCATTTTAGATCAAATCAAGTCACAGGGTGATTAATGGAAGTGTCACACATAGGATTCAAGTTGGGTGAAATAAATATAAAGTTTATATGCTGAATATTACTTATTTTAAAGCATTTTTTATATATTTCAACTTCAAGTTGTGGTTCTCCATTAAATGAGTTTATATATGCTGAGTATTACCCCTTTTAAAGCATTTTATATATATTTCAATCTCCAAGGCAGCCGACCATTATTTTTTCCATTAGTTTTTAGAGAGCCTACGATTATGATCAAGAAAATTTGAAGTACGTAATATTATATATATGAAGTCAATTTGTCTTTTCCTAGCTTGATGATTGGATTCTTTCTTCAAAATGATAATATTTGAGGATTTTAGAAACTTATATTATAATAAGCTATATTGTTATGTTTTGCTCTGAGATCAATTGATACAAAACCTACCAGACATCCTTACCAATATGCTAATTAACACTCAAGCATCATGTTAATGATTATATATATAATATAATGTGACTAAAGAATTTAATTTTTACCTGGTATAATTACTGCACATGTATCCAGGTAAAGACCTACTTTAATCTTTTATAATGTAGACCATTTGCAGTTTTTCTCATCAGTACAAAGTTTGGTCTTTTGAGCCCTTTTATTTTATCACTGAAAGCTATAAAAAGATCCTTCCCACCTAACCATCTTTTAGAATTTGTGAATGTATTCAATATATATTCCCCATCTAAGAGAGTCCTCTGTAAAAGATAAAGTCCTTGTAATCATAGGCCTTTAGGGTGGTTCTGTACAGTTTTGATAACAAATAAAAAGATAGCTAATTTGAATTGCTTGTGCATACACTAGCTAATTTGAAAGTTGAAAATTGCTTTTGCATATACTAGCTAATTTGAAAGTTGAAAATGGTTATATCCTGACCTTCACACACACTCTAATTGAAGAGACATTCTCCACTTGGTATTTGTATTTCGAAGGCTTTAAACTAAAATATTTTAACAAATTGTTTTAGAGTAGGCCACTTATCTGTTCCTGTTGTTGTGTGATGTATAAGTTTATACAAGAAACATACACCTTGACCAATGCTTATGCAAAATGTCAACAGTCTCCTTTCTGATCAATTTATTTTATATTGGTTGGCTTCCTTTAATCTGAAAATTGAAACTAAAGCTAGTCGTGACTGCAGTTTTTTACCTCTCTTCATATACAGTATATGAAAGAAGAGAGACACATTTTCCATTTTCTTACTAATTGAGAATTCTGAATGTGATTCACTGGTTAATTTTTCAGGACAAATAGTCTACAAAAAATTAAAAGAGAGGCTAGATCAATATGTTGCCAGAGGTTTGGTTAGAACAGAAGAAAGCAAGCAAAAAATTGGGGGCGCAGATGATGTTTTTGTTGGGGATATCAGAGATGTTGGAAGTATTATTCCTGCAATTCAAGGTACAGATGCTCTCATAATTCTCATAAGTTCAGTCCCACAAATGAACCCTGGGTTTGATCCAACCAAAGGTGGAAGGCCTGAGTTCTATTTTGATGATGGAGCATATCTGAAGTATCTCAACGAGGCCTAGTTGCATTGGAATGAATTTTCTCTGTATAATATTGAAGTGAGAGAGTTGTAGTTTTCTGTGTAATATTCCTATTGTGAAAGTGTTAAATAAAGACTAGCCTTGTATTGAGTTCTCTTATGAATAAATGAAAATCAAGTTTTTTACATGTTTACTTCAAAGCAATGACCTGATTATAATTAAAAGACATGCAATCCTTATTCCAGAAGAATTGCATATCATAACTAATTGTCAATTACAAGACACAAGGATAAACACTAAAACAACAAAATACCTATTTTAAATGCAAAAATTTGTGCTAAAAACAGAAAAAGACTTTAATGGAAACCAATCTAAGTGAACTGAAAAAGACTTTAAGCTTCACTCAAATGCCTAAATTTGGCTTGATGTCATCCAAGGCTATCCTGTGAACTGAATTCCTGTATAAATAAGAAATCAATGTATTACCAATCAAGAATATTTGGTGATTATGACAGAATTAAAATTGAATGATGAGAACAGTTTAATACCTTTTGACTTGGTTGAAACTCTGAAGGTGGTGTTTCAAGCTCTATATTTTTCCTGTTAAGGATATGACTTTGGCACTCTCTAACCTCTTGTTCCTTGTGTTCTGTATTTTCTCCATCCCCATTGGTAGTCTATAATTGAAGTAGGATCATAAGACAAAAACCAGAAACAAAAGAACAAGAATTAATCTGTAAGCAACAAGTAGCATCTATCAAAATTAAATGTATAATGACCAATCTTACTTGTGTTGTACTAATATCAATTGCTATTGGTTCTTGACATTTAGGAAAAATGGCACATTCTGCACATAGAACGATGAAAAAATAAATTAAATACATATAAGGCTAAAATTGTATAAACATAAACAAAGTAATAAAGACAAGTTACTGTCATGTTGTACCTATATAGCTGGAAGTGGCATGGTGGGAGAAAAAACTTGTCTCGATGTAGTCCCTTTGCTTCTTCTTTTTTTCTCCACACAACTTTTTGGTCTACCTTTTACCCGAGATGCACCATTCTTCTTTTTTATACCCTTGACTTCAGATATATTATATTTTTCATTTGAATTGGTGGTTGTCTTATCTATTGTATCTTCATTAGTCTGGCAATTTGCATCATCAAGATCTGTAATTGGTGTGTAAGATCTTTTAATTAAGATGTTATCAACTTGAATGCCAATTTCCACCAATTTTATTGCAAAAAATGTTGAAGCATCTTCACATTCAACAGCCTTACTTGATATTTCTACTGCAGTACGACACAAATCCTTAAAGCGATTTGAGACAGCCAATTTTGGATCTTCTTTGATAATTTGTCCCTTGTTGTCTAGAACACATCCACTTCGAGCATTCTTAGTCCACCTCTTCAGGATATATTTTGGTGGAATAACAATTATATTCAAATGATTAAGGATTCGAAGAGCATGACAACACAAGATACCAATAAATTGGAAAAGTTGTCAACTACACTCAATACTCTGTTCATTAGAGTTGAAGGTAACTATATGCTGCCTTATACCCCCAAACAAACACACATCATATTCATATAGTTGAGAGTTCTGATTGAAGCCTTTCAATAGAAGATTACAAGATTTTTCATATTCTCTACGAACTATAGAAAAAATAGTCGGTGTATAGACATCTCTTGCATTTGTTAGCAACATGATATTCATATTCAATGATGGCATTTTTTGGCTCATGTCATAGTTAGATTCTATCTCCTTATATCGCATGTCCTCCAGCAACCTTTCAAAATTCCTGAAAAATTCTAGCACGTTAAAGGTAGACTTACTGTAAAGCCTTAAACGACCATTGAAACTCTCACTTAATTGAGTTGTAGTAGCACCGACTGAAAAAGTATGCCGCCCATACACTGAAGCCCATTTTTCTTTCTTCTTAAATAAATCTTTCATCCATTTGTTTTGATGAAGGTCGTGCTTATCGAGTAATGACTCCCAAGCAGTAAGAAAGTCAAGCTCATACTCAAAATCATAGATGCAACTTCGAAGCTCTCTAGCAAAAGAGTCTGATTTCTTGAAAGCATGATTGACATTCTTAAGTGCATTTTGGAATAAATGCCACAAACATAAACGGTGATACGAGTTAGGAAAAACCTCTGAAATTGCTTTTGCCATGGCAGCATCTTGATCTGTGAAAATTGTCTTTGGTTTTTTTTTCCACACATAGCCTTGAGAAAAGTCTTAAACAACCACCCAAATGATTCAACAGTTTCATCATATAATAATGTTGCACCAAATAACACACTTTCTCGATGATGATTGAATCCAAGAAAGGGAGCAAATGGCCGTAAATTCTTATTAGTGCGATAAGTAGTATCAAAACATATGACATCTCCAAAGTAAGCATAATCCACAACCATTTTAGCATCTGCCCAGAATATGTTTGTGATTTGATTATCAACATCAAGTTGAATTTCATAGAAGAAGGATTGATTCTCTATTTGCTTTGATTTAAAATAATGAAGTAGAGTATATGCCTCACCTTCTTCCATCTCTTTCATCCTCTTAGAATTCAAATGATTGATGATATCTTTAGCAGTGCAACCAACATTCTCTCTCCCCTCAACCTGGCGACTCATAAACTCAAAAATTAACTTTTGCCGTATACCAGAACGATTCGCCATTTCAACTTCAGCTGCTTGAGCAATAGAAACCCTTCTTTGTGATGGTAATTTATACCTACTCTTGGGGGTTGCAAGCTCATGATTATGGTATTTTACAAAAGATGTAACAATATATTTTCCACTCAATTGTCGACCAATGACCATGTGTGCTAAACATCCAGTTCTAATATCTTTACGGGTCATTTTTCCTTCATGGCCTTTAACCTTTTTGAAGCCCTCTTTAAAACAAACAAATTTTCGAGATATCACAATCTCCTCATCTAATTTGCTTTTATTTCTCCAATCTTTTCTAACACTAAAACCAATGAAGCCAGCATACATATTGTAAAATCTATATGCATGATCTTCTGTATCAAACTCCATGCCAACATATGGGACTATATCATCTTGAGTCACTTCATGCTCTGTGTTATCCTTCTATTTTACTATGAATAAGAAAATATATTAAATAGAAATATGATTAATATTGAAACAGAACAAGTTTGGAAACCAAATCATAAAATAAAATGTAGGTGCAGATGTAGCATCTCTAGAACATAACAAATTTTCTCTATCTTGTAACATGAAGGTGCAACATCTCTAAATTTATGTAAGATAAGTAATATAAAAATAAATACAAGTTAGAAAGGCAATAAACTTCTTATAGGTATTTTGGAAACAACCAATTTTATTGGCTTTTGGTACTAAACATCCACATGAGCACCATCTGTCAAAGCATGATGACAAAACAACAATTGTATTTAATTTTTCTTCAGGTGCAAAATCATATGTGCCATTTTTAAATTATGCTATGTTGCAGCACAAGTTGACAACTGTTTCCAAATTTGCCAGCTAAGTGTTTCGAAGAAAATTTCACTTTTATTTCTTTTAACAAAGAATAATTTCTTCTAAGTGTCCTTGTTTGATGGTTTAGTTGCTATATAATACGTACATTCAACTTAAACCATATAAGTGCAGAGTTTGGTATCAAGTTTAGCATGACCAAAAAACAGAGTGATATGCAATAATGGAAACTACATATTATGCAAGTGGGGACTTGGAATTTGGATAAATTATTGCGTGAATATGAAATTGACTTTATTAATCCCAAATTGAATAAGTGATCTGAGTGCAATATGTCAAGTTTGTGCACACTAAAGCATGAAAAAACTCACATTCTATCTAATACTAATGTTTATTGGCTGATCACTTCCTCAGAATTGCAGTATAATCATAAGAAGTTCCAAACAACTTCAACGAAAATGCACAAAACTAAAAGAAGAAAAAATATTTACCAATAGAATCCAAACTAGCAGGTGTGTCGTTGTTAAGTTTTGATCCATTGCTATCGTTGCTAGGAAATTCACAAGATGAATGAACGACTAATTCCTCTTTTTCTGTTGCTTCAATCGCCATTGGTCTCTTTGATTCCCTTCGTATTTTCTTAGAACGTGGAACGTGATATAAGAGTAAGAGAATGTGGATATTCGTCTCCCCTATTTTCTCTCAAACGTGATATGGAAAGAGAGGAAAGAATCAAAAGATGAAAAACAAACCTGCCTGACAGAAAATTAACGGAGATAATACAACAACGGAAAACATGAGAGCTGGGGTGACGTGGAACTTAGAATCCACTTGTCATATTTTAATTGCACAACAGTATAAACAATACCATAGGTACTGTTTGTAAGTTTTATCCTTAATTTACATTATATTTTTTATAAAAAATAATGGAAAACTGTTTTTTTTTTGTCGAATAACGGAAAACTGTTGTAAAGTGATTTTTGAGTTTTGAAAATTAACCTCTTTTAATAGGATTTTAATCTTTTTTTTTTGGACGAAAATAGGATTTTAATCTGAATTTGGGTCCTTTTTTTAAGGTGATATAATCCCATCGGATATAGAAGAATGTTGGGGCCCAAGGCCCAAAACAAAATGATACTTGTAAAGAACAGCATCAGTGAATCGACCATTTGACCAAAAACAAGAAAAAGACTCGACAAAAAAAAAAAATATTTTGTTCAAATATCGAATCTGTCATGTTCTAACTTTGTCATTACTAATTAAACTATGACCATGCTAAATTTAGGTCCACAGAATTTTAGCTGAATCACAATATCTTGTCAAAATCACCCATAATACTCCTAATCCTATCTTATTCCTCACAAGTCATAGTTGTGATAAAAAAAAAAATTCTAAGGAAAGAAAGAACTCATGATTATTGATTTTCACTATTCCTTAATAGTTTAAGGCTTGGTATGAAAAAGAAACCCAACCACATAAACATTTACTTGTAAGTTGTAACAATAGACAGACTTATGTGTATTTTATTATTCTGTAGCGTAGTCTATTTATCTTCAACGAGAATATATTAAAAAAAATTATTTAAGAAAATACTTATATATGCCTTGCGTTAACATCAGTTCACAAATTTTTTTGTCTATTATGCATTATTTATTTTTAATAAAATAAATAAATAATAATAAAGAGTGTTTAATATAGTAAAAAAGTTAACGTGTTTAGAGCTAATTCATTTATATTCTAAATATGTTAAAAGTAAGAGTTTAATATATATACATTATCAGTGTAAAAAAGTAATACACAAACATTGTACTGTCACATCATTTATTGAATTTAATAACACATGAGATGTAATATTCATTAAATGATGTGGTGACACACCATTAAATGTATGTATAAATTTTTTTTTAGACTAACAGAGTTTACTAATTAAATCCTAAAAGTAATCAGAATTAATGGTTATATATATTTTCTGAAAACACAAAAGTCAATGACTAAAGACAATAATCTTGTTTATATTGTTTTGCTGTAAATTTCAAACATTACTTTTCACTTTCCATCTTATCAATTTCATGTTCTACTTAAAAAGAAACAAAACAAAATAGGAGAGATGATGAAGAGAAACTGATCCTCCTTAATTTAACTAGGTTGGCAAGCGTGAATTTTTTAGGGTGTGTTTAGATTTGACGTTAAAATTGAAATTTAAATTCACTCAAATAATTATTTATAGCCTTGAAAACATTACTTTAGACATTTTAAACATGCTCTTACTTCCTTTTCCTACCTGATTAATTACATCAGTTGCACCCGCAGTACTGACCACGAAAGTGCTATTGTGGGTCTTGTTCATGACATATTCCTGGGTATATGCTTCTGCTGCGCTGGTATGGTCCCCTTGCAATTTCCACGTATATATAGAATTAAATTATATATGGCAACAGAAAAAATTCTAGATATTTTATCCTGTCCTAATTGTTGATAACACGAATCAGTCCTCAAATTTAATAAAATAAGCAAAGTTCATTAAAAATCTTACGGCTGAGAATCATGGACTCAAGCATCTAGGCATGGCGCGCGCGGGGGGGGCGGGGATACCTCCCCGCTCCCCGTCCCCGCCTCCCCATTTTATCCTCGTTCCCGATCCTCACCTCGGAGTAATTTTATCCCTCATCCCCATTCCCCGCATCCTTACGGGTCTCCACGGGGACCCCATATTTATAAAAATAAATAAAAAATATAACATAAAAAATAAAATTAATAAAAATAATATTAAATAATTAAAAATTTAATTTTTAAATTTAAAATTAGGATAATATAAAATAGAAATTATATATATTATATTATAATATATTATATATATCATATAAATAAAAAAAATTTATATATATGTGGTGGGGCGGGGAGCATGATCCCCGTCCCCATCCCTAAATCTGTTTTGGGGGGATTTTAGTCCCCGTCCCCATTCCCACAGAAAAAATTCCTCATCCTCGGAGTCCCATATGAGGCAGTCCCCGCGGGTATCTCCACTTGCAGTACAAAATTGCTATCCCTATAAGCAACGCCAATGCTATAGCTTCCAATATGCCGCGCATGCTTGTTAATACGGATTTTCAACCTATGAGAAGGGTGACTTTATTAAATAATAATAATAATAACAATAATAATAATAATAATAATAATAATAATATTATGAGAAATTATACTGTACCCTTTAATTATAGAGGGTTTGATAGTACTCTCTGACTCTCTGTGTTATATATTGAGTTATAGGATGGGAAACTGTGTGATAGCCAAATTAAAAAAAAATGGGGAAGTGGAAAGCTATTAACAAATTAATATTTAATTTTTCTCAATTTTTTTTTGTCTTGGTAAAAGCTTGACTAGCTGTTGAATTTAAATTAACCAAACTTAATTGAATTCACAGTTTCATCATATAAAAACAAGTTCTATATTATATGCCCTGTAGCTGTGTAGGATAGTCTTTCCCTCTAGCGTGGATTATTTTTCCTTCTTTGTGCCTCCTAATACTGAAATGTGGCCTTTTGTGCATCCTCTGTCATTTAATTTATTTATATGTTGACGTTCTGTGTATTATATTCGTGATATGATTGGAAGTGGGGTCAACTCATGGCAGCGATAGCAATCGATGATAATGGCTAATTAATTGATTGATCCATGTATATTCAGGAAAATTACTTACAACGGATAGCATAATTTGGAAAAATAAGATTTATATATACTTAAAAATTAGGTATGAAAACCGTAGGAAAAAAATATAGAAAAAATAAAATGAATAAAAAGAAAGTGACATATGTAATAATTAATGTGATAAAAAAGAAATAAAAAAATATTATAAAAAAAGAAAAATATAATGTAATAAAAATGAGTATAAAAATTCAAAATTAGGATGATAGACAAGGTTGAATTATAGAATTCTAAAAATTGTAATAGACAATGTTGAGTGAATTGTCACAATGAGAAAAATTGACAATGATAATGTAAAAAGTTTGAATATAAAAGAGAAATGTTGAAATTCTCTCTCAATACTTGTCATTTGAAATTCTCATATTTATCATAAAAATCCTCCTATTTGTCATTTGAAATTCTTTCTTCTACTATTTTAACACATGAATTCTAGTCAAATTTCTCTATCAAAACACAAGCTAAATGACTATGGTTATGAATACCACAAATTAGAAAGGTATTGATTGTTATATTACAAAGGTATGCATGCCTCGATCTATATGGAGGATGGACTTGGATCCTTTGCCAGTCTCTCCATCAACTAAGCAGATTGTAGCAAATAAAACCGTAGTTGATCCCTAGTTATGTCGTAGCTAAATTCTGCTGCAGAAGCTAAACCACAAAAATAATTCTTACACATGGAGGATATGTATTGTGCATTAATAAAAAAAAATCTAAATTATCTACCAAACCTAACAATGCTACACTACAACCAATATCCAAAATTTCTTAATGTCTCTAACTCTAACCTTCAATCTAGAACATCCTCATATAAGCGAGACTCTTGATAAATCCACTCAACAATCCCTATTCCACTCGCATTAACAGGGCCGTATCTAGGAATTTCGGGGCCTTAGGCAAAAATTAAGATAGGGGCCCATGTTAGACTAATAATTTTTACATTATTTTTCTGACTTTTTGAGCTGTAAAATTATTTATTAATGTTTTATAATCAAGTAATTCTAACATCTCATTTTCAATAAATAATATAGCTAACCCATTCAATTTATCTCGTACCATAGTTGATCTTAAATATGATTTAATCAATTTTAATTTTGAAAAGCTTCTTTCAGCAATCGCGACAGTTACAAGTAATGTTAATAATATTCTATAAGCAATGTATGTATTTGGAAAAGAACTTAATCTTTTTATATAGCTCAATCTTTTTAATGGTGTGTTAATTTCATTTGTTAGAATTTCTCTTAATAACTTTAATTCTGAAAACAAATCAAGACCATCAATATCAAAATGATCTTCAAAACTTAAAATCTTTTCAAGATTGATACAATATTTTTTCAAGTCATCTTCCCCTAAAGTTTTAAATTTATTTGAATCAAATAAAAAACCAAATATGTTTTCATATTCTAAAATTTGTTCAAATCAACTCTCAAGAGAAGAAATAGATCGATTTAATATATACAAAAAATAATCAATGCGAAACGAATTTTCAGTAGAATGAGCTATCTCATCACTAATTGTGTCATCAAAATGTTTTTTCCTATGAATCTTACGTTTTTCGTTGAACTTTGGCTCTATATCCATTTCAATAACCGTACAGGTAGTCAATAGATCATAGGTTCAACAATACTACCGATACAAGGAAACTCACTGTTAAGTCTTGAGTACCTTTTCATTTGCAAAAACTAATAAATGAGATGTGGATTTTTAAGTAATTTAAATGATAAGAATAAAAAGATATAAAAAATGTAAAATATGGGTCTTATAAAATATTGGGCCCTATCTCGAACATTATTAAGTTTTTTAAAAATAATTTATATCAATAATATTACTATTAAAAAACAATTGGGGGCCTTATAAATTTGGGGGCTCTAAGCAATGACCTTAATTGTCTTATTGAATATCCGGCCCTGCGCATTAACCAAACCTCTTTTCCTTCACTGCAAACGTACATTGATTCTAATCCATTAATTTTTTTCCTTCCAAACTTTTATATTGGAATGAGTTATTTTACTTGGAAATTTATGGACGTACGTATATTGGCAATGGGATGAATAAACACACTTTTAGTCTTGTCAATCTTGACATTTATTTTAATAAATAGTAAGTTTTAGTAATCTTGCCATTAATTTGATAATTTTCATGAATAAATTAAGTTTAAAAAATTTATGTAATTCAAAAACTATATTTTATGTAATTACAAAATTGAATGAAACTTTATTATACTAAATATTTTAATGTATACTTAGAGTCGGTTTGAATGAACAATTCTCAAGCAACACTTGTAAGAGCAAAAAATTAAAATGAATCAAGAACATAAAATAATTGAATACAATTTTCGTAAGTGAAATTAGTATCAGTAACTCAATTTTTTTAGTTTGTCTCTCATTTAACCTCAATAAACACCTAATTTTAACTTATGAAATAAGTTAAATTTATTTTAATTAATTACCGTTTTAATTCATTTTATTTTCTTTTTCTATAAGTATTTTATAGAAAATTTTATCAAATTGACTCATATATTTCTTAAATAATAAGTGTATAAATATTTAAATTATCTGATATTTTTATACATGATTTTTAAAATAATATCATATATAATTCAATAATTAAATTCATTAATTTTATATTTTATAAAAAATTTAAGTGGTATAATTAATATTTCGGTCGAAATTCTGAAAAATGAAATTTCCGTAAAGATAAGAAAATAATTTCCCACTTTATCTTTAGCATTTTGGGTTTCAATAATTATTTTCACGTTACTTTCGATCTTGACATGTAATTGAAAGTTTAGGACCGTTCAGGGTGGTTGCGAGTTTTCAGTTTTTGATTTTTAAAAATTTTGAATTAAGATTTTACAACTCAAAACCAAAATCTGAAAACCATTTTTTATCGTTTTCAAAATGTTTGTTTTGAAAACCACAAAAACAAGTTTTCAGTTTTTGATTTTTATTGTAAAAACTTGATTAAAATTTTTTAAAAATAAAAAACTGAAAACTCGCAACCACCCCAAACGACCCTTTAGGTTTGATTCCTAAATTAATCTTTAGGACAATTACAAAACAGCATGGGTGACAACTTTAGAACTTCTTTTGTTTCAAGCGAAAACAACAAAAAAGACTAATACTAATAATTACAAAATATAAAATAGGTCTTTAATTAGAGCGACGATAAATAATAGAAACCGCGTAGACTTGAGAGATTTGAGAATATAAATGGGACTAATTAAGACGATAAATAAGTTGAGCTAATATTACAAATAATTATGTTAAATTTATATTAAAAATTAATTATACTATAATATTTATATGTCAAATTAAAATTATTTATTTGAAGTTTAAGATATACTTTGTATTTTAAAATAATAACTATATAATAATAAATATATTTTTCGTGTATATAAAATACTAGTTTATAATTAAATTTAAATTTGGTTTCCAAATTTTTTATCCACTGAAAAAGGTATATTTAAAACATGATAATTTATAATCATTGCCCATGAATAGTATTTTTATTATATTATTTATTCTGTTATTTAAAAAATTCAAACAGGATATTCTTTGAAATAAATCTTTAATTGTTTTGCATCTTACACAAATACACAAAGGCATTTTTAATATATATATATATATAATTAGTATGTACTGACTGACAGTGTAAAAGAATTTTACACTGACGTTTAATCATGATTCTTCATTTATATGACTTTTAAAATATTAATTAGTAAAGTAAACAAACTTACCATAAATCAAGGGTTGTGATTAATTATTTGTGTAAAACTTTTTACACTGTCAGTGCACAATCATCTCTCTCTCTCTATCTATCTATCTATATATATATATATTGGTTTTTAGCAGTGAATTTAACTTTTGAATCGATGATAATAATCAGGTAAAATTATATTGTGACACTAGTAGGTGACCCGTGCCTTCGCACGAGTATATTGATGGTATAATTTATGTTACATGTGCTTCGCACGGGATAAAATATTAGCTATCATAAATACTTATATATATTAACAAAATATATTTTAATATAATAATAAAAAAGAAAATTAATGTATGAGAAAAAAGAAAAAAAAAATGGTAAGAGCAAAACTGTCTCCCGTGGTTCATTAAAAAAATTACTCTTAAAAAAAAATAAATTATAGGAACGAATAATTAGTGAAAATGATTTAATATAATAAAAAACAAAAGTGTGATAGAAATAAAAGAAAACGATAAAAGCAAGACTCTCCCGTGGAGGATACCTGTTATTCATTGTATAAAAAACCATTACTGAATTGAGAATAAAAAAAAGAAAAAAAAAGGAAGTTTGAAAACACGACATATGTATTGTGGTCACAATTTTAATATAGAGTAATTAAATAGAATATATAAAATGGTAGGAACGGAACTGTCTCCCGTGGAGAATACCCGCAGTCCATAAAAAGAGTCTTTCATAACGAAACATTAATAAAAACAAATAATGAGAGAAAATGTTTCAACATCATAATGAAAAAAGAAAACGAATGTGTCATAAAAAATAAAAGAAAAAGGAAAATGGCAGGATTAAGATTGTTTCTCGTGGATAATACCTGTGATTGATAAAAAAAATCACTTTACTAATGTGATAATGAAAAATAATGATATTATAAGTGAATGATTAATTAAAAACAAACAAAAAGGAGGAAAAAAAACTACAATAAAACCTAAATAAATGAAGATATGATTTTGATAAAATAAATATGAAAAGAAAGTATAAAAGATGATACAACTTTTGTCATCCTCTATTTCTGATTTTTTTATTACATAAAAACACACATTAGAAAATCTAATAAATGTGTTGATGTAAATTAAATGTAATATAATAATAATAAGAAAAAGAAAAAGAAAATTAATATGTGAGAAAAAATAAAATGGTAGGAAGAGGAATGTCTCCCGTGGAGAATACCTCTCCGTTCATAAAAATTTTCTTTTATAATGAAACATATTAACAAAAATAAATAATGAGAGAAAATCTTTTAATATCATAATAAAAAAGAAAATGAAGGTGAGATAAAAAAATTAAAAGAAAATAGAAAACGACAGGATCAAGATTGTCTCCCGTGGAGGATTCCCGTGATTCATTAAAAAAAACAGTACAATAAAAGCTAAATAAATAGAGATATAATTTTGATAACAAATAAGAAGAAAGTAAAAAGGATAATTGAAAAAGAAAATTAATGTGTGAGAAAAAATAAAATGGTACGAATAGGACGGTCTCCCGTGGAGAATACCCGCAATTCATGAAAAAATTTCTTATGTAATCAAACATAATAATAAAAACGAATAATGGGTGAAAATATTTTAATATCGTAATAAAAAAAATGAAGGTAAGATAAAAAAAATGAAGGAAAAAAGAAAATGACAAAATCAAGACTGCCTCCCGTGGAGAATTCCAGTGATTCATAAAAAAACACTACAATAGAAGCTAAATAAATAAAGATATAATTTTGATAAAAAAATAAAAAGAAAGAAAAAAGAATAATAATAAAACAAAATTAATGTGTGAGAAAAAAATAAAATGGTAGGAACAGGAGTGTCTCTCGTGGAGAATCCGCAGTTCATAAAAAAAATCTTTTATAATGAAACATATTAATAAAAACGAATAATTAGAGAAAATATTTTAATGTCATACTAAGAAAAGAAAATGAAAGTGAGATAAAAAAATAAAAGAAAAAAGAAAATGACAGGATTAATATTGTCTCCCATAAGAGATTCCCATGATTCATAAAAAACACTACAATAGAAGCTATATAAATGGAGATATAATTTTGGTAAGAAAAAAAAAATAATAATAAAAGAAAAATAATGTGTGAGAAAAAATAAAATGGTAGGAACAGGATTGTCTCCCATGGAGAATACTCGTGGTTCATAAAAAAAATTCTTTTGTAATGAAATATATTAATAAAAACGAATAATGAGAGAAAATATTTCAATATCATAATAAAAAAGAGAATGAAAGTGAGAAAAAAAATAAAGGAAAAAAGAAAACGACAGGATCAAGACGGCCTCCCGTGGAGGATTCCTGTGATTCATAAAAAAAAACACTACAATGGAAGCTAAATAAATAGAGATATAATTTTGATAAAAAAGAAAGTAAAAAGGATAATAAAAAAATTAATGTGTGAGAAAAAATGGTAGGAATAGGACTGTCTCTCGTAAAGAATACCCGCAGTTAATAAAAAAAATTCCTTTTATAATGAAACAAATAATTAGAGAAAATATGTTAGTATCATAATAAAAAAGAAAATGAAAGTGAGATAAGAAATAAAAGAAAAAAGAAAAGGATAGGATTAAAACTGCCTCTTTTGGAGGATTCCCGTGATCCATAAAAAAAATACTACAATAGAAACTAAATAAATAGAGATATAATTTTGATAAAAATAAATAAAAAGAAAGTAAAAAGGATAATAAAAAAAGAAAATTAATGTGTGAGAAAAAATAAAATGGTAGGAACAGGACTGTCTTCCGTGGAGAATACTTGCAGTTCATAAAAAATTTATTTTATAATAAAACATGTTAATAAAACATGTTAATAAAAACGAATAAAGAGAGAAATAAAACATATTTATAATGACATGTGTTCAATTCAGTGAGATAAGAAATAAAAGAAAAAAAACGATAGAATTAAAATTGCCTCTTTTGGAGGATTCTCGTGATCCATAGAAAAACACTACAATAGAAGCTAAATAAATTGAGATATAATTTTGATAAAATAATAAAAAGAAAGTAAAAAGGATAATAAAAAAATTAATGTGTGAGAAAAAATAAAATGGTAGAAACAGGACCGTCTCCCGTGGAAAATACCTGCAGTTCAAAAAAAATTCTTTTATAATAAAACATGTCAATAAAAACGAACAATGAGAGAAATAGAACATATTTATAATGACATGTGTCCAATTCAGTGAGATAAGAAATAAAAGAAAAAAAATGATAGGTTTAAAACTACCTCTTTCGGAGGATTCCCGTGATCCATACAAAAAACTACAATAGAAGCTAAATAAATAGAGATATAATTTTAATAAAAAATAAAAAAGAAAGTAAAAAGGATAATAAAAAAATTAATGTGTGAGAAAAAATAAAATGGTAGGAACAGGAGTGTCTCCCATGGAGAATACCTGCGGTTCATAAAAAATTTCTTTTATAATAAAACATATTAATAAAAACGAATAATGAGAGAAATAGAACATATTTATAATGGTAGGAACAGGACTGTCTCCCGTGGAGAATACTCGTAGTTCATAAAAAATTTCTTTTATAATAAAATATATTAATAAAAACGAATAATGAGAGAAATAGAACATATTTATAATGACACGTGTCCAATTCAGTGAGATAAGAAATAAAAGAAAAAAAATGATAAAATTAAAACTGCCTCTTTTGGAGGATTCCCGTGATCCATAAAAAAAACACTACAATAGAAGCTAAATAAATAGAGATATAATTTTGATAAAAAAATAAAATAAAAAGTAAAAAGGATAATAAAAAAGAAAATAAATGTGTGAGAAAAAATAAAATGGTAGGAACGGGACTGTCTCCCGTGGAGAATACCCGCAGTTCATAAAAAATTTCTTTTATAATAAAACATATCAATAAAAACGAATAATGAGAGAAATAGAACATATTTATAATGACATGTGTCCAATTCAGTGAGATAAGAAATAAAAGAAAAAAAACGATAGGATTAAAACTGCCTTGTTTTGGAGGATTCCCGTGATGCATAAAAAATACTACAATATAAGTTAAATAAATAGAGAAATGATTTTGATAAAAAAATAAAAAAAAAGTAAAAAGGATAATAAAAAAAGAATATTAATGTGTGAGAAAAAATAAAATGGTAGGAACAAGACTATCTCCCATGGAGAAAACCCGCAGTTCATAAAAATTTTCTTTTATAATAAAACATATTAATAAAAACGAATAATAAGAGAAATAGAACTTATTTATAATAACACGTGTCCAACTTGTAATCAGGTTTCCATATAGTAAGTAGAATAGATTAATAAATAAAATAGTGAAATAAATGATAATGAAAAAAATGTTTTAAAAAATAATTGAATAAATCAAAAATTTGAAAAAAAAAAAGAAAATGAAAGTCAGAGAAAAAAAATGAGGAAAGTGTTAAAGTAGAAATTATTATTATTAGTTAAAAAAGAGAGTAAAATTGAGAAAATAGAGAGAAAGATTTGGGCGGGAAAATATTTTATAAAAAGCCAACACATGTACACAGTGTAATTGACATTATAAGTAGTAAATAAATAGATAGAATGGATTTACAATACTACCAACCATTATTTCATTTAATATACATTTGTCTAATTCAATACTATATATAATGTCACGTGTTATCACTGCCCACTAATTTTTTTCATTTAAAAATAATTTAAACAATAAGTTACTCTTATTTTATATGATACTTTGGGCTCGTTTGGTGCACAGGATAAGAGACGGGATATGATAACTTTATCTTATCATATCACTTATCATATGTTTGTTGCACCAATATGATATGATAACTTTATCATGTTGCTTATCCTATCCTTTCTTTCTAATGTAATTCTTATCCTAAGGGGGGAGTTGGGTTAGGGAGTGATAGGATAGGATAAGATAAGATAAAAAAATTTCTTCTTCATTTATCCTCTCTTTCTCTCTCCTCTCTCCCCCTCTTTCTCTCCCCTATCTCTTTCCTCTCTCTCTCCTCTCTCCTTCCTCTCTCTCCTCCCTCCCTCCCTCTCTCTCCTCTTTCTCCTTCCTCTCCCTCTCCCTCCTCCCTCTCTCTCCTATCTCTTCCCTCTTTCTCCTCCCTCTCTCTCCTATCTCTTCCCTCTTTCTCCCCACTCTCATCCTTCTCTCTCCTCTCTCCTCTTTCTCTCCCTTCCTCTCTCTCTTGCTTCCCCTCTCTCTCCTCTCTTTCCTCTATCCCCCCCCCTCTCTCCTCTCTCCCCTCTCCCACTCTTTCTCTCTCCTCCCTCCCTCTCTTTCTCCTTTCTCTCCTCCTCTCTCTATAATAACGATTTTTGTGGTAATTTTGATATTAATTTAAATATTTTTAATATTTTATTTTTTATAAAATAAATTTAAATATTTTTTAATAAAAAATATATTTTTATTTATATGTGCTTGTTGAAAAGCAAAAAAAAAATTTAAATTTGTAGTAAGAGTAATTTTGTCATTTTAATATTTATATCCTATCCTACTACAATCTGTCCATCTCAAACGTAGGATAAGATAAAATAATCATATCTGTCTTCTTATCCTGGTGTACATCAAACATAGGATAAGATAAGAGCTTATCATGCTCTTATCCTATCATGTCACTATCCAACTCTCATATCCTATCATGTGCACCAAACAGACCCTATATCCCAATATTTGATTTCTGCTAAGTGTTGCTACTTGCTAGCATGTGTACAAACATGGGACAACCGATCATAGGTTGTTTGTGAGGTCAATATTGGCAACGTGGATGGCAAAATCAATTTCCATGGAACTTCGGGAAGCGGGATAAGAAATGAGAGGTGGTAAGACAAATGTCAAATGATGATGGACAGACAGCCGACATAGATCCAAGGGCAGGAGTCCACACAAACATGACATCCAATGGTTAAAAATGCACGTAAGCAACATTATAAAGAATCACGAAGGAAAGGAGAGAAGCCTTACACAAAGGAAAGGTGAACACGAAGCAGAGTGAAAATACCTTATGGAGACAGAAATGGCATTGAAATTTGTCACTTCCGTACTTTTCCAATTTGGTTTTCTATAGAAAGTGAGTAGGGCCGTATCTAGGAATTTCGGGGACTTAGGCAAAAATTAAGATAGGGGCCCATGTTAGACTAATAATTTTTACATTATTTTTCTGACTTTTTGAGCTGTAAAATTATTTATTAATGTTTTATAATCAAGTAATTCTAACATCTCATTTTCAATAAATAATATAGCTAACCCATTCAATTTATCTCGTACCATAGTTGATCTTAAATATGATTTAATCAATTTTAATTTTGAAAAGCTTCTTTCAGCAATCGCGACAGTTACAAGTAATGTTAATAATATTTTATAAGCAATGTATGTATTTGGAAAAGAACTTAATCTTTTTATATAGCTCAATCTTTTTAATGGTGTGTTAATTTCATTTGTTAGAATTTCTCTTAATAACTTTAAATCTGAAAACAAATCAAGACCATCAATATCAAATGATCTTCAAAACTCAAAATCTTTTCAAGATTGATACAATATTTTTTCAAGTCATCTTCCCCTAAAGTTTTAAATTTATTTGAATCAAATAAAAAACCAAATATGTTTTCATATTCTAAAATTTGTTCAAATCAACTCTCAAGAGAAGAAAATAGATCGATTTAATATATACAAAAAATAATCAATGCGAAACGAATTTTCAGCAGAATGAGCTATCTCATCACTAATTGTGTCATCAAAATGTTTTTTTCCTATGAATCTTACGTTTTTCGTTGAACTTTGGCTCTATATCCATTTCAATAACCGTACAAGTAGTCAATAGATCATAGGTTCAACAATACTACCGATACAAGGAAACTCACTGTTAAGTCTTGAGTACCTTTTCATTTGCAAAAAACTAATAAATGGGATGTGGATTTTTAAGTAATTTAAATGATAAGAATAAAAAGATATAAAAAATGTAAAATATGAGTCTTATAAAATATTGGGCCCTATCTCGAACATTATTAAGTTTTTTAAAAATAATTTATATCAATAATACTACTATTAAAAAACAATTGGGGGCCTAAGCAATGACCTTAATTGTCTTATTGAATATCCGGCCCTGAAAGTGAGAGAGGTTAAAAAAAATCGAAAATATTAACAAGTGTCCAAAAATATTTATTAAAAAATTTAAAAAAAGTTATTATAATATATAACATTTAATGTAAATATAATTAATATCATGATTTCTAATAACTTTTTTTTATATAAATCCTTAATTTATGTTCTTAGGACACTCAATAAAAAAAAAACCTATGGGTCCAACATAAAAAATTTCTACGAAAATCAGGTGAGAAATATAAGATATTATTGATAGCATTTATTGATGAGGCCATAAGTGATAATTGAGAAAAGTGATAAAAATATATCTCTCTTGTTTCTTTTATTCAATCAAATAACTACTTATAATTATTTCTCTATTATTTTACATTTACTTATTTTACATAATAATCTCCACCTTATCCTTATTTCTTCATTTTCTATTTCTCTTTTTAAACAAAACATAATATTCGTGGAATAATGGACGAATAGTTGATGAAACGGGAAAATAGGAACCTTCAACTTGTAAGTGAACACACAAAATCCCCCATTCATTATTGTTACAATTGGATGGCCTCTCATGGGTCCACACACAGCTTATACCATCCTTGAACATGGAATTCTTTAAGGACATCTTTAATGGTAAAAAAAGTGAGGTGTTGGGATGGAGATAACCTAATGACTCACTTATTCTTGGTTTGTTTATAGAGAAATAGGGAAAGAATGAGGAAGTAAGTGAAAAGGTTTTGTGTTGGATAGAGAATAAAAAGGAATGAAAGGGGAAAAAAGGAATACTTATCATTGTCATCCCAAATTTGGGGTGTAAAGGTGGATGCAAAATAGATACAAATGAAAGAGAGAAAGAAGAATTAGGAAGTGATAAATGTGATAAATGATATATATGATGTGAAAGGAAGAGACGAAATACAAAGAAAAATGAGGCGGAGAACAAGGTATTAGAATATAATTCATAAGTGTATGAATATCATAGTTTGAAAAAAAATCGCGGGTTCCACCACCTTTTTTCTTCCCTAAAATGAGAAGAAAGAGTAATAATATTCATACATGCACCTTTCCATCTCTTTTTTCTTTTTATATTCTCTTCCATTTTTGTCACATCTCCTACTTTCTCTCTTATCCTTCTTTATTTAAATGTGCATCCACCTCTTTGAGTGTATGTTGGTAATTTCTCAAGAAGAAAATGGGTCCCATATATGAATTCTCATCCATATCCCTTAGGAAAAAATTACTTTTTTCTCTTCTCTTTATCAGGGGCATCAATTTTTGTCCTTCTATAAAAGATCTATTCTCTCCCCTTTCACTATCTCTATAACCAAACAAAGGGGAGAAACTAACTATTTTTTATGATCTTATTTCTCTCAAATCAAACAACACAAAAGTCAACTTATTTCTCTCTTATTTTGATCTTTCCCTTTTCTCTCTTCTCACATTCTTTCCTCCTCCGAAAGTGTTTAGGAGCTTGGAGAGAAGGTGAAAGGAAATGGAAGAAAATGGTTAGGAGGAAATCAAAGGGAAAGATGAAGAAAAACTTTGTAAGCCACAAAAGGAGGGAACTACATTTACAAATACAAAGGAGGAATAGGGGTGTTCATATCCAATTCCATGCAAACCGCATAAATAAAACTGAAAAAATCGAAAACTGACATCCAAAAAACCAAAAATTGCAAAAACTGATTTTTTTTATTAGATTGGATTTGTTTTCTATGTTGAAAATCGTTCCAATCCAATACAAACCGAACTTATACACACACATATATATATATTATTACTTATAAAATAATCATATATTTATATTTGTATACATATATATATATATATAATTACTTATACAAATATACTTTTTATGATTTTATTATATAATATCATGTTAATATTTCTATAAATATATCAATTTAAAATTAGTTTTCATATCTCATTTCATTCTTCTCATATAATTTTATACTTACTTTAATAAATAAGTTCCAATAAAAAATGTTTACTATTATTTCATAATTTTATAACTTTTATATATTATTTATTGTTTCTTAAAAAAACTGAAAACCGATCCAATCCAATCCAATTTAAATTGGATCAAATTTAAAAAATATTAAAACCGATCAAATGATGAAATGATAAAACTGTAATGATTGGATTAGATAATTTTTTGTCTCAAAATCGATCCGAACCGAATCTCGAAAGAGATTTCTCCAATTGTTTAAGATTGTTTTTTCAATGTAAATTAAAGATCATATTGACTTGACGGACGAGCAAGTGTGTTATTGGTATGGCAAATGCGGTAAAGAGAGATTAAATCTAAAGATGATTATTATTTGTCACGAAAGAAAAGTAGTATAAACCATCACCTTAGTAATATAATCCTAATTAACAATGATTATTGGGAATTTAACTACAAAATTATAATATTAATTAGTATAACATGATTAAAGGTTTTAAATTAAAAGTTTTGTGATATCATATATTTATATATTATTTTAACTTTTTCACATTTCTTTTTCATTTTATATTTTATTTAGATGTGGAAAGAATATGAGATGATAAAAAGTAAATAGAAAGAATGAAAGAAAAAAGTAGAGAAAAAAATTTAAAAATCTACAAAGTTTCCTACTTTTATTTGATTATATGAAAAAGATGACAATAATTATATTCATATTAAATGATATTCTTAAAGTTTCATACTTTTATTTAATTATATCATTTATTGAGCTTAATAACATGCGATATGTTATATTTATTAAATAATATGGTCTTAAATGATTAGATGATAATGTAAAATTTTGTACTGTATATGACAATTATAGCATTGGCAATTCGGGCTATCCGGTCCGATTGCAGGTAACGAGTTTTTGCATGTCGAGCTAAAAACCCCGACATTTATTCGGGTTTCTAAAATAAAGGTTCAGACCCTACATTTTTACGAGATTTTTGTGGATAAGTTGATTTTTTTTTGTGAATTTTTGTGTGCTACTCGAACTTTTTGAAGTTTTTTGCATATAGCAGGTCTTATCAGGTTAGGCTAAAAAAATTGGGAGTTATATTCAGGCTTGTAAAATAATGATCCGAGTTATATGTTTTTACAGGCTTTTACGAACTGATCCGATCACATTAACCCATTTTACTTGCTCTAATGACAATACATTAATTAAACTCATTTTTATAATGTAATGAAGTATAATTAATTATCATATCTTATAATCTAACTAAATAACCAGTAGTCCATCATCAATCACAAGATTCACAACACATTTCAAAGAAACTAATGATATGTGAACGCCTATTTTTTTCACCCATCCATTTAACATCCCTCATCTTTCTTCATCTTATATCACAGTTATCACTTCCCTTTCTTCAATTCCTATCATTTTGTACCCTTTCAAATACGATGATTATTAGTCTTGCAAATGATTCATTATTTATTGAAATAATCAATTATTGCACAAAAAGAGAATCTTGTAAAATGACATACTTTTCTTTTTTCATCATTGGAGAGAAAATTGTAACGTGAAATCTAGGAAGAAAACGTTCTCTCAATCTTTGTTTCCCAAACAACGAGAAAATTCCTTTTTATTTTCTCACAAAGTAAAACTGGATTAATCTCTTATAACTTTTATTTATGGTTATAAAAGTGCATCTAATTCTATTTAATTACTTATGATTTTTTTATTCGGTAAGTAATATGTGTGATTAACAATTTGATGTTACCACACTCTTTCTTGGAAGCTTCATGTGAAGGAGGCAGAGGGGACAAGCAGAGAGAAGAATAACGACCATGAGCCAAAACTTGTCATAGGTTATAGCCAAATGGAGCCCACCCTGGGCACAGGGTTGTTTATGTAAATTCCTCTGTTATTATTTATTAGTTTCGTCTCTTCTATTTGTACACTCCCAAGCTTTGAGCTCAATCCTCTAGAAGAAGATAAAAAACCCCTTTACACAACCACCTGCAGAAAAGGAAAAAGGTTTCTCCTTTTCATTTCACCACTTTTTTCTGTCATGGGTTTCCATCGTCCTATGAATATCTCCATGATAATGGACATGCTCTATATTTGTTTCTGCAAGGTACGTTAGAGAGAGAGACAGATTTTATTTCAGTGTCCTATGTTGGCTTTGTGCATATTCTACATAGAGAAAAGCTGAATCTTTGTTCTTTGTTTTGTTATTTTTTTTTTAATATTTTGATTGAGTGGAAATTCTATTTCAACAGGGAGAAATTTTGGTTACTACATAAAATAGGGGGCAAGAGTTTTGTGGAGAATAATAGAGTAGATTGGATTTTTTGACTTTCAGAGAAAAAAAATTGATGAGTTTGTTGTTGTGCTTTTTTTTTTGAGTGATTGAGTTTGAGTTTTTTATGGTTTAGATTAGGGGTGTAAAAGAGAGGGAATTCTCAATAGTTGAGAGAGAAAGTTGATTTTTTTGGGGTAGAAGAGAGAGAAAGTTGAATTGGGTAGTTTAGAGTTTTTGTAATTCTGTTTAATGTGATTCTCTATATATGGAAAGAGAGCGCACTGGTGCTTTAGAAGGGAAAATATGTAGCAAGTGAAAGAAAGAGTTTTAAAGAGTTGAACCATCCTACATATATCAATTAGAGAGCATGGCAGTGGCGAGTCGTACTCCTATGGTTGCAACTCCACATGGGGTCAGTTGTGTGAACTCTCCTCATGATATTGGGCTTCATAGAATAAGAATGATGACCACTAGTAGGAGGGAAAGTGTACAAGATCAGCCAAATTATATTAATCCAGATGTGATTATTAATGACACAATATATGTTGCTGTGGCAAAAGATGTGAAAGATAGCAAATTAAATCTGATATGGGCAATTCAGAACTCTCGAGGAAACAGAATATGCATCCTTCATGTTCACGTGCCAGCTGCCATGATTCCTTTGAGTAAGTACTCAACATGTGTGCATATATATGCTTCTGTTTTTGGATTTTTAGTTTAGGTTAGGTATCTTAACTGCTTTTTTAAAGGCATTTTATACAGGCTAAACGGCTAAACCTACCTCAATTGACCAACAACCAAAAAAAGAAAAAGAAAAAAAACTTATTTGAAGCAAATGTTTTGTATATGTTGCCTGACCACTATTTTAGTAATTGCTAGGTTATTTGAATTAAAACCCAAAAAGGGCCAGAAGTTTTTTAATGTTTAAAGATTTATTAATTTGATTACGTTACATATGATGTTCTTGGGCTGCTTTTGTCAGCAATTCCACATATATGGAGTGATGATCTTTTTACACTCATATATTTTATACCTCCATTCATATTTTTTTTTCTATCTATTTCTTTTATTATATCAATTAGCACATTTTTCATGTTTTTATTTTTATTTTTTATCTCTCTCTTCTACACCTACTTATACTACACATCATTCTTGGGATCTCAAAGTTTTATTGGTTAGAGTATTGACTTCAAGTACCGAATTTAGCTGTAACATATAACAAGTTTCTCATGCCTTTTTCGAGCATTTTAAATTTAAGAAAACTTCAGAAAGTGTAAATTGAATGGAAAATATTTAAAATTATAACAAATCTATGCATAATTAAGTAGGGATAATCTAAAATATATAGATAAAAAACTAAAATTATAAATATATATGTATATATATACTTAATTTATAAGAATTTGAAATTAAAATTTTAAAGAAAAGAAGTTAAGAAGCATTTTTTGAAGGTGAGTAAAATAAAAGATTCATGAGTCACTTCAAAATAGTATACCTTTTTAATTTAATCTCTAAATTTTGATAAAAAAGGAAATTTTAAAATAAATTAATTTGATAGTATAAATAGTTCAATTTTAGGGTAAAAGAAAGTCTTAATTTAAAAAAATTAAAATAATTAATAAATTCAGGAACAACGATAAAATAAAGCACAATATATGATATATCTTATGTCTTTATTTTATTATATGGTGCTGGACAGGACAACTATTGAAAATGCTTACAATTAATGTTGTGTTGTATACAATTTTAATTTTCTGATAATGGTGTTAATTTAACTTGTTTACAGTGGGTGCTAAATTTCCAGCAAGTGCACTGAAAGAGCAGGAAGTTGGAGCATACAGGGAAATTGAAAGGCAAGACATGCATAAGACTCTGGATGCCTATCTTCTTATCTGTCAAAAGATGGGGGTAATTAATTATTCTTCTCCTAACTAATTAACTCTGTCCATATGTATAAAAGTGCAAGCCAAGCAAAATATATTAATTTCAAGACTTAATATATACAGGTGAGGGCAGAGAAACTGCACATTGAAATGGATTGCATTGAAAAAGGAATTGTAGAACTCATCTCCCATCATAACATACAAAAGCTTGTAATGGGAGCAGCTTCTGATAAGTACCATTCTAGGTAAGGAGCCCCCACAAGGCCAAAACACATTATTATTGTGGTCATATTATCTGTTAATTTGTTAGCTTAATTTTGATCTCTCCCTCTTTAACTTTATTCCCCACTTGCTGGCTGCATCACTATGCTTTAATTTATTTCAATTTAAATATTTTCCAATCTCTTTATCAGTTATAGTGTGAAATCAATAAAATGTTCTTAATGAGCTCCACTTGCATGACATTGCAGGAGAATGACGGATCTCAGATCTAAGAAAGCCATCTATGTATGTGAACAAGCTCCAGCTTCTTGTCACATACAGTTTATCTGCAAAGGCTACCTCATACACACAAGGTATATATTTATAGATATGTTGCATTATGCATATTGATGTAATATATATAGTTTCAATGAAGATAAATCTAATTTTGGAGGAAGCTTCATTTATAGTTTCCTAGGAATACTAAGACCAATATTTAGGGTTAGTTGGGATACACTTTTCTAGAAGAACTGAATCAAGAAGGTCAAATGAATGCAACTTCCTAGAAAGAAGTTGAAATTAGTATTTGCAACTCAATTTCTTCAAAAATTTTCTCATTTAACTTCTCCACAAGTAACTATAAATTCAACTTATGGAAGAAGTTGAATTCATTTTACCCCTTTGATTCATTCTATTTTTTCTTCTAGAAGTATTTATACAGAAATATATCCAAACCGGGCCTTAATAATTTCAGAAACAAACTCAATATATACAAGGGACATGGTACACTCTGCAATAGTATTGTCTTTGCACACTTGGTTATTTTTTATTTTAGGTACTGATATTTAAGTGCCACATAAACTCAGGGATGGCAATTTGGATAGAAGTAATGTAGAGGGCAAATCTCCTTTGGTGCAGCAAATGCCAAACTCTGAAGTTGGGCATTCCCCTAACTTGAGATCTCAATCTGTGTCATGGGGGCAAAATCAATGGGTGAAACTAGCTAGTCCAGCTCAAGAGCTATTTCGTAGAGCAAGGTCTACCAATGATGGAAATGGAAGGAGCATTGCCTCTGTTTCTTCTTCAGAAGGATCTTCAACTACTACACCACAGAGCAAGTTGGGTTCTGATGAGTCAGATAGGGTGTCAAGATGGACTAATTCACCTTCAGTTTTGTCAATGTGCTCTGATAGTGAATCACCAAATTTGATTAGTGATGGCAGTGAGAATGCATTAGACTTGATCAGTTTGAGTGGCCTTTCTATTATTAAGGAGGAATATTCTCATCATTCATCACCTCCTAGTGTCCTGGTAGGTACACATACTTGTTGACTTTCTGCAATTGATGAAAATTAAGAGGCATTTATTTATGAAAATAATTAAAGAGTCTGAATTGAAGTGGGTTAATTACTAACTAGCAGGATGGAGGAATGGATGATAGTGTGTATGATCAACTTGAACAAGCAATGGCTGAGGCTGAGAATGCAAGAAGGGATGCATTTCAAGAAACTCTTAGGCGTGGCAAAGCTGAAAAAGATGCCATTGATGCTATACGCAGGGTAACTAACTATTCTTTTCTTGACTTGACTCATATTACTTATGCAATTAAAGCATAGATGATCACCTTTATGATATAATTATTCTCTTCTATATGGTGCAAATATATATATATATATATATATATATATTCATTAATTGATATGTTGTTGTATAAAGTTTTTTAAAATATTTATTCTTATAATTAGAATTGATACATTTTAATATAAATTTTAAAAATAATATGACGTAAATATGTACTCTTATAAATATTTGATTATAGAATTTGCAACTTCTTTAATTTTCTAGATATATTCTTTTCATTCATTAATGTAAGTTAAAAATATACTGAAGAATTTTTAATTTTATTTTTATTAAAAAGATAATTTTTCATACTCTAATGTTTAATAAGGAATATTTGGATTTTTTAAAATTAAAATAAAAATTATATTCAAAACATATTTTTGAATAATATATTATATCAATATCTTAAAATTTACTATTAAAAAGTGGGAAAGAAACCTTTACAAAAAGAATTCAACATTAAGATTATATGTTATTCTGATGAGAAAGTAGATATTAAAAATAAATTGGTATATAGCTTAAATATAAAAATCTTATACATTCCTTAAAATCTTACCCCCATTCTCAAGTTATGTCAAATTAATCCTAATGTAAAAATTTTAGCACATTTTTTAAATGAAATTTACAGGTAGTGTAATTTTTAATAAAAAAATTATCACGTGCAATTTTTTGCACTTTAATAACTTTTAAAAACTAATATGGATTAATTGAAGTAAAATATATTTTATATTTTTATTATAAAAATAATATTTCAACAAGGAACTTTTTTTTTTTTCTGAATATATGTGTTTATAAATTTTTAAAAGAATTTAAGTACAATTTTTTTAACCCGTGCAATGTTGCACAAGGTAATAAATCAAAAGTAGAAATGTTTTATAGGAAAATGTAACATTTCACGTTACCAATGCATTAAATGTTATGTTAATTGTAATTTTCATTAAAACCTTTTATTATGTTATGCAATGTTAAACATGTTAGAAAAATAAAAATGTGTTTTAAGAAATAAAAATGTTGTTAGGGGATGGATGGTTGAGTGATATAGTAGACAAATAGATTATATATTCAGAAACGTAATTATAATCAAAATTTGAACTGAACCATCCAATTTTCAGACTAAAGCCGCTGAAATCTTGTATAAAGAAGAGCTGAAACTAAGGAAAGAGTTAGAGGAAGCACTAGTGAAAGCAAAAGAAGAAATTGATAATATGAAGAGCCAAAGAGACAAAGTTAATGAGGAACTCCAACTTGCACTACATCACAAATCATCACTAGAGAATCAAATTGCATCAACTGAACTTTCTATTAAGGAGTTGGAGCAGAAGATTATATCTGCTGTTGATCTATTACAAAGCTCCAAGAATGAACAAGATGACATCCAAATGCAGCGTGATAATGCATTGAAAGAGGCTGAGGAGTTAAGGAGAAAATCACAAGGAGAGTCCTCAAGCACACATGTAGTGCTTCAACTCTTCTCAGAATTCTCTTGTTTAGAGATTAAAGAAGCAACAAGTAACTTCAATCCTTCCCTTAAGATTGGTGAAGGTGGATATGGAAGTATATTTAAAGGTACCCTGCGTCACACTGAGGTGGCTATAAAAATGTTGAACCCCAACAGCACACAAGGACCCTCTGAGTTTCAACAGGAGGTAGGTTGGTTTTGAGTTTTGTTTGTTATTTTCAACATCATCCTGTTTTAGTCAGCAATAATCGTTTCTGGCTGGTTGCATTTATAGTTATCTGATATATCTTAAATTGGTTGTAATGTGTAATTTGTTACATGTGCAGCTATGAATATGAACTTTACTAATCCAGATTTATAGTTAAAATTAGTCTTTTGTAACTCAATTATTTTATAAGCTCGCTCATTTAACTTCTCCATAAGTAATTAATTTTAACTTATAAGAGAAATTGAATTCATTTTACTTTCTTGATTAATTCCATTTTCTTCTCCCATGAGTCATTCTAGAGAAATTTATCTAAATTGGCTCAAAATATTAAAATGATTCCTATGCTTCATTAGCAGCATAAGCTTTTGGCATAAGGGTATTGCTAACGAGTGCCCTAAGCCCTAAGGGAGTGGTTAAGGAATCCATAAATAGAATGTTTTTATTAGAAATCACGACATTTATTGCATTTGTAACATTAAATGCTATATTTTCAATAGAAATTCCTATTTCTAGTTCCTTAATCAAAGCTATGGTATTTGAGCTCTTTCATGAGGCAACATGTTAGAGATATAATATAAAAATCATTGTGTGTTTTCACCTGCTTTTGGAATAGTTGGTTTATGATAATTTTGACCTCACTTTTGGTTTTGTATCAGGTTGAGGTATTGAGCAAGTTAAGGCATCCTAATCTTATCACACTTATAGGAGCCTGCCCAGAATCATGGACTCTTGTGTATGAATATTTACCCAATGGAAGCCTTGAAGATCGTCTCAACTGCAAGGATAACACACCTCCCTTGTCATGGCAAACTCGGATTCACATTGCTGCAGAACTATGTTCTGCTCTCATTTTTCTCCATTCAAGTAAACCTCACAGCATAGTGCATGGTGACTTAAAACCCTCTAACATTCTCCTTGATGCAAACCTTGTTAGCAAGCTTAGTGACTTTGGAATCTCTAGGATACTATCATGTGAAGAGGATTCAAGTAACAACATTTCACAGTTTTGGATGACTGTTCCAAAGGGAACATTTGTCTACATGGATCCTGAATTCCTTACTTCAGGTGAACTCACTCCAAAGTCAGATGTTTATTCATTTGGAATCATATTATTAAGATTGATAACTGGGAGACCAGCTTTGGGAATAATGAAGGAAGTGCAATATGCATTACAAGGTGGAAAGCTGAAATCTGTGTTGGATCCTTTGGCTGGAGAATGGCCATTTGTGCAAGCTGAACAATTGGCTTGTTTGGCTTTGAGGTGTTGTGATATGAATAGGAAGAGCAGGCCAGACCTTCATTCAGATGTCTGGAAGATTCTGGAACCAATGAGGGCTTCTTGTGGAGGCACAAACATCTTTGGACTTGGTTCTCAATAAGGACTCTGCGAACCTCCTTCATATTTTATATGTCCAATCTTCCAGGTATCTTTTAGGATCTCTTGGAATTCAAGCAAATGATATGCATTCACATGGTCAATTTTCATTGAAGATTCAATCAAAGTTTCATTATATAGTTTTTGCTAGTTGTTATGTAATAATGTTCACCCTACATTTATTTCACACACTTTCTGCATTAGTTCAGACTTGCCTATTCCCAATTTTATTTTTATGTGATATCTTTTTAGCTTCATTTGTACCATGGAGCTTTGAATAAAAACCAATTATTATCTAAGGAAAGGAAGTTTCCCCTCATATTATGTTCCTACATTGCAGGAAATTATGCAAGATCCACATGTGGCTGCAGATGGTTTCACCTATGAAGCTGAGGCTATAAGGGGATGGCTGGAAAGTGGTCATGACACTTCACCAAGGACAAATTCTAAGCTTGCACATCTCAATCTTGTTCCCAACCATACTCTTCGCTATGCAATTCAGGACTGGCTTCAAAGTCACTGATCAAGCTTGTCATTTTTGCTTTTTCTCATTTTGATTAAATTGTAGAGTTGTCTGTTTTATATTAAGATTCTATAGGAGAAATAGCTGTCATTACTCATTAGAAGTTTTTTCTTTCATCAATTTTTTTTACAGATCTTTAAAATATGGAAATCATATTTTAATTATAGCCATCCTGTTGTATAGGTTCTACCCCCATATGTGCATGTATGTATCTTCAGTTATTGTAAAAAAGTAGTATATGATGTACATATGGCAATTAAACAGTGTTTTGTTGTGTAATTATATTTGGCAGTGGCTAGGCAATGCTGTTGTTAGTCCTGAGAAGAACTAAAAAAAGTTGATGCAATGCAAGTAATCTAATATAACTTTGAGAAACTTAAAATTGAGAATCATAAAAAGCAATGATGTGTTTTTCTCCTTTCTATTATTCTACAGTATAGAATATGGGGAGAATGAATTATTAAAAGTGGAACACATAATAGGGTTGAAAAAAATAATATCAAATTGGACAGGTTCCAATTTAATTTTTTTTTTGTAACCTCCAAATGAGTTTATTATTTATTATGCGTTATTTTATACTTGGTTAGTTGCTTCTAGGATACTGATTGGCTTATCTGAAGCAAATGCTATATGATTAAAAATTGATATATTTTATAAATTTTAATATAACCTCACATACTTAAGATATAAATAAATTCAAAAAAAATCTTGTATAAGACTATAAGAGTATCCATTATAAAAAAATTATTCCTATCTTTCAAAGTAAAATAGTAAAAAGTTTCCTTGATCGTTATTCTAGTCAACATTAATTGATTGAAAAGAAGGGGAAGAAAATCCTGTCTGATAGTGAAAATGATGGACACTTTGGGGAAGGAAAAGCACAAAGTAAAGAACTTTTTTTTTTTTCTTTTTTTGGTCAATTTTTTTTCTTGTCGGCTGAAATTCCAGCCCTAATGGGCTGAGTCTTATCTCATGATCAATTGGGCTAAATTCCAGTTAGGGCCCACATCCCTACACGTGTAATTCCACGATCGTGGTGGTACATGTCTTTTGTGGAAAAAAAATCACTGTGCGGCTCAATTAGTGGGAGAAATGGTATTTGTAAAATATTTTTTTTGGTGAAATTTGTAAAACTATTTTATACAATAATTCGTATAACAGAGAGATAAGAAAAAAAGAAAGAAACAAGTGAGATATGATAAGCGATATGATAAATGGAGATAAAAAAGATTGTGTTATATAAATTATTAAATAAATTTATTGTGTGTTAGTGTGTAAATAACAGGTCCAGATTGTGTGACTTTGGCTACTGAAAGTTACGGTGACTTTCACCTTTTGTAAACCATTGGATTAATCTTATGCATCACATTTTGCCACGTAATTGTAGAATTTTTTTCACACTAACCCCAGAACGAGATAAGAGGAGTCAATCAAAAAATGGCTTCCCAACAGTGTCGCACTTTTCTTACCTCCGTTGTCACCTCCCCATCAGCTTGTTCCATCCACTGACCCATCGCCCACCTCCATTGTGCGGGTCTTGCTTGCCATTTTCGGGGACTTGGAGCAATGTGTTGGAGCAATGACAAAATAGGTTCATGATGAAGTCATATTAGAAGGACCAACTGAGTCAGCTGAGGTTGCAAAGTCCATAGTTGTTTATTGCATGTCCAAATCATTTAATGGCAAGAATGTTCTCAAAATTGATCTCTTTGTTGATGCCAAATGTGCTCAAAACTAGTACTTCGGAAATAGGTGATATTTTTAAATTCAGAGAGCTTGGAGCAATGTGTTGGAGCGATGATTTATCTCCGTTCTTTCTCTCTGTTTCAAACATGCGACAGGGGAGGAAGATCTCGGAACGGTGGGCTGCGATTTTGGTGGAGCAAGTGCAGCAGCGCATGGATTTTAATGTGGCAAGGCATGGGATTCATGTCTCTAGATGTTGATTAGTTTGACACCAACAGTGAGAAAGGATGAGCTCAATTAGAAAACTTTTGCAGGGATCAATGCAATGTAATGGTTACTCAAGAGAACCAATTTAGTGGCATTATCAATGAATGAAGTCAAGTTGGCATGTGTTGTTTTTTTTGTTGTTCAACATAATGTCTTGAATTCATATTTTCTCGAGTTTCTGCCTGTTAGTAGTCGGTATTGATGCAATGACAAAATGAAATTGTTGTAACTATTGTAGAACTGCTTATTTTTTTAATTGAGCTTGCTGTCACAATGGAAAAAGGAAATTGTTTTACTTTGGTTATCTTAACTCCCCCTCTGATTTGGTTATCGATCACTATATAGTCTATTAAAATAACAAATGCAATTTTTTTGCCTTTTAAGAAAAGTCTACACTACATCAACTTAAGGTCTTGCATCACATAACACCATTTATAAATAGAAGAATTGGTAAAAAGTGAAAATGAATGCAAATTGCGCAAATTCTGCTACTCATTCACAAACAGAAATGACCATGACAACAAATTAACTTAAGTTGTGTCTAACACAATTGCTAAAAAGTGAAAATGAATGCAAACAGAGAAAATTCTGCTACGTACTCACAAGCAGAAATGGCCATGACAACAATTATCAAGTCTTAATGCTGGATGATTTTTGTATTACCTTTCCCTTTATTTTTTATATTGTATCAATTATCAAATGATTAAAAAAAGCAAAGTAACTTGAAATATGTGTTTCTGTAGCTATCTTGAAGTGAGGATAGTTGGAATTTCTTCTTGACTAAGAGAACCTATTAAAAGCATAAACCAAATTTGGAGTGAACTTCGATTTTCTTCAACTTTTTTAGAATGATGGATATTTTCATTAACAGGGTAATGAACCTTCAATACACCACTTGCCAGTTTAACAAATTTAGAGACAACTTGCCTAAATCTCCTTGTGTTTGATATCTTTGGATCTCCTTCAACCTCCTTTCCCCTTACATCATGCACAATGCCGCTGCGAGCTTCTCTTGTCCACCTTTTTAAAATATACTTCTCAGGAACAACCTTAACATCATTTGCTTCAAATACTTTCAACGCATGTGAACAGAGTATGTCAAATGTCTCAAACTTTCTACAACTATAAGATATAGAGGTTGAAGCATGATCAAATGATACTCTCCAAGCTCCCTCATGATTGACCCTAGTAATAACATATTGGCATAAAGATTGAGACTCCTTCCTCTCAGATATACATGAAGCTAAGAAAAGTTTAAACTCATTCTGGAACAATGCAAATACAATGTGTGTGTGTGTGTATTCTTTTGCCATTTGTATTAGCATTGGTGACAACTCATATCTTAACATTGCAAGCTTATGATGGGACTCATACTCACAAGTCAATTCATTGCATCTCTTCTCTTCAATAACTCGTTCAAAGTGTTTGAAGAATTGCATGATATCCACATTCGGTTTCATACAAGATTTGAAATGAGAATTCAAGCTTTCACTTAGTAGGGTACTCCACATCCCAAGTGTGAATGCCTCCTTCATGTAACATGATGCCCATTTTTCTTTTATGGCATAAATCGATTTGATCCAATTATTTTCACGAACATTATAATCTAAGATCAATTGGGTCCAAGGTGTCTCAAACTCTGCTTCAGTGTCAAAGTTATACATGCATTTTTTGAAATCTCTTAAAAAATAACTTCCTCCTTTCATCAAGTTGCCAAGGTGTTTAATACTATTCTCCAACAAGTGCCAAGTACATAAACCATGTCGAACCCCAAGCATCACCTCAACAAGCTCCTTAGCCATTGCTTGGTCTTGGTCAGTAAAGATAGTTTAAGGTTTTTTCTGGTTGTGTGCTTGTAAGAATGTCTCAAACAATCATTTAAATGATTCAATTGTTTCGTCATAAAATAATGTTGCCCCAAAAATGACTAAACCCCTATAATGGTTGAAACCAGAATACAGAGCAAGTGGTCTATTTGCACGATTGGTACAATATGTAGTATCCAATGACATAACATCACCGAAATACCCATAATCCAACACCATATTTGCATCATCCCATAATACATTTGTGATTTGTTCATCCATATCCATTCGGAATGCATTGAAGAAATATGGGTTTTCCTTTAATTGTCGTTGAAAATATTGCAAAAGACATCCAACTTCACCATACACCATGCTTCTTTGTCTTCTTGCATTGAGGTAATTCTTTACATCCAACCGTGTATATCCAAGATTAGATCTATGCCCTGCATGTGTGCTTATAAGCTGAAATGTTGACTTTTGCTTTAATCCAAAGTCATCAGCTAGATCAATCTCATATGCTTGGACTTCACTTATTTTTCTGTGTGATGCAAGCATGTGTGCTGTCTCTGGAAGTTGTAGAGGGTGGTTATGGTCCTCTACAAACTCATGTAGGACAAACTTTTCATTCTTTAATATAAGTGAAATTCTTGCTTTGCAATTAGTTCTAGTCGCAGCTCTATGGTTTCTAACCAAAGCACTCTTTGTTGTTCGCACCCCCTCCTTACAACAAGCAAATCTACATGAAGTAATAGCACCATCTTGCTTTCTTTTGTTTGTGTATCGTAATCGAACTCCAAGGCCAATTTGTGCCCCATATCTAAGCCAAAATTGCCAAGCTGTCTCTACACTATCAAATTCCATACCAACTCTTGGCTTGCAATCAACGTCTAAAGATGACATGATATGCTTCCTGTTAAAGCAATGATAGAAGTAAATAAATACATTATAGGAGAAAAAATTAAGCAAAATAAAAAATACACAACTCATTGAGTATCTAACAAGTCGTGCAACCATGAGCACAAATTCTTATTATTTTCAAATTTTGATCCAAAAAAGAGCAAAAGTATAAATATAGCAAACTAACATGTGCAGACCGCTTCTTAGTATATAAAAAAAATAGCAAACATAACATGGCATTTGAATCAAAGCCAATCTAGTAAATGTGATTCAAGAAACAAATTTATTTGGTTTCGTTCCATTAACATGTTATGTGCAAACCCATTTATATTATTTTATTTCATTTCATTAATATCATTTATTTATTTATTTATTTATTACTTCATGTTGCTACACAATGTGAAGACTATATAAAAGCTTAAAAGCTTGCTATAAGTTTCATTTTTTTGACATTGAAGCCATTCTAGTAAATGTGATTCAAGAAGCAAATTTTACAGAACAAGAAAGAGGTTTCAATGGAAAAAATGATTAAGAAATTTACCTTTGAAGTTTTCAACACAAAAACCTCTTTTCTCTTCTACAGCTGTTGTTTGCTCTCCACAATGAGATCAAGGAATATAAATTAAGTGAAATACGAGCAATGGGGTTGCGAAATGGCACTACAGAGCGCGACAAGTCTTCACTGTTTTATCACTTGTTACATACGTAAATGGGTTTACAGCTTTTAAGAATTTTTTTTTTCCAAAATAAAAACTTAACAGGTGACAACATTTGAACCTTCAAATTAATCCAATGAATAATAATAGTGAAAAGTTACCGTGATTTTCCCTCCAAAACGTCACACGATCCGCTCCCATAAATAATAGGGGTGTGTGTAAATAACATAACTTAGTTAGTAGCACACATCACATCACGATGTCTTTTTGAAAATATTTGGGATTTTCTTTTTTCTAAAATACCATTGCCTCATTCCTAAAACATGGAAAAAGACTTTACATTTTTAAAATTTATGAAAATTTTGAGTTCATTTTCTAAAATTGAAAATTAAAATATCCTACAAAAATGTTTTCATTATATTTTTATTAAAAAGGAAAATAGAAAATATTTCAAGTAAGTACTTAAAAAATATATACTCGATTTTCTTAATTATCTCATTTTATTTTCTTTCTTTTCATTTTTTTCTTATTTTTTACTTTATTTAAACAACTCATAAATTCACTTATTTTCTTTTTATTTTTTTCACTCATTCCCTAAGGTAAAATACTTTATCCTTTCATTTAATACATCAAAGAATTTATAACATTGTATGATCTATATATATATATATAATAATAAATCCCATCTTGTGAAAAATTACCCAAGTATTATTGAGATTCGGATCTTCTCTAGTTGTTCAACTGTACCCATCAAGTAATAGCTATAAATAGCTATGGAAAACATCTCATAGTTAATTTGGTAGCTATTTCCTATCTATCTATTTCCTAGCTATTTTATAGTTTACCATGCTGCAGGGGCAGAGCAGAACCACAGCAGAGGATTAATGTTGTTCTGTTGTATATTTTCATCATAATTTAAACAAATTAAATCATAAGATCTAATTGTTGTTCTGAAGATTTGTTTACACCGTAGCAAGTACGTAATCCGCGTAGTGAGTGACTAATAACTAATAATGGGATAAAAGTGGCCCACACGGTTCGGTTCCTTGAGAGATGCTGAAATGACAAAAAAAATAAAAAATAAAAAAAGTGGCAAGTGGAAGGACCACCGTACGAGAAACATAATAATTAACCTTTGATACGCTTGTTCTTTCCTGTCTATGCTCCACTAATTATATATTCTATCTAATCTAATCTGTACGTATGTGTTACTATTCTTTTTCAATAAAAAAATATATACGTATATGATGATGGTGATACTGCACTGATTAGTGGAAAGAAGAAGCTTTCTGTTCCTTAACAACTTGGTCAAATTTCAACGTATCAAGGTAGTTAAAAAAAGCAATATGTTCACTATTCAAGTTTTCTAAATAAACTAATAAGAGGATTTATGCACATAACTGCATAAATCACCTTATGATTTACAGACAAATAATTGCACTTCTCATGACTATTTTTTTACTACTAAAATTATTAACCAAGTAACTTTTAATAAGAAATTAGTACCACTCTAAAATAGAATATGATTTACAAAATGGCATTAAACAATACTTTACACTGATAATTTTTAAATTACCCTGAAATTTTTCAAATTAAATATATGTGGTGTAGAAAGGGGAAAAATACAATTATGAATTTTCACCATCTCAATTTTTATATTCATTTTATATTTTCCTTTAGAGTAATTCTAATGGGGAGTATTTATGTTACTTTTCTGATTAAGCAATTCTAAATATGGGGGTGCACCATTTGATTGAGTTGTTTAACTAGTAGGAGTATCTTGTGTAAGCAACTGACTATGGGAAATGTACAGTATAAAAGAAAATCAAAAAATTATATATAAAATTGTGGAGTCACTTGTGAGGTTCATTTAATGAAATTTATAGAGTTAGCATGAGAGACAAAAATTGCTTAAATTATAAAAAATAGAAAGAGATAATATATAATAATGGTACCCATTTAAGGATGGTAAAAAGTAAAAAAAAGAGAAACACCCTTGGAGATACTCTAATTGTACTACCATTATCTCTTTTTTTCAATTGTACTGTTACTTTCTCTCTTAACCTTCATTGAAATGTGAAAAAAAATTTTTTTTTTCAGGCTAAAAAAAAAGTGAAAATAATAAAATACATAACTTTTGTCGGTACATAAAAAAGGCTTAAATATATTTCTGGTCCCTACATTTTAGCGAGTTTTTTATTTTAGTTCATGTTTACTTTTTTTTATGCTTTTAGTCCCTATTTAATTTTCTGTTTATGAAATAGGTCCTTGTTGTTAAGAGTGTGTTTGGTAAAACTAGCTGAAAATGGTAAAATGACATTTAAGGACAACATTAATTATTAAATAATGATAAGTAGGGGTGGTTGAGGGCTAAACTTGTAATTAATTTTCAGCTAGTAGCTGAAAATTGGAGCTTTTTAAAAAAGCTACCCCAAGTAGCTTTTTAAGAAAAACTTGTATTTACCCAAAAAAACTACCTTCCCAAACACTGCTGAAATGATTTCAGCTACTATTTTCAACTTTCAGTTAGCTGAAATGGCAAGCCAAACACACTTTAAATGTTTTGTTAACTTTGCTTACTTAGACAACAAAGTTAAAAGATGACATGGCAAAATCAATGCTAACTCAGCTAACATAATGTCACGTCATGATAGTGTCATGATAGAGATTTCTCTGGTGCCCTAATTAGAAAGTTTGCGTTTTTTAAAATTTTTATAGCATTTATTTCAACAACTCATGCTAAAAATGGAATTGAAATTTGCATAGTGTCACAAAAAACTTGCTAAAATATAGTGAACATGGACTAAAATAAAAAACTCACTAAAATATACCAAACAAAAACATATTTAATCATAAGCTAACAATTGAACACATAGATCGATTGATAAGAGACTATTCTATTCTAACCGGTAGCCTCAAGTTTAACCCTTAAATATACAATTGTGCTTGGATTAAATATTCGAAGGTCAAGTTTTAACTTAGATGAATTATGTCCCATAAAAGATACATTTGATTAACTTTAGTCATGTGTCAATACAAAGGGCGAATTTATCACAATGCAGAAAAAACACGTGGCTGACACACCCAACTGTGAACTATCAACATAGAGCAGAACCGGAAATTCTAGATGTCAAGTTCAACAAGAGTTACTAGTTACCACTCACTTTTCTCCTCAGTGTTACAACTTACAAACGACAAAACAAAAACTTAGGAAACAAAATCACATTATTATTTAATAAATTCGGCTACCCTCTGCTTTTCTCTCTCCCCACCGCCACTTCCTCCTCCCCAATTCCTCTGTACCTTCCTTATATTCTCTCCAAACCAAAAGAAAAACTTTTTTTTTTGCTTTCTCTAACACCCCTTTTGTTTCTCCCTCAATTTTCCATTGAGAATCTCACTTCATAGCATGGTTTCACTGGGAGCTATATATACTGTGGCCTATGTGTTCCTTTTTGCTTTCACTTTGGTTTTGGCTGGTGATATAGTTCACCATGATGATGTTGCCCCAAGAAGGCCTGGTTGTGAGAACAACTTTGTTCTGGTACCAATTTTTTAAATTCTTCACATGAATTGCATACTAGTTTAGAAATGTCATGCTTGCTGGTTTTGATCTTGGCCTTGATTCTTCCTTGCTGGGAAACTGCTGGAACAGTGAATGGATTTGGAAAACATAGGAAAAATCCTTCTTTTTTTAAGGAAAGGAAAATATGAGAGTTTGGTGGGATTAATCTTTTCAATTTTTGTTTTTTGATATTTGATTTGAGCTTTCAGTTTTGTAAAGATGATCTGCACCTTCAATGATGCTGTGGTGTATGCTCAATTAAAATTCTCTTTTTATTCTGCTATTGAACATAAAATTCTCGCTTAAGTTTTAGATTTCTTAAGAAAAAGGAGTATAAGAGGAGAGAAAATAATGATAATTCTGAAGTGATTCCATTAAGGTTGCTTGTTAAATTATTAATAGACTTGCTTTTTTTAGACACTGTACTTCCATCTTTAATTGTGTACTGTAGCAATTCTTTTTTCCCTCGTTATCATCACATAGGTGGTGTGTTTCTAGCTTTTGCAATAGAGTGATCTACGTTAGTAGAGTGGTCCTTGTATGCTGACTTTGTAAAATATATCTTTTATATGACATCTTTGATTTCATTTTTACTTTTCTTTTTCTCTTGCTTATGATTGTTATCATGCAAACTTGCATCTTTGGCACTTGAGGTCAATGCAAGTGGAGTTGTTTTAATTTGTTTATATTCTTCTCCAAATGCTTTTATCTTTTTTCTATCCCTATAAAATTTCTGTAGTTCTGTATCTCTTGTTATTGATTGATCTTCCAGCAAACTGCTACATGGCCAATTTCTTCTCTTTTGTTAGGTCAAAGTCCCCACTTGGATTGATGGTGTGGAAAACATGGAGTATGTTGGTGTTGGTGCAAGATTTGGCCCTACATTGGAATCAAAAGAAAAACGTGCCAATCATACTAGAGTTGTCATGGCTGATCCTCCTGATTGTTGTAGCAAGCCTAAGAATAAGGTGTTTGAATTAATTTTTAAGCTATAGAGCTTACCAAATGCAACTTTTGCCTGTATATGAAGCATAATTGTCCAGATTCAAAGCTCCTTTTTTTAGAAGTGTTTATTAATTTGTAATTTGTCTTGCTTTTCACTATTGTTAGCTCACCAGCGAGATCATTTTGGTGCACCGAGGAAAATGTAGTTTCACAACCAAGGCAAATATAGCTGATGAAGCTGGTGCTTCAGCCATCCTCATTATAAACTACCGTACAGGTGTTTCAAATGTTCTTGTTTTTGTTTAAATGCTTTTTAACATCTCATATAGCCTATTCTGGTTACCAAACAGCGGTTGGTCGCAGTGGAAGTGGACTGTGACCCCAGGGGGACTTTACCTACAAGGTCAGCGTTCGAATCCTGGATTAGCCACTCTTGGGAGAGCTTTACCTAACCACCACCCCTGGCCCGAGGGTTAAACCCACAGCTATGCCTGTGGGGGTTTCCGGTCAAAGACCAAAAAATAGCCTATTCTGTTTTTCATTTGTCCATTAGTGATTTTACAGTTATAGGTGATATTCGGGACCATAGTTGCAGAGAATGCTAAGTAATTTTTGTTCATTAATTTGTTACTAAGAAATAAGCAGTTGCAGTAAATATTTAATTCATATATATAATATAACCTTCTCATATTGTATTTGTATTAAGCAACTATTGCATGTCCTTACTATGCAGAACTTTTCAAGATGGTTTGTGAAGAAAATGAAACTGATGTTGATATTGGAATACCTGCTGTCATGCTGCCACAAGATGCTGGAATAAACTTGGAAAGGCATATAAAAAACAACTCCATAGGTATGATTTACTTTCTCTGAGCTGTCTCTCATTGTGTAATTAATTATGGCTTTTCTTTTACACAGGGCAATTTAATTTTGAAATGACTACTTCATTTTTTGATACCTGATCTGGTGTTGTGTCTTACTTGATATCCTTTGCTCTTCTGCATGTACAATTCTTGCTCTTAAGTGTCCATACAGTTATACTCTCCACTACGTCCATTGGTTGATGTTGCGGAAGTGTTTTTGTGGCTTATGGCTGTTGGTACCATTTTATGTGCTTCTTATTGGTCTGCCTGGACTGCCAGAGAAGCAGCTATTGAGCAAGAGAAGCTTTTAAAGGTTACCTACTTCCTTTTCATGCCAATTTTACTCTCTCTCTCTCTCTCTCTTGGATCAAAGGAGAAATATTAATAGAGTGTAGAAAGGAAGAATACAACAATTTTCCAAAATTAGACAAACAAAAAACACTGTAAAGATTAAAGACAAACTCATTAAAACAATAAGGTTTTTGTCTCCTTTCTTACCTGCCAGGGAGGCTCTTGAAAACAGGACTTTATTCTCTTTTAATGTCAGCAAGTTTTTTCTTTATAAAGAAATATTTCCCTTCATATTTAAAAACTCACTAATTCAGTTATTAATATATGGATAACTTTCATATTTGCAGGATGCTTCAGATGAATATGTTAATGCAGAAAATGTTGGTTCTAGTGGCTATGTGGAAATCAGCACTACAGCAGCAATTTTATTTGTTGTGCTTGCTTCTTGTTTCTTGGTTATGCTGTACAAATTAATGTCATTCTGGTTTGTTGAAGTTCTGGTGGTTCTATTTTGCATTGGTGGGGTGGAGGTGAGTTATCTTGTTTCAGGCTTTGTTGTTGTTGATTAGAGTTCATCCCTTTCCTTTTATCTAGATTGTAAACATTTGCTGATAAACCAGATTACCATTCTTTACTCATCATCATTTTGCATCTTCTTTAATATGGCTGCAATATCTTGTAACTGGCGGTCTCTTGTGCTCAATTTTTATGAGTTCTCAAGAATACAATGATTACAAGAACCTTAAGTTAAACCCTAAATCTTAAGGCTGAGACCAAAAAAAAAAAAGAAGTTACACATTTACAATTTCATAATATGATAAATTTAAAATCCCCAGAACACCTAATTGTGAATCCCTTTGATTGATTGACATTATTATTTTTGTTATGTGATCTTTGCACTGGTAATCACATGGAGCTAAAGTCATAGGAGTGCAACATGATTTTGTTGTCATACAGTAGTTGAATCTTTATTTTCTTCATGTGCTTTCAGGGACTGCAAACCTGTTTGGTGGCTCTGTTATCATGGTAAGTCTTTTATCCATGAAGGAAGGTGATGATTGGGTTAGAGAGGATTTGACAACTAATCTGCTGACTTTTCTTCTGTTATGAATTTGTGGCTGACCTGTTGAACTTGAGTTATAATCTTGTGCTTTTAATAATCAACATGTTGTGTTGTATACTTTTTTTATTTATGTTCTTAAATTGTGATTGTGGTGAAAAATTAGGGTGACAATAAATTGACTTAGTTGTCAGTTTTTTTCCATTACCTATTTCCTGAAAAATATAATATTGAAGAGGTAGTGAACTCAATTTCATTGAATCATTGACCAAATGTAGCAAGACAGACATATAGCTCTGGCTCAAACATGCATAATTTTTTGCATGAGCAAGTTTTTTCTTGCTTTTTTTTAATATCATCATTACAAGAAATAATCATTATTTGAAAAGGAAATGACTTCTGCTTGAAGTTTGTTGCTGTAGAGTGTAGATTACATGGTTTATTGTATTAGATCCCTTTGTTAAGATATGGAATTGATAGCAAGATGTTTACAGTTTCAGATGGTTTCAACATCCTGCACAAACATTTGTGAAGATACCCTTCTTTGGAGCTGTCTCATATCTGACACTTGCCATTACTCCCTTCTGCATAGTGTTTGCCGTGGTTTGGGCAGTTTATCGCCATGCATCATTTGCTTGGATTGGTCAAGATATTCTTGTAAGAATATTTTTGTATCTTTTGGTTAAAGTTTTTCCATACTTTTTAGCTTAGGCTGCCTGACATTTCTGATTAAAAAATAGAAAATTGTGATACAATTTTAAGAATTTTGCTTTCTGCATATCATAGATTTGCTTTCCGATTTTTGGAACATCACTGGTATAAAACTGAAAAGTTTTAAGCTAGTATGGAATCTGATACTCTTCCTCTGGCCATAACTAAAAGAAGGACAATAAGATACTATATACTTGTGTCTTGTAATGAATTACTTTGGTTTGCATGTGATTAGATCCAAAAAGTAATAACTTATTGCATCAATATTATCTCCTAGGTGTGGAGTCACAAACTACAATCAAGGAGTGCATTCTAGGCCATTGATATACCCACTATTAGTTTTCTTTTTCATGTTATTATTTTTCTGTTTCATGACCATGTTTGTTCCTCTCTCTTATCACCTAAAAAATTTCTTGATAATACCTGTTCCCTTTTGATGTAGTTTCAAATAGAAATTGAAGTCCTGCAATTTAGGATTTATTAGTTATTACTGACACTCTTTCTTTAAGCCTGCAAGCTTCTATAGTATAAAACTTGATTTACTGAAAACCTTTTAAACTTCCAAGAGATTGAAAGTGGGTTAATATTTAATAACACATTTAATTTTCCTTTTCTACCTCCTGTCTTTCAGGGTATCACATTGATAATTACAGTTCTTCAGATTGTTCGCATACCAAATCTCAAGGTTGTCCACAGCACTACCTCCTCATTTACTTGTTCATGATACTCTTGAATTTAAGGATAGGAGCTATACATGGGACATTTATGTACTGTTAAACTGACAAACCATTAAAGAGATAGCTTTGTTGGATACTACTGAACTTATATTACGGAAAAAAATTGAAAAACACACATTATTAGAACAAAGACCCTAACATATACCTTTTTCCTGTATCAGGTTGGGACTGTTCTTCTCAGTTGTGCCTTCCTATATGACATCTTATGGGTGTTCGTCTCCAAATGGTGGTTCCATGAGAGTGTGATGATAGTGGTGAGTTTTTAAAGAAAGCTCTCCCTCTTCTACTGTTCTTTACAAAGCTTATTTTGGCCTAAGAAACATGTTGTTTCCTTTCCCCCCCTTTAATATTTACATTTTCTCTATACAGGTAGCTCGAGGTGATAAGAGTGGAGAAGATGGTATCCCCATGCTACTCAAGATACCACGCTTGTTTGATCCTTGGGGTGGTTACAGCATCATCGGTTTTGGGGACATAATCTTACCAGGACTTCTAGTAGCATTTTCACTAAGGTTGAATTGGAATTCAGATATTGATCATATCCCTCTCCTATTCAACTTCCTTGTGTTGCCAATGTTTTTTGTGATAAAATACAAGTCCATGTTATCTACTTGTAAAAATGTTTTAGGTAGATGGATAGAATGGTTGGTATCATGATTCATGTTAATGGTTCATGAACTTAACTAACTATTCTATTGATAACTAACTTTATAGGTACGATTGGTTGGCAAAGAAGAACCTTCGTGCTGGATACTTCTTGTGGGCAATGACTGCTTATGGGTTAGGTATGATATGTTTGATCTAGGGATAGTTTTCATGATAAAGTGTGAAAATATTTGGACCTGTTAACTGTTATGCGAGATCCCTTAAATGTTATATACTAGGCTACTCAGTGCCTTAAAAGTGTTGGACATTTTATTATTTTAAGTGCATCAACTTAACAAAAGAATAAGAGTTAGAAAGTTTAATGGTGACACTTCAGAGGCTGTGGTTTTATCTCCAACATAGAAGAGATTACATGTTATTGCAAATTTGGATGGTAGCAGAATGGGGAATATCTCTAGTATAATTGATTATAATGCATTAGCCCTATGTGTGCAGTACTACAATCTAATATCTTATATGTGTGAAGTATACAGTTTAGCATTAATAAAGAAACAATTACATAACACTTTGATTTAACAACACTAAGAACTACACAAGAAATCTGTTGCTTCTTCTTATATTCCTATCTTCACATGTGGAGGTGACTATTGACTTACTCTTTTACGTCATTCCTTGAAATTTGATCTGCAGGTCTCCTCATTACATATGTGGCTTTGAACTTGATGGATGGGCATGGACAGCCAGCTTTGCTATATAGTCCCATTTACACTCGGTAAGTAAATTATTAGACACATTTAAATTTGAAGTGCATGTTCTTATGTAATCTTTGCACACTATACTTCCTCATTCATCCACAAAAAAACTCCCTCATGTTAAATAAGAATGTTTTCTATTGGCTGTTTAAGGTACCTTTGCTTAAATCATCCAAAGCTTTGTCCATTAGTATCAGTTCAGCTTTTGATAAAAGAGGAGATATATGTTAAACAGTTAAAAACAGAGAATTTTTTTGAATATTTTGCAAGATGGATCAATGTCATTGTTGTGCTAATCAAATTCATAGGTCATTGCTCACTTACTCAGAAGTAACACATATGTGCACTTAGATGCAGTGCAAAATAGGCAAGGGTTTTCATATTTTCATGTATGGATGTGGGTAAAGAAGTAAAATGATTTTACTGAAAATTTAGTTTGTGACAGAAAGCAATAATGTAGATTGGTCCATGCAGCTGACATCTTTTGGATAAAACTTGATTGTTGTTGGGTTATCAGCCCAAGTGACTGACATTAAAACTGGTCCAGTTTCTGAAACCTTATTCTGCAATCATAATTGCAGGCACCTTTTTGTCATTGGGAAAGAAGAGAGGTGAGCTCAAGATTTTATGGACAAGAGGAGAACCAGAAAGGCATTGCCCTCACATCCAACAAGAGGATAACCAATCAATTAACCACCATTGATCACCACAAGACTTGTATCCTAGGTACTACTAGTTATAGGAGAATGATAGCAATTCTTAGGAGATTATGTAACATTTGTAACTTTGTTGTAACAAAATTTCAGCCAAATGTTAAAATCAGCAGCTTAGAGAGTTGAGAGAAATACCACCCAACTGTTTTGATATTGGAGAGGAGTGACCCACAAAACTGTGCTGTAACATTATATTATTTTGAGATAGTTGATGGGAGGAGATTAGAAGATTATCAAGAGAATCCATATTCTGGTTGATTCCATGAGGGTCTGCCCAAAAAACCATGTCTTTTGCTAAGCAAATGTGAAGAAGCAAAGTGACATGATGCATGGAGAACTCCATCAAAGAGGGAAGACTGGTAAAAGGCTGCTAACACTTAGAAGCTGCTGTTTACTATTAGCCATAACTTGTATTATTATTGTTGTGGTTATTATCATTAGTATTCCTGTTATTCTTGTTGTATAACTATAACATAGATTTGAACTCGAAAGCTGAATTTTTATTTCTGTAACATTTTTCATGTTTATGAATTTTCTTAAATAAAGAGACAAGACATGGATATGAATCTATATTTTTACCCTTAATATTTTAATAAAATCTCATTTTATCCATTTTAGTTTTTTTAAAAATCCTCTAAACTCCTTCCAAACTAAATGTTGTACTATGTGAAAAATATAAAATAAAATAATTAAAATAAAAAGGCCTTAAGCAATGTTAATCTATAACATAAAATAATTAGAACTAAAAAAATAGTGTAACTAAAATTGATAATTCATTTTTGAAAAAAAATCTAAAATTATAACTACCAATAAAAATGTTTCTTCTATTTAATAAAATTAGAATCTATACTAAAAAATATCATATAAACATTTTTTATATCATTTTATATTTATCAATTACTTTAACGGCTAACTTTACTAATATTTCTAATCTAATAAGTTAATTTATTAGCTTTAACCTTTCAATTATCAGTTATCTTTTTAATTTTCAACTAACTTATCAGTTATTTTTAACAAACAATAATCCTAAATATTAATTAAGTCATAATTTGGTCAAATTTGGGATTAAAAAAATCATCCTTGCAAAATATTAAATTGTGAAAATTGTGATAATGAAGTGAAAAAAATAGAAATTATCAAAATATTTGAGATAAGTTAAACTTGGCCAGCAACATCTTTTTATAGCATCATCTGACATTTGTAATCGTCTTTTTGACAAGTAAGAAACTTCCACTAATTCGAAGCGACGATAACATATAAATGCACCTAAAATATTAGAAATAAAATTAGAAATTGTGATGTCATTGCAAAAATTGATATGTTCCTTTCCAGGTAAATAATATATATAAATAATATATATTTTTCCTTTTTTTCTTGACTACTTCCTTTTTTTTCCCTTTTCTTGGCCAGCCAATTCTATTGAAACTGTGAACAAGGAAGATCCATGGGCATTTCACATGAACGATCTCAACTCCATAAAAGCAACAACGCATATGAAAACAATCACAGCAAAACCCAAGGAAAATGAGGGGAAAGAGAGAACAAAGAGGGTAAATAGAGGAAATTGGAAAGGTAGAAAAAGAGAAATTGAAAGTGATTGATGAAAAAAAAGGGAGATAATCCATTTAAAATGGGTAAAAAGTCCTTCCATAAATGGAGAAGAGCCCTCCATCGGAGGGAGGGGCTCCCCCGGGAGCGGCGGCATAAGACCTTCTCTCTTTTTTCTAGCAGTGCTGTCTCTGTTAGGGTTTTCTAAACAGAATGCAGAAGAACATGCAAATTTATCATGATAATTTGGTCTGGCCGATACAACGGATCTCTTATTTATCACGATAATTTCATAACAATTAATGCCGAGAATAGGGATATGTCCCAAGATATTATTCTTATCAAAGATATAACTTTCCCACTTTATTTATCCATGGTACAATTTTCCTTATTTACTCATAGTGCAAAGCCATATAAAGGGACCTTCCCCCAAATATAATCATTCCAATCTCTTGTCACTTCTCATAACCAATGAGCTCAGTTCGTCTACCATCTTTGGAGTGCAATCGCAGATATCAAGACTAAAGGTCACCAAGGTATGATTCCTCAATCTCAGTTTTGACATCATTCTCTATAGAGTCTCTAGTATTTCCTAATTCCTCTCACTAACCATTTGCACAATGAGGACTCATGGTGGTATCACCAAAACAATGTATATTCCATACACAAATGCAAATGCACAAAAAATAAATGTATAAGGGTATAACATACAAGCTAGGGTTTTTTTTTTACCTAAAACTAAAAGTACAAGACTGCCCCCATAACCAAATTGGGCCTGGGTCAACCATAAACAAACTGCAAAAAAAAAAAAGAATAAAACAAAATGTGCAAAGAACATGTTAAGGAATAAAAAATGAAAATTATTTTGAGAGTACAACATTAAATACATTAAAAACTTAAGAAACTTTATTTTTCACTAATATTTCCCTAAAACAAAATAAATGTGAAAAAGAAAAATAACTGACATGCAACATTTTTATTGCGCTTGCCAGCATCTCTCAAAATTGTTCAAGCCATTGGCCATTTGGTAAGGATTCATTTCCAATTTTCCAATCCGTGTCCACTCCTGAACATGGAAAGAGATATTTAATGAGTTACAAATAAAATTACCATAATTGGAATTGTTACGGAATTTAGAGCATATTTTCTACAATGAGAAAAAAGTCAATTAACCTAAGAAGTGTTCTATCACTAAATGACATCACACAATGAATGAAGTCAAGCACTATTCAAGCACATACAAACCAGTCAGAAATTACCAAATTCACAAAACTAAGGTATGATGCAGTTGTGACCCTGTACAGCATGATTAACTAACAGACTAACATGCATCCAGCATCAGGTATATACATAACATAAGAAAACAAATTTTAGAAAAGACCAAAACTAAAAATCAAACCATGTCATCGACACTAGTTGTCCAAAATGCAGAAGGTGCAAAACGAAACAAGAGTGAGATTCAGAAGGAAAAGGAAATAGGGAGTTGAAGACCCAAAAAATCTATTATGCAAATAGGTTTTGCAGTTATACTAGATAAAAATGGAAAAGGGAAAAAGAAAAGATATAGAAATGTTTTAGCACAAATGGTTTTTTAAGTTCAGCTAGAAGGCATATGATGGATAAGGGAAATACTAAGCCACGTTGAAAAAGCATACATGCATGTCGCCTTAGAAAACCATTCCCATGGGTAGTAAAAAACATTGTCTTCCTTTCTTGCCCTGGTGATAAAAATTCTTGCATTCTCTCTGGCCAGTCAGAATTTAATCTGCGAGCAAAATCTTCCACTTCCCTGCATCAAACGGTGCCAAGCAAATAGAATTTTAGCATGCACCGTCTTAATATCACATTAGTGTAACCACCCTGAAAACATCTCTGTATCAAAGAGATATCTTTGTATACCTAAAATGAACAGGTCAAAACCAACATAGAAGGTAAATAAATAGTGAAATGAACATTGCTAGTAGGGCTTAGCTCAAGTGTGCAGAAGTCATAGGTTCAATTCCTTGAAAACTGGAAAAAAAAATATATAGGGAGGGTTCAATCATTCTGGTGCCTTGCCCTCTGCATATGCTCTTATAGTCCATAAAAGATCTATTCAGCAATGCAGCTGACTAGGCAGAAAAAAAAAAGGCTAGTGACCTGCGAGTGCAACTATGCTAAAGATGATAACCAGCCACAAGAGAAATACAAAAGAGCTTTTAAAAACAAAACAGTGTCAAGCATTGAATCAGAAAATACCCCACCTGTCAATTTTTTCCTTTAATGCAGGATCAATCTCATCATCTATATCACCATCATCAGACTCAGCCTTAGGAGTAAAAGTGCCATCCTCTGTAAGGTGTAAATTTGAGGTCTCGCCAGTTCTATCAGCTTCAGAACTTTGATGTCTGATATTATGACCATTTACCTCCTATTACAAGAAAAAAAAGGTAATAAACACTAGCATTTTGGTGATAGGACCACAGACTATGTTCTTTCATAATTGACATTGTGCCAAATGATTTGATAGTGTGTGGATAAAACAGTAGGACAACATAATACTCACAAGAACCTTATTCAGTTCTGATGCTTCCTTCAAAGAAGAGTTCTTCTGTTGCTCTCTTTTCCTCCGGTTTTTCTTTTTATTCTTGGAAGTTTTAATCCCTTTTGGATCTGAGACAAAATTCTTCACCTCCAGTCAGGAAGTCAAAAGGGAAGCCAAAGAAAAATATAAAAAGGCTATAGCTCTTAGACAGTTCTTTGAGTAATGTTGATTGTAAAAGATTTATAATGGCCACTAGTAAGCTAATCTTTTGGGTTTTAGAAGGGATATCTCACAGCCAACAGGTAAAATAAAATAGAAAGTCTTCAACAATTAGGAATTAAAATTGTACATAGCTCATCAATCTATAGACAGAAAAAGTGTAAGGTAAACATATAAAGAAAAGGAGGACTAAAATGATGCTCAAATTACCTCCATCATTTCCATTAATAAAAGACAAAAGGTCGTCAACCGAACGTTCATCTACATGATCTTTTTCAACTTCAACACTCTGAAACATGTAAGGTATTGATTCTTATTTGAGTCAAAACTCATCTACAATTTAGGACATATAAAATGACACGTGAATACATATACACCAGTGTTGTCAATGGTTGGTGGTGCATCTTTGAAATAGCAGCAAGCAACAGGTGAGAAAATGCTCATCTTTTCTCAATTTAAACCAATGAGCTTGTAATTTTTAGGGGGGAAATTATGTCTTTTGATCTTGCCTGTTTTTGAAAAACATCAATCAGATCAGAAAATTCCATCTCATTTTATCTATTCTCTCACATTAGAATCTCCACTCTCCAATGTTAAATAGGTTTCACAGTTTCAGTTCCATGAAGCTTCAATCTCAGTGAGAATCCTCTCAGACCTACAAAACTCTGTTCTAGGTAATATTCATCTCAGCTTTTCCTATTATCTTGTTTCAGGGGGTATTTGGAAGAGTTTATTTGAACTTATCTTATAACATAAGCACTTATATAAATGTTTGGATAAATTTATGAAAAGAGCTTATGACATGTTCATAAGCTGTTTTCAGCTTATTTCAGTAAGCTCATCAGAATAGCTTATGAAACAACTTATGCAAAGGTTAAGTGTCTTGTTTTTCCTTTGGTTCTCACCAACTACCGTAAGTGCTTATGACATAAGCTCTTATGTGATAAGCACTTATTGAATAAGCACTTAATTAAGTTGTGTTCCCAAATGCAGTGTCAGTTTTTTGTTTTGTGCTCTCCAAACTTTGTTTCAGTCCCTCTCCATCTATTTTTTTTTTATTTAAAAAATATTGCTTCCTGTCTTTGTTATTTTGACTGCAGAGAGGTTTTATTTTGTCCTACTACTTTCTTTTTCAGTTTCAAATTGAAAATCTTCCAGGGTTTTTATTGAAAATCTTCCAGGGTTTTTCAATAGCAGTTTTGCATTGAAAAGCCGAGGAGCTTATAGCTTCCTTATATTCATTTTTGCATATTGAAAAGCTAATAACTATTCACTTTCTATTTATTGTATGCCTTTTTTTCGTTTGATCTGAGTTTTCCAATGAAAGGGAGTTTTGGCACAATGGTTGAAATTGTTTCCGTTTGACTAGGTCACAAGTTTGAGTTATGAAATTGGTCTTTTGCAAATGCAAGGTAAGAGTACCAACAAAAAGACCCACAATGGGTCCAACCCTTCCTTGGACCCCACCATGGCAAGAGCTTTATAGTTACAGCACCAGGATTTTGCATTTTCCAACAAAGAATGTCCTATATTACTTTTTTACTTCATTTTTCAGTTTCACATCCCTCAATTTTACCTGCTCCTACACACTGTCCTTTCTCCAAAACAGTATTCTCAGTTTTTTTCCCCTGATTTGATTCATTTTCCACAATCAGGGGATATAGCAAGTGGAGCACCCACAGCTTCGTCAAGAACAAATAAGACTGGTCCAGGACTGAAGTATAACCATTTTTTGAGAAAAGATACAATTATTGTTGTATGAAAATACTTGTTAAACTTCAGAATTCCTTTGACAATACTTTCTATTATTGTTTATATTAACTTCTATATTTCTCTAATTCCTCATCATTTTTTGAATAGGGCTACTTTTCTTCTTGACAAATCCATTTGGAAGTCCAAAGCTCCTTCTAGGTTCAAGTCTTCTTATATTAGAACTCCAGTGCTTAAAAAAATTATTAGTAATGACATGTTGCAGGTCCATAGGCCACATAAGGCTTTTCTCCCTTATATGTGTGTAATGTGTGGTGCTTGGTCAGAATCAATTCCAAACCTAACACCATTCTGCTGCTGTTTCTTTATGGAATTCCTTATTTGGCATTTTTTTCTGAATGTTGTGTGCCCTGGTTCCCTAGATCAATTTTGATGATTAGCTTTCACGGCTTTGGTAGAAAGTAAAGAGGCAAAAATTTTATGATGGCGTGCTGTTGAATTCGAAATTTCTATGTGTTTCTGTGTGTCTTACTCAGACCACACATGCTGTATTTATAATATGTATGCAATAAATACATAAGAACATGATTGCTAAATCCAATCCTAATTAGCAACTAATTAGGGATTGACAGCTAATTATTATTTAGCTGTTACTAATTTAAAACAACATGTGACTAATTCTAACACTCCCCCTCAAGCTAAAGCTTACTAAGCTTTAAGCTTGTTACAAATATACCCATATTAAAATCGCGGGCCCAGATAACACTGGAAAGCCGTGGTGCCAGGTAAATTGCACTAGTAAGCCGTGGGGCCAGGAAGATTGCACTGGGAAGCCGTGGGCCAGGAAGATTGCACTGGGAAGCCACGGGCCAGGAAGATTGCACTGGGAAGCCACGGGCCAGGAAGATTACACTGGGAAGCCGTGGGGCCAGGTAGATTGCACTGGGAAAGCCACGGGCCAAGAAGATTGCCCTGGGAAAGCCACGGGGCCAGGAAGATTGCTCTGGGTAGCCTCGAGATACATTTCTAGGTTTTGAAAAATCATGGGTAACGACAAATGGGAGAGAAAACGCATCCAAAATAGAAAGGACCCGAGTACCGGACATGAACTAGACAAACGATGCCCAGATCGGGATAGAGGACGGAAGGGCGAGTTCGGCGGCGGTGAGATCGGCCAGAAAGGTGGCTGGACGCGCCGCCACGCACGGAAGACGGCGGCTGGCAACAGAAAAATGCACCGGCGAAGATAGAGCGCGTCAGAACGCCGTTCGAGGCGGTTCTGGCAGCGTTGGACTCGTCTCAGAGGGGCGACTCCAGCGGTGTGGTCGCTAGTCGGAATCTTTGCCGTCTCTGGCGGCGGCAGCGGCTGAAGATAGCGGAAAAATGCCGGGAAAATGTCGAAAACGCGCCGGAAAAGACTACATGGCAGAGGAGAGCGACTGATGGCACTAGACAATGGTGTCAATGGCTGAAAAGGGTTTGAACACGAACAAAGTTCCATACTTGGAACTAGGCAGCGGAAAAGCGATGGCACAGGTCACGGTGGATGGTACCGCTCTGATACCATGTTGAATTCGAAATTTCTATGTGTTTCTGTGTGTCTTACTCATACCACACATGCTGTATTTATAATATGTATGCAATAAATACATAAGAACATGATTGCTAAATCTAATCCTAATTAGCAACTAATTAGGGATTGACAGCTAATTATTATTTAGCCGTTACTAATTTAAAACAACATGTGACTAATTCTAACACGTGCAACCTATGTTCTACATTTTTTGTGGATTTAGTTGGAGAGTAACTTACATACTTCAAAATTTAAGGAGGTTTCATGGCACAACACTTGATTTGGGATAAGATTAGGCTATCGGCATCTATTTTGTCTGAAGCATGTCCTTTTTAAAGAAGTTTACCTAATATATTTTCCCTTTCTTTGTTTTTCTATGTTTTATTTTTATTCTTTTGTTAAGGAGGATTCATTATCCTCCCTTCTCTTTGTAACTTTTCCTCTTCATGAATTTCTTCTTTTATCCAAAAGTGAAAAAAAAACAGTTACATTTTCTCCAACATTGTAGTGTTGCTTCAACATGGTGACACCATGCAATCTGCCATAAAACTATGGAAGTTGACAGTGTACACCATTGACAACACTGATCTACACAGTCCCCATTGACAAAAGTTCAATCAGAAATACCTAATGAGGATTATATTTGACAGTACAACATATAAAATGTGCTGAAAAAAGGAAAGAAACAATTTGGTAGCACCTTTAACCTTTCACGCTCTTTTAATTCTTTCCTCTTTTTGGCATATAAACGGTTCAAAAGCCTGATCCTTGGGTCGTCAGTTATGTTTCTCAAGGGCTCCAACTTCTCTTCCTGGATCAAAAGAATGCCTGAGAAATGAAAATTGAAAATCCAAGAAGACATAATCGGCATACAGAGTTCTCACAAGCACCAGACACCTCTGTAAGATCATCAGGCAAATGAAATATCTCCCGTATCTCCTCCGGTGTTTTTCCTTCAATTATTCGAGCAAGTGCACGACTGGTAAGATCAACCAACGGCTTTAACTGAAGGCTGTCCGCAGCAGACGTCAACTCGCACAGCCTCTCTGTGTCTATCCTAACAAATCTCTCATCATAAGACTTCCGTTCCTACATAAAAGAATAAACCCAAGTCAAATAACCTTTGATGTTCAGATTTGGATTGTCTTGTTTAGATGAAGATAATAACAAGATAAGAGCATTGAAGAAATGGTATAACCTTGTTTGAGCGACCTGGTACTTGATGAAATCGACAATAATCAAGAATTAAGCTCAACATGGCAGGACTGACTTGTTGAGGAAGACATATTGCACAATTCTTGGAAGATCCCATGCCTTTTTGTATTATTTCTTGACATATCAGAGGGCAAAACATTGCAATTTCTTGTTCCACTTGTTGGATTGAATCGTCGGAAGTTTGAAGCCAGATATAAGGCTTCATCATCTGAAAATGCAAGCAAGTACCAGTATAGTTTCAATTTCAATGCAAAAAAGTAACCAAAGCAAGTTCTTGATACTATGGTAGGCATAACAATTTTGACATTCCAGAATCCAGACAAGACAAATACACAACTACACATAAAAACAATCATAGAGAAATTGGAATGTTAAAGCAATTAAAGAGACCGCACCAACTTAATTCGGGGATTGGAGAAGATAATGCAAAGACTTGTATGAGCTGCAAGGCAAGGTGAATTTGCATGTCTAATGTTTTTAAAGTTGGAACATGTATGTGTGTGTGAGAGAGAGATAGAAAGAAAATTACCAATAAAACAACCGGTTATTTAATTGATGGGTCATGCATGGACCCACTAAATTTTGATTCCATTATCTCTCACTACAATATCCATCCTTAAAGAGATTAAGGTGAAAACTAAACCAAATAGTCATTTCAACACAATCAATTCCTTTAAAACACACAGACACTTTGTATTCACATAATCTCGTCAAATAAAAAACATAGAATACAAACTTAACCATCCATAGTTTCAAAATTTGTGATATTTGAAAGACGGGGACTGGGCTTCAATTTTGTAGGAGGAAAAAATGGCATTAAACCTATAGAGAGGCACAAATGCATTCTGGTTCACAATAAAACTAAACCTATTAAAATTATTGAATGTAGAGTAATTGCAATTATGTAACAAATATTACTCGAAATGAATTAATGAACCATATAGAAGCAAATACATTATTTATAAATAAAGGTCTTAGGAATAAGTTAAACCTTACAAACAAGCAGCACAACTTAAATGAAATTTAACCACTAAGCTAGATGTTTTTGTAAAAAATATATTCCAACACAAAGGTATCATACCTCAGGTTTGATAACGGCCATGTCAATTTCTGACATCTGAGAACAATTTGAAACACGAAATATGTGGATAACGGAAGTTTCTTTATGGTGCAAGGAATATGGCCTGAGTTAAAAATTTAAACGACTAATCCAAACAACCAGTTAATATGTCCACCTGTCAAAGGACTTCTGCAATCAGGATTACGTTACTCGAGCAACATTACTCAAATGTCCAAGGTCCATTAGAGAATTTACAGTGCTATGCAAATCTCTGTATCACAATATTTTAACCAGTGAGAAAAATAGCTGTGAACTTGCCAAACATCAGAATGAAGAATGAGTTGACACCTCTCAGAATGGAAGCTGCAAAGTTAAGGATAAGAAGTCAGTAAGCACAGCAGATGCCAATACAGTAACGAAAAGCAGAAAAATATATACTACTCCAAAATTAAGGATGGCAAGCATACTGTATTTATTACAAATTACAAATTTACAATACTGACCATAACAAAGTTGTGCAATAATGTAGCATTATGTAAGTAAATTCTACAATGCCATTTTTAGTCAAACACTTATTGATTTCCAGAGAGATTGGGAACTATCATCACAGCCAAAATTTCCCACCAAACGCTAGTGTATATCAATTGTTTTCATTCTTGCAGGGGGCAGGGATGCACTTCAAAGGGGATTAGAGATTAAAAAATGATATAACTTCCTGACTCACTTACATTTACATGATCTTTTTTTTATATAATTTTATAAAACGTACTGAGCATGAAGAACCATAGAAGCATCAGTAAGAAGGGTTGACAGAGAATTAGTCAAGTAGTTAGAGGTAGACGAAGACCAAGTAAAACTATAGGTCAAACAACTAAGATATTTAGAGATAAATGGTATATTTTTCAACCTAATGCATGATAGGGCATTATGACATCATTTGATCCATGTAGCTAACTCCACTTAGTGGAAAAAGACTGTCATTGTTGTTAATGATTATAAATCATACTAAGCACATACAGTTTCCAAACCTATAACATTTCTCTGTTGGTGGGTGGAGAATATCCCAACATGCAAATAGCCATCATAATTCTGGCAATGACAGCCCTTTTTTTGTGTAGTTTTGAAAACCAGCAGAATATTAAATTGAAAGCTATTTATATCTATCTGCAACTGAACTATTGTTGGAACTCTCAGTTTTTGTGACAAAGAATATTCACAGACAGCACTTTGACGCTTTGAACAGCATCCACTCATATACAGTCACCAGACACTAGCGAGGCTCAACTCAGCATCTTGCACCAAGAAGAAGTCTCTCAAGTAAGGTTTTCACTATTCGGAGCAGCTCTAGCAAACTAATTAAAATTAAATAAAAATAGATTTTACCTGCTTTAAGATTCTACGAATATTAGATTAACAACACAAGCTTTTTTTTTTTTTTTACCTTGTCAATAACCTTACTTAACTGATACAGTGATACTCACAAGTACAAAACTAGCTATAATTCTTACTCTGTTGGCAACTAGGCTATATCGAATTATATTACTTTGAATTCACACCCCAAGAAAAACAAAAAGGTTAATTAACCATGAACAGACAAATCAACTTGTATTTTCTGTTCAACTAAAAAAAATTAAGCTCAAAATTGAGTAATTTTATCATTTTTTTACGTAGAAAACAGAAATGAAAATCACCCATGCGTGTCCTCATGCTCATTTCTGAAGTGAAAGGAGTCAAATCTTTATCATTTCTATGGCCTCGGAATTATCACACAGATTTCCAGCTCACTAAACGAAATAAATTAAGGAAATAACAAGAAAACAGCAGAAAGAGTATGCTAGCATAAATTAAAAAATAAAGAAAAAGAAAAAATGCATTTTGAAGACAACCCACAATTCTTTAGCACGAGCTTAGGGGGATTAAGAAAAGAGCAACAAATGAACCATTCAAATCAAATGTAACAATGAATCCGTTGGTTCCATTTACATGTGTACCTGTAACCGAAGAGAAAAAGATTTGCAGAGTGACAAAACGAAAGGACGAGAAAATGGGAGTAAGAAATTTTTGTGACTGAGAAATTTTCACTTTAGTGATTTGTAGTTGGAATCGTTTTCAATGACTATGGCAGAGTGTGAAGGGGGATGAATGAAGAGGATGGTGTGCTAAACGACACCGTATGCAAGGAACCCAATTAGGTTTGGTTTGGGTACACAGGGTTAAGGCCCAAGCCTGATAAGAGGTTGGGTTGTGGGGAGTTGCTTTTAAATTGGGTTGTGTTGGGCTAACAAACCTGGAATCAATCTTCAAACACACTACTTCTTGTTCTTTCAAGGCTTTCAAAGTGCTAGGTTAGGTTTTGACCAAAAAAAAAAAAAAAGTGTTAGGTTAGGTTTTTTTTTTTTGGTCAAATATGATTAGATTTAAGCCCTAGGACAGCCTAACGGCACTTACATCAAGTAAATGGGATCATAAACCCATGAGAGCGATTTTACAATGCATCAATAAATAAACAGTACAAAACATAGCATGCTCGCTCAAGACACATAATATAAAACATACAAACAAAAAAAAAACTCCTCTTCAATGTGAACAGCCTTTTGTCCAAGCCTTTCTTCTCGCTTGCAACTTTCCTTTGCTTTTTTTTTTCTTTGGTCAGCTGGCTCTGCTAGTGGTATAACCAGAAAAACCAATATACACATAATTTGGGAGCTTTTAAAACAATGTATGGACGGTGATGAGTAAGGCAGGAAGACATTGAAAAAGAGAAGGGAAAAAGGTGAAGATGACATCCAAACAAAGAAGAAAATGAAGATGGTGAGCACAAGAGAAGGAACATGACAATGGATATGAAAAAAAACAGCAAAAACAAACTGAAAAAACAAAAACTAAAAACACTCTCACTATGGAGAGAGAAAAACCCAATTGAAATGGGTAGGAAACCCTCCCATGAAGGAGGGAGATGCCCCAAGGGGGAGAATCCCCCAAGGGACTGTGGAGGAGCGGCGCTTGTAACCTTTCTCTCTGCTAGGTTAGGTTAGATTCATATGATATTGCACATCTCTATCTTGGGCCTTTGGGCCTCGAATCTTATGTATTCTTTCTCCCTTATTGGAATCTATGAATATTTTGACCAAAAAGATTTGACAAAAAAAAAACTTTCAAAGGTAAGTAATTTAAATGGGTTTCTGGATGTGATTGGGGTTTTCTGGTGTATGGAGGGACTCTTTTAGCTTGTATTTTTGTTCGAGTACTAGATGATGGTTTGGTAAATCATTATTGTTGAGGATTTACCTACTAGGTATTGCAGTGGAATTTCCTTTTAGGAATGTATTGTGATAGTATCATGAATTGTATTTTCTCTTTTTAGCAAACTTTGTTTCATTTGTATTATGGGTTGGAGTACCCCTTATACTTCCTATTAATTCATTTTTTTGCTCATAAAAAAAAAAGTAATTTAACTGTAATGATGTTAAAAAAAATTGTTAATTTTGAACTAGTTTTAGTACTAAAAGCATAAGATCTTTTGAAATATGATAGAAGAAAGATGTTTAAGAAAACATTGATTATTCCTTGTCAAATGAATTTCATTTGTGTTAGGCAAGGAGAGCCTAAAACATTGGAGACAACATCTAAGATCTAACAAACTATATCAATGAAAAAGATTAAATTAACAACTACTTTAATTTGGATATTGATATGCTCTTAAATTTCTTTTATTAGAATTTATTCTTCCAATGAATCAATTATAAAATTCTTAACCAAACAAAAACTATTTATGAGCTATTAAACATATTTATAATTAACCAATAATAGTTAATAATTAATCACACTTTTGGTACTCTAAAAAAATTAAAGAGTTTAAATCTTAAAATATTCACTTAATTGTAAACCATATATTAATAAGAGTATGTTAAAAACTACACTATGAATTTTCAAATAGATACTGTTGTTAAATAAGTATGTATAATATTACAAAAACAAAATAAGTATGTATAATGAACTCACTTTCAGTTCATTTACAATTACAAGTGTGAAAGAGTAACCAACACAACTGAGCGAGTCAGACTTTAAATTTGTTAGCGCTTAGTCTATTATTATATTCTTTTATTCGGCCATTGATTAGTCAGTTATTATACCAAAACTATAAGGGTGAGAGGAAAGGGACGTCTTGTTTTATATTATTTATTATTTATAACATTAAAAATATTATGATAATTGATAACCTATGTATAGAATTGAAGTGGTATATATATAATAGTTTAGAAATAGAATTTAAAAAAAAAAATTTGACAGGTAATTTGGTGCTGTGGACTGTAGAGCTGGAGCGCTGCATTTACCAACCAGAAAGGTCAGTGATGATGGACATAAATCTTAATTACCCTTATCTAACTTTGAATCACAGATGAAATAAGTAGGTATTCTTTTTTTTTTATGACGTGAAATTAGTACGTATATGGTGTTATGGTAAGATATTGAGGGGGTTAGAATAGCACACTCTTTTTGACACATTTCATGTGATTGATTAAAAGTCACATTTTATATAATTTAGTAGGATTTATATAAATTTTAACCAATTATAAGGTGTGTGTTGGGTAAAGTGTAATGTAAACACACGCGCCTCAAGTGGGGCTTTAAACAAGTTGATTGGATGGTGAACAAATAATACACACACACTCCAGGGAGTGAAATAAAAGCAGTGCGGCCACCTGTAATGCTATCTATATTACAAATGACTAATGACCTTGCATAATTAAGTTCTTCAAGGCTTCAACTACTCCAGCCAACAATTTTAAATTATATGTTTATATCCACAGCTAACATTATCCACCTTCCAATGCTCCAAAACATCTCACTCATAGTCCTATTTTGATGACTAGTACTCTAATAATTCTACTGTGCACACTATGGCCTAATTGTACCTGAGAGCAGCTAACTAGCTAGAAGGGAGAAAACATTTATTATAAATGAAAAATTGGGAAATGTTTTTTTCGTTTAAGATATGCAATGCGCATGTAATGCAAGAATAATATTTGTCACAAACACTTGGTAGGGGCGAAAAACTTATTTTAGAAACATGAAATCTTTAGTTTCACAGATCCCTTTTTTTGGTAGTACGGTTTTTACATTATATATAGTTTAGGTATTTAAGTTATAATTTAATATGTATAAAATGTTTAAAAAAATAAATATAATTCTATATTTTACTAATTACACATGATAGATAATAATTAGTAAGGAATATATATATATATATATATGCATGCATAACTAATTAATTTAAGCAGACTTTTTAAATAAGTTAAAATTTTAAATTATGATGAAGTTATTCATAACCAAAATACTAACGGAATTGGTTCAAAGTGGTATATGTTTAATTCCCCATAAGTAAACTTTTTAAGGTCTCATGCTTGAGTCTTGTGGATGGAAAAAATCTCGGCGGAGAGAGCTATAGCTCCGCCATGATGTAGATATTCCGGATTCAAACAGAATTGCTCTCCCATGAAAGATACATGTGGTTCAAAAAATTGAGTATTCCAAAATATATAATAAATATATATTTCACTACCCAAAAAAATGATTGTTACGAGTTGTAGATTTAATATTAAAAAGTCAGATTGATGTTCTTAATTTAAGGTGATATTTGGCATATAGACATATAATGAAATAGTAAGTTCTATTCCTTTCTCTTTAATTTCACATGTTCAGTAAAATATATTAATTTTTCTTGTATATGTTGTGTTTCATTCTTTAATTAATATCCATCAACATTAACAAAAACAATTTAACAACTCTTATTTCATGTTAGATTTAATCTCTCCCGAAATTATGTGTTTGTACGTGAATGTGTTAAAAGGAGTTAATTAAGTTACATGGGTGAAAGATTTTAATATTCTTAGAACTTTAGATATAATGTATTTTTTTATTCAACAATTCTATTATAAATATCTATTATCTTGATTATATTTATGTTAAATCTTAATTTTACAATGCAAATAAAAATATCCATTAATTAAATTCGTGGATGTTGTTATTTTTATACATATTAAATGAATTTAATAACCATACACCGTTAATGTAAATAAGTTTTATGTCATTCAATGATATGTTGTCACATCATTTAATAAGTCTAAGGGTTAAATATGTTTTTAGTTCCTGAAATATAGTCGAGATTTGGTTTTGATCCTTGTAATTTAAAATCAGTGGCTTTGGTCCTTCAAAAATTAAAAATACACCAATTTAGTTCTTATTGCATAGTTTTGCTACAAATTTTGTATGGATTAGTTAGGAATTTTATCGATTAGGACTAAATTGCTGTATTTTCAATTTTTGGAGGACCAAAACCACCAAGTTTAAATTACAAGGACCAAAACCAAATCTCAACTATATTTCAGGGACTAAAAACACATTTAACTCTAAGTCTAACAACACATAATGTGTCATATTAATTAAATGATATGGCAACACATCATTTGATGAGAATATAATAAAACTTTTTTTACTGATAGTGCATAATAATTATTTTTTTTTAAATGTATATGACATTAGCCTTAATTAGTCAATGTATATCTCAATAATTTACTAAATACTATTTTTAAATTAATGTAAAAATTTATAGACATGATAAAACATGATAGTAAAGTAACATATACTTATCTCTCGTGAGGAAGAAGCGTGATTTAAAAATTTTGAGGAGGTGAGAATAATGTAATTAAGTATCTTTCAAGATAAAACAAAGTGTAATTTACTCTTAATCAACTGTTATATATTAAATTTGAGTTCACACTCTCAAATATGATGACTTCCTTTTTTTTTCTTAACACGCATCTGATCATCTTTATTATTTTTATACTTGTTTTAAGTATACTATTTAAATTTAGCTAATTATATATATTTTTATTGCCAGTGTCAAGACTTTACATAATTATCAATTTTAAAATTAATAAATTTAAATTCCAAACACTACGCAAATGGTGATGTATCTTTGTTGATGCAAATATTTTTATAATTTTCTTCATAAGTTAAAATGTTGGTTTAAATATGTTTTTTATCCCTCTAAAGTACACTCGTTTTCATTTTAGTCACCTAAAAAAATTTAACTTTTTGTCCCTCTAAAATTATTCTTTTTTAAAATAGTCCTCGCCGCTAGACTCAGTTAACAGAGTGCTAATGCGATCGTTAACATATTTGTTGACCTGAATTTCTCAGACTTATGTGGCATTCAGTGCGTCAATAAATTAGTTTTATAATTTATTTTATTACATAAATTAAAAATGGAAAATTATTTGTTCCAAACCAAAAAATCACAAAATAATTCTTTCTTTGAGACACCTCTCTCTGTCTGAAGCAACCTTCTTCTCGTATTCGTCAACCCCATTCCTCTAATTAATTTGAGCTTCAATACTAATTCTTCCAACTCTCAACAACCCTAGTGCTTCATTCTCCACTACAAAAATGTGGGTTTTTAGACGCGAAAAAGGTAGCGACGACCATCACCCATCGCTAGTAGTGACGACCTAGCCGTCGCGTCGCTACATTATTAAATGCAAAGTTCAACGCGTAACTATGTCATTAGTACGTTATGACGGTCAGGTCGTCGCTATATAAGTTTTATATTGTAGTGACGATTAGGCCGTTGCTACACTGAAAAGGTCATTTTATTTAAAAATTCAAAAATAGTGCTAATTATATGTAGCAACGGTCGTGACCGTCGCTATGTTTTTAATTAAAAATTTAAAATTGGCGCCTCTGCGTCACATAAGCGACGGTTAAGTCGTCGCTATGTATATTTTAAATGTTGCGACGGCTCTTGTGACAACAAGGCAGTCGCTAAGTTTAAAATTTACGCGCACAAAACTTTTTCCCTCCCCTCTTCTCCCTACTCAGATTTCCTCGTCCCTCCTCCTCCCTCTATCTCTCTCTCCTCCTCCCTCCCTCCCCTCCTCTAGCGCCCTCCTCCCTCCCTCCTTCTCAAGCAACATTCGACTTGGTTTGACCAACCCCACTTAGGAGTCTCGGGCCCATACCAGCGGTAGTGACATGTCTCAGCATTCGTTTGAGGTGGCATTGAGGCAGGAGGTCATCGAAGCAAAGTTGCAGGTCAGTCAAGCTAATGATCGAGCTGATCAGTGTCACACTACCAGAAAAATCAAAAAATAAAGACGGAAAAAATCCGTCTCTAATGGGGTTAGAGACGGAATCTGTGTCGTCGCTGATTCGGGCTTCGCAAGTTTGTTAGCGACGGAATTTTTATGTCCGTCTCTAAGTAGAGACGGAGTTGTTCTGTCTCTGAGAAATAATAAATCCGTCTCTAAGAGATTGATAAAAAATCAGTGATTCCGTCTCTAACAGAGACGGAATAATCCGTCTCTGAGGATATTTGTCCGTCTCTAATTAGAGACGAAATTAGTTTTCCATCGTTAATGTAGTGAGGTGTATTCCGTCTCTATGTTTAGAGTTCCGTCTCTAACTCGCGACGGACATATTTTCCGTCTCTAATCCCATGAAATTAATTTTGAGATTTCCGTCTCTATGTTTTAATTTTTTTCTGGTCTTTTTTTATTTTTTTTATCAATTCAAATATCCTGTATACATTTTTATAGTAATACTACTAATTCAAACATCTTGATGTTTGACACTAGAGGATATTTTTATAGCAATACTAATAATTCAAACATCAATGATTTTATGTGATAAGCCCCCATTCAACAAGGATGAAATTTTCCATGCCATGAATATTCTTAAAGTGCCATTGTTTTAAACTACATGCCACTAAACAGAAATCTGATTATTCAGAGTTGCAGTACTTGAACAGCATCATAAATGAAAAATAAGCCACAAGTAATTGTAGCTTACATACCAGTAATACAGCACATCAAAATAGTATTTGAAATTGAAACAGACCTAATTTCAAATAGAAATATAACCATAAATGTCTTAAGCAACAATTGCAGTTTCTGAAGGCTTGTTATTAGGCTCAGCTGAGGCAACAGTGGCAGTTTCTGAAGGCTTGTTTTCAGGCTCATCTGAGACAACATTGTACCTATACATTGTATGAAGACAAATTCATGGAAATAAATTCAAAGGCCTACAGAACTTATTTATAATACCCAACAAGATCATGGATACAAGTGGAGCATTACATTACCACACATCAGTGGAAACTAAGGTCTGAAATATCCAACCTGCAACTTACAAAGCAAGAAAGGTAGGATCCTTTCTTTATCATAAGGTGGTAGATATAAATTTTTATAGCAACTGGAAAATAACAAAGATCAAAATATCAATAAAATATATGAGAGCTTAACTACTTGTCCCTGTTTGCAGCAGCCTTCTAACACACTCGTTATCTTCCTATTTAATAGAAAAAAGTTAAATCTAGCATCAGAAACAATTCACTACCAAAAGTGTAATCCAGATAATCACATTATGTAAACAGAGCATGTTAATGAGCACCAATTAAAAGTCATAATTCAATAAAAGTTTACAAAATTGAGAAATAAAAATTATATCCAGACACATACAATCCCCAGTCTCTCAAATAAACAATTTGAAGTTATAAAAGTCTATAACTTAATTCATTTGCACATACGTGTTCCATTAAGCTATAAAGGCCAATAAGAGATTTAATGAGATATTCAACAAAACACATAGTAAAATTATCTTAATTATAAAAACTAAAAATAATAAATAAACATATAAAGATTAAGCCAAATTTGAAAAGTCAATCACATTCAACATCACACACTTAGAATTGTTTTATTTTTATCTCAGTAGGCAACATTATCTTGTCCTTCATCATCTAATTGTGACCCTTGGCCATCAAGTAATGTTATTATCTATTTGTATAATTTTCTAATACTTTATCTAGAATACAATAAATATTTGGAATAATCAAAGATTATATAAATAGATTTATTTATATAATCTAAGCTTAGAACGTGCTTCAAGTCTAAGATTAATTACATGATTGAAAATATATTTTAGGAAAATACTTGAATTTTTTTAAAAATATGTTTAGAAAAAATTTTAGTTAAAGTTTTTTCAATTCTAAAATAAGCTAATCCAATCACACTTTAATTGGGTTTTGAATACGACTTACTTTACTTCCCCCACGTTTGGGAAAACAAAAGGGAGGAATCCCATTAAAACTTGACACTCAACAAAATTTGCTAGGCCGGTGTGGTATCTTATTTTTGCTCATCATGTTATGCTATTGTCAATTTTAGAATATTTTATGCAGAATTCTCTGGCTAGCGATGCCGCTTCTCAACTTATATAAGAAAACAGAGTATAGTTTTCCAACACACCCTGCAACTCCACTTTAACTAGCTAAGATGGAATTAAAAAATTTGTATTTATAAATAAAAAAATATAATGATTAAGAATCATTGGACTGCAGTGTGCTCTAAACTACATGATCCCTAGAGAATTAACACGTACACAAAGGGGTTGTTGGTTTGAACAAAACATGCATTGACTCATTTGTTTTTTCCTTCTTAATTTGACTCAAATAAATACTATCATTTTACCTCTCTTTGAGTTAGGCATGTTAATTCAATTCCCAAGCACAAAACAACCAAACAAGCATAATTAAACAAGAACATTAACAAGATAGTTGTGATGATGAAGAAATAGAAGAAATTGATTCAAATTTGTAGTACCTGTCCACTGCAACAAACACATCCCAAGTGCAACTTAATTAGTCCTTTTGGAATGGTCAGAAGGTCTCTAGCACCAAACTCTACAGACTCTAATGACCTTTTGGGTATGCCTTCACAGCAACAGTAAGTTACAATTGTGCTAAGCATAACATAAATAGCTGAAAGAAACATAACATGCAACAGTAATCATATTAAATAGAAAGCTAGACTTAAACGACAAGCTTCAATTAAACTTTAAAACATTATTTCACTACCAAATTCTCAATTACTCAACAATTGCCTCGTAAATGCGCCCTGGAAGTAAGAATATCCGTCTAAGAACAATAAATTAATATGAACACATCTACAATTCCTTTGGGCTTAACAATAAATTAATATGAACACACCGAGAGCATTACCAGCCTTCTTCTAGACCAACAACATTAAGGTGACTAAGAACACATCTACATTTTATATACACACGAAAGGAACGCATTACTACGTGTTTGCTAATTAATTTAATTTGAAATTAAAAAGTAGGAAACTGGAGAGTTCTTCAAATAATGATGAAAAGAGTAGAATACCTAATTTCAACTCGACACAGCAGAGATGCTTTTGGTGTATCAATTGCGTATAAATTTCATGCATTCCAAATATGAAGCTCTAGGAAAAAAAAGCACAAATCATGAATAAATCAAATTACTTCAAAGACATGAAATCAAAAGAGAAAATCATGAACTCCAACTCACAACCGCTCATCCGCCACCACACGTTCCCCCCGAGCTGCATCGTTCAACGTCGCGCGCGACTGTTGGTTTCGCTCCATCTTCCTCCCCGCGTACCGCTGTCCTCTGGCAGTCCATCGTCGCACGCGAGATGCGTCTCTTAGTCACCACCGTTCAGCCGCACCACCGCGTCCCAGTCATCCAACTCCCCGCGCGGCCGCACGTCTCCAGTCACCTCCGTCGCATAGTCATCTTCCTCACCGTGCGCAACCAAACCAGAGACAATAGCCTCTTCCTCCGATCATCCGCGCGAGGTCGTCTTACCACACCTCCTCCTCGCGCGCGACGCGCTTCCAACCGCCGCCTGCAACGGGCGCTCCCAGTCTTCGTCCAGCAGCCGTCGAGCGGCCTGTGGTCGGCCGCATCCTTTCTCTCCCTTCCCCCTTGCAGCAGCCACCCCCTTCTTTCCCTCTTTCTTTCTTCCCCTTTTCTCTATTAGGTTTTAATCTCTGTGTGTGTTGAAAATAGGGGCGTGAAGGTTTCTTTTAGAAACCTGATCCCTTTTAAAAAAAATAATAAAATAATAACAAAAATAAAAAATAATAATAAATATAAATTGAACTTAGAGACGGAATTAGCTTTTGTCTTAAAAATGAAAATTAAAGACGGATTTGGAGACGGATTTGGTATCATAGACATACTTCCGTCTCTAATATATTTGAACAATTAAGAGACGGACTTGGAGACGAAACACATCTGAGACGGAAATTCCGTCTCTAAGTTCCGTCGCTAATGAAAAATTACTTCCGTCTCTAATTAAGGCATTCTGTCTCTGATTCCGTCACAAATAGAGACGGAATTTTTTCCGTCTCTAAATTCCGTCGGTAATTTTAACTTATGCATGGTTGGATGAGGACTTTGCACGACTCCGACAACAACTGCAAACAAATGTTGGATGGCCGCAACGCAAGGGCTTATAACAGTGTTAGTCAGGTGCACCCGCATTACAACGACCTGGATGACCATCCCCTAGATGATGATCGTGACCCACCACCTTAGCAGCGCCGTCACCATCAGCCACGGTTATTTTTCTTTCTATTGACCTGATGTTGTGTACAAATTTTATATGTACTGTTTATATATATCTTTATTTTTCTACATTGATGTTTTATATATTATTCATTGTTTTTCTTTATATTTTAGATAGTTAATAAATATGATATAAAATTAAAAAAAATACAAAAATAAATTTCTATAATGATTAAACCGTAAATCTATAAACTAAAATTAAATATAATACCATCAATTTAATTTAAAAATTTTAAAAAATAATTAAATTATTAGCAACGACCATGACCGTAACTAGTTTAAAAATATAAAAAAATAATTAAATTATTAGAGACAGCCGTAACCGTTGCTATGTAGTGACAATTTAACGACGACCCTTTGATCATTTGACGTTGTGACGAACTTCAGCATAACGACGACTTTAGCATCAGGTTAGCATATATGAAGGTCCCACCCTAAACTCTTAACAACAAAGCATTAAACACCCATATCAGAGGATAGAAAATGTATCTTCATTCATATGTCAAAATAGCACGCTTCCATATCGTGTTCACAAAACGAAGCACCACTCTCCAACGACACTAGTCTAAGCTTCAAATAGGACCTCCACTCGGACCATTCGTTCCTCACGGATGTCGTCGCCGCAAGCTCACCAAGTAGAGCAAAAGCATAATAATTAGCGTTTTAGGGCAGACACAGAGAATGAATCATTTTCTAATTTCTTTGTTTGGAAAAATAATTTTCCCTTTTTATATAATAAAATAAATTTCAAAAGTAATTTATTTGACACATTGAATGCCACATAAATATGAGAAAGTCAGGTCAGTAAACATGTTAACAGTCACATTAACACTCTATTAACTAGTGTAACAACGAGGGCTATTTTGAAAATGAATGATTTTAAGAGGACGAAAAACTAAAAAATATTTTAGGAGGACTAAAATGAAAACGGGTGTATTTTAGAGGGATCAAAAAACATATTTTTAAGTCTAAAATGTTTCACTCTCACAGTTTGTTGCATCTCTTTATAATTTCAAATATTTTTACATTAAATATTTAAAAATACTATCTAATGTACGGATATTATAAGTATTTAAAATTTATTAAATACTGATAATTTCCATAACTATAAGTATTTAGAAATACTTAAAGTATTATTACATATTGATAAATTTAAAAATTGATTAATTGTAATGAATAACTAGTGTGATTGATAACTAAAAGATGTGGAAGTAAAATGTTAATTTCCATTTATAACTATGATCCCACTTTTGACTTGGGAAAAACAAAAACAGGACCCACTGTTTTCTGTTGAAACCGACCAACTAAAACTGGTACGCAATTAAGAGTGGATGGTAATCGAACTTATAACTCCTCTTTTGCTTGTGGGCCTTTCCTCACCTACAACACCCAAGCCTACCTCAACCATATTTGACAAACTACATTAACTGCTCTGTGCCCCGTGCAATATAATATGTGTCTACTCGTTGACCCCTAAAAACAAAAAATGCGTATACTTTAACTTTAGGATGAAGTTGCCCTAAAATGAAGAGCTTATTTTTTAATGAAAAATGAAGAAATATACACTTGTTATTAATTAATAAAAGAAAGAGAGTACTCATATATATATATATAATTTAACTGTTACGTAGTTTTATTCATCATTTTTAACTCAAATTTATTTAAAATTTACAGCAATTCAAACAAGGCTTTTTTTTGAGCTATTCAAACAAGACTTTGTTATACATAAACATGTAATAGGCCAAAGTAGTAGATGAAAAATCATAAAAAGCCTGAGACAGCTGATAAGAAAAAGCTACCAATTAGGGTTAATTATGTTTGATCCAGCCCAGTAATATAGGTGCGATTTGCTTCTAATAATTCAAAATCAGTTATTTTAGTCTCTTAAAAATTAAAAATATATCAATTTTAATTTTTACCTTATAATTTTCCCTTCAATTTTCTTTCAAATTTTTATCGTTATAAGGACCTAAAAAAATATTTCCATTCTTAGAAAAAAATCACATGAAATTTAGTAGAAAAATTTATAAAAAATTTATATTAAAAACTAAATTGGTGCATTTTTAACTTTTGAGAGATCAAAATCACCGTAAAAATAAATCTCTACTATACTTCAAGAAAAAAAATCATATTTAACCATACCAATTATATTCGTTTTCCATTCTTTCCTATAAGTATTAGTAATAAAATTTGAAAATTCCTTCTTATTTTTCCTCGTCACGCTCCAAAAGTAAAATAATTCGTTTATCAATAAGAAAAATATTCCCATCAAATTCCGCCTACTCATATTCATTTTTGGTAATCAACTTCCGCTACTCATATTTGAATAATATTATTTTTTCACTATATTTATAACAGTAATATTCATAAATATTAAACACATATCTAGAGATGGAAAAAAAAACTAAAAAATTTGAAGAGCTAATATTAAAAAAAAATTATTTATGAATATAATTTTATCTTGAGAGCGTTCAAATATATTCATCTTGAGATTAATTTTTTTTATAAAATATATCATTTGATGCAAGAGAAGACGGCAACGACTATTGTGTACCGTCAGTTTTGTAGGTAAAACAACTATTGCATGTGGCAATGAGCAAAACTGCGAGGATACCTCCAAAGGGTAAATCCGTAATTTAACGCTGCAGAAATAACATTTAAATCTCGGCGTTCCCCCACCGTCCCCTCTCGCGCTCTCTCTGTGTAAGAAAAGAGTCACAGCTGTCACACACACGTAACAGAAAATGGCAACGGCGAAACCGAAACGTAACAACTTCCCGCCGATAACGGAATGCAACGGAACGACGTCGCCGCGTGAGTCCGTCGCCGCTGACCTCGACGGCACGCTCCTCATCTCCCGGAGCTCCTTCCCCTACTTCATGCTCGTCGCCGTCGAAGCTGGAAGCCTCCTCCGTGGCCTCATCCTCCTCCTCTCCGTCCCTTTCGTCATCTTCGCTTACCTTTTCGTCTCTGAATCCCTCGGCATCCAGATGCTAATCTTCATCTCCTTCTCCGGCCTCAAAATCCGTGACATCGAACTCGCTTCACGCGCTGTTCTCCCCAGGTACTCACTCTACGTACTACCTCACTCTCACCATAACTTCTATTTCGGTTCGGTTCGATTCGATTTGATCTGAATGTGTGTGTTGTGTGCAGGTTTTATGCTGCGGATGTGAGGAGGGAGAGCTTCGAGGTGTTTGACCGGTGCAAGAGAAAGGTAGTAGTGACGGCGAACCCGACGGTGATGGTGGAGCCGTTCGTGAAGGACTTTCTCGGCGGTGACAAGGTGCTGGGAACGGAGATCGAGGTCAATCCGAAAACCAAGAAAGCTACTGGGTTCGTGAAGAAGCCTGGTGTGCTGGTGGGAAAACTGAAGCAGTTGGCTATTTTGAAAGAGTTCGGTGAAGATTTGCCTGATATTGGGCTCGGAGATCGTAAAACTGATCACGATTTCATGTCTATTTGCAAGGTTTGGCTTCTGCTAATTACTATTAGTTTAGTTATCGATATCTATATTAATTATTAATTATAATTTAAAAAGGCATAATATATCTTTGCACACTAAAATTATAATTATTTTTATACCCAATAACTGTGTCAATTTATTAGTTAATAATGTATAAATAATATGATTAACGGGATGAAGAATTTGTTTCTCTGATAACATGTTAATTAATTATTACTAATTTATTAGTTGATATGCTAATAAAATTAAACACTTAATTTGTTAATCAGTAAACTAATTAAGCCATCATTAAGATGTGAAATTTTTAGTATACAAACAGTGTTAAAAAAATACAGTATGTATAAAAAATGTAAATTGTGATATTAAAGAAAAATGGAAATGTTACGCAAATTAATAATATGTTTTTTTAAAGAAAAGTATTTTGTTAATGTTAAACTAGCATATAAAGTCAAATTTCATGAATTGCTTCTTGGAAACACTTGATTATACTGATTTCTACTTGAGTACTTATTATTGTACTCTTGTGTCTTTTTTTTTTGTTCACTTCCTTTTCTTTCCCATTTTATTAATATCATTTAGCAATTAGCATATTTATTATTTTCTCTCTTAACTTTTTTTTATTAAGAGGTATCTATCTCATAGACGTGTGACACTTTATCACTTTTCTTTCTACTTGATTGAATGAAAAGTGATTGGAAAATCGATCATAGAAGAAATATAGGTGTAGGGTCATTACTTAGAAAGCATTTCTTGTTTTTTGTGTTCATTTTAATGTCACACGCCGATATTACGATTAATTTGCGTGCCTGTTGTGTAATGGATATTGGATGGTTTAATTAGTTGCACAAGTTAACTACTAGTACTACAATATGTGATCATGCATTATATGTACTGTTGTTCCATTACTTAATTAATTAATTTGGTTTCCCTCTAATACAAGATAATTAAGCTTATGAGATTACGTGCTTGTGACCTTTTCTTCCAATTTTTGCATTGAAAAGAGTAATGACCTATTTTGTTTCGGTGCAATTAATATATTCATATATAATTAGATTGGATAACTTAAGAAGATGATATGGGTTTACCTTAGGTTTTAGACTGTGGAACTAGATAACGTAATGGGGTAAGATTAATGGCTTGTCCGTGGGGCATGAAGGATTGAAGGCAGCTGCAATATTAACTCTGATGGTTGAGCGTGAATGCCTTATCTTTTTCTTTTTCTTCTTTTCACAACCAAAATTAGAACCCGATGGGACCCACCGTATTAACAACCCCCAACCAACTGCCAGCGTATGCTTTCTGCGGTCCATTCATACTACATACCGTAGAGCTAGGTTTTAATGCAGTCATGGTCCATCATGTTTCATATATGCTTCTTCTTAAGTAGTAGGAAGTTACTACCTACAAATTTCGTTTCAATTAATGCAATCATGGTTTGTGAAGTCACCCGCGCACAGGAAAGTGCTTCCTCAGCATACATGAAATTGACCCAAGAAGGATAAAATTCCCCGTTTGTACTGAAGTGAAAGTAGTAATTAATTAAGCATTTCACCTCCATAGAAGAGGTAGCAGAATGAGTGAATGACAATTCGCTGGTCAATCCAATCTGGGTTAGGCTATTAGATGCAATCTCAAACCTGAACCCCATAATTTCTCACATGACTTCAACATCACATATCACAGTCATAATATTTTGGTTCACATCGATCCACTCTCCCTCTAACACGGTACTAGTTATCTTGCTTATTATCTCATGTAAGAGAAATACTTATATATGTTTCATGTTTGTGTTACATTACACACATTAAAAAACTATAGCCAATGTACAATACTGGAAATTAAAGTTCAATTACATTTGCTGTTGTCTTTGCGTGAATGTTCATTCTTTTTATATAATCTCAATATCCCTAATAATTCCACTACATTTATCATTGACAACGTCTGTGATCTTATAATAAGAATATATATTGTTGAATAACACAGGAAGGGTACATGGTGCCTCCCAACAAATCAGCAAAACCAGTCCCACAAGAGCGTCTCAAGAGCCGGCTCATCTTCCACGACGGCCGCTTCGTGCAGAGACCAGACCCAATGAACGCCATCATCACCTTCACCTGGCTCCCCTTTGGCTTCATCCTCTCCATCATCAGGGTCTACTTCAACCTCCCTCTACCCGAACGCATCGTCCGCTACACCTACGAAATGCTGGGCATCAAGCTCGTCATCCGCGGCCACCGTCCACCACCACCATCTCCAGGCACCCCCGGCAACCTCTACGTCTGCAACCACCGCACCGCCCTCGATCCAATCGTCATTGCCATCGCCCTCGGCCGCAAGGTCTCCTGTGTCACCTACAGCGTCAGCAAACTCTCCCGCTTCCTCTCTCCTATCCCCGCCGTCGCCCTCACCCGTGACCGCGCAGCCGACGCCGCCCGCATTAAGGAGCTCCTCCAGAAGGGTGACCTCGTGGTGTGCCCTGAGGGCACCACGTGTCGAGAGCCCTTCTTGCTGCGGTTCAGTGCTCTGTTCGCGGAGCTGAGCGATAGAATCGTGCCCGTGGCTGTTGACTGCAAGCAGAACATGTTCTTTGGGACAACCGTACGTGGGATCAAGTTCTGGGACCCTTACTTCTTCTTCATGAATCCTAGACCTGTTTACGAGATTACCTTCCTTGAGCGGTTGCCGGAGGAGATGTCGTGTAAGGCTGGGGGGAAGTCATCGATTGAGGTGGCGAATCACGTGCAGAAGGTGTTGGGGGATGTGCTGGGGTTTGAGTGCACCGGATTGACTAGGAAAGATAAGTATATGTTGCTGGGAGGGAATGATGGGAAGGTGGAGTCTATGTACAGTGCCAAGAAGTGAAAAATAATACTATCATATCATAGGAGGAGAGATTCTATTCTCTTGTCCTTTGGATGAATCAGGTAAGGGGTGTTGCTGTTTGATTGTTTGAGCGTTGATTAATATAGAATAGAAAAAGTTAGCTAATTAGCTAGCAAATAGCAATTGGTATTTTTGGTGAACCCTTTGAGATGGGTTTTTATTATGGATTATTACTAATGAATTTAGAATGTTATTGCAAATTTTCTATGTGACTTTCTATTTTTTTAAGGGAGAAATTACATTTATAAAACGTACAACCATACGACTAAGAGAGATAAAGAGAGAAAAAAAAAAGAGAGAAATATTGGAGGTGATAAGTGATGTGATGGAGAGATATAGAAAGAAAAAGTGTGTTGTATGAGTTGTTATACGTTTATTGTCATATGAATAATTAATTTCTTTTTCAGGCACTTGTTATTACAACCAGCGTGTTTGATTTAAATAATTTAAATTTGCGAAAATTCTGAAATGTCATAGTAGAGAAGGAGAAAAATTTGCTTTGACAAAATGTATATTGAGAGGGGGAAATGGTGCATTTGTGAGAGCAGGAGTTTAGCATAAACAGGCTATTAATCCTCGTCACAATAAAATCGAATAGTTTATGTTAATGTACATTTTTTTTATTTTTTTGAAATAAACTGAGATTAAGGAGAGATATCCCAATCCAACGTACACCAAATAATCAAGGTGTCAATGACATACTTGGGGAGTTTGAGTGAGAGATCGAGAGACCTTAGAAGATTAATCAATATATAGTATGGTGATACTTACGGTTTTGATTTCTACAAGAAAACTGTTCAGCTAATTCCTTTGAGTCAATGATCTCTTCCACAAGAGATACCTAACAACATGAGATCAGGGATGTGTTTAAATTGGTGGAAATAAATGAAATAACGACAAAAGGGATTTGTTCCAGTACATATATATTTTATTTCACTTAAGTATATTTGAGTTTTGTGAAAGAAAAAAATTTTGTTGTGTGGATGCTCTCGATCTATCGATTCAAGTATGATCGCCTATCATAGAGAATATATTGTGATTTATATAAAAAAATATGAAATAAAGTAAAATAAAATAAAATAATGATATATATTTTTGAATCGTTCAAAATATAATAAAAATTAAATGAAATAAGATGCGAGCACTTATTTTATATTCCATTCAATATCTTATTTTTGTTCTCTTCAATTTATGAGATATAAAATGGAATCAACATTATTCTCCCTTTCATACATAGTAGAAATAACTTCATTTTTGTTCACCTTATCCATTAATTTGCTTTATTCTACTTTATTTCATTTTACGGTTGTTTATTAAATAAAGAGTTTCAAGAAGTCTCAAACTCACGCTTATGGAAATTGGTTTGGGAGTTGGTCCGTGACTAAATTCCAATGCAGATGCTAATTGACACCAAAATTAGTTGGCCAACAAGATAAATAATGTCAATATTGACAATACCAAGGAAGATAAATTCTTAACGCCTCAATTGGTTTTGGAAAATGGAAAATCAACGTCCCCATATTTTATACGATTTTGAAAGGTTGGACTATTGTGCTTGTGCCTAGGGTAGGGTGTAAGCGGGTCCCACCCAACTCGCGAACCCGATTGACCCAACCCAACCCGAAGGATATTTAGCGGTTCGGTTCAGACATTTTTTTTTCGAACCCGATCTGGTTCGGTTCAGGTCTCAGGTTTGCATATCTTGAACCCGATAGACCCGAACCAAACCAAACCAAGAAAAAAACTTTAATCTTATTTCATTTTTCTTCACAGAGAGAACAAAAATAGGCACAATGGCAGCACAAGCAGCGGTGGTTCCCAAACCCTATTTCATCTACTCCTCTCATTTTATGTTTCCCTATTTGTTTTCTTTTTTCTTTTCATTTTATATTTTTAATTTTATTTCATCTTCCACATTTTTTTTGGTCAAATCTTCCACATTTTTTAAAAGAAGGAAAAATGATCATGACCCGATGACCCAACCCGAACATATTCGGGTTGGTTCGGGTCGGGTTACTCACCCAAAAAATACAGAACCCGAACCAACCCAATTCACCATCATTCTATTGGTTCGGACTTGATGTCACCACAAACCCGACCCGATTACACCCCCACTTGTGTTTCATAACAGATGAATTAATTAGGAATCAGCTATGAAATAGCTATTAAAAACTATGAATTTTTGTCATCAAGTAAATAGATAATTAGTAGTTAAGTTTATAGGTAATCTATAGCTAAATCGTTTACTACAAATTAGCTATGAATTCACAGCAAATATTAACTATGTAAATTAAATTAGCTACAATTTTTTGTGAACGCTTGTAACTCTCTTGTAGTCATTTCCTAGCTAAATTATGATGCATATATCTTACAATGGTGCATCCTATTATTTCTCAATTCTAAATCTAGCTATTTATGGTGTCCATAAAAAATTTATAACATTTAATATAAATAATTAAAATTATGAATATTACAATTCAGTAATTATATGAATAAAAATGATATTTTATCTAAAGTTATTAATAATATAAAAGTACTTAAAGCTTATTAGACCGATATAATCTAGTCCCTAGTAATAAATAATAAGACTTTCTAAATCTCAATTTTTTCAAACTATACATAATTTCCCAATCTCTGTCTATCCAGAAAACAAAATGACAAAGCACTTTTGACGCTCGACAACAGCCGGGAGCCCATCCCATGAGTCGGGACCAGAATATTCGAGGCATGAATATGAAATTCCATCAATTTCTAAAGATTTTTCAAGGAAGAAAATCATGAATATAGCAATAAACAATACCGACAATGATAGTAATAACTTGAATATTTGCACTTTATCATTATGTAGACATTAGATTAGACAAGAAAAGGAAAAGCACTTTTGGGTTACTTGCAACCGTACGTACAACACCAGTTGTATATCCACGTTCGGAGGAGGGGCATGTCAGCAATTTCATTAATATTTTGTCGACAAAGCGGCGTGGATGGAAAAAATCTACCATCCTCCAGGAGTAGGTACTTCTTCCATTTAAAATCCAACACCTGACATAATTAGTTATGCATTCTCAATTTTAATTTGAATAAAGGAAGTTAAAAAAAAAAAAATGTCAAATAACAAAGGGGAATACTGAGGAGTAGGTGCTCCTGGAGTACTGAAAATTTGTTCGAGAATGACATGCCACGTGTTGCACTCTCAACCCTCCTTTCTCTTGGTTACAACGTCACTAGGATTTCCATTTTTTAATTTTAATTAATAATCCCAAAAAATAAAAATAGAAAATAAACGTGGAAATAGTTGTCGTTGGAAAACAGAGTTTCGGTGCTTTGCTTTGCTTATCCTCTCCTTCTCTGAAAGCGCAGAGAAGAGCATAGCAACAGTTTTGGCTTACACGACGTCGTCGGATGGTGTAACACCTCTCTCTCTCTTTCTCTCCACTACCAGTAGCATCACCAATGGCTATGAGCGGTTTGATTTCCAACCGCAACTTCGGTTCCTTCGTTGCCTCAGGTTCACGCTCAATTATTCCTCTTATATTTTCCCCCATTTTCAGTACTTCAGTGGCTACTTACCTTGCATTTTGTGAATTGTATATATTTCCTGTGATTTGTTGTGAATCATAATCTGTTGCTATTGTTGAAATATCTCAAGAGTAGTATATTTTATTGGAAATTGAATTTTATGCTTTGAATAATTGGGAGGTAGTTGTAATGAATTCGTTGGTTTTACGGAGTTCCTTAGCGATTTTGTTGGTTAAAGAAATATATCTGGCATGTTTTTATAGCAAGAGGATTGATGTTGCTAAATATGCTCACAGTTTATTTGAACTTATCGTCAGTGACTAAACTGCTAATATAACCGGCACTATATATTTCAGACACTAAGTTGATGGTTTAGTACGTGATACTCTGATTAAATTATGGACTAGGAGAGGCTTAGGTTTTTTTATATATTTTTTATTCTATTTTGTTTGCCTTAAGCATAGTTTTTGAATAACAATAAATGGAGATTTTTTGGTAAGATGAAAGCCTGTAAGCTTGGATTGTGTTTAATCTCTATTGTAAAGTAAGAGAAAATTTAGAGATTATTAATGTTTGATATTGGCAGGAAATTTGTATAGATCGGGAAAGGATCTATCACATCAAAGAGGGGGAATTTCTGTTTCTAGTGTATCTGTTACACAGTATGGTGGCTGGATTGCAAATGATTCTTTTTCAAGATGCCAGCATGCGATGCATTTGCAAACTAATTTCCCTCTGGAAGAAAGAGTTTCAAAACATACACGAGCATTTCACAGCAAAGGGGAGCATTGTTCTCCAGTATCCAGGCAATCCTGTCACTGCATGAACTTTAAACTAAGGGCCAGGAGAAGAAGTAATTCTTGCCTTTCTTCAACTCACTATATCAGTAGCAATGTTGAACAAAGGGAAGTATATAGACTAGGTTTGAGCAAAAGAAAGCATGAGCAACCTGAGGTTGGTAAAGCAAATAAGTTTCGTGTTTGTTACAAGTCTGAGGAGTATGGCATTGCAGACACAAAGATGGATCCCCTGCAATCAACTGAAGGGACGGGTGAAGCCATTCTCCTGGAAGGAAATCTGCAACAAGTATCTCCTTGGTGGCAGCAGTTTCCTAAGCGCTGGGTTATTGTACTGCTATGTTTTACAGCATTTTTGCTGTGTAACATGGATCGTGTGAGTAACTTCTCCTTGTATTACTATTTATGATTTCAGTTATGATGTTATCCATATATTCATGTTTTCCATGTCTCATAATTCACAAGGTATATTCCTTGCATCATATTCAATTGATTGTCACTGCAAGGTGTCTAGTTACTCGAAATAGAAAATAGGGTTTAAGCTGATCATCAATCCTAGTAAACCTAATTCGTTTCTTTGTTCTATCAACAAAGTAAAAGTAGAAAAAAAGTTATATTTCCTTTATTTGTTTCTAAATTTCCATATTCCTACTAACCCAATGTTACTACTTGTGTTCTTTGCTGACATACTTTACATTTTCATTATATTTTATAGGTAAATATGAGCATAGCCATACTTCCAATGTCACAAGAGTTCAACTGGAACAGTGCAACAGTTGGCCTAATTCAATCATCTTTTTTCTGGGGTTATCTACTTACTCAGGTATGACTGATATACAAAAACCATGTTAGCTTAACGAGAAATTGGCTTTGTATGTTAATCTTCTAGTAAGCATTTTAGTACCACTGCTGGTTGAACCACCATAACATATACTGTTCTTAATATTTGTTAGCAATCTAGCATGCTCTGATCTTCAAACTTTTTGTCTTTTAATTTCATCCAGTGTATTTATTAAAAGGTTACAATTACATTGCTTTGAAACTGACTGAATGCCTTTTCGGTTTAGATCATTGGTGGCATATGGGCAGACAAACTTGGTGGGAAGCTAGTACTAGGTTTTGGAGTTGTTTGGTGGTCAATAGCAACAGTTTTAACTCCTATTGCTGCTAAACTTGGGCTTCCATGCCTGCTTCTTACGCGTGCCTTTATGGGGATTGGTGAGGTTGGTCCATTCTATAGCTATACTATATTTATAACTTCATCTATCTGGTATCTGTAACTAAATTCGTAAGGTCACTTGTCCATATTTCTTTGTTACACAAAATGAATTGCCAGCTTAATAGGAATTTCAGGCAGAAAAGGTTGCTTCTATTCACCTAGACAATAAATAAGAAGAAAAACAAAACTAACCTATGAGCATACTTGGTTGTTTCTTCCCCACTTTAAAACTGAAAGTGATGTAGAAAGACATTTAGTTGAGATAATATAGATAAACATTACAGTCTATATTATTTCCCCTCAAGACGTTAGCTGTAACAAACAATACAATCAAAATTGGAGGGCTCTTATGTTCAAAGTCCATGCAGAGTATAGAAATGATTTTTTCTCATGTGATTTGGCAACAAACTATTCTGATCCTTTCCTTGTAGGGTGTTGCCATGCCTGCAATGAATAATATGCTGTCCAAGTGGATTCCAGTATCAGAGAGAAGCAGATCGCTTGCGCTAGTGTATAGCGGCATGTACCTTGGCTCTGTCACAGGCTTGGCAATCTCACCTGCGTTAATCCACAAGTTTGGGTGGCCATCAGTGTTTTACTCATTTGGATCCCTTGGAAGTATCTGGTTTGCCTTATGGTTAAGAAAAGTAAGTCAGCTTTTGCATAATTTCAATGAATTTGTGATTGGAAAAAAAAAAGTTTTGAGAGGAAACCAAGCACTTCTACTCTGCCAACCTTATGAAGTATATGTTCATGTTTTGTGCTGAATTGTTAAGGGACTGTCTCATGAAGTGTTGCATAACATATGATTTCAATGTTATGTTTATGCAAGTAATAATCAATTTATGTTCTATTGACTGGATATATGAGAATACCGGTTATCTTGTACAATATATTTGAATTTTTATAAATGTGAGGTGGATTCTCATATCTTTTCCCTTCTGTTGGGCTCTTCCAGGCATACAGCTCACCAAAAGAAGATCCAGATCTCGGGGTGGAAGAGAAAAGGCTCATATTTGAAGGCAGTGTATCAAAAGAACCCGTGTCCGTTATTCCTTGGAAATTAATTTTATCGAAAGCACCTGTCTGGGCTTTAATAATCTCTCATTTCTGCCACAATTGGGGAACATTTATTCTATTAACCTGGATGCCGACATACTACAATCAGGTACTTACCTGTAGCTTTTTTCAGTATTCATAAATTCTTTTCAGAATGTACATCTCCCTGATGATGTTTTCTATAATATCGCAAATCTTTGCAAGCAGGAGTGCAACTGCAGTACTTATATCCTTAGTTTATAGATTACAGATTTTTTATCGACTAGAATATATTCAAAATTTTCACCTGTGGAGGTGGGGTTACCCATCCAAGTGTCTACATAATTCTCGTCCTATTTGCATGAAATATATAGGATTTTGTACATTACGTTTCCCCATTGTTTTCAATCAAGCTGCACTTTAATTGGCCGCATAGTTTTGTCTGAAAATAAAAATGTTTTATTTGGAACTCTTTGATGTCAAGGCATATCCTTACCATTTGCTCAGACAGCTATATAGGTAATTAAAAGTGAAAACAATTTTGCTTCACTCTAACTACTTATCAAATTACATGTCAGGTGTGATTGAAGTCTTGATCTGACTTGAATGGTTTGGTGATGCAATCAAACATAGAGAAACCGATAAAGAAAATTTTGCATGAAATATGTAGTCCATTTAATGAATGAACTAATGGGTTATTTTCTCAGGTTCTGAAGTTCAATCTCACTGAATCTGGGCTCTTTTGTGTCCTGCCATGGTTAACCATGGCCGCTTTTGCAAATATAGGAGGCTGGATTGCTGACACACTGGTGAGCAAAGGCCTCTCCATAACAGCTGTTCGGAAGGTAAGAAAATCACTACTCTTGTAAGTTGTAATTGAATATTTTTTTATACATTGTCAACTCCTGTACAATTATAATATTTCTATGCACAATAATTTATGGTTTTTGCCCCTTGATTACAATTAAGTGCCTAATGTGGAAACTAATATTGATTAAGAAGACAAAGTCTTCTTAATGTGATGTTTTAGTCAAATAATAGGACAGGGGCATTCATTTCAGTCCTCAGTAGAAACAAACTTTTGTTGTGAGTTTTTTGAATTACTTCCAGTATGAAAATATTTCCTGATTAAATCATTAAGTAACAGTAGTAGAGATATCGATTGGTTCATTTTCCTTTTGCACCCTTTATAATGATTTTGTTTAAATATTTCATATTTTGTCAGATCATGCAATCAATCGGGTTTCTGGGTCCTGCATTTTTTCTTACACAGCTAAGCCATGTCAAAACACCCGCCATGGCAGTACTGTGCATGGCTTGCAGTCAGGTTTGAGCTAGATCTATACATATCTTAATGAATTGTAGATTCCTCAATTTCTGAATTATTTTTTATGCTCAAATTAAATTTTATGCTGACTATATAGCATAGATTCCCGTAAAACATGTTTGCGTAGGATTTAAATGTATGCAGAGTTACCTAATTAACCTATAATCTATTATTTCTTTACAGGGATCTGATGCATTTTCACAATCTGGTCTATATTCCAATCACCAAGATATTGGACCACGCTATGCTGTGAGTTATTGCTATTTTACTTTTTCATGTATCAGGATCAATAAACTGTCAGATATAGCTTAAGAATGTTTTATACTTAAAAAAAAAAAAAAGATGCTAAATTGCTGATAAACCTGCAACAAACTGGTTGAACATGTTAAAGACTAGTGACTGTAATAGTCTCCTTGCCTGAATTGTATTTGGTGACACTTGTTGCAAGCTGAACCTTAGCGGATTTTGGTGACACTAATCCGCAGCACTGATGCCAAATTTTTTCAACTTTAAAATTGCTGGGGAAAAAAGTGTCAGTTAGTCGATCACTTCAAAAATTATTGCACCTCTAATTTGTTTGGTGATTAATGAAGTCATTCAGGAGTACCATTAACTTGTTGATTGTCAGTATCTTGTACGAGTACCTTGTCAATTTATTTATTGATGCAAGATGTCTTTGTTCTTAATGTCTGAAATCCTGAGACAACTGTTTTCCATTGTGATTCTATAAGAATGTTAATTTTTTATATTTTAAATTTCAGGGAGTACTGTTGGGACTCTCAAATACGGCAGGAGTGCTTGCTGGTGTTTTTGGTACAGCTGCAACTGGATACATACTCCAACGAGGTAAAAGTGCTCCAATTGCATTCTAAACCTTTTTATTTTGGTCATGGACATTCGCTTATAAGGGATCTATTATTGCAGGTTCTTGGAATGATGTATTTAAGGTTGCTGTTGCATTGTACATAATAGGCACATTGGTCTGGAATATCTTTTCAACTGGTGAGAAAATTCTTGACTGAAGAATGTAATGTAATGATGTCAAGGAAGGTGCAGACTATATAATCCATAGAGATTACAGAAAAATGAAAGTGGAACAAAAATCAGATGACCAAATATGTCAAGCACTTGGAAGCGTCAAAGCAGTTAAAGCACCCCGCCGAAATAGAAGAGAGCCACCATCAAAGTTTTCGATCATTAGCTAGGCCTTTATTGTTATTTTTTTTTCCCAAATATCTTGGACTAACTTGGCACCTTCGCAAATGCCCTGTTCCATGATCTAAATGCTTTCTGTATAGATAGCTGGTGGTAGTTCCCACCAATATAACTTAATTTAAACATATTATGCATAGAATACATGTATCTGACTAACTCTGCATCATCATACCTGGCTGAGAGAACAGATCGCAGTTTCTTTCTGATTCGATGCCCCCTAACAAAAAATCTTCAGTGTATCTACTTTCAATTTGTGCATTTCAACTACTTCCCTCGTAAAAGGCAAGGATCCTCTAACCAGAATAACTTAAAAACTGTGATTTCAAACCGTCCGCTATGTATGAAACAAAGATGTATTAAATTAATTAGTTGAATTTTGCAGATTTCTGACTTTACGATTCAAGCATCATCCAGAAGATATGACAAACATAACCACTAGGAACATATACCACAGCCAGGTCAGTCAAATCAGATCATTTAACTTCAATAAAAACGTAAGGCATTCTTTTATGAACATCAACATTCAACACTGTTAAATGTGAGTTTAGCTCTTACAATAATGTCTTTAAACCAGTAAAATTATTAATTAAATAGAAATAGAAACATCAAAACAAACAAGAAAATAAAGAATACAATGAATATTTGCAAGGACTCTACAAGGAAGATGGATTGAGAAAGCATTCATCCACCCCACAATCCCAGAAAAGAAGTCCATCGACAATTTTCATATGAATTATAAACTTATAAGATACCATCAATACCATGAATATACCCTGCTCTTTTTTTTTAAGAAAAAAATAAGAAGAAACTATGTTCTCTTGTTCTATAAGTCATGACCCCAGTGGCTGAACTCTCCTCTTTTGCATCACACTAACTTCCCTTGCATCTCAAATCTGCGGACTCTTTCCCCTGGATCTCTACCTCCCTTTCTTTATGTAAACTTGCCAAAACCCCCTTCAAATCCCTGTTGTGCACATTGACCCTGAGCCCATTTTTCATGAACAAGGTGAGTGACATCTTCTGCTCCACCTGGTGGCCAGGCACCATCACAAGCCGGTGACGGAGCAGCACCGCGGCGGCGATGGATTTCATCTGCAAATATGCTAAATCCTTCCCCAAACATATCCTTGGACCAGCATTGAAAGCAACAAACTTGAAAGAGTCCTTCATGGTGAACTTTGTCCCATCCAATGACAACCACCTCTCAGGTCGAAACTCCATGCAATCCTCACCCCACGTGGACTTCAACCTCCCCGCCGAATATATCGAATACGTCACCGACGATCCCGCCGGAACAAACGTGCCGTCCGGCAACACATCATCCGCCACCACATGCTTTGAATCCTCCGGCACCGAAGGGTACAGCCTCAGCGTCTCCGACAACGCAGCCTTGAGATAAACCAAACGATCAACTTCCTCAAACACCAACGGCTCATCCACCCACTTCGCCACATCATCGCCACGTGTCTCCATCAGGACCGTGCAGATCTCCCGTAAATTTCTCTTCCACCCTGGGATTCTGAATCACCAGCCAAAAAACCAGCTAAGCGCCACCGATGACGTGTCACGTCCAGCTAGGATGAAGTTCAGTGCCACGTGTTGGAGGAACTTGTCCTGAGTAGCACTCCTTTTTCTTCATAAACCTTGTGAGCAAGTCATCATGAAGGGTCCCATCTTTTGCTGACTCAGCAGTTCCACTTTACGCTTCTCAATCACACTAGACAAATGTTCGTCCACGTAGACAAGGCTTCGGTTCAAGCTAACTTCCATTCCGAGCCGAAGCCATTTCTTCACTTTCCACAACACCTCCTGCAATATGAACCGCTGGAGCGTGGCTTCGGTGGCTCGTCGTCAAAGCCGTTGCGAACCGGTTTTCAGGCAGCCCCGGAGCACAGGTCTGTGGGGTCCCTCCCGAAAGCCAAACCGCAAATGTTATCAAACGTGAGCCGGAGCATCAGGTCTTGTAGATCCACCGGTTCGGCTTGCAGCTCGGCGTTCTTGAGGATCAAGCAGAGCCGGTCCTTGATGGCTCGGGTCACCCACCGAGCCCATGGCTTGGCGTAGGGTTCTGGTGGTGAATTCCAGTGCGGCGGTCTTACGCTGGAACAGCCACGTGTCACCATCAGAGTTGAAGATCCCATCTCCTAACAGATCGTGGAACACAGCATGCCACGTGGGACCTTTGGGGTAATTGTCGAAGCGGGTCTTGAGTATGTGCTCGAGGTTCCTCGGGTCGCACGTGACAGTCACGAGACCTTGCCTCTTGGCTAGGAAGGGGATTGCACAGATGCAGGTCTGGTACGTGCCGGCACACGCGCGGAGGTTGTCACAGATCCAGTCATGCATGCGATCACAGTTCTCTATTAGGCCCGGGGAGACTGCCCAATAGAGGCCAGACACGTGGACCTCTCAATGACCGTGAGATGAAAGTGAACCATAGCAGGTATGCCGTGATCGCCGTTAAAAAAAGCAGAGCCGTGCAAGTTTCCATTCTATTCTATTGCACAACACGTTGTTGTAAACTTGTAAGAATCACAAGCTCAAAGGCCACAAGAAAATTCAATGAAAATTTTTCTCACACCCCCTTCTCTCTCTTTTGTAATTTCTAGAGAAATTGGTTGCTTCCCTGGGAAATAAATGGGGTACTAGGGAAAATGGAAATAAAAAAGAATAAAGTACCTTCAAGAATGGCACTGACTTAGGAGCATTTTCAAGAAAATGTTGAGCTGATATTGAACATGGTTGTGAGTGTGGAAGAATGGAAGGAAAAAGGAGATAAGTTGTGGGAGGAAGTGAAGAAGGGGGGGTTATGTAAGATGTAAGGTAAAGGAAAAGAAGGGGAGTGAGGTAGTAGTTGGTGGTAGTACAATGAGAGAGTGTTGTTAATAGAGAGAGATTATAGTGAAGTGGTTTAGTGAAGGAGTTAATATGGCCAGAACTGGTTTATTGACATTGCACCACCTCTTTTCTCTTTCTTACTAAACTCATCAGATGCGCCATTATAAATGCTCTGTGAGGTTGTTGAAGCCTTTAAAGGAGAAGACACCCACCTGTCCCTCTCTTTCTCTCTCTCTCTGGAAGAGGAAAGCACACTGGAAGGAGGTTCTTCCTGTTCTGTTCTCTCTCTATTTTTTACAGGAATCGCAACAGGGTGTTCAAGTCAGGCAGGCAATCAATGAAGAGAAATAAATGAGAGTAGTTGAGGAACATGGTGAGGGAAGACCCCGGGGAAGAACTAGAAACCGAGAGCAAAAGTTTTGGGCTCACACCATTACCCTTTTCAGCAAATGGGGCTATTTTATGAACAAGAGAGCTCATCTACCAAAAATTTTAGTAATATACTTGGTAAAAAAATTGGTCTTGCCAAGTGGGGTTTGGTTATGGTTTTGGTGAGCAACCTACCAACAATTTATAACATTTATGTGGTGAACTGTCATCTTATCTCTGCATATCCATTCCCTGCTGCGAAACTCATCAGTAAAAAACAATTAAATTAAGAAACAAAAAAAACAACAATTCTAGGATTCATCACAGTCTTAGAGTTGACCTACCCTGCTCATTAATGGTGGGATTTGGATGACTGTATATATGCATATGGTGGTTTGAAGCAAAAGTCAAAGTTACACTGCCAGAATTGAATACAAAATGGCTTAAACCCTGCTCTAAACCGTAACTCATTCCAACATGCTCATCACCAAGTGTAAAATGGTTTTGAGTAATGGTTTTTCCCCTTTTCTTTTTTGTTTGCTTATTTTCACCCTCCTCCGAAAGAGAATACAGAATACTCCTAAGTTCAAACACAAACACAGAGATGGTAGATAGACTAGTCAGTTAAGAAAAGATAGGTGATCAGAACACAAGAAAGAAAAAAGGGTAGCCCAACTAGATAAATTCTAGTTCTATATATAAAGTATAGATTCGTAAGCTATGTTATTTTTATATGATTATTTATAGCCATTTACTTCATTATTTGAGAAATCTTGTTGAAGCATGCAAAATGTTAATCCTGATTACGTATAAAGCTGATTATATGTTTGGTTTACCCTATACACCCACGGTTTAAATGTGGATCCAGGCAAAAGTTACCCTTTGTAGTGTTTATCAATATCCACGTTTTAAACGTGATTTAAGAATAAATTAAACACTTACAGTAGTCACTTCAGGTAAGTAATTCATCTTAATCTAATTAAATATAAAACTCTAGATTGATTGAAGAAAAATTGATTGCGGAGAGAATGATGCACCAGCTATATATATATATAATATATATATATATATATAGTAGTAACAAACATTAAACACAAACTAATTAAGGTGGCAGCGCAGAACTAGCAAAATGTATGTATTTAGGATTTAGGATGCGTACTGCGAATTTTATTTAATTAATACATAACGAGATTTCAAATTCTCAAAGAGTTCAGCTTTTCGTATGTGTTGAAACGTACTAAAAGGACACAGAAAATGCTTTTTTTCTGAGCCAAACTTTGATTATATATAATCTCTTATTAATTATTACTCCAAACTTGAATATAAGCAAAAATAATTAAATTCACACGTATTAAAAAAGTTGGTTAAATTCATTAATTTTTTTTTGGTATCATGTAAAAAGTAATTGCATTGTCTAAATTACCCTACATTCAATTTTATTGAAAATTGTTTCAAAGTGAGCATACTCTCTTTCTATTGGCACATGATTCATTAAATAGAATGGTTGAAAGTAAAATCAAATGACATTTTGAGTTTATCTCATTAAATAAGGTAAAAATAGTTAAAAAATTTGCTTATATTTTAGTCTACTAAATGTGAGTTTTTTTTACTTATATTCAAATCCGGAGGGAGTAATTTGTTGTATAAAATGCATGGCTTCAAGAGTGCATATGGTCCACCTAGCTAAGTTGTGTAGAGTGTCTCCATGTTGCTACAAAACAGATAATATAATATGGTCGTGATCATATGTTTAAACTAAGTTTTGTGGCAATTAAATAAGTACTGTGTCAAATTAAAAGCTAGAACGAACGGTCTGGAGAAATTAGATTTAAGGGTTGAGTAAAAGTTTAAAGAAGCGGTTTGAAATTTGAGAGATCACCTCATGTGTGAAAGAAAGTCAATGGAGTAATGAAGAAAAAAGATAGAGACGTCTGTGCTATGGAATCAATACATTTAAGACATGTGACGGTGAATATGCTTCACATAGTAAGGTAAGGAGATAGAGATAATAGTTGTAAACCTATTGATCTAACTACCCTTATAAGATACTACTTTATCTTCATGAACAAATAGATTTTTATTATCCTGTATTGTCCATATATTATTGTAATTTTCAAATTCAATCTCATATTACCTTCTTCATTGACTTTAAAATTTTGAGCTTTTTCTCATCTCTATTTCTTAATTTATACCATATCAGCAATCTATATATATTGCTTAAGAACACCATTCTTAATCATGGTTTTTCTTGTGAAACCTCCATGATTTTAACCTCATCATATGCTCCTAAACAGATATCTCTTGTGGATTTAATATCACCACTCAACTTTCAATTAACTTAATAGATCCAATTTTCCAGTTGGCATAGACAACTATACTCTCTCCTTGTTGCTCATATATACCATTGAAGGATTTATTGATGGTATACTTTATCGTAGGATATGATGGTTCCACTAATTCTGAGTACACCTATTCGCTTCGTCAAGATCAATTGTTTTATCTTGCACTCTCCTCGGCTCCTGTGGATGTAGAGACAAGAACAATCATGTCTTCCATTGACACCTCATCTGATACTTGGAATCAACTAAAAAACGCTTACGCCAACCGTTCACACTCACGTATAATGTTATTGAAAGAGCATCTCAATTCTCTCACCACAAGAACTTCTCTCATAATGATTATTTACGCTGCTATTGTAGATATCCATTAGATTATCTCAATGACCTTGGAGAGTTCACGACATATATTCCATCTGTAGCACTGCTCCCCTCAATGCTAACTTTAATTTGCCAATCAAAACTCTTTTGATTCTAGAAATTTTTCAGTCTTTCTTATCATTTCAATTTCTCATATAACTTTTTTTTTTATTTTCATCGAGAATTTGCACACGTATCTCCAATTTCGATTTAGCTGTAATCAATGAGTACAACTTAAAATTAAGATAAATTACAAAATTATATGATGAAAAAAATTAGTGATCAAAACTTAAAAGTATAATAACTTTATTGTTTATCATACATCTATGTATATATATTTTATGACAATTTCAATTATTGATTTTTAATACATATTTAAGTGCTTCATCTCACTTTAAATCAATCAAATTTAAGTTTATTTGAGTTTGAGTCTACTTCCAATATAGATCAATTACGTACAGTTATACATTTTTTTTATAATTTTAAAATGGAAAATTTGGCAAATATTTCTATAGAAAATAAATTAAAAACACTATTCTTATTGGCTTTTTAGCCCCTATATATATATATATTAAAAAAAACACTATTCTTATTTAAAAAGTAAATAAAAATCTATCAATAGAAGATCTGTCAAAATTTTGCATGTAACTTTCTACCAATTTTTTCTAGAAATTTCATTAATTATGAAAAAATCTTCGATCTTCCTATAATATGCGTATTTCAGGAGTATTTTCTGAAATATGCAAAATTAAATAAAATAAATAAAATAATTAATAATAATTTTAATAAATCTTATTTTAATTAATATAGATTGATTGAAAAATTCATGTATTCATTAAAAATTAAAAAAAATAATAGTATTATTATTTGATTGAATAATACTATAAAATTAATGTAACAAATATTAATTTGATTTTGATTTAATATGAAAACCAAAGATTTCAACCTCTAGACAAGCTGTAACAATAATGTTTTAAGAATGAGAATATGTATGATATGTATATAAAATGAGAAAAAGAGAACTGTTCACGTAAAATCTAGATAACTTAGGTTAAACCCTAAGATTAGGTCAAATTTAGCCACCTAATTAATTTGTGATCGGATATCCCCTAAGTCAATCCAGACATTCTTATGTACTAGTTGAGTGAACCTACCCTCATTGACCCATAAAAAGAAGGTTACTTATTAGGAAAAGGGTCGGTTTGGACATTTCATTTTCATTTTTTATTTTTTATTTTTATTTTATTTCCTGTTTTCCCCTGAAAATTTACAAAGGAAAAACTGAAAATACTGGAAACAGTAAATTTTTTATTTCCATTTCCAGCATTTCCAGCTTTTCCTTTGTAAAATTTCATAAAATAGGAAACAGAAAATGAAAATAAAAATGCAAACCAAATAAGCCCTTAGCTATCGTATGATCTCTCATGAGCCGATCATCTGCACTTATAAGTAGGTCGGTTGGCCCACCCCTAAAATGGACCATGAACTCTAACGCCTAAGTAATATGAATTAAATCTTTCTATTTACTTTCTAAACTTGGGTGATTAATGTATTTTTTTAAAATAACATATATACTATACAAAGTAATTTGATGGTGCATCATTCATGTGATTCCCCCAAGATAATAACTGGTCAGCAAGTTAGTGCTGTTTAGTTTAAGACTCGCATAAACTAAATAAAGAGATCGAGTAGCAAAATTGAGTCCATGCTATTCTTAAAGATTTTGGCGATTGATGCTAGACAACACGAAGCAATGAATATGTGGTTGACATATTTTAAGAGGCATGCAATTTAAAGATGGTTAGCTTATTAGGTGAAAACTTGATGAATTTTAATTAGTTGGGAGTTTGGGGTGGTTGCTTAGATCGTCTCGTCCAGTGAGACAATGAAATTAACAAAGACTTTTTCTGTGGGCAATATGCTTCTATTATATATTAGACCATGCATCACCAATAGAATCACGATCAAATAAAGATGTCCATATATTTTTCACCCATTTAAAACAGCTAGCATGGTGTTACATGTGCACAACTTAATTTAATTGTTTGAATATATATATATATATATATATATATATATATTAACATTTACTTACACATTAATATTCATCATCATAATTTACTAAAGTATTTTTTTTATTTAATTGATATACAGTGTTAATGTAAATAAATCTTACATAGACATCCAATGATATGTTGTCATATCATTTAACAAATATAACACCTCATATATATGTTATTAAATTATAAATAATGTGACAACATATAATTGGATATCTGCGTATATTATTTTATACGGACAATATATACTCCTATTAAACTCAATTTTGTTGGGGAGGTGGTAAATCAGTGGTGCGAATGCAAAATGTAACATTAAGTATTGTGCATGCAATTTTACCTAAGGTGTGACAACCGATTGATATCCATGAATGATTATAATTCTGGTCATGTGGCTTCAATTAATATCTCAATCACTCCAATTAAATATTGAAATATATATATGGCTTTTGTTTGGTTAACGATCGCATACCTACAATCTTTGTTTTGTGCATTTATGTCAAATGCGGGATTCATAAGAGCAACTGACGTAGACATTGGTAATGGTTGAAATTCCTAAGCCTCAAGCTCATCGATCAGGACCCTAAAACCCGTGATAGTATTCAAAATTAAATTTTAATTTTTAAATAGGAATTTTCTTTTCAATATGGTTTCTGAGCCACAAATTAAATCAGAAATTTTTCAGGGTCATACATTCTATTAATTCAATTAATTAAATTTATTTGTCTCTAAATTAGATAAACCAGAAACATAATATTAATCAGCAAAGCTTATAATGTTGAACCACATGAAACACTAGAAAGGGGGTTGAATAGTGTTTTAAAACTTTACGCTAATTTTTTGGAAACCCCCCTTTTTAAAAACACCTTATTAAACAATTAACCTATACAGGTCATTGTGAAAAACTCTTTTGCCAAATAGTAATAATATCAGAGTTACGCGAGGGCTATTGAAAGAGAGTTTTTCATAGACTTGCTGAACTTAATTAGATAAGTACAAATGTGTTTTATGAGATCACTTCAAATGATTTAATGAAAAACATTTTTAGAACCTTGTTTAAACTCATTTTGATAAGTAAAGACTTCAAAATAGAAAATATGTTGTTTCAAAAATGATTTTCACTGATGTATTAACTTGTTGGCAGACTGATTTGTTAAAGAACTTGTTGAACCCACTTCAGAAGGTTCAGTAAGTGCTCTTGTTTAAAATGATTTGGTCAAGAGTGGAGTTTATTATGTTGATTGTGATTTTACTTTTCAGACTCTTTCCTAGTTAGAAATAATCAGATAATAGCAGAGAGTGAGGAGTTAAAGGTAGAGAGAGTAGCTCCTGAAAAGATTCAGACGATGAGTATCAGTCTGAAGTTTTGATTACCTTCTGAACTGGGTTCAGACTCAATGTGGTCTTGAAAACAAGTTTAATTCAGAAGAAAAATTCTCACTTAAATACTTTTAGATTCCCTTTGTTAGATGAAAACTTAATTAAAATAGCTTAAGGGATAGAGAAAAATCAGACAAGAATTTATCCTGGTTCACCCACTAATCCAGTGAGCTACATCCAGTCCCAGGACAAACCACCACTTGATTTTCCACTATCTGAACACAGATACAAGTATTCTTTTATCATCAAGCCTCTCCAGGCTCTCAATCAAGTATTCTTTCTTAACCAAGCCTCTACAGGCTTAAACCGAGTATTCTTTCTTAACCAAGCCTCTCCAGGCTTAAACCAAGTATTCTTTCTTAACCAAACCTCTCTAGGCTCTTAGAGTATTTTTCTTCCTCCAAGCCTCTCCAGGCTCTCAGACACTTAATAGTGTTTACAATGAAAAGTTTAAGTTTCCTCGAAACTTAAATTGAGGTTCATCTTGTACTATAGGTTAACTGAGTACTACTCAGGATACATTGAGTAAATCTAAGTACAATGTATAACAGAGATACAAGTGTTTAATTGCTCTAATACATCTCTGTAGGATCAGAAGGTTGGCTTTATAAGATCTGTATTAAGCTTGACCAATTTCTTCTGTGAAGGTTGATAACAAACCATGATGAGGAATAGAATTCAGGAATGCATGGCTGTCTCTTCTATTTTTGGTTGACACTTTTTAGAGATTCATCTTGCAAGCTCGGCCAACTTCTCTCTACTCTCTTTTCTTCTCTCACACGTTTCATAGACTTCTTGAGGCTATATGTGTGTGTGTGTGTGTTGGAGATATAGTCGTTTGAAAATTGTTAATTTTATCGTTGAGAAGAAATGATTTGGCTCATATAGCCGTTGTGAAATAGCTTCTCATTCGGTTGCTTCTTCTCAAGCAAATTTGGTGTGCAGATGACTCGGTTCTGACACACTGTAGATAAGCTCTTAATCATGAGAGATTTTCTTCATCTTCAGCAGGTTTATATTTCTTCTTTCTCACTTCTTTCTTCATTTGTCTTCTTCAGAGTGTAAGGAGATAGGATATAAAGATCCGTTAGTCTACTCCTTTTGACCGTTGTGAGTTCTGCTTCTTTTTGCTTGGCTTGCTTCTTTCTTTCTTCTTCTCATTTCTTTACAAAGGAAGTGTTTAGAAATGACAACTTTAGACTTTAGTTTTGTCTTGTTGTGCTTTCTGCTTTTCTTTTCACTTGAGGTACATGCCTCTGATAGCGTGTTGCAGAAGTAGGTGTGCAGCAGCGCTGACCTATCTCTGACATCTATTTGCTTTTCCACAGTAGGCTTCCTCTTTCATGTTGAGTTATGAAGCTGAGCTCGAAGGCCTTTGTTTTTCTTTGCATCAATTTAGCTTCACCATTCATGTTTGCTGAGATTCGAGTCTCTTAGTAAGTTGTTCAGATTGACTCATAAATCTTCAGAGTTGTATGACGTGTCTGGCTTCTTCTTCTTCAGAGAGTCTAAAATGCCACATCATCACATTCAGAAAGTGTGTGTTCAGCAATTTCAACTTTAGTATACACACTTTCAGCAGGTTGCATTACTTCAGCTTGATTTAGCTTTTTTTCTAGGGATGCTTTCAGCGAGTTCCTTCTTCGGATATTTGCTTCTTTCTTCTTCATTCTTCAGGACCATGTAGTTTATCTTCATTTCAGCTTTCCCCAGATGTACTCTTTCTTTTCTTTCAGACTCTTTCTTTGGTTTAGTAGGTTGGTTGAATTTTGGCAAGTTCCTCTCTTCAGCATATTGCCTCTTTTCTTCCTTCAGTTATGTCTTCCTTCTTTGGCCGTTACTTCTCTTCAAGTCTACCTTTGATTCAGAGGGTTGAGTTGCTTCTCTTCTGAATGATTGATCTGAAGTATGCTTGCCTAAGACAAAGTGATGTTCTTTTGATTGACAGACTTCCATGGATTTTAAGCTTGTCTTTATTTCTGATTCCACAGATATACTTTTTCTTTCCACTTTTCTTCAGATGGTTGGTCGCGTTCAGATAGTTGTTTCAATGCTTTTGTTGCTTTGTTTTCTTTAGTAGATTTCTTCTTTCAGCGTTTCTTCTTGTTCAGATTTGCCTTGTCTTTCTTCGGATTTCCTCTTCTTGCCTTTTGCTTGCATCTTTGGCTATCTTCATCTTCTTGTCTTCAGGTGGATGCTTCTCCTGTAACCTGAAACACAATGCACAAAACAATACCTTTCAGTAGAATCTGTTCTTATATGATCTAATTTGTTAATCATTAAAACCTAAGGCTAATGAGTCTTAAATCTAATTTAAATACTTAAATTAATTCTGAGACTCAACATATAATTCGACGTCTAATTTAACCAGCTGCTGGTTCAGTATTTATATACTAATTAAAAAATATGTAGAGTGTGATTGGTAAAGTTAATAAACTAGTTTCTATTTTATTTGATTAGCTTATAAGCTAATTTAACCAACATAAAAGAGTTTGGTAAGACACAAACTTCTTGTTTATTTTAGGAGGTTTTACCTTTAGCTAGCTTAAAATTAACTTCAAACTTATAGTTTTTTTTCATTTTTATCCCTCATATTTTAATATATTTTTCTATTAGTCTTTTTTTTACGTCTTTTATATTATTTTATGTTTATTATTTAACTTATCAATTAGTTTTACTAAATACCAAAGAGTTGTTGCTCAGTTGGCAACACGGACTGAGATTGTGGGAAGAGCTTCCGGGTTCGACCTCCACTAAACACATTCTTCGGGAGGGGTGGGGAGCCTTAACTATGACTAGCTAAGCGTCCCGAATAGGATTGCCCCTAGTAATAGAGGATACTTATGGTTTACACAAAAAAAAATAGTTTTACTAAACACTTTTAATTCAATTTCAACTATCAAACTAGTTTTACCAAAACATTCATATTTAAAGACTTCAAGCCTTGCAAGTTATTGTCATCTTTTGCTACAAACAATACAAATCAAAGATAAAGGTCAAGAGAGACCTCTAAAGGATACACCTTTAAATGATTTTGAGCTCAAATGGTCTAATATACCAAGAGAATTTAAGGTTAATGTATCAAGGCAAAGTACAAAGAAAGGTGTTGTGATATGTTATTGTGGATGGATGAATTAGTGATATCATTATTTACCTATATGCATGTATATTATTCCACCTCACACCCTATATGGTTAGTGTTTTAGACTAATATTTTGAGAGATCGAGTAAGTAATGTCTATCTATCCTGGAATTATGGTGTACCCCTATTTAACTTAGTATTAGTTCAAATGCTTAATTGTTTTTATAATTATCATTTACTTATCAAGACGGCTAGTATATTATGAGTCTTTAATATATAATTAAAAAGTCTTTCATCATAATATGGTCGATTATGATTATCATAATGGTACATATATAGCCCCTAACCAGTAAATTTGGTGTAGCCGAATTAGCGAGTTTAAATGTCCGGTTGTATGCATATTTGGACTTTATTTGAAATGCTCGACTTATATACACATATATCACAATTGAAATATTAAACATTGATAGTTATTGAATTAATTCTAACTAAATATGGTTAACTTGGACTAATAATGAATTTGTTCAAGTTATTCTCAGACTAAACGTGGTTAGTTTGAACCAATAATGATTATGTACAAGTTATTCTCTGACTAAATATGGTCGACTTGAACCAATAATCATTTTTTCCGAGTTATTCTCAAACTAAACGTGGTCGGCTTGGACCAATAATTAATGATTTTTTCGGTTTCATTCCTCTATCGAAAAATGTTGTTGCTTTATTGGTCGGTCATAATTTGACGGGTTGGTCTCAGGTGTGAATTAAATTCATATTCTGCCTTCCTTTAATGAGTTATTTGTTTTTTCGGCCGCATTACTCTCTTCTTCCTTTATGTAACGCACTGCTTATGACCCAATCTCATCTTCAAGGATGGTCTTTGAGCTACTGTCTCGTTAAAAGGTCCAGGAAGCAGTTCTTCTTCAAGTGTTGCTACACACATCTCTAGTACAGGATTTGAAAATGACCAAGGTATTCCTTTAAAATTTGTGAATAGCGCTGGCGAATTGTAAATAATCCACCACATGTCATCTTCCTTTACCTACTGCCCAAAAATCATGTTAAGAAATTCACTACAACTCCAGAAATGTAACGTCCTAATTTCTTAATTCAAGAATAATGTCCGTTGGAAACACTATTCCCTAATTTATGAAATTATTTCGCGCAATTTTAAGTATCATTATACAAGTCACACATTGCTTAGGCCAATCCAATGTTTGCTTAAGCTTCCACAAAATTCATAATCATTTCTTTCAATACAAAAACTTAATCAAAAACCTTGGGAACGAACCTTCCCCTTGGGTGTGTTATGGTTCATAAAACTCCTACCGGAAATTCGGCAGAGTTTCCCCTAAAAACTAGATATTTCCTAATTTTCCAACGTAACCTGAAGTCCATAAAAGTCCACCAATACAATTGATAATAGCACAATACAATATTACTACAATTAAGCCTCCGTGGTCAATCTAAAGTGTCACATTAATACATCCTTAAACTATCATTTACATTTAATCTTCCATTAAGAATCTTCTCTGACCACTGGGAGTGGATGGATCCCCTCCAAGAACTCTTTTCCCTTCTGAACATATAGTTGGAACGTCCTACATCATTAAGATATATCCCCGCAACGTGGGGTGAGACTACGGTCTCAGTGAGCAAAGCATGCAACAAGCAATGTAGGGAGATAAGCATATGAAATGCAACATACCATTCTGAAGTTGAAGTTTTAATCACAAGAAGGGGGATTGGATTGTGATTGAATAAAATTTTCTGCAATTATCTTTTAATACTGTTTGCTCAAGTTTTACTTGGCTTAGTATTAAAAGGCAGATGGACATAAGATAGATGTTAGAAGTTAATGTAGTATGTAGAGAAAATAGGATTCCTTCTTTGGAATCTTGATAGTTAACACTTACTTAGGTATTAAATAGTTTTCAAAATATTTTCATGCACATGCAATAAGTAAGGAGAGTAGGGAAGAGAATAGGACACCAAGATTTTTATACTGGTTCACCTCTTCCAACTGAGGCTACGTCCGTCCCTACACCTAGTAGAATTTCTTACTCATCGACCAAATTACAATCTTCTTGGGTACACACTACCACTAGTATTCTTTCTACAACCTCTTCAGGCTTAACACAGCTCAGTTTACACAAACTAGAGCTTTCTCTTACTGCAGCACCTTCTGCAGAAGATACAGCTTGGATAGCAGACTGCAGAGCACCTTCTGCAGAATCTGTAAACCCTTTAGCTCTCACCTGAGCTTTCAGACCTCTCAAAGTACACTTACTCTTACTGTCACAAGAGACACTTTTAATCACTAGTCTCCTTGTGATTTACAGAAGGAAATGAAAAAGTAAGGTAAGTACAAAGCTCACAGATGATACATATAAAGCACAACAGAAGAATACTAGTGAGCCAGCTCCCCCTCAACAACTTGCAGTAGCAGATTCTTAAGAATTAGAGGAGAGAGAAAATGTTTCCAGAATATGAGGATGTAAATCTGATAATATTTGATCTTCTGGAGAGAGAGGGTGTGTTAAAATGAGAGGAGAACACTTCCTTTTATAGGGAAAATGAGCAACTAGTCGTTGGGAAGGCTCTAAGCATGTCCAGCTTTCCTCTCATGTGCTGTCACTGTCAAACAGTTGTTGCCTTCTGCAGGAACAGCTGTCAGTTTGATTGGATTGCATCTTTGCAGATTCATCTTCTGCAGAGAGCAAATTTGGTTCATTCTGTGACACCTTCTTCTGTAAACATACTGAGAGTGTTTTTTGGATGATTTAAGTGTATCTCAATGTTTTAACTCAACTGCTGCCATAGAAATGATTCAACAATCCAAAAATGATTATGCATCTTCTGCAGGAATTATTCCATCAGGTTCCTTCTGCAGAATTGCTTTGTTCTTCTGCAAATGAGTTTCAGATTCTGTGCAGTACTTCCAGTTCATTTATTTCATTCATTTTGATCCTTGGAAACCTTGGGAGAACTTCTTTTGCTTCTTTAAAAGTGCATCTTCCTTCTAAAGCAGATTTGTCATGAATTCCTTTATGAGGATGTTGTTTTCATCTTCTGAAGACTTTATTAAGTTGCAGATGGTTTCCTTTGATTTTACCAAACATCTTTTATGCCTTATTTCACAGATTTGTCATTCTTAATAGATTATAAGAACTTACATCTTCTGAAGGAGTTTCCTGCATCTTCTGGAACATTCTCAAATGAAATGATTAGTCCTTTGAGAATCAGAATTATTGTTAAGTGACTTGTGATGGGTTGTCATAATTAAAACCACAGTGGGAGGATTCTTGGACCTTACACATTCAACAAATCATGCATATCATACACAAACTATTCTAATCACCTTACATCATAATATCATATCATAAATTGATTTAAATAACATATAATGCAATCAATCATGGTATGCTATGCATGACCTGCATTGCCCGACAGAACGAGGTCTTTTCACTTATTCTAGGGTTAGACCTGAGCTCAGACTACAAAGAACGTCTTCCTTGGGGATGCATCCCACACTTATTTGGACCGAAGTCATTATTCTGGAGCGAAGTCAAGTTTTAATGCATGAATAACTGGGCCGAAGCCAAAACTCTTATTCTGGGCTGAAGCCAAAACTCTTATTTTGGGCCAAAGCCAAATTCATTTTAGTCTTATTCTAGACCGAAGTCAAGCTTTGATTAATTAGGGTTTGGTGGCCATAGGCCAAATTCATTTTCTAGCTGAAACGAAATACATGTGCATAGTCTAAACTGAAACTTGGAAATGCCAAGGACAACTAAACAAAGAATATTCACAATTTCAACATGCAGACCCTCAATGAGGAATTCCAACATAAATGATTAACACCAATACATGAAATATATCTAACATACACATGATATTTAGCAATAATCACCAACAATGCCAAACCTCAGCAAAATCCCCAAACCCAAACCCTAGGTAGGCACTTCTAACTCAATCTCTATCAAACATATAATACAACTAAAATAAATCGGTAGAAAGGCATAAGCAATCACATACAACCTCAAGAAAGGGAAGATAAGAGGCGGGGCTCATAAGGGAGAACATTCACAAGATGGAGTGGAAGTGTGTGAGCTTTACTCACCTCTAATGGAGCAAAAATGGAGAAGATGATGGAGATCCAATCTCCAAGGGGTGGTGGAGAAGCCTCCCAATCAAGCTCTCCTTCTTCTCCCAGCTCCCCCTCTCTCTAAAACCCTAGAAGTGAAGAAAATGAAGAAGAAAAAAGCTTAAACGCATTTAAGACGAACCTGGATGCGTTTGGGCGCCTGAGTGCCCAACAGGGCGTTTAAGCGCCCAAAGTATCTGCCTGGGAGACTTGAGCATCAGGCTTGGGCGCTTGAGCGCGCACCAGAAGCGCCCAAAGTTTCTGCCAGAACTCCAAATTTTGCTCCTCTGCACGCTTAAGCGCGTTAACTTGCTGTTTGGAGGTGCAAATGAGCTCAGAATACTATCATATAGCATATCAAACTGAAGCCCCTGATTTTAGCTTTCTAATGCAAGTGAAATCACCTCAATTGGACACCTATAACTCTAGATATTTGTAAATTAGTGCACCAAGGTCATTAGGCTTAAAACCCAAAATTAAGCAATAACCTTCGTTGAAGCCTAACGGGGCAACACTTTACCTGAGTCATGTTATAACTCATCAATTGATTCCAAGAAGGCTAACGTTAAGGGTTCTAAGTGTCCATGAGACTATGCTCCTCTATTCCCTTGTCCCTTCCCATTAAACATCTTCCACCCTGGTTCCTTTAAAACCCATAACTCTTAATCGATTCCCTAACTCTCATCTACTAACATACCTTCCCAACTTAGTTCTTCTTCCTCTAATATCCTTTACTTATTCCTAAATCGTTATAATCCCCTTTGTCTTATGGTGTGCTTTCTTCTAAGCTTCGCCTACACTGGTTTGACGTAACACTTGGCCCTTCTTCCCAAAATCTCTCAAACTCGTACCTCCTAGTTCATTTACCAAATTCTATCTAAATTCACATTCAAATCTCCCCTATCTCATACCCCTTCCAACTCTCTGTTACTTGGCCGGAACCACAGCCTAAAGCTCCCACTATAGTTTCTAGGCCCCAATTTTTGGGATGTTACAAGAAACATAATGATTGATTGTACGGGAAGGCTGGTGAACCAAAGCAAAACGGATCCAATCATTGTTCTAGAAAATAACTTGTGCATTTGAGGGATTCATTTGCCCCAGATATAAGCATCTGAGTTCTGAAAAGCAACCAAGTGTATTTGTGGATCAATCGTACCATCATAAGAAGGTAAGATTGGAATTTTGAAATGTTCTGGGAGACCAGTCTTTAGAATTTCAATTGTTCTTATAACTTCTTGTTTTGTTGTTGTAAGTGTTGCATCATCAGCATCATGTTTCATGATTTCTGCATCTTGTGAATGTGCTCCATTTGATATCGTCTCCATATTCAATTGCAGACTAGGGAGATTTCACCGAGGCCCACATTGGGCGCCAATGTTTTGGTCAGATATTTTGGGAGATCGAGTAAGTAATGTCTATTTGTCTTATTCTTGTGTACCCCTTATTTAGCTTAGTATAAGTTTTAATGTTCATTACTTTATAATGATCATTTACTTATTAAGGCGGCTAGTATATTATGAGTCTTTAATGTATAATTAAAACGTCTTTCATCATAACCTGGTCGGTTATGTTTATATCATTATTGTACAATTAGGTATGCGTGAGTACTTTATTGGAATTTCGATTGAATATAAACACCATGGATATTTTTTCGTAAGTGTATTATAGTTGTATTTCACAACTAATTTCTTAACTATTTTAAAACTAATTATGCTTAAACATGTTAAAAACTAGTGTTTTTGGAATTTACAATCAGGTACAAGTTGCTTGAAGTTGCACTCTCGGGTATTTGTTGGAGCACGACCCTTTCTCTTTTACCTAACTTTTATTAGAGATGGCAATTTGGGCTGCCCAGCCCAATCCAATGTAGGAAGCAAGTTTTATAGCTAAAAAGTTTGAGTTAATCGAACTTCTAAAATAAGTGCACCCTATATTTTTGCTGTTTTTTTTACGAGTTTTGTGGGTAGTGTACTTTATCAGACTAGGTTAAAAAACGTGTGTGTTTTTCGAGCTTTTAAAATAAGTGTTTGAATCCTACATTTTTGTGGGCTTTTGTGAGTTGGCCTAGTTGGGTTAGCCCATTTTATCGGCTCTAAATTTGACACATGAGTTGCTAACTTGCCATATAAATTTCTTTTTATTCTCATATGAATAATTTGTTAAATAAAATTAAACAATTGATTTTTAGATTATATAAAAATGATTTTATTTTTTAGAGATTTTTATGAAAATAAATATATCTATATTTATTACAATAAAAAAGCGTTTTATAATATTATCTCTTTTCTATTCTAATTAATTGTTTTGTGAAGAAAATAAGAATACCTTTTAATTACAATTAGAATTTTATTTTTTCATTATTTTGATTATATAATATATGAAAACAAACACATTAAAAAATTAAAAAAAATTATTTTTTTAAAAAAGTGATACTTTGTAAAAATAATCACAAATAAATGCAATCATGCTATATCAATAATTTTAAAATGATTATCTCTCATGATATAGTTTTTTTTATTATTTAAAACATTAAATTAGTCTTTTACGATGTCTTAATTAAAATGATTTTTTCTAATACTTTCATATTTTTCTGAACGAATTTGATGATAATTTATATTTTGAATAAATGAATTCAGTAAACAAAAATATTTAAAAGACTAATATTCTATAACAATTTATTTTTAAAAATAAAACTTTAAAAAATATTATATGATGCTGAGGCCTGAGGGGTTTATTGCCATCCTTACAAGCTGAGGAGGTGAGCAATATATATAATTCTAATTTTTTGCACTTTATTTTCACATTTTTTCCATCGTACTCCCTCCTCCTCGATTTTATGATAAAAGAGGAGATTCAAACTTAAATGGAAATAAAAATGATGGTGTCACAAACAAAAAATATTTTTCATATTTCAATCCAACTTATGAAAATCATTTCAGTACTGCCTTATCCTTGAATTGTTCTGAAATCCTTTGCATTTGCAATGATGAGACTGTATATAATTGACTTCAAAATTAAATGGGAAGCAGGTGCATTTTGAAACAACAGGTCCTAAGATATGAGAGGATACAAATGGACAGGTTGACATATTTGTTGCAGGAATAGGTAGTGGAGCACCCAAAAATCCTAATGTTGAGGTAATCATATTCTTCATACCATAATTCAAATTACATAATATGTTAGATACATTCATTAAACCCCTTGAAATTTCTGTATCATGTTAGATATATGGAGTGGAGCCAGCTAAAAGTAATGTTCTGAATGGTGGTAAAGATCATGCACTTTTTCTTTTAACTATAACTTTGTTCATATTTTCTTCTCAAGTTTTCTCTTCCATTCCTCTGAACAACATAAAGAACAAAATTAGGGCTGAAAGGTGGAATGAAAGGGGTGATAATTCCACATAGACATGAAGGGGTTTTTATTTTTAGGGCTGGGAAAGATGATGCTCTTTTACCAAGAAAATAATTAACCTTGTCCCTGTCCAGGCCAGACTGTTTACAATGAGAAGGGGATTACAGGGTTTGGAACCCTTTCCTACTCTAAGTTGGCAGCTGCAATTTAGGAGGTCTTGATGACAATCTGGATAATGAGTATCTCACATCATATATATTGAAATTGAATGAATTACATTAAACATTCATGTGGATCAATGTTTAGTGTTAAAACTGGAAGAATCAATTTTTTGTAAACAAATTGTTCAAAAGTTCAGGAACCTCAGTTTCTCATGTATCTGATATTGTTGGACCAGTAAGTGACTTCATTCTTGATAGGAATTTTGATGTGATGATTTACTTGGAATTGCTGCTGCCACAATATCCAAGTATCTGATCAGCTGAATAATTCTTCAGGTAAGTTTGATATTAGTTGGAATAATCATCACATTAAGTCAACTTGAAACTGAAGCCTTAGCTTTTGGTAAAAAGCTTCACTCATGTGGGGCCATAGAGGATAACTATGGGCACTTCAAATAACAAAGTCTCATTAGTACATTTTTATGAAGAACTTTTATTTAAACAAGGGATATTTTGTAAAACTCTAGCATAATTTAGAGGAAGCAAAAGAAACAACAAGAGCAGGGTCATGAAACTTTGCCAAGTTACCATTAATTTACTGCTATTCATTCAAGTTTCCATCAATAGATAGGATTTCTTTGCCTATGTCTATTATTTTATTTGAGTTAGTAAGATGTTTTAGTTTTTTTTTCAACTTTATGAGGATCAATTCAGTTCAGTTTGTTTCTATTCTATTCTTTGATTTGAAAACCAGTTATGCTTTTCAGCTGTGAGGTCCCTGCTAGTGCTAGATTATTATTTTTTGGGTGAGTATAACAAAAGGGGCAGGGCCCAATGACTTTGCTTCATAGTTCATCCAACTGTGTCCTTTTTTTTTCCACTTTAATTGTTTTTGCCAATCCCTTTTTCTATTATATAATTTTATATAAGGAAGAAATGAATATATACAGACACGGTGATAATTCTATCTTAGTTAACTTAAGCCATTGATTCAAGTGATAAGAAATTCATTTTTGAGAAAGATTCTGAGCTTTGCAAATAAAAAAAAAGTGTGACTATAGCTTTGTCTCCTTTAAATAAATCCATTCAACTCAATTGAAAAGAATTGAAATTAAAATATTTTTTAACTACTAAGATCCTCAAATAAAAAATAGAAAGACATGAAATTGTAAACTTTTTTTTTTGTCACAAACGCTAGATTATATATCAGTTAAAATGGGCCCTTATACAACCTGGTTGTAATATCAAATGAAAGAAAATTTTTACACATGTATCATATTCATATAACATGAATAACATGATAATTAATTCCCGATCATATGATCATATATATAGTTGTATCTAATTAGGAAGCAAATAATATAAAAAGGATATCTTTTAAAGCCATTGTTATATATGATCTTGATTTGATACTCTTTATTGTTATTTGAATCAATCTAATTGTAGGATAAAATCTTCTTCTCCTTCTTCCTCAAATTTTGATAGGATTTAATTAATGTCAATATATCTTGTTATTTATTTCATATGTCCTTAAATATATATTTATAGAGGAAATGGAAATAAGATCTATCCTTTCATATAGAGTTGCAATGGTTCAAATCATAACATTATAGACTATATTATATATACATATATTTATATTTATATGTGATCCACTGTCACAAAAATAAACATTCCAGAAAGCATACAATTACCATTCAACCAATATTTAGTAAATTAATGAATGAACAAAATCAAAGTAAATTAAATTTTCTGATAGTGTCATCCTATACATTGGGTACAAAATTTAGGCATGAAGTCAACCCATTTCAAAGTAAAATGCAGTAAAGGGAGGGGAGTTATGGACTCTGTCAGTGTCACCACTCTTCCAACTTCCAAGCAGCATCGGTGCCTAAACCATTTTCCAAGAGACTGCAAAAAATTGGCAAAGATAAAAAATTAATTCAAATCAAATATGCTTGAAAAATAGAAATAACGAGAAACTGTATTTAATATACCAGTAAAATTTTACAAAACAATAATATAAAATTAGAAGATACTACAGACAGAAAGAAAGGGATGAACTATCAATACAACTACACTATGATTAGAATTAAAACATCGCCATTCAATTGGACATTGCCTATTTTAATTTTATGGAAGTGACTGATGAGTAACTTGGACAAATGAATATTGAGGGAAAGTGTTAATAATAAATAATAAATAAAAGGAATAGAGTAATGGACAAGAGGAAAAGAGTGTTTCCTTTATCTCCCCTCTCTGTTGCCTTTGCTTTTTTCTTTTCCATTGCAGATCCAAATATTAATTGACCTGTCCTCTATTTAAATTTACAAATATACCATTCAGATGGAGCAGAGCAAATGGGGTTTCTCACCCGCAAATATAGCAGTACTGCTACTGCGAAAGTTTTGTGGATATCAGAATAGTATACGAAATTTCATATTTTATATTAATTTTAGTTTTATATATAAAATTTATTTTAATATTCTTTTAGAATAAAAATGTTAATTTTACCATTTTTTTTAATGTATCATAAATAAGTTCAAAATTAGTTAAATTAATTAGATCACAAGCTACTTAAATTTTTCACGGTACATATTTTTTTCCTGAGTGATGTGACTTGTGAAATATTAAAATTAGCATATTTTCTATTCTCGCACGAACTTTGTAAAAATTACGTTATAAAATGAATTTTATGCATGAAAATTAAAAATCAAGTGTATATATCTTTGCTAAAAAATGCCATGGACATTTTCTTCTTTGGAGCATGGATGACCAAAATTGTTTAAACTATATCTTATGAATTTCATAACTTTTCACCATATTTGTTCCATATATCTTAAAAAAAATCTAATTAAATTAATCAAGATGATTCACTCATAATTCTTTGTGTTCTTTTAATTTTAACAAAATGAAAATGTTGGGATATTAGAGCCGTCAAAGTAAGCCAATCCATCTTACCTGGGTTGGCTCACCATAAATTAAGCTAAAAATGAGTCGAGTCGGGTTGACTCACTTTTTTTAATTGAAAAAATACCAACCCGATTTGATCCATCACGGGTTGGTGGATTAAGTGGGTTGACTCAACTAATTTAAAAATAATAAAAAATGTTTCAAAAAATTAGAAAAAAATTCTAAAAATTACTTAAAAAATATAAAATAAAAATTTAAAGGCGAGTCAACCCACCTCAACCTGGATCGAACCCATTTTAACCCGCGAGTTAAGTGGTTTGACCCACTTTGACCCGTAAAAATGTGAGCTTATGTTTTACCAACCCAACCAACCGGTGAGCGGGTTGGGCCGAGTTGGCTCACCGAGCTCAGCCCAAATTGACAGTTATATGGGATATCAAGTGTTAGTCCCACAACAGATAAAAATGACTAAGGAGAGCAATATATGAGTGACAAGACCCATAAACCTAACACCTTAAGGTTTTGGGTTGGATATGATGTTTAACTCACTTGTGTTATTTACTCTTTGGCCCTATTTTGGAGGTCTCCCCGAAATGACTTTTGACTTAACAAAATGATATGAGTTGGACCTTTCTTGGCATTGACAATGGACGAAAACATAAAAGCGTGAAATTTGATATTTGATTTGAGAATATAATTCAATTTCTTAAGAGAAATGTAAATTGTACATGTTGTACATGTACAAAGAGAGAAGAGAGAAAAAGAAAAAAAAGAGAGAAATATGGGTTGTGATGGAAAGAGATAGAGAAAAAAGTGTGTTGTATGAGCTGTTGTATGTTTTTATGTTATATGAATTTTTTTTTTACGCTTTATGTTATATGAATTTGATATCTCATTTCTTATTGTTTTAATATTTTCAAAATATGACAATGTGGTGAAGAGAATGGATAGTTGTACAACAATACAACATGCAACAAAGATAGATAAAATAAAGAGAACGAAGAAACATGTGAGATGTGATAAGTGATTTGATAGAGAGCTATATAGAGAAAAACTGTTATATGAGGAATCTAGATTTGATGTCGTCACTATTTTGGTGCATTCATGCAATCAACAAATCCGAGCTGTCCGATCTGATATCAGGATGTTTTTAAATATGATTTATCTATTCCGACATCTGAATCGTTCGATCAAGATCAGACGATCCGAATTTGTTGACTATGTGAATGCACCAAATTAGTGACTACAACAAATCCGAGTCCGTTATATAATTTGTTGTATGTTTTAATTATATGAGTTTATTATTTCTATATTAAAATATAGTTTCTTAACAATGGCAGAAGGAGAATCACAATCTCTTAAAAATTATACTAATTATTTATAAGAGAATATTCTTAGACGACCTAAATATTTTATTATAAACTAATTAAGAGAATAGACTTTTACTATTGCATATTAAGTATATTAAGGGGTGTAGGGAAGAGCTTATTTGAGCTTATCATATAACATAAACACTTATGTAGGTGTTTGAGTAAATTTATGAAAAGAGCTTATGACATGCTCATAAGCTATTTTCAGCTCATTTCAATAAATTCCTCTGAGTAGCTTATGAAATAACTTATGCAAAGTCTAAGTACGCAGTCCTCTCTTCAATTTTCATCAACTTGTTTAAGAGCTTATTTATTAAGCACTTATAAAAAAAACTTATATTATAAACGTTTAATTAAACTATTTTTCCAAACAACACATAAATCAATAACTTCTTCAAACATATTTTTTAGTAATAATATTAATGGAAAACGCAAAATAGTACTAGTATAAAACTTGATAAATAGATTTTATCAACAAAAACAAAAATTGGTGAAAAGAAATTCTTCTTCATAATTATAAGCAAGGGGTTCAGCCGTAAATTTAAGGGGAAAGATGGGCAATCTCAATGGATAGCTTCCGTAAATCAGTAACAGCAGGGAACCTGACCCTACCTCCTTGTTTTTGGCATAATAAAGGCACACACAGCCTCCTCTCACTCACACACTCAACTTACCAACCTGAACCACCTCTCACAAAAAAAAAAAAAAAGAAAAAAAAAACAATTTCTTAAAAAGAAAAAGAAAAAGAAAATGTTAGGGTTTGACCGAAAATTGCACAATCGCGTGCGACCCACATAGTGGAATCACTCCGATTCGGACAAGTTCACTCTCTGTTGCCCTTCCCTCTCGAAGATCCATCATCCTTTTCACCCGAAACTCCCGGCTTTTTAGAGAGAGAAAATCGCTGTCGACAAGCTTCAGCTAGAGAGAGAAAAAATGGTGGAAAAATGACGTTGCTCTTAGAATCAGAGTGAAAGCGAAAAAAAAATGGGCATTTCTTGAATTTTGGAGGGATTTGAGGTTTTTCCTTTTGTGGGGTCTCTTTGTTTTTTTTATTTTTTTACGAATTCTGAAATTTCTTTTTGGTGGGGTTTGTAGTGTGAGTGATCTGAATTGGGAGTTACGTGTACCCCATTGAAATTCTGGACTAGTTTGCATGCAATCTGGTGGCGGCGGGCCCGGCCGGAACCCCGGAGTGGGTCCGGCAGGGCGGGCGGCGGCATCGTCGGCGGCTGCATCGCCGTCTTCATCATCTTCGGCATCACAGTTAGGGCTGGAACAACAGCAGCAGCAGCAGCAGATAGGTTCTAGGCAGGTATGTGTTATGGGTTTCAGCTGAATTCCTATGATAACATTGATAATTGAGTAGAACATGTTACTCTGACAAGTTCTGGTTATGGCGAGCATAGTTGGTAGGGAATGTAGTGCCCAGTGTTGTTTCGTTTATGGGTTTTGATCTTGTAATACTGGTGGGGTTTACAAGTTGGGAGTGCCGTGCATGTTGGAAATTGGGTGGTATGAAACTTTCAATTTCAATTTTCTTCTTTTTGGTTTTTATAACAACCTCGTACCTATCCGTCTTAGTTTGTCGGATTTGTGGTTTGTTTATTTCGAGAGTAATTAATTTTTCATGCAGACAAGAGGAGTCAAACTAGGCATGTGTTAATTTAGTAGAATATGCGAAACTGATGGAAATCATTGAACTTGTCTGCGATTGAGTGCTGACATTGTCAGTTTTTCTCAGTCAAGTTTCCTTTCATGTTTCAACTTTCAATCACAACACTTTGCTGCCGTTTTTGAATTTTTTAACTAATTGGTCTCTTCGCATTTATTTTATGTTCATATGTGACGTTTGCATATTGGTAAACATAACTATTCTGTGTATACTTTCTTTTCTGAAATGTTCCTGGAATTTCCTTTTAGACATTGATAAGGATAAGGATTATGAAACGTCTGGGTAATAAAACTTGAAGTTTGTCTTTTGGTTTAGATCCCCCTTTCCTTTCTCTTTCATTTCTCTCTTTCAGGTGCTATTGTTGTAGTTGTGGTTCAAACATGTTGGTTGACTGTAGATTATACAACCAGACAAGCTCAAGTTCCAAGTTTACTGTTTATACTTAAAAGTGTTGTTTCGTCAACTTCTGCATATTGTAGATTTTAGCCATAATTCTTCCTGCTGCCTATCACTTACTGTTATTAGTAGCAAAATGAGTGTTGTCATTAATTCTAAATCGTCTGTTTCTCATGGATTTTAGTTTTATCTAATGCAATCTTAATGGAAAAAATCATTATATCAAGTTCTTTCTCAAAATGTTGTGATCATTGTTCCTTAATATATGGCTTTTTCTGCATGTTATGTAGTAATGGGAGGATAGAATCTGTCATAACTCATAATCATGGTGCTTTCATGTTTGTTGCTTTAGTAGAGGACTTGTTTTTTTTTCCTTATGTATTGTACTATAGCCTAATATGTTTCAATGGAATTTTCTTTCCCACCTTTTAAATTTCAGTTTTTTGAAAGAGGCTGAGATCATGAATGCAGTTGTAAGTCTTGAAACCAAATGAGCTTGTTATACTTTTTTTGTATGCTCTTGCCTGTCTTGATACAATGAAATTTGTTATATGATCTTGTATCTGTTTTGTTTTTATGCACCTTTCCACTAAGTGATTAATATTATGGAATCATGACTTTTATATAACTGTATACATATGCAGTCATTTCAACAGCAACTGCTTAGAAAACCTGAGGGGAATGAAGCTTTTTTATCTTATCAAGCTGGGCGTCAAGGAGTATTTGGGAGCAACAATTTCGCATCCCCTAGTGCCATGCAACTGGCCCAGCAGTCTCGAAAATTCATTGATTTAGCTCAACATGGTCCAACCAGGATACTCAACTAAGGGGTCAAGGCAGTGAGCAGCAAATGCTAAATCCTGTCCATCAAGCATACCTTCAGTATGCTTTCCAGGCTGCACAACAAAAGCCTGCTTTTGGAATTCAATCACAGCAACAAACTAAAATGGGAATGTTAGGTCCTACGTCTCTGAAGGATCAGGAAATGCGTATGGGAAATTTGAAAATGCAGGACATTATGTCTATGCAGGCAGTAGTCAAGTCAAGGATCATCCTCTAGGAATTCGTCTGAAAACATTGCTGTGGGGAAAAGCAGATGGAGCAAGGACAGCAGTAGCACCTGATCAGAGGAGTGAAGGAAGACCTTCAACCCCAGGACCAGCCATGGGACACTTAATGCCTGGAAATATGATAAGACCCATGCAAGCACCAGAACCTCAGCAGGGCATCCAAAATGTTGTGAACACCCAGGTTGCAGTAGCTGCTCAATTGCAGGCCATGCAGGCATGGGCACGTGAAAATAATTTGATTTATCAAATCCTGCACATAAACAGTTAATGTTACAGTCATTCCAATGATGCAATCAAGGATGGTCTCACAACTTAAGGTCAATGAGAACAAGTTGGTTCACAGTCATCCTGTCCCTGTTTCAAAGCAGCAGGTTAATTCTCCAGAGTTGCAAGTGAGAGCTCAGCACATGCTAACTCATCAAGTGATGCGTCTGGCAGTCAGGTTCTTCAAAAGCCAGACAGACAGCACCACCCAGCCATCTTGGCCCAACAAATGCGGTAACTCCAGCGACAAGGCAATGCATCAGTTCAATGTTCATGGCAGAGAGTCTCAAGCTCCTCTGAGGCAACCAGAGTTAAATGGAATGCCCTTATGCATTCTCAACAGTCTTCTAACAACATGAACTTAGGTGACCATCTTCGAATGCGAAAATTTCATCATCTGGTCCAGAACCTCCTCAATGCAATATGTTAACAGTTAAACCAATCTACTCCTCAGGCTGGAGGTCCAACAAATGAAGGGTTCAGGAAATTATGCCAAATCTCAAGGGGCACCAGCTCAGATGCCTGAGCAACGAACTGGATTTACCAAACAACAACTACATGTTCTTAAAGCACAGATACTAGCATTTAGGCGGTTGAAGGTTAGATCTCTGATTCTTTCTCATTCTGTTGATTCTGTCTGCATCTGTCTAAGTCTGTCTGCCTTATGTGTGTGTGTATATAACTATTTATTTCTCCCAGCAAAGATTTACTGTATACATTCTTAATGGAGACAATCCTCACTAATTTTCTTTTTCTGTTGGTTGATAGAAAGGAGAAGGTAGTCTCCTCAAGAACTTCTTCGGGCTATTGTTCCACCACTCTTGAGGCAGATACAACACCCAAATCATCCTGCAGGAGGTCAAAACCAAGACAAAACTGCTGGATTGGTAGAACAACCACGGCATTGAGTCTAATGCCAAGGAGTCACAGTCTATCCTTGCTGTTAATGACACAGTTCTTTAAAGCAGGAATCCTTTGCCAGAGATGAGAAGTCCACTTACCATCAGTTCATATGCAAGTTGTTTGCCCTCGTGTCAAAGGAATCTGCTTCAACATTATCTGCTGGAAAGGAAGAGCAGAAATCAATTGTATGCTCTTTTAAGTCAAACAAGGACGGTGACATGGAAACCACAGTACTCCTGTTAGAAGCGAAATTAGCATTAGATAGGGGAAAGGCTATTGCACCACAGCCTCTATATCTGATACATGCAAATTACAAAACCTGCACAAGCAAGCACTGTTTCCCAGCCAAAGGATGCAGGATCGACCAGAAAATATCATGGACCCCTATTTGATTTTCCTTTCTTCACTAGGAAACATGATTCCTTTGGGTCATCAATGATGGTAAACAACAATAATAATCTGTCATTGGCATATGTGTCAAAGATATTCTTTTTGAGGAAGGCATGGAAGTAATTAACAAGAAACGGACAGAAAATTTAAAGAAGATTGAAGGTTTACTGGCAGTGAACTTAGAGAGGAAACGAATTAGCCAGATCTTGTGTTGAGGCTGCAAATTGAAGAGAAAAAGCTTCGTCTTTTAGATCTTCAGCACGTTTAAGGGATGCGATTGATCAACAGCAACAAGAGATAATGGCAATGCCAGATAGGCCATATCGTAAATTTGTTAGGTTGTGTGAACGTCAGCGTATGGAACTTGCTAGACAAGTGCAGGCATCTCAGAGAGCTGTAAGGGAGAAGCAACTCAAATCTATATTTCAGTGGCGAAGAAGCTTCTTGAGGCACACTGGGCAATTCGTGATGCCCGAACTGCCCGCAACAGGGGGGTGGCCAAATATCATGAGAGGATGCTGCGGGAGTTCTCAAAACGTAAAGATGACGACAGAAACAAAAGAATGGAAGCCTTAAAAAATAATGATGTTGACAGATATAGGGAGATGTTGCTGGAGCAGCAGACTAGCATCCCGGGTGATGCTGCAGAAAGATATGCTGTTCTTTCATCTTTCTTAACCCAGACAGAAGAGTATCTACATAAATTAGGAAGTAAGATAACAGCTGCCAAAAATCAACAGGAGGTGGAGGAGGCAGCAAAAGCTGCGGCATCTGCTGCACGACTGCAGGCAAGCTTCATTAACCCCCACCTTGAATGTTCCAATGTTCTGAGAAAAAGTCTTTAAGTTAATCCCCCTTTTTTCTATAGAATTTAGTTTGAGGAATCTAATTTTGATGGTTTCTAATGTCCTATATGAACATTTTCTTTAAGATTATTTACATGTCTGTGATCCATTATTTGTTTTTGACCAAAGGGTCTTTCTGAAGAAGAAGTCAGAGTGGCTGCTGCTTGTGCTGGAGAGGAAGTGATGATTAGAAATCGTTTTCTGGAATGAATGCTCCTAGAGACATTCATCTGTCAACAAGTGAGATTTTATCAGTTAATTTATTTTTAATATGTATGTATGTCTTGTTTTGACGCAGAAATTTGGGGGAAGATGTAATTTTAATAAAAGTTGCTCAAAATACAGCTATGCTTTTTTGGTGCATTTTGATTTCAATGTCCCGATCATGTTTATATCGCTGTTTTTAAAACTTCATTTAATTGTCTACTTTCCAGGTATTACAACCTTGCTCATGCTGTGAAAATGGTCATAAGGCAACCATCACTGTTACGAGCTGGAACATTGAGAGACTATCAGCTTGTAGGTTGCTATATTATGTGAAATAGTTATTCTTTAGGTGATTGCTTTGAGCAAACTTTTAAGGTTTTGAAAATTTCTTTTTTAAGGTTGGCTTGCAATGGATGCTTTCTTTGTACAACAACAAATTAAATGGAATTTTGGCGGATGAGATGGGTCTTGGCAAAACTGTACAGGTTAGTCTTTTTTTTGTTGTCTTCCTTTGATTGGGAAGAACATTTGGTATAATTTTTTGCAGCTGTGTGATTTCACAGTTCATAATTAAGTTTATCATTTGTTATTGGTGATGTTAATGTTGTTCATATTTTTAAGAGTAATGCATAATAGTTTACTGTAATACCTGTCTGCTCTATGACATCCATCTGTAGACTTAAATATTTCGTTTCTCCAGGTTATGGCATTGATTGCTTACTTGATGGAATTTAAAGGAAACTATGGCCCACATCTTATAATAGTCCCAAATGCTGTTTTGGTTAACTGGAAGGTGAGCTTTTAACTTATTCATTTGACGGATATTCCTTTTCTTTGTAATTTTTTGTTTTTTAACATGAAATTATGTTCATTGTGCAGAGCGAGCTTTATAATTGGTTACCATCTGTGGCATGCATTTTTTATGTTGAGGGAAGGATCATCGGTCAAAATTATTTTCTCAAGTAAGTGTGCCACAGCTATTCACTTATAATGTCAAAGTATAATTTTGTTATTTACACCCTAATTTCCTTTGCTGTTAAATTTGCAGGAGGTTTGTGCCATGAAATTTAATATCCTTGTGAACTTATGAGTTCATATGTATGACCGATCAAAGCTTTCAAAATTGATTGGAAGTATATCATAATCGATGAAGCACAGAGAATGAAGGATAGAGATTCTGTTTTAGCACGTGATCTTGATAGGTACCGTTGTCAAAGACGCCTGCTTTTGACAGGAACGCCGTTACAGGTATGATTTACTTGATACAATTAATGATTGTAATCAGTAGTGTCTGTGCTGCATATTCATTTATTTCTTTTGTGCACTTGGACCAAACACAACCATTTTAGATCATTAAGTTCGCAGACATTCACACAAGAAGGCCATAAAAAACATCACTAACTTGCTGAGCCTGAGTTAAGGATTAATATGCTTGTATCTGAAACCTGTACATATTAGAACTCTTATTTAGATAACCTCAAGATATATTGTATAGTATTCCATTTATGGGGATGAGAGGTTGTAGTTTGCAGTTTCCTTTCTAAGTGATGAGGACTAAAAGCATGAGAAGCAAATTTTGTACAGAACAGAACCATTTAAAAAAATCAGGTTTAAGTAATTTTTTACCTCTACACATGACACTCATTTTCAATTTGGTTATTACACAAAACAGTTTCCTATTTAGTTCTTATACTATTGTTCTCAATTTGGTCCTCACTGTTTGTTAGAGTTTAAAGACGTTGAAGTGTAGAGACCAAATTGAAAATGATCATCACACTCACATATAGGGACTGAAAAATGTAGTATTGTGGTCCCTATACATGGCAGTCATTTTCAATTTGGTCCCTATGCTTCAAAATAACTCCATACAAATGTCAGTGTTATACCAGCAACAAATTGAAAATGAGTATTGCTAGGGGCCAAAAATATATTTATACCAAAAATCAAATTTGCTCCAACAGTGTTTGTTGTGAATTAAGAATAGTACCTGATAAGGCTAGATCAGCTTTTTTTTCCTGTCACAAGTTACTCTGTCAAATACTATTATATTTTTCTGATGACCTGTATTTTATATTACAGGTCAAAAGCATGAATAAGTCATCTCATTGCCATATGCTTTGGTCAAATATATTTCAGATTATGTTAATTATGCTTGTTTAGTAGTCGCTGGTAATGTAGTAAAAAGTTCTTACAAGTATTTCATAATTATAGTGTAGTTTTTTTGACAAAATAAATGTTTTTATGTTTAAGCGTATTAGCGTACAACAACTACAACCAAAGCCTTTTCCCACTAGGTAGGGTTGGCTACATGGATTAAACGAAGCCATAATGTCCTATTAGGAATCATGTTTGACGGCAGACTATTTAAATCCAAATCCTCCTTAATGGTTTAACCTAAAGTTTTTCTTGGTCTTCCTCTACTCTAACTTTTGGACTATTTTTAAGATTGTTGAGGTGTAACAGTATATGTTCTATCTGTCAGTGTCACGTAGATGCCTAGTAATAAGTCATATAGATACTTGATACAGTATAAATTTTATTGATGGGGTTATTTGTGGTGTGATTTTCTTTGCAGAATGATTTGAAGGAACTCTGGTCACTTTTAAATTTACTTCTTCCTGAGGTTTTTGATAATAAGAAAGCCTTTAATGATTGGTTCTCAAAACCATTTCAAAAGGAAGGTCCTACTCAAAATGCAGAGGATGATTGGCTTGAGACGGAGAAGAAAGTTATCATAATCCATCGGCTTCATCAGATTCTTGAGCCTTTCATGCTCAGGCGTCGGGTTGAAGATGTTGAAGGCTCGCTACCACCAAAGGTGTGATTATAGCCCCCTAACTTGATCACTTGCTCTATTTCTAGTGGCTCAGTGCTAATATTATTGCTGCATTGCAGGTCTCCATAGTTTTAAGATGTAAAATGTCACCTGTCCAGAGTGCCATTTATGACTGGGTCAAAGCAACTGGTACCCTTCGTCTTGATCCTGAGGATGAGAAACGTAGGGTTCAAAAGAATCCATCATACCAGGTGAAGCAATATAAAACCCTAAACAACAGGTGCATGGAGTTGCGTAAAACTTGCAATCATCCATTGCTTAATTACCCATTCTTCAATGACTTGTCTAAAGATTTCATTGTTAAGTCTTGTGGAAAATTGTGGATCCTGGATAGGATACTCAAAAACTTCAAAGAACTGGACATCGGGTTCTCCTGTTCAGTACCATGACAAAACTTCTAGACATCTTGGAAGAGTACCTGCAGTGGCGAAGACTTGTGTACAGAAGAATAGATGGGACAACTAGTTTGGAAGACCGTGAATCAGCTATAGTGGACTTTAATAGCCCTGATTCAGACTGTTTCATCTTCTTGCTCAGTATTCGAGCAGCTGGAAGAGGCCTTAACCTTCAGTCTGCTGACACAGTTGTCATTTATGATCCTGATCCAAACCCTAAAAATGAGGAGCAAGCTGTTGCCAGAGCTCATCGCATTGGACAGAAAAGAGAAGTCAAAGTTATCTACATGGAAGCAGTTGTTGACAAAATCTCTAGTCATCAGAAGGAAGATGAACGGAGAAGTGGAGGCACTGTTGACATGGAGGATGAACTTGCAGGTAAGGATCGCTACATCGGATCCATCGAGAGCCTCATAAGGAACAATATTCAGCAATATAAGATAGATATGGCTGATGAAGTCATCAATGCTGGACGATTCGATCAAAGAACAACACATGAAGAAAGGCGTTTGACTTTGGAGACATTATTACATGATGAAGAGAGGTATCAAGAAACTGTCCATGATGTTCCATCACTGCAGGAGGTAAATCGCATGATTGCCAGGAGTAAAGAGGAAGTTGAACTGTTTGATCAAATGGACGATGAACTGGATTGGATTGAGGAGATGACACGCTATGATCATGTGCCTAAGTGGCTTCGTGCTAATACAAGAGAAGTAAATGCTGCTATTGCTGCTTTATCAAAAAGACCATCAAAGAACACTTTATTGGGTGGTAGTATTGGCATGGAATCAAGTGAAGTTGGTTCTGAAAGAAGAAGAGGACGACCCAAGGGAAAGAAGCATCTTAGTTATAAAGAGTTGGATGATGAAAATTTGGAATACTCTGAAGCAAGCTCTGAGGATAGAAATGGATATGCACATGAAGAAGGGGAAATAGGAGAATTTGAAGATGATGGGTATAGTGGGGCTGATGGAACTCAGCCCATTGATAGAGATCAAATGGAAGATGGTCTGCTTTGTGATGGCGGATATGAATTTCAACGATCTTTAGAAAATCCTAGAAATAATCAGGTGGTTGAAGAAGCTGGAACCTCTGGGTCATCCTCAGACAGTCAAAGATTGACAGATAGTATCACCATCAATTTCCTTCAGAAATTTGGTTCCCTCTCTGCATTGGATGCCCGGCCAAGTTCCATTTCAAAAAGGATGGTATGTGGGTTTACTTTGTAATTTGAATTTTTTATTATTTTGATTTCATTTATTGTTTTGTTCTATCTTGTTCTGATTAAATATCTTATTATTTTTGCCAGACAGATGAGTTAGAGGAAGGGAAATTGCAGTATCTGTTGATTCTCATATGGACCATCAACAGTCTGGAAGTTGGATTCATGATCGTGATGAAGGTGAGGAGGAACAAGTTTTACAGAAACCAAAGATTAAACGCAAACGTAGTCTTCGTGTTCGACCCCGTCATACCACTGAAAGGCCTGAAGAAAAGTGTGGCAGTGAAATGGCACCTCATTTGGCAGTCAACTTAGACCATAAATATCAAGCACAACTGAGGACTGACTAGAATCTAAATCATTTGGAGATTCCAATACGAGCAGGAATGATCAGAACACATCATCATCAAAACATAAGCGAACTTTACCTTCAAGGAGAGTTGCTAATACATCCAAATTACATGGCTCACCAAAGTCTACTCGTTTGAATTGCATATCTGCTCCTTCAGAGGATGGTGGTGAACATTCCAGGGAAAGCTGGGAGGGGAAGCCTATCAATTCAAGTGGATCTTCTGGTCACGGCACTAAGATGACTGAAATCATTCAGAGAAGGGTATTTTTCTTTAATTGATCTCTGTTTGCATTTTTTCTACATTGGTCTTATGCATGTCATATAATAAGAAGCAGAATCCATATTTTGGCAATTCACAACAATAGTGATGTATTTTAATAAAGTACAAGGTTGCCCATGAGGGTTGGCTCAATTAGTAGGATAAGCTGTCTAGACTAGTTCAATTCTTGCTGGAGGTCCTTCGTTGGTAGTTCATTTGTAAGTACCATTGTAAGCTCTCACTGAGGCTTGTGGCATGCCCTAATTTTGGAATTGGGCAACCTCCCCTCCTGAAAAACAGTATAAGATTCATAGGTATCTGATCCAGCTGCAATACTGAAAATACTTTTTACTTTGTTCATTTCCTTTTTTTTACAAAGACTTTCTGTTGGCTATATTAATTTAATCTCACTTCTCCACATGAGACGTTCCATTACCTTATTGTTTGCCTTCTCATATACTGTAAGTCTGTAACTCTGTAAGTATTTGAACAAATACAATTTCTGCACTTGCAGTGCAAAAATGTAATCAGCAAGCTCCAAAGAAGAATAGACAAGGAAGGCCATCAAATTGTCCCTTTGTTAACGGATTTGTGGAAGAGGATTGAGAATTCTGGGTACAATGGTGGATCTGGGAACAACCTGTTGGATTTACGGAAGATTGATCAGAGGATTGATAGATTGGAGTATAATGGAGCAACAGAGCTTGTATTTGATGTGCAGTTCATGTTGAAGAGCGCGATGCATTTTATGGTTTTTCACATGAGGTGAGATTTTTATTTTCTGTATCATCGCACATAGTGATTTTCTTTTTGGCTTTTGGTGGAAGCTGTTGCTCTCACTTGGCCTCTCAAGATGGAAATTAATGAGTTTTCAGAAACAACTTAGGGCATTTTATTTTTGTTCAAAGAAATCTAGATGTATGACCTTGAGTTACATAGGGCAAACACATGTTTGGATCCTTCGAAAAAACTGAAACACACAGCTTAGTAAAGCATGCAACTATTTGAAGCCTTATTTTTAGTTATGCATTATATCCTATGACAACTGTTTTTGTAGGTTTTTTTTCCTTAATAACTTAGTGAAACACTTAACCACTAACTTTTTAATACTGGTCAGAACTATTCTTTTGGTTGTGGTTACTGCATTCTACTGGTTGAGCCCAAGTTTAAAGATAAATTCTATTTTTTTAATGAAGTCAACAGATCCAAAATTATTCCTATCCTTGGCCTGCATCTTTTCTCCTTCTTGCGATATATTATCTTCAAACGTGATTACTGCTGCCAATAGTTGTTCAAACAGCATTATCATACTGACAATGTTTAAGATGGAGTTACATGTCTTAACTAATTCAAGCATTTCTATACAACATCTAAGCCTTTTCCCACTAGGTGAGGTTGGCTACATGGATAATTCAAGCATTTCTATGTCTTTATATTATTTAAGCAAAGAGGAAAAATCTGTTGAAATGAATAATCCTAGTTCTGTTCTCATTTATCAATATGCTTCCATTTATATATGATATATCCAACTTGTACATTAAAAAAAATATAGCAGGAGTTATGTGTTCCACTTTGTATTCGACTAATATATCAAAATGATACTTCCTCAAATTCGATACCAAATGTGGAAAGGCTTGTTTCTCTGCCTTTTACAGCCTAAAGTTCATGGTTGCTGTTGATGTAGATAATGTGATTAAGATGTTCATATGATCTCTACTGATTCCTAGAGGAATTTACTATATCAAATATTTTATGAATTTTAGAAGTATCATTATTCTCAGGTACGATCTGAAGCAAGGAAGGTTCTGATCTCTTTTTGATATCTTGAAAATTGCATTTCCTGATACGGACTTCCGAGAAGCAAGAAGTGCACTTTCTTTCTCTGGTCAAATTTCTGCCACTGTAACATCCCCAAGGTCTGCTGGCCAAAGCAAGAGACACAGGCTGATAAACGAGGTTGAAACCGATGCACACCCTTCACAGAGGCCATTGCAACGTGGATCGGCTTCAAGTGGGAAAACAGCAGGATCAAAGTTCATGTGCCACAGAAGGAATCAAGAACTGGAAGTGGTTGTGGCAGCACCCGGGAGCAACTTCAGCAGGATGATCCTCCACTGCTCACTCATCCAGGTGAACTTGTTGTATGCAAGAAAGAAGAAATGACAGGGAAAAATCATTAGTGAAGCCCGGACTGGCCCTGTTTCGCCAACTAGAATGGGTACCACTATGAGAAGTCCAGGACCATGTTCAGTTCCCAAGGATGCTAGATTAACTCAGCAGTCTCACAACCAAATGGATCTGGTGGGTCAGTTGGGTGGGCAAATCCTGTAAAGCGGCTAAGAACAGATTCTGGGAAGAGGAGACCAAGCCATATGTAGATTTCTCAAGGACACAAGGATGGTAGGTATATAATGGACATATTGCTTCTAGTTTCAGAAAGAGTTCTAGTGGCCCTTCATAGAGTTACCCTCCACACTGTTGATATACAATTAGGCCCTAAAGTGTATTTTACGGCTACCTAAATGGGCTACATGCAAGTTGCTCTCCATTTTTTTTTGTTTTGGTATCTGCATCTTGCAGGTATTGCTTTTCTTTTAGATAGCTGAAACTATTGTATAGAAACTCCTTGGTTCATTAGTCATCAAGAATTCATCTTTGCAGGGTCCTTGTTTCACCCAGTGGCAGTTCTTCCAAAATGTTACATACAAAAGCTAAGAACCTTCACTTGTGTCAAGAGAAAGACATAAAGGAGAGAACTGATTGAAGGCAGTTTAAGTAATAATAGATTGATAATACAAAAGCTAAATTATGGCTGAGGTATTTAGGCCTAAGTTTACATGAAAAAGAATTCATTCTTTCTCAATTTCGTGATTTGATCTGCATCTCCACTTGGGGGAAGACTTATTTTATGAAAGCTTATTAAATGTATAATAAAATCAAGTATGAGTAGAATATGCTGCCCCTGAATCCTGATTGGATCACTTATAAACAAAAGTTCAAACAGGGTAAATGATGCATTGTTGAGAAAACATGTAGCTCTTATTACTTTTCAACAGTTTCAAGCAACTGTTCTTCATTTATTTCCTTTCTCCTTAGGCATAATGACAAAAAAACAACAAAATATTAGGTACCTACAAACTGTCATTGCCAAAATATGGCATGAGTAATAGACAGGGCGGCCCTTGAAATTTTGCAATCTTGATTCAGTGTAAAGTGGATTTCCCCTGTTGTTTAAGAATCACTCATGAAAGACTTCTTCAAATAGGATGGAGTGATTAGGTGAAAGTAAATCACTTTGTCTCATCATAGCTTAGGTTAGGACACATACTTGTTGGCCTCCATTGATTTAAATGAGAAAATGACTGAAGATTTCAAATTCATTATTAGGTTGTAACTACAGCTAGAAAAAAATGCTATTTTATACCTGTGGTCTGTACCAAAAACACTCTTCAACTCTTAGTTAAGCAGCAAGTAGTTTTTGTAATCAGTCTAAAAATCACATCACAAAAGTTTATGAGCCTCAAATAGAATATCTTGTACATATCACATCCCCATTATCATAAACTCCAATGTGTTTGTTTTCTTTGTTATGCTTTCATTTTTCATCCCATGGTTTAAGGGATTTTAGAATCTCTCTCTCACACACTGACTATTCTATTGGAGGAAAAGATAATACAAATTTAATTTTGCAAGGACTCATGAGAATGGTTTAGAGTCCACTAACAATATTCAAAACTATTTGTTGTCTCCATCTCTATAGTAACACCAGTCTCCTGTTATTCAACCAATCTCATGCACCACATTAATTTCCACCCTCACTCATTATCAATTCAATGAACTAAGGTGCATGATCAGATTTGTATAATCTTTGTTGCTTCAAGAAAGGCATACAAGTCCATCAAATCTCGAGGAAAGCTGACACATCATATGCTTCCTATCATTATCGAGGAAACCAGAGCTATGGACACGTTGCTCTCCACTATAACCAAACGTTTAGAGTTCATTTAAAAAATAAAACAAACCAATTTAAAAAGAAATGGGTGAATTTTATATTTGAGCCCGCTTACATTTAGTTGATTGGGTGAATCTTTTTAAGGGTAAATTTTTTTCATCACATTTCTATTAATTGATAAGACTTTGAATCAAATTTTTATCACTTGAATCAACATGTATTGTTTTTTTTTTTTTTTTCACTCTTAAATCTTAACTAAATGGGAGAGATAAATAAATAACTAAAATTGGAAAAAATGTTTGTTTATCTTCTTCTTTATGGTTTCTCCATCTAACTTTCCGTTTCAATTTTATCTCAAAACAAACATAGACTCAAGCTATCATTGAATATCTAATGAGAGCAGAACTAAACGTAATGAAGTATTACCTTCGATTTTTATATAAAAAATATATGACTAAGGTGCTATGACTAAGGTTCTGTTTGGAAAATATCTTATTAATGCTTATAACATAAACTCTTATCTAATAAGTGGTTATGAATAAGTTCTTAAAAAAGTGAATGAAAATTGAAGAGGGGAGAGTGTATTTAAACACTGCATAAGTTATTCCATAAACTACTCTGAAAAGTTATTGAAATAAGTTGAAAACAACTTATGAGTATGTCATACGATCTTCTCATAAACTTACTCAAATACGTACATAAGTGTTATATAATAAAATAAGCTCAAATAAACTCTTCCAAACACCCCATTTAAATCATTTGTTCTAAGAAAAAGCATTGAAATCCGTTAATGATAATTGATAATATCAAAATTTTAAGTTTTTTTCATAAATACACTAAGTATTAAATGATCAAATAAGTACCCATTAACTGCTCATAAAAAAATTAAGAATATATACAATATTTAACAATTAATATAACAAAATGACACTATATTTCTCATATATAAAAAATTAACCTTTTTTTTTTATAAAACAAATCAGAGTTAGTAAAATGAAGCGGAATAGAATAAAACATAATGAAATAAAGTTGCATATGTGTGTATTGATGATAGAATGGAAAAGACACTTATTCCATCCCATTACACCCGATTGGAGGGAAAGAAAAAGTGAGATACTAAATAAAATGAGATGGAAATCATTCCATTGTATTGTATTCTATTTCATTCCATTTATTTTAAACAATCTAAATAATGAAACTTTAATAATTATATTTCATTTCACTTCATTCCATCATTTTCCATAATTTCAAAGTGTCACACACATACCAATATGGTTTAGAGATAAAGAAAACAACATTAAATTCCATTTGATTTCCAAGAAAGCTAAAACAATGAATATCTTAAAATCCCAATTCCATAAGAAATGATATGATCTATAATTGACTTTTGATACCACTTTTTTTTTTTAAAAAAAAAATATTACCCCTTATAAATTTCAGAACTTTACAAACGCTTGCATTTTTTAACATTTAAATTACATATTTTAGTGGTTTGCTTTTATTCCCCCTCCTAAACTTGTATAGTAAAATTTTTTAAAAAAAATTACTTAATAAATTTCAGATTAAAGTATTTTTTGTCCCTAAATTTCTAATTTTTTCAATAAGTCACTACTCATTAATAACATTGAGACTTCATTAATCATAATGAACAAAAAAAATTTGTTTGAAATTTAAATAAACTATAGAAACATAAAATTGTAGTATTTTCTATCAAATAGGTTCCTATTGTTTATCCTTTTTTTAAAAAAAAAATATGGTGACTAGTATATACATGCCAAAAATAAAAAAACTAAACATACCTTGTTAGAAAATGAGTATGGGATTATAAATAAACTTATAAAACACACTTGAACAGAATTAATCCCAACCAATGGTTTGGAAACACATCGTCAGAGGAGAAAAAGAAACATAAATATATTAAAGTAATGTCACGGTTGTTGTGAAAACGGTGGACAGAAAGTTGAATTAGAAAACGGTGGCCATTACGAAAATTTTTTTATTTTTTTTTTGTCTAGAATCACATTTGCCGTCGTTTATATAAACATTGATGTCTATTTAAATTGAGTTTTCAAAATCAATCATTCTCTATTTTTTTTATCTCTGACCATGGATCTCCATACATATTAGCTACATGATTAAATTTTACTAGAATCATAACTCACTTTTACTGTGACCAAAAATTGATAAAAAAAAAAAAATTAGATCATTCATTAAACAAAATTAATGATAAATATAATACTCATTAAATTATTATTCATACAGTAAAACTAATTTCACTACTCCGAAAAAAGTCAAATTTTCTAAGCTCACTTTAAATTATCATTAAAAAATATCTTCTTCATTACATTTGTATTTTTGTAAAATTTAAAAAATTAAAAATGATCTAATTGATGAAAAATATTTTAATAGTATTAAAGATAAATCCAAATATATAACATGTTTGAATTTTTTAATTTTAAAATATAAAAAATTAAACTTAGTGATAATTTTTTAATAATGACACAAATATTTTACAATGTCTAATGGTAATTGAAAAAAATAAGTATTAACTAAAAATTAAGAAAAAGAAATAAAATTTCTTTGATTGAATAATTAATTAAAGAAAAATAATACTAATTTGATTTAATATGAAAACTTAAAATAAATATCACAATACGAGAAATATAAAAAAAGAATAGTATGATGTCATTTTATGAGTAACGATGACAATTGTACTCAAGCTCAGTAGGTACCCCTATAGGGCTGTTTGGAGTGACAGTGAGTTTTTAGTTTTTTGTTTTAAAAAATTTCACTCAAGTTTTCACCATTCATAATGAAAACTAAAAATCATTTTTTGTGGTTTTTAAAACGTCCATTTTGAAAATCACAAAAAGTACAAAAAGTGATTTTCAGTTTAAGTTATAAAAAATTTATTAAACTTTTTTAAAAATAAAAAACTGAAAACTCATAACCACCCCAAACACCCAAACAGGACCTAAAAATATCTATTATATTAAAGTTTTTACCCATTAAATGAGTCCAAGTCTTAATTTAGATAATTATAAAAAAATGTGCATATATAAGGGTAGGTATAGGTACGATAGGTATAGGTACGATTCGATAGTACCTAAATCACTTTATACCTCAAAATATAGTATTTTTGTAATTAGAATTTTAAAATATTTTTTAATTCGTGTTCGGTATTATATTTTGTCAAATTATTTCTTTTGTTAATTAGTATTAAAAAATATATTTATTTAACTAAAACGAATTATATCCATCATAGTAATACTATAATATTTTAGAAGTAAAAGGAAACCAAGGAAAACAATAAAGTAAACAATTAACAGGAATTTAAAAATAAATAATTGATCTTTGAACATTATACATACAAATTGTACGGCATCGTGTGTCCATGTAGCTCAACAATTTTGTGCAAAAATGCTTAACTATTATTCTTGTTGTAATAATTGTACTATAAAACCACACCCTAAAATAGAAGGAATTGATTCCATTCTATATTGTAATCTTAAATTACTATCATACTATGTACCCAAAAAAATTACTATCATACCATTTATGCATGCATCTTTTTAACTTTTCATTCATGCTATTATAAAGGGAAAAAAAAAGGCTTGCCATTCTTGCCTAAATTCTAGGAACATTGTAAGGAATAGAATATTCATCGCATTGCTTCTATATCAATCCTGAAAATAACAATGATTTCACACAATCTTTCATGCTTTATTCTTTCAAAAGTTAATCTCCAACAAACCACTCACGATCTAAAGCTTTTGGAAAAGTTCCCATTTGGGGCGAATAATATATAGTTTGGTTTAGCATAAAATTTTTAACGGAAGCCAAATCCATGAATTATTAATTTGTCCTAATTTTTAATGGAATCCAAACTGAATTGAGAGGAAATCAAAGGAGTTAAGGAGAAACCATTTTTTTTTATTTAACCACATGTATACTCCACGAAAGACAATCTTATTCAAGCTAGAAACATCCACATCATGGTGGTCACATCATGGTGGTGCTAGCTCTCCCAGCGGGGATTTTTTTCATCCACAAGACTCAAACCTGAAACCTTGCTTAAGGGAGAATCAAGTATGTACCACTTGAACCAACCCCTGTTCGTGGAGAAACCATTTATCTGAGTCTTATACTCTTATTCCAACATTTTACCATACTAGGCTAACAGCTTGATCCATGCACTTGAAATGAGTTGACAAGAAATAAGATTGCATCAGGAAATAAATGGTACATTATTTACATTGACAGAGTAAATTAACATGAAGGGGAATTTTCCCCCTACCAACAGTCAAGTACATTACATTTAATGAGGTGAACATAACTAGAACATCATGTACAAATAAAATCAGAGAGATGAATGGGACATGCATACAAGGTTAGGGGTCTGCCTTACCAGCCACCTGTTCATCACTAGAATCATATTCATCTTCAGTTAGCTCCTCATCACTTGATTTCTCTTCTGTGGGCACTCCTATGTCTTCTGGCTTAGCAACTTCCACAGTACTCTGAAAATATTTGAAGTCCAAGACATTGATACCAGTAAATATTAAGTAATTGCTTCTGAAATACAAGCAAGAAATTATACTGAAGTTGGATGTGACAATTCAAGCTTAGAAAACAGATGAAAGTGATACTCTCTACAAGTTAGTGTTCACAAATCCATGCTAAAAGACAGGTTTCCACAATAGTTATATGTGAATGATATACATATACCATATATGATTGCCTCTGTTGACAAATGACAGTACAGAACACTGACTGACAGTGAAGAATTATAACCTTTCCTATGGATAAGGTATGAACTTGAGTGAACAATGGGTAGATGTGATGATAGACATTTAAGTTCTCACATTATTAACAACTTATATTCAGATAGTCCCACAGATTTTATAGGTCAGATTTGCATGAGTAAATGAGCCAGCGATAACAAGATAGCACCTTATAATTAAATCTTGAGTTGCAAATTATCCCGTCAACAAACTCAATGGAAGGTTTTTTTTTTTTTTATATACCACTGGTATTCTTCACAGGAGGCAATCCTGCTCGAGCCGAGAATATCCACATTATGGTGAGGCTAGCTCTCTCATTGGGGCTTTTTTCCATCCACAAGACTCAACTGAGACCTTGCTTAAGAGGAATCACGCATGTACCACTTGAACCAATCCCCCGTTGGTAATAGAAGGTTTATTTCATTAGTGATATAATGATAATAAACATCTAAGAGGCCTACTAGCCAGTCATAAGACACATATCATCTTTTTATTTACTTGAACAAGTGATTGTGGTATATACATAAACTGAGATAGTATCTCCCCTTTGGCAGGTAAATTTAATACCTAAACTTCTCCTCTGCAAGTCTGTACTCATGCACCCTAGATACTAGCATATATACCTTACTTTTCTGTTTAAGGATATGATAGTGGCAGGCATGGCAGTAAAGTCAGTTCTGGTTGGCAAATGATAACCTGAGATGGTCAATGAGAATTGGATAACAGTAGGAGGTTGGGAATTTTCACTAAGTTATGATAATTGTATGCAAGGGGTGTATGTGCCTGTGCACCACTGCATTGTAGCCTACACCTACAACCCTGAGGTCTAAAAAGTTAGTTCAAGTGTCCCTCCAGGTTAGAGTTTAATTGAGCTCAAATTAGGAAGAAAAAAGAAAACCTTCAAAGAAAACATAGCAAACCCTGTGATACTAGCCATGGGTCAAGTGCACACCAGCTAATACTAAAACCTTCAATGAAAACATAGAAAGGATCAATACCTTTAACCCTTTGTTCATAAGTAGCTCGGTCACGCATCATCAAAGCTGCAGCTTCTCCCATTCAAGGGGTCTGATGGATTGGGATACAGAAGAAGTTGTGGCAGAAACACCTCAAATACGTTGACAAGATCTGGAAGAATGCAGATTTTGACATATGACAACTAACCAAAAATGTCAAAATGAAGAACTCAAGAAAAACCATATATTTTGTCATGAGGTTTGAAGAAAGATCATTACCAAACATGGGGCTCCAGGTCTGATTGATAACATCAAGACAAACTGATCCTGACCTGAAATTATTGTTATCCAAGATGATCCCACACTTATCATAAAATGAACATGCAAGGTAAACTATTTAAGATAGACAGTTTCAGTGCATTAATATAAAATTCATACATCTCATCAACATTTGGGTGATAGATCTTATTGATAAAGCCTATGGAAGGAGATTTGTAGGATAAGCATCTGGCAGCTCAACTCTTACTTTCCACACACCTCCTTGATAAGGACCTGCATGAGCCATCACATGAATGAAAAGAAGATTGAAAAAAGCAAGGTACATAATACAGTGGCAACACCTTTCACATAGTTAAACATTCAATCTCAATTTAATATCCAGAATCAGGACAGAACAATTAAAAAAAAAAGTGAAAATCAATAACTCAGGTCAATAAATTTGGTATAACTAGAAACCAGCAAAAAAAAAAAAAAGCTCAGGGCCTCAGGCCAATTCTTTTCCAGCTAAAAATTAGTGTTAGATTTCAGACTAAGACGCCATAACAGCAAAAGGGAAATTAAATAAGAAACTGACAAATTGCTTTGTAAGATAAGAACAATAATATTGTTCCTTCCCAATTTTATTTGCAGACGATGAAGAATGCACGGAGCAATTAATTAGAGAAATAGAAAAGAAGTGAAAGAAGAAACAAATTAAGAATGAAAAGAAAACAAGGGATTAAAAGTCCCTTATGAGTATCTTCTTGATGCCACGCAAATCTAAATCCTGAGCCGCCAACGTCAATATCTGGTTCAAATACCAATTCTCACAATAGCAAACAATCTTCATTCACAAGCAGCACCAAAAACATGAAACAATGGTAGAGGAAAGGGAATTTTACTCTCATTGGGTCCATGAAAATGCACATAAAACTCTTGCATTCCATCATTAATCATCTCCACCTTGTAGTCACTCATCATCCTATTTAAGAAAAAAAAAAAACCCAAATCAAAAGCAGAATCCAGTTTCAACCTAAGACACCCAATCGGAAAAAGTTTAAAACTTGAATGAAAACAAAGTGAAAAAAACACAAGTTGAGGATTGACAATTTCATCAAGTCCATCTCTCGCCGCTTGCTTGGGGAAGACATCTTTTCGTTCTTTTCCTCTGTTTGATATGTTTCCTTGCCTTTGCTTTTCCGGAATTAAGAGAGAGAGAGAGAGAGAGTGTGTTTGGGAAGAAGGGAAGGAAGAGTTTTGTGGAAGAGTAGAAGATCCTTCTTTGCTTGTACAACTGGAAGAAGTAAAATTGGTTCAGCCAGCAATCACCAAAACTAAGTCAGATAGATATTAATATTAATATCAATGATAATGATGATAATGGATGGAGAAGCACATTTGCAATAAAGTCCTATAGATATTAATATTAATATTAATATCAATGATAATGATGATAATGGATGGAGAAGCACATTTGCAATAAAGTCCTATAAGAATAGTACTCTCTCGTTCCCTTATTTATAAGACTCAGATGTCTCTTAACATAATACCCTTTACAAATTTTAGGTAAAATAATAATTTTTTTCATATTTGTCCTTCATTAATATTCAACTCTTTTATTCCCTATATATTGATAAGTGTGATAATTAATAAGTTTTACTTACATGCCCAATTACACAGTCGAAAAGAGACTTTTGGAGTCTTCCACTACGTCACAATTAATGTCTCTAAAATATAAGGACTTTTAAATAGGGATATATTTGGAGTGCTATTATTTTTTTAAAAGATCAATGCATTAACTAATTTTTCTTAAACTATATGAAACGGTTGAGAGGATCTTATAATAAGGGAGTGAAGGAGTACTTTATTATTATTACCAATTTTACATTCCTTGCACTTCCAAGATTCCTTCCTATCTACTAATTCACATGCTGCCCTTTCTTATTTCACTGCCTAGTGTTTGATAAATAAATATGTTAATATAGAAGTGGATACAACATATGAATTATATTTTATATTAATATATTTTAAAAATTAAATTAAATTAAATTGAAAGAGAATGATGCATTTTAATTATATTAAAAGGATGAAATTACAATGAATATATTAAAGATATAATGTTAAAATTGTCTTTGTTCCTTTATTGTAACTTGTGTTTTAAAATAATTAACTTATGATACATGGTTCCTGAAGGCTGAAGCTGTTAAATCCCCTTCTTACTTTACCCTAATTATAGTGTTTGTCAGTGTGGTTATTCACTTTTTTTGACAGATACCATACCATCACAAGTCCACTCTGGCCATAGTTTTGTAACTTTCTGACGGTGAGCATTTGTTTTGATGAGATAATGGCGTGTAAAAGTGAGACTCATATTAATTTCATCTATTAGACAAAGAAAAAGACAAATATATATTCTTTCATCTTAAAATTTTATAGAATTTTATTTTATAATGTAAACACTTTGTATTCTTTCATCTTAATATTAATAAGTAAAATTTTATCAAATAGTGTAAAAGTTTATTAAGAAAATAAACTTAACATATTTATATAAAAGTTTAATTAGTATGCACTGACAGTGTAAAAGAGTTTTACACTCTTTAAATTGACGTTTAATCATGATTCTTCATTTATATGACTTTTAAAATATTAATTAATAAAGTCAACAAACTTACAATAAATCAAGGGTTGCGATTAACCGTCTGTGTAAAGTTTTTTACACTGTCAGTGCACAATCCTTTTTCTGTTTATATAATAAAATGATATAAAATTTTAACATCAAAGAATTTATTCGCCGAATGGACGCATAATTCAAATCAAGAACAAGTGGGTGTGATAATTTGATGGAGCAATACAAGTAAGTACTGGTTTGGTAATTTGCTTTCCGACATTGGGAAATCAGAATAAAGTAATGGTGATGGGCTGGTGATAAGATGGACTCAACCTCCACCACCAGAGAAAAGTTGTGAAATTTGCAAGAAATAAATAGACAGATACTTTGTGTATTACTATTACATGAATATTTTAAAGAATTAAGATTAAATAAGTTTAATTTTAAATAAAATTAATAATTAAAAATAATTATATATAAATTATTATACATATTTAATGTAAGTGATTTCATTTCACTTTTTTTCATAATAAATTGAGCTTGCTATGGCTGCAAAAAGAATGGTGATGTTGATTCCAAGGTTAGAGTTACTTTTATGTTGGTCGAATTTGCAATGAAAAAGAAAAGTAATCGATTTTTAACAAATTCCAACCTCCAATACAAGAAAACAATATAAGAGTGAGAGACTCTTTGATTATAAAAGTACATATTTTAGTGATAGTAATTGTAGATTGTTCTTTTTTCTTTATAGAATTGGTACAACTCTTGAACAGAAACAAATTCAATGAACATGGTCAAATAGATGGTATTCCAATGCGAGTAGTATATACATCGTCTATCGGGTTCAGATCATCACACCAACCTGTCCCTAGCTCTCCTAGTGACAAATTTGGCAATTAAAATAAATTATTTTCATAAATTGTATATATTAAAAATAAAATATCAACGAATTAATTTCACACACATTTTTTTTTTTGATGAAATAATACACTCACAAACTTGACATTTGTTAATAGTCAATTTACACATTCAAAATACTTGTTGAAATTTTTCTCTCAATTTGTTACACTCACCATGATTCATAAATTAACTAATACTACGACTATTTATACTAAAACTATAGCTCTAAAACCAACAAAACAAGTCACCTTTTGTGACTTTTAAAACAAAACATGCATGATTGTTAAATCAATACAATGACAAGTTGTAAATCTTGACTTTTAAGAAACATGATAATCTAGCTTTCATGCCATATAGAAACAAATATAGATTATAGCATGCATCTTGTTGCCAAGTTTTAATTTCCAACATCCTCCCTAAAACTTGGCTTGATCATCCCAAACATATTCTTCAACTTCAATAATGAATTGACATTGAGTGGCTTTGTAAAGATATTTATCATTTGATCTTCTGATGAACAATATTCCACCACAATTTCTTTATCTATGACCAAATCTCATATATAGTGATACTTGATTTCAATGTCTTTGCTGCGACCATGAAAAATCAGATTCTTTGTTAAAACAATTGTTGATTTATATATTGTCACAGAATATTTTCGTAAAACCATCTTGTTGATGTTGTAGCTCACTCAACATTCTTCGCAACCAAACTGCTTGAGTAGCACAATTTGTTGCTGCTATATACTCTGCCTCAGCTGTTGAAAGGGCAACTACTTGTTGTTTCTTGGAGGACCAAGAAAATACAGCTGAACCAAGATGAAAAAAATAGCCTGAAGTACTTTTTCGTGTTGCAGTATCACCACCCCAATCACTGTTTGTGTATTCAACCAATTGTGACTTGCAAAAACTTGAATAAAATTAGGGATGGCAAAATGGGCTTGGCCCGACGGGCCAACCCATCCCAACACGTCAATTTTATAGGGCTAGGTTGGGGACTTCCAGCCCATTGGCCCATTTAACTCGTCCCGTCCTGACCCGTTAAAAACGGGCTGGAGGAGTATTCGGGCAGGGCCGACCATCGAGCTAGAAAAATTTAAAAATATATATATATTAAAAAAAGGGACATTTGGAGTCTATTCAATTGAACTGCTTCACCTCATTTATGGAATAGATATTGTTGACACTTGATTTTAAAGTGGTAATGGAAAATTGCCTAACTCTAGGAATGTTGAGTTTTTTCCCTTATGTTCTTTCTTCTTCACATATTATCATTTCTCTTGCTCTCTATTTTCTGTATTTGTATAGTTAAAATGGAACCGAGCAAAAAGCAAAAGCACGATCAACAACAACATTACTCAGAACAAGAAGAAGAAACCAAAAAAGAGAGAGAGAAGAGATTGTGAAAAACAGGAAAAAAAGGCCAAAGCGTGAGAGAAAGGGGAAGGGGAAGGGGAAAGAAAGAGACTCAGTTGATTGATGCAATCACAACTTCAGCTTACGTTCGACAAAAAAAAAACCACTCTTATAAGGGCTGACCCTTGACCCATTCAGCCCGCTCAAATATGGGCTGGGGAAGCATTTTTTGTCCATTTTTCATTTAGGGCCAGCTCGGCCCGTCCCATTTTTTGGCAGGCTAATCACGGGTTGGGACGGGCCAACCCCCCGGGCCAACCCGTTTTGCCACCCCTAAATAAAATATGCATATACCTTAGAACTTGTTTTGCAGCTTGCCAATGAGATTGTCTTGGTGAATCCATGAATCTGCTTATGAGTCCAACTCCATAAACTATGTCAGGTCTTGTTGCTGTCAAGTATCTTAGATTTCCCACTAATCTTCTAAAATTAGTTGAATTAACCAGATCACCGCCACTTTCCTTTTCTAACTTCAATCTTTCTTTTATTGCTGTCAAAATTGGTTTGCAGGCTTCCATCTTGAACTTCTTTAAGACATTTGCTGCATATTTCTTTTTAGAGATAAATATTCCTTCATTTGTCTACTTCACTTCAATTCCTAAGAAATGTGACATAAGACCCATATCTGTCATTTCAAAATGTGTTGTCACATTTTTTCCAGCTAACAATTTGGAATTGTTGCTCGTGAAGATCAAATCATCCACGTATAGACAAACAATAATGATATCTCCAGCCTGATTGGTTTTGACATATGAAGCATGCTCATATGAACTCCTGTGAAAGCCATGGTCAATGAAGTATGTGTCGATGCGTGTATACCAAGCTCTGGATGTCTGCTTTATTCCATATATTGCTTTCTTCAATCTGTAGAATTTATCTTCCTCTCCTTGTTTATGATAATCTAGAGTTTGCTCTATGTAAACCTCTTCTTCAAGGATACCATTCAAGAAAGAAAATTTGACATCCATTTGAAATATTTTCCACTGATTTTGTGCAGCAAGAGAATGAATTATGTGTACCGTGTCCAATCTAGCAATTGGAGCAAATACTTCAAAGTAGTCAATTCCAAGTTTCTGTTTGTACTATTTTGCCACTAATCGTGCCTTGAAATGTTCAATTTCTCCAGTTGGCTTGAACTTTGTCTTAAACACCCATTTAAAACTAATTGGCTTCTTTCCTTCTCGAAGAGTTGCTAACTCCCATGTATTATTCTTCTCAATAGCTTGAAATTCTTCATTCATCGCTTTAATCCAATGATTATCATTGAGTGCTTCCTCACATGTTACAGGATCACAATCAACAAATAGAGCATAATAAGTAACTTCTTCCTCCCTATCATCAGAGCCATCATCCCTTTCAACTTCATAATCTTATAAATGAGCATGTGGATGTCTTTCTCGTTGTGGATACCTACAAGTTTGAGTATCAGCTGCTGATTCATCTGAACCAGTAGTTGGTGGATGATCATCTTGTTCTGCTTCTTCATTTATAGTTACTAGTACAGGAAATAACTCCTTTTCCTTTTCTGACCAATCCCATGCTCCATTCTCATCAAAGGTAACATCTCGACTAATGATTACTTTTTGAGTTTCTGGATTGTACAACTTGTAGCCTTTAGTTTCTTTGTCGCACCCAACAAAGATACATTTTTCTGCTTTGTTATCGAGTTTCTTCCTTAATTCATCTGGAACATATGTATAAACAATGCAACCAAAGACTTTCAGGTGACTAAGATTGGACTTTTCCCCACACCAAGCTTCTTGTGGAGTTTTATCACGTACACTTTTAACAGGACATCTATTTAATAGGTATACCGCACAAGCCAATGCTTCTGCCCAAAAACTCTTTAGGCCTTTCTTGCAATGTAACATGTTTTTACCATATCCATGATAGCTCTATTCTTCCTTTCTACCACTCCATTTGCTGAGGAGTATACCTTTCAGTTACTTAGTGTTTAACTCCTTATTTTTTCAAAAAATCATCACAAACAATATACTATGTTCCCCTATCAGTTCTCAAGGTTTTCAGAGTATAACCACTTCGCCTTTCAACATATGCCATGAAACTCTTGAGCATATCACAAGCACCAGATTTTTTTTTTCAGAAAATAAACCAAAGTCTCTCTACTGAAGTCATCAATGAACGTAATAAAGTATGTATTACTTCCATTAGATGGAACATCCATATAGCATAAATCAGAGTGCACAAGCTCAAGTAGTTTTGTGGCTCTCCATGCACGTCCTTTTGGATAAAGATCTTGATGCTTTTTATCACCTACACAATTTTCGCATAGTTGTTCGAGAACTTGGATAATAGCCTAATAGGCAATCCGATAACCCAATTTTTTTGTTTGCAAGAAACTTGATACTTTCAAAGTTGAAGTGTCCAAGCCGCATATGCCAGAGCCAATTATCATTCGCAATAGTGCCATTACAACATAAAACATCGTACTTGATATTCATCGGAAATGGTTGATTTCTTGGCATGTTCGTCTTTGTTATCAGCCTCATCTTCACATCATTTATGGTGCAGCCTCTTTTGTTGAATCGTGGATCATAAATTTTCTCAACTAGTTGTCCCACACTTAAGAGATTCTGACATATTCCAGGTGCATACAATACTTCAGAAATACTTTCAATCTGATGGCAATCTTCCCTTTTCCCAGGACTTCAAGTTTGGAATTATCACCAAGCTTCACAGTGGTTTTGAATTTTTCATCTAAGTGAGAAAATGATTTTTTCCCACATAGATGATTGCTGCAACCTGTATCTAACAAGCATTGATTGTCATTTTTATCAGCTACTGCATGACTTGTTATAAGCACCATCTCCATATCATCTTCATTTTCTGCAACTTGAGCATGGTTCTCTCTAATATTCAATGCTTTGGCATGACATTCTCGACTATAATGACCATACATGCTAAAGTTATGGCACTGAATATGAGATTTGCATTCAGAGTGGAAATGTCCGAACTTCTTGCACTTATGGCATTGAATACTAGATTTGTTTTGAAAATAACCATTGCTCCTTGTACCTTGGCTTGAGTGTGTTTGAAAATTCCTCCCCTTCCTTTGAAATACTGACCCCTTTTATTTTGATTGGCCCTTCTTTGCACATGTCCCTCTCTTCTAACATTTGTTTGTGCTTTCAATGCTAGTTCAATTATGCCACTTGATCTCTCGTTCATACGCATCTCACGTGACTCTAAAGACGTTTGTAAATCATTCAGGGTCATTTTGCTGAGATCTTTCGACTCTTCAATAGTTGCTACAACGTAATAAAAGCGATGTGTGAGTGTGCGCATGATTTTCTCAATGACTTCTTTTTCTGATATATCATCACCATTGTTCTTCATATCGTTGTCCAACTTATCCATTTGTGAAAAATAATCACGAATATTTTCATTCTTGCCTTGTTCCATCAGCTCGAACTGTCACTTTAGGCCTTGCAATCTCGTCCGTTTGACTAGATCAACACCTTTATATGTTTTAAGCAAAATTTCCCTAGTTTCTTTTGCTGTTTTAGCATGGAAAATTTTCTCAAGAATGGGCAGCTCCACGGATTGACATGTAAAAAACAAAGTTCTTTGATTAAGTAGATGATCTTTTTCTACTTGTTGTTGCTCTGTCTTTTCTTTTCTTTCTCAACCTTTTTTTGACAATTTGTTCATAGTCGCTGGTTGCTAAACACAGTTCCATCAAATGTTTTCATATGGAAAAATTTGATCTAGCATCGTACTTGTAGATGACGGTTTGCACTTATTGAACTTAATTTGCTTCTGTGCTTGAACTTGTTGTCATTTTGGTACAACAAGCTTAGTCTGCCAGATGTTGGCAATTAAAATAAATTGCCTTGATAAATTATATAATGCCAAAAAAATATGAACGCTCAAGAACTAATTTCACACACACACTTTTTATTTTGTTGATCAAATAGTACACTCACAAACTTGGCATTATTAATAGCCAACTTACACACTCAAAATGACACAAAAATCTTGTTAAAGTTTTTCTCTAAATTTCTTACCCTCACCATGATTCATAAACTAACTAATACTACATCTATTAAACACGAGCTCTAAAACCAACAAAACAAGCCATCTTTTATAACTTTTAAAACCAAGCATGCATGATTGTTAAATCAATACAATGACAAGTTGTAAATCTTGACTTTTAAGAAGCATATGATAATCTAACTTTCATGTCATATAAAAACAAAAGATAAATTATAGCATGCATTTTTATCATATTGTCAAGTTTTAATTTCCAACACAATTTAAGGAGCCCAATGTCATCCTCTGAGCCATTTTGGTTCTTATTCTTAGCAAGTTTCTCATGCATGTTAATTCAAGTAAACCTTGATGCATCTATGGAACAAAATATGGGGATCGGTTTAGGTGTAGTAATCAAGGATCATGTTGGAATTAAGCCTAAACTGATCGATGTGGTCAGTTCAAATCCAAAAAATGATATCATCAATTCTTCTTCAATTTATGAAATGGAAGTATATATTTTGTTCTCAAATATTGATATCTTCCCCTAATAAATTGAATGTCATTTTTTTTTAGAAAACTTGAATTTTATACTACTGTGGTTGTAATTTAAAATAGTTGTATTACTTGAAATTAAGAATTAAAACTATGTATTTGCAAATGCAATTAAAGCACACATATAAAAAAAGCTTGAGATGTATAATGAAACCGGATGGAGTATATTATACTATGTTAGGATTATAAAGAATATTGTCTCAACATTAATGTTATATATCCATAAAAAAATAAAAGATGAAAATTATATATATAATCATTCGAATTATATGAAAAGATAAATTAACCATTTGAATTAAACATTAATACTTAAGGCAAAACAGAGTATAATATACTTATGGCATAAAAATAAATGCATATAATTAGGATTTAGGATGTGACGCCTCTAATTTTTCACATTAATTTTTTTTACAGTGTGAATGAAACATTACCCAATTTTTTTAAGCTTTATATATAAACCGGATCCGGGAATTCACTTTCTATCCTTTTAAACCTTTCTCTGTGAAAACAACTAGCTAGAGGGTAATGCTTAACCAGCTAGAATCCAAAGTAACAGATATACTAGTGTCGTTTTGGGCAACTTGATACTTGATCCCCTTGTTAGAACATGTATAACACTATTGAAGCTTGAAGAGTGGGTGAATAGTGTTCATGGGACTTTTTTCCCACACATTGAAATGGTGACTCCTGTTTAGATAAAGAATTCAATCAACCTCCCTTTTCCTCTCCATCAATCAATTCAGAAAGGATAACATGTTAACACACAAGGCATGTTCTATCCTACTGAGATTATTCAATCTTCTGTATACAATACCTTTTTAAATACAAAATAAGTATATGACACATACTTATATAATTATTGAATATTAATGAGTTAGTAAATATACAACTTTTATATATACGTAAACTATGCTCAAGAAAGCCTTGAATAGGATTGCCCTTGGTAATAGGGGATACCTAAGGTTTACACAAAAAAAAAAAACTATGCTCAAGAATTTATTGGCACATTTTCATACCCTTTGGGTGTATTTTGAAATTTAGAGGGATAAACAAAGGAATAGGGCGGTGTCAATGTAATTTTAAGCCTAAAGCAATTAATATAATTTTATTAGATAAAAAATGCTTATTTATAGACTAATATTTTAGGGGTATAATTACTAATTTTTAATTAATATAGGAGGATGGGTCTATTTTATGAAAAAAAAAAGTATATTCTATTAACAAAATTATAATTTTATTAAAAAATATTGTTAAATTATTTATAATTAATTATGAAAAGAGGGAATGTTATAGTAGATAAAAAAAACTATCTTGTAGAAGAAAAAATATCTAATTACTATTAATAATATAATATTATTAGGGCCTAATTATTAATTTTTGTAATTTTTGTTCTTTAAAATAATATTATTAGAAGTGAAAAAGCTAAGAGGCCTAAAGGAGTGGTCTTGCCCACATTAATCCTCACCCACTTGAGGGTAAGGCTAAAGTAGGTAAGTTCAACCCTAATTATAAGGGGGAGGAAAGTGGAGGAAAGGGAGATTTTATAAACATACACGGACACATAAATTAGGAGGGGAATGCTTCTTGTAAGGCTCACCCTTCCTTTCCCTTTTCTCACTCATAAACACATCATTTGGGTCAAGCCCAATCATGAAGTCCAGGTCCTAAACCATGGTCCACTATAAGATTTCATATTAAAATTCCACCTGAAATTTTTTTAACCAAATATGTTATATGAATTTATTATGTAAAAAATTGATATTTTTTATTTCTTTATAAATTTTCTAAAATTAAATCTCATCTATATAATATATAACAAGAACAACATCAATAAAATCTTTTTTGACTAGGCAAAGTTAGCTACATAGATCACACTAAGTACGACAAAAATTTCTATAATGTATGTTCAAAAATAAATCATTTACCTTTAAAAATATCTTAATGATTTGACTTATAGTTTTTTTTTCTCTCTATCTCTAACTAATTGATATATACGTACTTCTTTTTCTTCGCCTAATCAACCCTCTTTATCAATGCTTCTACAAATATTCTCCATACATGCACAAACTACCAAAGATGAGAGACTCTACCATCTATTTTATAATGGAAGCTATCATAATTTTCTTTCTAATAATTTATATTTCTAACCCTATCTTGTCATGGATATTGATAAATTTACCTTGATAATAAGTCATTTTCTTGTAGTGAATCATGTTTGGAACCAAAATAAAAAGATAAAGGATCAATGTTGATCCTTAACACACATATGTAATTATTGGAAAATATTTTATATCTCCATATTGTGTTCTCACATGAATTATGGATCCGGATTCTCTATAATTGACTGCACTGCAGTTGGTAAATCCAAGTTGTCCGATGAATTTCCATCAGACGGTTCGGATTTACCGACTGCACTGCAGTCACCTGCAGCAAATCCGGATCCCATGAATTGTGACTTCTTCCTTCTTATCTATAATTACTTAAATATGAGTAATCCAAAAATATTTTGTAATTCTCTATAACATTCCATAAAATCTCTCTAAATATTCTATTATATGCATTTTCTAAATAAATAAATTAAAAACTATGGGTAAATCTTTTTATTTCTTTTTTGTCTCTCCATCATCTATTTAAAATTCATATAAAAAATAAATATAAAATTTTCACAAGTTCCCAAAATTCCGTGTTATAGCTCTAAACAAATAGTATACCAGAGACATGTACTAATCTTCCATTTTGAGAACACCGATTAATGAAGCAAGGGATCTTGCAGTTATTTTTTACTCAGATTTTCTTTGAAAGTAGTGACTTAGGAGTCTACTAAAGATCTCTAACATCTACTTTAATTTACTTCCCCAAAACAAAGTAATGTGAGGTACAGCTATGCTCTATTAATTAAATACAAATATCAACAAAGAAAGCAACATTCATTCACCCTTTTAGTAAGATGCAAGTTAAACTAAAAATTCCTACGCATCCTTCTATTAAATTAAAATTCTTGTATTAACAGGTTGTTAATTACAATTGAAGGTACAAACACTTTTTTCTTTAAAAAAGTTAATATAAGGTCAACACACATAAACTATGCATTTGTTTGAAACGGGACAAATTACTTGGGTGGAAATTACTCACATCAACATTGAAGATTTATGCCTTGTTTTAATGTGTCATTCCAATGGGCACCTCTAAATTAATAATTTTAAAAGAGTCCATTTTAAAAACTTGCCAATGCACCAAATTTTAAGAGAGGAAAGTAAAAATATAGGGATTAAGATTTTAATAACAAAATATTTGTTAATGTGGAGTTTGTGACCATAATTAAACTAAACTATTGAAATATAGCTTTAAGTTAAAGCTAAATGCCACTCACACAATGTATCCCTAGAAAATACTACCCATATGTAACACATTTTAACCGACATTTTTCTAAGCGGATTTAACTTCTTTAAAATGAGATATTCACTTATGAGGATAAAGTAAGAAATAATAATAATTAATTAATTAAAAAATTAATAATTATATATACATATGTATATGTGTTACACCAAATTAATAATAATGTAAATTGTATTTAAATAATAAAAATATATTCTACAATTATAATTTAAAATTGAATAGTTATCCAAAAGTTATATTTTTTAAATTTTAAAGATGTTATTTTATTATAAATTTAATTTTAATTATATAAAATATAAATCTATCCGCGTATTACGTGGTTTAATACAGGCTTAAATATGTTTTTCGTCCCTTGAAAATTAGTGAATTTTGTGTTTAGTTATTATAAAATTTTTCACCTAAATTTAGTCCATCATTAATTTTTTGTTTCCAAGTTTAATTTTTACCGTTAATTTGTGCTGCTAAGTGATGACCTGACACTGTTACAGTATGCTAACGTGTCTATTTAGGCTGACGTGGCTACCACGTTGGATTTATTGAAATTATTTTACCCCAAATTTTTTTAATTATTAATTCCAATATTAATTATTTTAATTTTTAAAACAAAAATACAACAAATCCCTCTTATTTTTTAGTACCGTATATATCATCACAACTCTCCAATTCCCCACTGAATTCTTCCTCCATGATATATACGGTACTAAAAAATAAGAGGGATTTGTTGTTTTTTGTTTTAAATATTAAAATAATTAATATTAGAATTAATAATTAAAAAATCTGGGACAAGATAATTTCAACAAAATCCAACGTGGCAGCCAATCTAGCATAAATAGACACACGTCAGCATACTGTAACAGTGTCAGGTCATCGCGTAACAACACCAATTAACGGTAAGGATTAAACTTGGAAACGGAAAATTAATGAGGGACTAAACTTAGGTAAAAAATTTACAGGGACTAAACACAAAATTCACTAATTTTCAAGGGACTAAAAACATATTTAAGTCTTTAATATACTATTAAAAGAAAAGATGTGCTAATGAGTGTCCTAAGACCATTTATTAAGGATTCCATAAATAGAATGTTTTTATTGGATATTAAAACATTCATCGAATTTAAATTATTAAATATTAGACATATCAATAAAAAAATTTAACATTTTTTCTTTACCAATGCCTTAAGGGCACTCGTTAGTCTTTTCTAAAAAATAACTATGTTTGAGAGAGAAATTAATTAATAAATTAAAAAATAATTAAGTGAAAATAGAAATTAATAAAATTGATGTATTGTTAAGTATGAGTAATGTTGGAAAGTTTTGATATTTTTTTATAAATTTTCCACCATTAACTATTTTTTTTTTTAATTCGAATGAATTGGCTAATTAAGACCAGGGAGTATAGATCGGTTTCTTTTCCCTAAATACAAGGTTTTTTTTTTTCTATTAACCTTTGGTATTTAAAAATTATATTAAACTTCTATTATTTTTTTTTCTTTGGACGGGGGTGGGGATTAAGTAAAACCTTCCTAAGAGTGGTGACTCCAAAATTCGAACCCCTGACCTTATAAGTACTATCCGGGGTCATAGTCCACTTATACTGCAATCAACCACTCTATGGTCTGTTAATTTAAGTTGAATCAACTTATTTAGAATTCGCCTAAATCCCAACATTCTTGTTTTGATATGATTGTGGTTGGTCACAACCACGTTTTGACCGGTCAAAACGTGGTTTCACTCATTGGCAATTTGTTTGGGTAATTTGGGGATGAACAGTAAACGGGTTTTGGGTCCAGGTGAACGTGGTTTCGCAGAAGTGGTTTGCAGATTGATTTTGGCAGAATACGTTTGATACTTTTACGCAAATACCCCTATTTATCCACTTCTATTTATCTAATAAAATAAATAGTAAACTCATTTTAGTAATTTTATATCCAAAAGTGATTTTACTTTATCCCATCCAAACAAAATCAATTTCTGTCAATCCACTTTTACAATTAGGTAGCCAAACAGAAAATCAATTCTACCAAAATCAATTCTACCAAAATCAATTCTGCCAAAATTAATTTTACCCATATCAATTCCTGCCAACTATAAACCAAACGGGCTCTTATTCTCTCATTCGCAAGACTTAAGTATAGGATTTTATTAAAAAAAAAAGGCTAAACTCTGTATCACTTTAACTAAGCATTGATTAAAAAGTAAAAACAAGTGGTTTGATTAAAAAGAAGAAAAGAAACAGCAAAGCTAGTGTACATACATAATGCCAAAGGCATCCATCAACAAGTCAAGAATCACATCGTCATACACATAATTAGCTCAAAAGAAATTATCAGCACATTTTTAAGAAAAATAAAAGGTTAAAAAGTACAATATCCATACTCTCACTATTGTATTATGACTTTATTTTCATTAAAAATACAAATCTAACGAAGAAAAAATAAAGAGCAAACAAAATACAGAGTAACCACTGAATCTAATTATATTAATGATCTTATCCAGTGCAAGTTGATTTTTTTTCTTACCATTTTCCATCTTCAGTAATAATAATGAGAATACTGTGTAACTAGTGCAAAATTATTTTTAACTAGAATACACATACAAAATAACTCATTGCAGTTTTTTCATTCTTAATGGCAATTCATTTTAGCCTAATAGATGTTTGGCAAAAAGAGTAATACTAGATTTAAATGGCCAGACAAAATTGACAACATTTATTTAGGCAGGGAGAGTTAATAAAGTCAAGATGCAGAACAAACAGAGTACAAATAAATAGCAGAGCATAAATAGAGCAGAGAATTAATTAGCAGAGGCAAATTAATAAACCAAACAGAAAATATCTAAGCCAAAACAATTTCTATATCACATTGAAAGAAAGTAAGAAACACCATCGAGCTATAAACTCGCATCAAATGAAAAGCTACAAGTTGAATTGCACTGTGATGTGATGTATTTGTTCATATCATGACCCTCTACAATGAAATGTGGATCTATATTCCTAAGGCTTCTGTTTTTGAGTAACCCTTGCAGTCAAAACCGAGTGAAAAAAATAAACTATGATGTGCAATCTGTGGCTGCTATATATCATTGTGGACAGACAGAAGTTACATCTCAAAATCGGAAGCATGTAAACTGAAACCAACTCCAACTCCTTAAGCTGTTCAAATTTTTCCTGCTTCCACCACCACCTCTCCTAAATTGACCCTACACAAACCAACTTTTAAATTCCAATCTTCTACCCCTCAAAAGCAATGACGATTTATATTCAAAACAAGGAGAGAAAGATCCATTGAGACACAAAATTGCCAGTGAAGATGCGCAAAGACTTCAATTTTTAAATTCTCAATGAAGCTCCTATTGTGACACACATTCACTTGCTATCTCTTCCCTTTGTCTGTGGCTTTTTGGGGGTTAATAAGATGGAGCTACGTGATTTCTGTGTCTGATGTCCAAAAACATTCCTCAAACCAGATTCTGATTCATCATCATCACTGTCAATTTCATCAGGAGTATGCCTATTCTGGTACCCTCTCCGTTGCAAAAGAAAGACATTGAAGTAGTAGCTAACTAAATCTGCCCGGCTCTTCTTAGGAAATGTTCTAAAAATATGATCCCAGAAATATGTCTCAGATGAGGAAGAGTTTGATTGTATCACATCCTTGAATTTTTTCTCATCTTCATTTGTCCAAAAACGCCTGACATCTTCACCTATCTTATCAAAATTCCATTGGTAATAAGCCACACCTAATTCCAACTTAACTTTACCCCTTTTCTCAGCAATGTGGAATCTGACACACTCAACAGAACCTGGCTGTGAGCAGCCACATACATCTTGTCTTCCCTTTCCTATGGGATCCCTTTCAATAAGGAGTCTAGAAGTTACATTTTGCGGTGGCCATATTTGGGTCCCTAACCACTTAGAATCACTTTCAGAAGTCATGCCAGTCCACTGTGGTACAACAGCTTGATTATTTGGCCCCACAGGGATACGTATGGTCCCACATCTATCAACACCTGAATGTGAATTGGAGGAATCAAGCGACTGTTTTCTCACCTCGATCTGCAGCATGAGGACTTGGTGTTCTGTCTGAATCTCCTTCCGTTCCTACAGATGATTCTGAAGAGCTCCGTACAGCTGATGTCAATTTTCCAAATAACAGTTTCTTGTCACATTTCAACCTCTCTCGAAGATTGTAGGTTGTCACAATGGGATCATCATACATGCAAGGATGCATCTTCTGACTCTACAAAATGACAGAAGGTTTCGGTTTTAATGCAATGTCACTAAGAAATTAAAAAAAAAAAAAATCAAATATAAGTGTTAACATTTAAAGAAAAAATTAAGGAATCTTGAGAACCAGCTAATAAAAATAGAAGACATTTATTACACAAAAAGTATGCTACTACTTCGATAAATAACTTGTCTATCGATGATGGCTATATACTAGACACTTATTAAATTAACTAACAAGTAATAACAAGTGAGTTCTTTCTATCAGAATTTAACCAGCAATTTGGGGTATACCCTCCCAAAAAGGGTCCACAGATCCATATGTTATCCATGCTTTAAATAAGGAGGGCCCATAATAGTGAGAATGCTCCTCGCAATTTTAATATAAATATATAACATACTTTAATAGAGAGAAAACTGAATAATGTCACTGATGGTCATCTTAAAAAAATGTGTTTTCTATATTTTTCTGGGAGCACGAAAAATGACTAACTAAAAAATCATAAGAAAGTAATCAACTCCTCTTTCTAGTTAATATTTATCTATCTTTACTTAGAAATAAGCAATACTTTTTACTTGGTAATTCACACATAAACACAATATAACATACTTCCAAACATTTATTAACTAAAAAACAAGGTAGTAATGAATCCAAATATTATTCATAAATAAGATAGACTCCCCAACTATTTCCAGTGTCCCAACTTTATTTCTGCACCCATGGAAAATGAACAAAGTAGCCTCCAACAATTTTCTCAATCCAAATACACATCCGAGTTGCAAGACAGTACAGAAGTAGTACCCCCAAAAAATAGTTAAGACAAACTCTTCAGTTTTTCTTTCTTGGTTGTTGAGCTTCATTTTCATCAATATTTTAGAGAAAGAGCACTCAATGACAATAGAATTGCATCACAAGTGAAATGAAATAAAATAAAAGAATCAAAGTATTAATTATGAAGGATACAAAGACAGAATTTAAGTTTGCCATAATTAATAGAAGCATACACTAGCTAACATCCAAAAAGGGCAACAATATGAATGTATAAGCATAAAACAATGACAATGCAGCCCCACATTATAGTTAATACTTCACCAGCGGTCTACTACAAGACAAATAAAATCTGTTTTCCCTCAGCAAACCATTCTTTTAGGGAATAAAGCAGTAAAAATTGCCATTAAAAGTTGGGGATCATAAAGAAACTGAAGTCCAGAGTAACAAGTGCATCCAATAATCATTACACATCCAAGCACAAATACAGTTGAGAAAAGGAATAATCAGATGTGGTGTGTAAGTGCACAGATAAGTTTAATTTCACAGAAAATAAACAGAATGAAAAATATGTACATTTATAGAAAACTTTATGACACCTGCTTCTTTCGAATCTATTAATTTTCAAGCAAGCATTAGCAATACCTACTTTTACAGAAGCAATTTAAGGTTAGCTGACATCACTTAACAGCATTTTGTTTAGATTACCTGCCAATTATGCTGTTCACTGCTCGACTCAAAATGTTTTTTGAAAAAAACAGCTTCACGAAACAGCAAAACCTGCTTCCAGAGCTCTTGATTACTGTAAGACTTCCACTTGGACTTTTCAGGCATGGAACCAACTGCAGGATCACAAGGATTCTTCGCAACGCGAGTAACCCAACTCAGCAAATCAAACACAGACTCTCTCTTCCTCTTATAACCAGAACTCCCTCCATCACCACCAGAAGAATCCAATACCAAGACACCGGTATTATCATCACCACCATTCTTGCCTTCAATCGACAATCCAGTTGTGCTTCTGCTGCTGTTCATTGCATCAGATACATCCACCACCACGGACTCCTCCGCAGAAATTTTCCCTCCATCAAACTCTTCCATTACTCCCATTGCATCATTACCCTCACACAAGTTTCCTAGAACAGATTCATTCATCATCTCACGGTCTGGCATATCCGAATCAGAACATCCTCCATTCTGGACTTTTTGGTCTCCATTGGACTCCAAATTCAAACCTTTCACCTCATTAGTACCACACAACTTCCTCACACCCCGGTAGTCATCATCAGATTCACCCTTTAACTCCTTCTCAGCCACAGCATCAGCAGCACGATCAGACAACAACCCTTTCACCTCAGCCTGCAACTCCATCAAACGCCTAGCGAACTTAACCCTATCATCCACCAAACCACACTCAAAAGGTACCTTACTATCAGCAACTTTCTTCACCCATGCATCTAAAACACTCAAGTATTTACTATAAACCAGTTTCACAGACGAACCGACACTCACACCCAACCCAGATTCCTCCCCAACCAAATCCCACAACTTTCCATTGCAAACGGCGTCGTACCCTCCTTTCCCCTTCACCACCGTAAACAGCTTGAACAAATCCACGCGCTGCCCATCACCCAGCATTGGAGGAAAAGGACGGAAGCAACTCCGACTCGTGGGACAGATCTCCCTCAAGAACTCAGCAAGAAACACCTCAAAACGGCACCGAACCTCGTCGTATTGCACTCCAACAACGACACTGCTAACTCCTACGTCGAGCAGCGACCACCCTGCCATGGATTTCGAATTCAAACCCTAGACACAAATAACCATGCTCCAAATCATCCATTTTTTTTTCAAAAAAAAAAGATAGTATTAACCCCCGTCCCCTTTTTTACGAACTTTTCCGTTTGCGAGAAATCGAGGAAATGGGTTGACGGAAGAGAAATCGGAACCGATTGAGAATCTGGGTTTTGCTAAAAAATGGATTTTGGCGGGAAAATATAAAAGGGGAAAGATCTGGTACTAGCTAGGGCTTTTGGGAGCAAGCTCAAGGCTTGCTTGCTCTGCCAACTTTCTGTGTGAGGCAAAAATGTTTCATATCCCGCGCTTTCTTTCTCTCTCTACAATGATGTTAATTGCAGAGAGAGAGAGAGAGAGAGGGAGGGGCTAAATTTCAAGTTTTCAACAGACGCAGACCCTCTTCTTCAAAATCTGAATTTTCATTGGAAGTAAAAAAGAAAGAAAAGAGAAAGACGTACCAGTTTGGTTTTTTAGAGAGATAGAGGGTTTCGAATGGACCCCTTGGAGAGTTGAGGTGTCTTGTGACCTCCTTGACCTTGTTGCCCTCCTATGTGTCTTTTTTTTTTTCTTTTTTTCTTTTAAATCCTCATTTTGTTTTGAGGGAATTTAGAAGAGATCCATTTTGATAAAACTCAAAAATGGAGATTTATTAGGGTTTGTTGATGACAGGGTGTTCCTTTCACACCCCGACCTCCTTTATATTGGTGGGTTGGAGGATCCACTAACCTTGGTTAATAATTAACTAGATGGATGGTTGAGTTGGGGATTTAGATTGGTGGATTATTGTTTGGGATTGAATTATTTCTTTGATGAGATTATGGGAAAAAATAATTAAAATATGCTTTTGTGGGAAGGGAGAATTGAAGCATGAGAGGTGTGGTTTGGCCATGTGCATTAGGATAGGCTTTTAAGTTTGGGTTCACGGGAGACTCTCACTTTATTATTATAAAAAATAAATTTAAATTAATAAAATATATTATTAATTTTTTTAATATTAAATTTATATTATTTATAATAAAGGTTTACCGTAGACCCAAAATATTTGTGTCCATCCTAAAATTTCCTGACTATCAAAATTCCAAGATTTATCTTGATATCTTTTTTTTCCTGGTCAAGAAGATATTAAATTAAAATATAAAATAAATTAAAATATTCATTTTTTTGTTTTAAAATAGTTAAAAAAATTAAATCAATGTTAAATTATAAATAACTCATTTTATTTAATATTAATTAATTAAAAAATATCCAAGAAATTAAGGAAAAATGAAACATTTCTTGGTATAAAAACACATACACGGATTGTTACAAATAAATGCGTGATACTCCGTAATTAGTTTTTACCTTTCACATGTTGTTGTTGATACATTTTTTAAAAATGGATCGACTGATTTGATTAGTCTGATTGGGAATCAATATAGTGACTAATTCTTTTAACTCTAAAAAATTGGTAGATTTTACATATGGTATAAACAGATGGAAAAACCAATGTTTTAAAAATCTGACCGGTAATTGAACCGTGAAGGCACCGGTTCACGGTTCAATGGTTCAACTGTGGTCGAACCGGTTTTAATTAAATATATTTTTTAATATTATAACATTTTAATTAATAAAATAACACAAATTATAAGAAATTAAGATATATAAAGTTGTAAATCAGTATAAATAGCCTTATTATAAGGTTTATAAGACAAAAAAATTAATAATAATTAGTAAAATAATAGATATATATGTGTAATTCTTAAATATATGTCTTTATTTATTTAAAAATATTTTAGATTAAATAAAAATTTTAAAAAAATTGCATTTTTTTAAAAGGATCGGTTCAACCGGTTTCTGACACCGATTTTCACCGATTTTTTACTGGTTCGACCGGTTCTTACCGGTTCTGAGATCCTCCGATTTTTTGGGTTGAACGGACCAGTCACCAGGCCGGTTCCTAATCAAACCGGCCGGTCCAGTACGATTTTCATATCATTAGGAAATACGATGGAACTGATCCATAATCAATGAAATTGGTAAAAAACCGTTTGAACCAATAGTTTTTCATAATATTTAAATTTTTAAATTTATATTTAATCTAAAATATTTCTTAGATAAATAAATACATATTTCTAAAAACTACGCATAAACAACTATTATTTTACAAATCATCTATATTATTTTACAATTTCATATAATTTGTTTTTAATGATTCTTTTTATTTTATTACTTAAAATATTATATGATGTAAAATATACATATATTATATAATATCAAATATTATATAATGATTTATTTTGATACCTTTTTATGATCATGAATATATTAAATTAGAATATAAAAATATAAAATATTCGAATTTTTTAATTTTGAAATAGTTGTAATTTCATCTAATTGGAAACAATTTAAGTCAATGTTAATTTATAAATATATTAATTTATTTAATATTGATTGACTAAGAAGATTGATCAAATAAATTAAGGAAACAAAAACTTTCTTGACATAAAAGCACCCACGAATTCCTACAAACAAAGATATGATATTTTATAATTATTTTTTACTTTTCATGTATTGTCATTGACATATTTTGGAAATTGGATCGGCTGATTCGACTGATCTGATTGGGAATCGATCTAATGATTGATCCATTATACCTTAAAGACTTGGTATATCTTAGAATTGGTGTGAATCAATAAAATGCAGTTTAATCGATTCAAAACCGATGAAAACAGTGAAAAGAACAGTTTGAACTATTACTTTTTCAAAATATTTTTTTCAAAACTTTTTAAAAAATGTATTTAATCTAGAACATTCTTAAGGTAAATAAAGTCACGTGATTAAGAATTATGAATAAATGTCTATTTTTTTACAAATCATTTATGTTAATTCACAAATTCATATATCTTATATTGCAGTTGTCATCTCCTTATTGGTTTTTGGTCTTTATTGTTTTTGTCTTATATTCGTCTCATACTAAATAGCATTGTTTAAAAAATCGAATCAAACTGGCCCGTTCGATCGAAAACCAATTTGGTGAACGGTTCGTTTAATCCTGAAAAATCGGTGGATCTCAGAACCAATGTGGATTTCTCAAAAATTGAAATTAGAAAAACGGTTGAACCAGCATTTTTCTTAAAAAATTAATTTATTATCTCTTTTTATTCTAAAATATTAACATAAATAAAGATAAATGTTTAAGGATTATATATAGATATCTATTATTTTACAAATCATTATTAATTTCTGTTTGTGTTATGAACCTTATAATAAGGTTATTTATACTAATTTACAACTTTATATATCTTGATTTCTTATAATTTTTTGTTATTTTATTAATTAAAATATTATATAATATTAAAATTATATTTATTAATACTGGTTCAACCGCGTTTCAATCACGGTTGAACCATTAAACTGTGAACCAGTGCCTAATTACCAGTCCGATTTTTAAAATATTGTTAGTAATAACATTAAGGAGATTAATATAAGTACGTACTATCCTTTAATTAAATAAGTATTTTCTTTGCATAAAAGCACACACGAATTCTTATAAACAAAGGTGTGATATTTTGTAACTAGTTTTTACCTTTTATGTATTGTTGTTAACATATTTTAAAAATCAGATCAGCCTATTCGAAATGCCTGCTTGGAAACCGATCTAGTAATTGATCCATTCAACCCTAAGGATCTGGTAGATCCCAAAACTGGTGTGAATCGATATAAATGCAGTCAAATCAATTCAAAATCAATGAAAACGGTGAAAAGAACCGTTTGAACTAGTAGTTTTTCAAAATATTTTTTATTAATGTTTTTAACAATGTATTTAATCTAAAATATTTTTAAGATAAATAAAGTCACGTGTTTAAGAATTATGCATAAATGTCTATTTTTTACAAATCATTTATGTTAATTCATAATTTCACCTATCTTATTTTCTATGATTTTATGTTATTTTATTACTTAAAATATTATACAATGTTAAATATACATATAGACAAGCATATAATTATTAGCGGTTCCACCACGAATAAATCAATAAACCATAAACTAGTACCTTTATGGATTCAATTATCGATCTGATTTTTATGAGATTTATTTTTTGCAAGACCACCGCCATTTTTCACGGGAGGCAATCCTGCTCGAGCTAGGCATGAGCTTCAAGGTTCTCCCTCCAATTATTTAACGCAACTGCATACTCAGGGCTCGAACCAGATACCATTGGTTAAGCTGGAACAGCCCCTTACCAATTGGTCCACGCATTTTGGTGGTAGATTGGTTATTGATCAACCATATCTTGCATTTGTCATCTCTTTATTGGTTTTTGGTCTTTGTTGTCTTGTCTTATAATCTTAAAGAAGTTCTCATACTAAATAACATTGTTTAAAAAACTGGACCGAACTAGGCGATTCGACCAAGAACTAGTATGGTGACCATTCCGTTTAACCCCAAAAAATCGGTGGATTTTAGAACCGGTGTGAATCAGTCAAGAACTTGTGTGAATCGGTCAAAAAATGGTGTCTTAAAGATTCAATTTTTTATTTTTTTATTTAATCTAAAATATTTTAAGACAAATAAAGACATATTTTAAGGATTACACATAGATATATATTATTTTACCAATCATTATTAAATGTTTGTCTTACAAACCTTATAATAAGATTTATTTTACTAATTTATAACTTTATATATCTTAATTTCTTATAATTTTATGTTCTTTTATTAATGTCGATTCGACCGCGTTTCAACCATAATTAAACCATTGAACTATGAATCAGTGCCTTCACTGATTCAATCACCGGTACGATTTTTAAAACATTGTGAAATAGCAATATTGTTAATGAGATTAATACTAGTACTATCCTATGATTGAATAATTAATTTCTTGGCATAAAAACACATACAAATTCCTGAAAACAAGTGTGTGATATTTTTGTAATTAGTTTTCACCTTTCATGTATCGTTGCTGACTTATTTTAAAAAATGGATCGTCCGATTCAACTAGCTTGCTTGGAAATCGGTCTAGTGATTGATCCATTCAACCCTAAAGATCTGGTAGATCTCAAAACTTGTGTGAATCAATAGAAATGCAAAATGAATTGATCCAAAATCGATGAAAATGGTGAAAAGCACAAATTTGAACTGGTACTTTATCAAAATATTTAATTTTTTATTATTTTTAAAAATGTATTTAATCTAAATCATTTTAGGGTGAATAAAGTCATGTGTTTAAGAATTATGCATAAATGTCTAGTTTTTAAAAAAATCATTTATGTTAATTCAAAATTTCATAAATCTTATTTTTTATGATTTTATGTTATTTTGTTACTTAAAATATTATATAATGTTAAATATACATATAGACAAACCTACAATCATTACCGATTCTAACACGATTAAAACAATGAACCATAAATTAGTACCTTTAATGATTCAATCATCGTTCTGTTTCTAAAAGATTGGTCATTGATCAATCATATATTGTGTTTGTCATCTCCTTAATGGTTTTCGGTCTATGTCTCTTTTCTTTTATATTCGTATAGAAGTCCTCATACTAAATAACATTGTTTAAAAAATCAGATGAACCAGCCAGTTCTATCGGGAATCTGTCTGGCGACCGGTCCGTTTAACTCCAAAACACCATTGGATTTCAGAACCGGTCATAAACCAGTGAAAACCAGTAAAAAACTGGTGTTAGAAAACCGATTAAATCAGTTTTTTCTTGAAAAATCATTTTTTTTTATTTTGTGTTTAATCTAAACTATTTTTAAGATAAATAAAGTCATATATTTAAATATTACACATAGATATCTATTATTTTACAAATAATTATTGAGTTTTTGTCTTATAAACCTTGTAATAAGGTTATTTATCTTTTATATATCTTAATTTCTTATAATTTTATGTTATTTTGTTAATTAAAATATCATATGATTTTGAAAATATATATTTTATTAATACCGGTTCGACCACGGTTCGACCTCAATTAAACCATTGATCTATGAATTTGTGCATTCACCGATTCAATTACCGTCCAATTTTTAAAACACTGTTAAATAACAATATTATTAAGGAGATTAATACTAGTGCTATCGTTTGATTGAATAATTACTTTCTTGGCATAAAAGCACACACAATCTTCGACAAACAAAGGTGTGATATTTTGTAATTAGTTTTCACCTTTCATATATTGCTGTTGACATACTTTAAAAAATGGATAGACCGATTCGACTGACCTCCTTGGGAACCGGTATAGTGATTAGTCCATTCAACCCTAAAGATATGGTAGATCTCAGATTTGGTGTGAATCGATAGAAGTGCTATCGAATTGATCCAAAATCGATGAAAACGGTGAAATAAACAGTTGAACTTGTACCTTTTCAAAATATTTAATTATTTATTTATTTTTTAAAATTGCTTTTAACCTAAAACATTTTTAAGGCAAATAAAGTCAGTGTTTAAGAATTATGCATTAATGTCTTTTTTTTTTATAAATCAGTTATGTTAACTTAATTCACAATTTCATATATCTCATTTTTTATAATTTTATATTCTTTTGTTATTTAAAATATTATACAATTTTATATATATATATAGAGAGAGAGAGAGAGACAAACATATCATTTTTAGCGGTTCCACCATGAATAAAAGCATGTTTGGTTTAAATTCCAAAACACCCCCGAATCAATTCCGCATAATTGATTTTAAATTACTTCCGTCCAACATAGTTCGTAAAGTGTGCATCACTTTTTTTACCATTGATTATGGAATCAATTCTTCTTAATTGTAAACTAAACGGACACTAAATAAATGACTGTACACTAGTACCTTTATTGATTCAATTATCGGTCTAATTTCTAAAAGATTGGCTATTGATCAATCATACATTGCATTTGTCATCTCCGTATTGGTTTTTGGACTTTGTTGTCTTTATCTTATATTCGTAAAAAAAAAGTATATGCCCTCCTCTCATAGTGTACCAATTGAAGAATTAAAATAACAATTGTTTGTAGGGGAAGCCATACATGAAGAATGTATATGTCCTTCTCTCACACATGGAAAATTCTCAATTTAATAAAGATCCAATTTTTTAAGAGGAAGCTTTACGTGAAGAGCGTAGTCGTCTTTCCCTCACACTAACCAACCGTTTTGGTATTCCAGTCAACCAACCGAGTAAAGAGTGCAAAGAATTAAATCGATGTACGAAAGCCAAGGTATAACAATCAAGGTATGAAAACCGTGGTTTAGCAATGCATAACATTAAAACCAAGGTTTTAAATCCGAGGCATATTCCACAGAAATTTCGAGACATCCCAATCAGGATAACTAAAACAGAAGTTCGAAATATCACAAACAAAAGAAAAGACAAGGAAGTAAAAAAAATAGTCGGCTAATCGACCAACTTAGTGTTCTGGCTGGCCAACCAACGAACTTGGTGTTCTAACCAACCCACCAGCTTAGTGTTTTTGACCTACTTGGCCAATCTAGCATTGTATGAAGATAACAGAGAAAGACGAGATGGGATCCAGGCCCAGCAAAGGCAAATAAATTCAAAACCAATAGGAAGAATATCGACCAAAAATCTATGTGAAACCAGATAAAATTTCGTGTGAAGAGCACGTAATACTTCTAAATCCGAGCTCCCTTAATTGAAAAAAAATTCGCGTGAAAAGCACGAAACACTTTAAAATTCCGTGTGAAGAACACAAAACACTTCTAAATCTGTGTTCATAAATTGGATAAAAATATTTGTGTGAATAGCTCATAATGCTTCTGAATTCGGGCTCCTAAACCAGATAAAATTTCGTAAGAAGGGCATGAAATACTCCTAACACTCAACCTTTTAGCTTGGAGTTCCTAACGGTTAACTGTCCGACTTGGTTTTCTATCTGGTCAACCTTCCAGCTTAGTGTTCTCGGCCCACTCGACCTATTCACATAAAAAATGCGGTTAGGCCTCTCTTGCATTTAGGAAGTTCTACATGGCCTATTTGGCCCACACTTGGTTTATTTTACCCCGCTTGTATTTTCACACCGTAAAAGGTCAGACCAGCTATTGAAATTGTATTCAACATCTCGACCCCATATACTTAGATATGGCATCGAGTTGGGGGCAATTGTTCTGGTGGTTAAATCAGATCTAGCTCGACTGGTCTAACGGTCTTCCAGAAACTCGGTCAGCTGACCTTCCAACATCCTGGCCGGCTGGACACTTAACAATTGTGCAACTCAGGACCATTAACCGGCTCCTCACCCTGTTACTTGCCCGTGCCTACTCTAACTAGCATCATTAAAGATATTTCCCATCACCTAGACTGAGCAGCTTACCTACTAACACAAACAATCAAGCGTAGGTTAGCTAGATCACATGATAGTTATGGGTAGACCACATGCTATAGATCGATACCACCTCCTATGGAGGATTAGGTACGCTCAATTTCCCCTACTCACACTGTCTCAAACCCCTTCTAACTTGGGCGTTGGAGTGTCTTCGCAGGTCACCCCCCTTCTCCACCATCGGAACTGTTGTTCATAGCAACCACCACCATGGGCCAACCTCTATCATCTCGGATCCCTATCTCGGACAGCCTTGGAGCAACCCGAATTACATCCCGGACCACCCTGAAACACCCAAGTACAATCAAGCTAGATAAAGAATGAGGTGTTTATATCAAATACTTTATTTGTGGTCAGAATCTAACGCCCATATTATAAAGGAAAAATCTAAATGATACGAAAAACAATTCATACCTTTTTGTACAATAGCGTAATTGTGGAAGAATTTCTTACTTTTTCTTTTTTTTATTCTCCTTAGAGGCGGTAAACCATGCCAATGTACCTTGGTTTTTATGTTATGAAAACCGGACCGACCGGTTCATTTAACCCAAAAATTGGCTGGTTTCAGAAATGGCATGAACCAGTGCGAATCGATTGAACCAATGTGAATCGGTCGAACTGGTTAAAAATAAGTAAATGTTGATAAAATCGGTGTCAGAAAATTGATTTGAACTAGTCATTTAAAAAAAATAAAAAAAATTTATTTTATTTAATCTAAAATATTTTTAAGATAAAAATTAAAATTTTAAGAATCACACATAAATATCTATTATTTAGTCAATCATTATTAACTGTGAACCAGTGCCTTTTATCGGTTCAATCACCTGCAGTGACAGGTCCAAAACCCTGGATCAGCGGGTGCAATCTATTTTTAAAAAAATAATAATTAATAATAATTATCATCATATGTATAAAAAGAATGAGGTGTGATATGAAGAAAGCTATCTAATTGCTATTTTTATTAGAGAAAAGACAGGTTTTGACTTTTAAATCAAATAAAAAAAGTAAGAATTAGGGACTAGTGGGTTCAATTATATAGAAATTAAGGGTGCAAAATATAAAATCCGAATATACTTATTTGTAAATTTATTAAAGTGAAGGGATGGATCTGCACACCAAGGGTGTGTTTGGTAAAACTAGCTGATAAGCTAGCTGCTAGCTGATAAGCTCCGAGCTGATAAGCTAACTTATTGAATTAGAAGTGTTTGGTAAAACTAGCTTATAAGCTAGTTAGTAAATGTAAAATGACATAAAAGGGCATAACTACATAAATTTTATTATATAAATTTTATTTGTGTTTTTTAGAAAAAAATAATTAAATTCTTATTAAACCTTTTTAGTGATAAAATATTTAATTAAAAATTAAAATAAATAATGAAATTAATAAAAATAAATAGTACTACCTCAGTTCCTATTTAATGGTCCACTTTGACAAAAACACACATATTAAGGAATGCAATCATTGCTCTCGTTTTCATGGAAATAAATTTTAAACTTTCTATTTTACCATTTTATCTCTCTTAGTATTATTGGCTCTCATTAGTTTTCAATAGTGGGTCATTTATTAACATATGGGTAAAATGGAGAAAAGTGTAATTATTAGTGCATTGGGTTTGTAAGTGGACAGTTAAATAGGAACAATTTTTTTCTTTGAAAGTTGACAGTTAAATAAGAACGGAGGTAGTATAATATAAAAATAATTTCATAAAATAGTGAAAAGAAAATAACAATTTAATTAATTCGTAATTTTTTAATTTACTTATTATATAGGTAATAATAGGTAAAAAGAAATTGAAAGGTTTTTGTCATTAAAATTGAAAATATATAATAATAGGTAAAAAGAAATTAAGAATAATAAGGAAAATGTATTAAAATATAAGGGGTAGTGATAGAAGAAAATTAAATAAGCTACAAGCTAGAAGCTAGGTGAACTAGCTTATAAGCTAGAAGCTCCTAAAATAAGCTACTTTGATGTACCTTACCAAACACTTTTGTATTGGTCAAATTAGCTTATAAGCTAGTCAAATAAGCTAGTAGCTAGGTAATTGACATTGCCAAACACACTCCAAATCTGCCGCTAATCATCAATGCATCTTTGAAAACATTGCTTGACCTACTATTGACTCACAAAAAAAAAAAAAAAACAAGGCAAGATAGGTTGTTCCACTTTTGAAAAATAGGCTAGAAAATTGAGTCCAACCTGCATATGTGGAAGCCGGTTAGTCCAATTTGATTAATAGTTTCAAGTTAAAACCCCAAATTATATCATTTTGAAAGGATTTTTTTTATCTAATCATCAATCTCATTCCAAGGGTACGTCTTATAATATATTTTTAAAAATTTATTAAATCTCGTACCTATAAGTAATTCAGTGTACGAGTAAGAAATTTTCACATCTCTTATAATCAATTATGAAATTATTCTTTTTATAAAGATCTCATTCGACTCAAATATGATTATCTCATATAGATGATAATGTGTACATGTGGTCTTACATAAAAAAAATCAACAGACATTTATGTTTCAAAAGGAATTTTACGTCAATTGAAAAAAAAAATAAGAAAGAAAGAAAACCAAATAGGGCAAAACACGGTAGAACGCCCTTGTTCCTTCAATATTTATTAATTAGTCCGACCAAATTATTATTTTTTGCCTGCGTAACGATAAAAGCATTCAACTATTCATTTTCGAAAATATGAAACAACGAAAATATGAAAGAATATATATATATATATATATATTATCAGTGTAAAAAAATTTTACACAGACATCTAATGATATATTATCACATCACTTCTTGAATTTAATAATATATTAAGTGTTACATTCATTAAATGATGTGACAGCACACCAATAAATATCTGTATAAATTTTTTTTTACATTGGCAGTGTATATCAATTATTTATATATATATATATATATAATATATATATATGAAACTAGTATCCTAATATCCTATTCTGAAAGTATCACATTCCATTGATTCGGCATAAATGTTATTTCAACAAATAAAAAAAAAAAAAACTGTACAATTTGCCAAAAGAAAATTCCTTGTATGAGGAAACGATGGCGACAGAAACATTAACGTCAAACAGATGCAAAATCAAATTAGTCAACAGATGCAAGCTCGATAGTTGAATATTGGATTTCGAGGCTTTTATTTGTTAATATGATAAGTACAGGGCAAGCCTAATTATTGCAGTGAGGGGCTCCAATTTAAATGAAATACTATAAACTGCACGGCTTTCAGAAAACTGTTGAAATGACTGGAACTATACTTGTTCTTTTTAAATTATATTGCATTTTACTAGCTGAGCCAATAAACTGGCCTCATTAATTATTAACTGTTTTTTAATTGTAACTTTTATATTATTTTAATTATATATCAATAAGTGAACAGAAAGATAATTAGTTTAGTTTTGATTTGATGAACCAAAAATTATTTAAGTAAAAGCAATTTAGAAAATTACGATTATGAATAGTTTTGCAAGGAATATGAACAGACATGTGCAAGTCACATGCTTTTGCGAGAGACGGATCAGGGGGGATAATGGCCTATCCCCCTTTCCCACTGTATAGAAGTCCTTTCCGATTGGGAAAAAAAAAAGAAAGAAAAGAAATGAATAGAGAATACTTGTATTCTTAAAAATAATTACATTTGTTCTCAAAAATCCCCGACGAGCTCTTTTTTCCGTGGGGATTAGACCTAGTCGTCAGAGCGAGAGTATCAAATACTTAGATCAAGAGCAAATCCCCTACTTATAAATTGTTAATGATGAGCCTCTCCTGGGTGGCCTAATAGGCCCACCTAGGCAGCGTCGCCCAAAAGGTCCTAGCTCATTGAGGTTGTCCCCGATGTAGAATACCCTAACGGAACAACATTAAATGCAATCTTTTATTTGTTGTGAAATCAAATATTATCATATGCAATTATCTAATCACTGAATTAAGATAAAATACACTCCCTTTTCTCGAGAGAAGATTAAATTAGACTCTTCTAAGAAATGAATATGTATTACAATTTAGTTCATTTTTAATATAAACTAGCTCCTTATAGATATTTTTTATTGATTTATGATTTTCAACCTTATTTACATGTAATTTTGAATATCTACAATCAATTATAAGATATTAAAAGGTATAATAAATATTTTTTTATGAAAATTTGAAGTCGATAAAATTGGAATTTAAAGTTTCTTTTTAACTTCTAAATCCTAAAATGAATTATTGGTGACATGAAAAGTGATAGAAAAAAAAGAAAATTTTGTTAAGAGATTCATTTATAGTTATTCAATATCACTACAAGATTTATTTATATTAAAATGAACGAAAATGTAATAGGTAGTGATTTCTCAAGGGATAAATATAGATTTTATAATAAAAGGGATGAGAAGTATAATTTAACTTTCTCTAAGGAGAGGGAGTGAAATTTACTCTTAAATTAAAAGGAGTAATATATTTAAATTTTGAATCAAGTGGCGGTAACAGAAGACTTTTTCTTCTCGCCAACCCATTGTTTAGTTTTTTTTTTTTTCCTATCATGTTACAAAACTGGAAATGTAACAATAGCAAAACAATGTCTGTAAGATCCAAATGCAAAATATCAGAGAAAATTGAAAAAAGAAAGTCACTAAAATATAACGCAGAGAAGATAATGACTTACCTCATAAAAAGAGAATAAACAGAATAAGAAAGATAAAACAAAATGAAATTCTAAAATAAAAATGACGAATTGAAACAAATTGAAAAGATAAACCAAGTGACCTAACATGAATAAATGAAAAGGACACAAAAAAAAAAACAACTTATATAATATGAATCTTTTATATTTTTTGAAATACAACCAATCCCTTATATATCACATAAAAAATTATTAAATAATATAATAAAAAATCATTAAATTAAAGCGAGTAATTTAATTTAAAAATTTGAATTATTTCTTGAAGGTTAAATGTTGAAAAAAATACGATAGAATGAAAAAAAAATGTTTAGGATAGTGACACATAACACAGGACTTAAAGGTACGAAACTTTAATATAACAAATTAGATCTTATTTTCATTAATTAAATATTGAATAACATTTTAATGATATTTTTTAAAAAATAAAATAAGACAATCCATACATGCACTTTTATAAAGTGAAGGGTCCTTGAAGTTTCAAAATAAGATTTTATGTATTTTGAATTCCTCTGTGTAGTCTCAAATAAGCTATATGAAGAAATAAAAATGTAAAAATATAACATATTTATATTTTGAAATTAAGAAAACTTATTTTAACCTATATATTGATAGATAAAATCAATTCCCCATGTATGAGATACAATTAATTAATCAGTGAATTAAAATAAGCAACTTTAAATTTTTAATTTTGATTTTTTAAAGGTCAAATGCTTATAAAAACATCTTATCATATAAGCTTGTAATTAAAGAGAGAAAAATTAAAGTGGTGACACATGAGACTTGAAAATCATTTTAGTTTTTCTAAAATAAAATAGGGTAATCTATACATGTACTTTTATAAAGTGAAAGGGTTCCTGGAATTTAAGTGGTTCTAATTTTTAGATGATAGCAGCTTCTCAACAAGCCATTCCATTTAGAACTTTTTTTCATTCCATTTAGAACTGAACTTGAGAAGATTGCATGCATCGCATGTCTTGGGCCAACCCAAAAGAAAATTCGAAAGCACAAAAAGGATTATGGTACATTTGATCATTCCACGCACACAAGTGGCTGACACAACAAAGGACTTGTTGGCCCCAGAATCTACCAAACTACACCGAAAATGTAACCGCAGATGTGACATACAAGATGGTATCCATTTTCTGTTTCACAAAGAAAGAACATAAAAAAATTGAGACATTTGAAAAAAGAAAAAAAAAAAGAAATTAATTAAGCATACAAACAACACAGAAAAGGTCATATTATATAACCAAGCATGAATTTCTAGTTCTTGAGAAGATGCTGCATGCTTGCTTTCACCAACAATAGAAAAATTCTTATCTAAAGAGTTATGGTCAATGAGACAGGCAACATGTTGTAGCATCCAGTCAAAACCTCATTTTCCTCACAAGTGCCTAAAGATGACAAGGGACTGTAAAATTTAACCAGTTATAAAACATTGAACTTCTCTCTCATCAGCCACCCGTTTAGCAAATCTGTTATTATAAAACCAAGAGAGTAATTCATAGGCTGGTCAAATCATACCCTGTAACATCAAAGGAAAAAAGAATTATTCAGTTAAGTTTCTGGTGAACAACTTTAGAAAGATTTCATTTCAGGCTCATCTGTCAGCAACTAGAATACAGTCAGTCAACAATAACCAGTATTCCACATCTAGCTACAATTGCATTTTTTTTTCTCTTTCTCTACTCATCTTTTTACTTCTTTAACCCTTAGATATGGTCATCAACCATTACTAAGTGTGTATTTATTTACCCTAAAATCATGTTTCAAGCGTTGACTTGAATTCATGTTTAAAACGTGATTTTATGATAAATCAAACACGTAATAAAACACATTAGACATGATTAGTGTAGCTTTTCTAGAATATGAAAGGGAGGGTGGAGTTTAAGTCAAAGGGGCAATAGTACCTTCAGGGGTCAAGGGCAAATTAGACAGACATCCTCTTCTACCACCAATATATGAGATTCATTTGTTTCAGTATTTATGGCCTCCTTGGAGATATAGGTGCAGAATTATCTTGAACTTTGCAGTTGAATTCTTTGAGAACCTCAAATGTAATCCAAGTTTCAAAACTACTTGGAACCTGATGATGCTGGACAGGACACACAAAGACCATTTCATAAGGCAAGGGTGCATGAAAGGGCTGGTAAGTGTGAAAATGTGTAGACTCCTCCAGGTTCAAAGTTAATATCAATCCAGCAGTGAGTGTAGTAGTTATTGATTCATGATAAGAAATGAAAGTTATTCTTAATGAATAACACTAATTAATGACAACTTCAAACTACCAAAATAAATACCAAGTGCTAGAAAATTACAAGAATAGTTTGCACAAGAAAAATAATAATTGGTTATGGGTAGTCACTAGTCAAGTCCCTAATTATGAGAACAATTTCAGACGTCAACTGGGATGTCACAACTTGTCTACCGATTACTAATACTCATCAATCACCAAAAAACATGCATTTGATAATTCAGACATGACATTATAACAATTCAAAGGCGTTGTATCAATCGCCAAAAACTTGATTTTGAGAAACCAAAGTTGCTATCGATTCCAATAAGTCAAGCTTATGCTATTGCAAAATTCCATGCTGTAGCACGCAAATTAAAGTTATAAAGCTGCAAAAGGATCTGGGCTATTTTATAAGTAACTTCGAACTTTTAAGTGAGAATCATTTGCCACGTAAAACGATCTTTTCCCATAACATCATAACCTCTTCAATTATGCATTCAAGTATTACTTTTTTTCATCAGTTAGGTAGGACCAAACTTGAGTCATGATCATTGCTTTTTTGTCATAATTACATTACATGATAAACATGAACTTATTTTTGATATGGCTACATTCTACTGTCAGCTTAAAAAAGTGATTAAATGCACAGGTAATACAGAAGTTTATGTTTCATTTCACTTGAAAGAAGAAAATTTGAAATTAGAAGCTGGAAAAATCCACTCTTTCAAGGTCCAACATCCTAATTTCAAACAACCAAAAGTTGTTCAGCAAATGCAACTAATTTACATCCACATCCAATGTTCCTTTTTTTTCCCATCCCTCTCCTAAGAGAGAAAAAAAGGGGAGGGAAGGGGGAGAGAAAGTATACTAACTTACAATGCTATAATCTGGACTAATACCAGAACACTTTGTTATCGAACATTGACATTGACATCCATTGGGGAAAAAACATCCCCTATACATGATTCTGAATCTGCAGTTGACAGTTTCAAGTTGCCACCAGATAAGCTGCCACCAGTGGATACACCATTGCCAGAATCAGCTTTGACCCCATGAAAGGACTCACCAGTAACCAATGCTTGTAGCAACTTAGGAGGTGGAGGAACAGTCACCTCCACTAACCCCTCTAACATTTTCACTACCGTACCCATGGAAGGTCTCATTGCCTCATCATCCTGAATGCACCAAACTGCCACCAAAGCAACCCTCTTAGCCTCCTCAATGTTATATACATTTCCAAGCCTCTTATCCACCACAGCAATCAAATTACCCTCAATTATCTGCTGTGCAGCCCATGGAGGAAAGAACCACTTCTCTCCTGTCTCACCACCACTTTCCCTACCACCAGCTGATGGCGGTGCCTCCACATTCCGGCGACCACCGATTAGCTCTAGCAATGTCATTCCATAGCTGTAAACATCAGCTTTGGTGGTAATTGCCACACCAGAAATCCACTCTGGAGCTACATAACCCCATGTACCCCTCATGGTCGCCAACACCCTGCTGCAGTCCCTGCCAATAAGCTTTGCCAATCCAAAATCAGAAACTTTAGCAGTGAAATCACTATCCAAAAGGATGTTCTCAGGTTTGATATCACAGTGTATAATACAACATCTACATTCCTCATGTAAATATGCTATGCCTTTAGCCGTTCCAATTGCTAACCTGAACCTAACATCCCAACTCAAACAAGGCCCCTCCTTGCGCAGATAAGTACTAAGGGCACCATTTTGCATGTACTCATAAACCAAAAGCCTATGAGAATTCTCAGAACAAAACCCTCTTAGCCTCACAAGATTAACATGCTGAATGTTCCCAATTGTGGACACCTCTGCCCTGAACTCTTTCTCCCCACCCCCTGGCCTCTCCAAACGCTTCACAGCAACAAGAGAAGAATCACTCAACTCCCCTTGAAACACCGTCCCAAACCCACCATGCCCAACCTTCTCTGAAAACCCCCTAGTAGCCAATTGAAGCTCCTTATAAGAAAACACCTTCAAATTCAACACAGGAACAAACCCATCATCCTCCAACCCTTTATTTCTCTTCTTCACCTTCATCCTCTTTACCAACACCAACAACGTAACCACCGCCACACCCAAAACCGCAACCGACCCAACAATAGCAGCACTCAGAGCCTTATGATTAAACCCATTCCTCCCAGATCCCCTTCTGGGAACCCTAACATACAACCCCCCACCATCCAAAGCAGTTAAATTTTGAAAATCCAAAACAGACCCATAAAAATTCCTACACATACCACTCCCTTCATCGAAAGACAAACCAACACAACCACAAGAACGCAAACAATCACGCTCACAGAAGCTTCTAGATTTAGCTCTAAACGAACTCACATTGGCATCAGCAAACCTCACAGCACCCAGATCTTCAAAACCATCACTCTCCTCACACGCGCTCTCACTACGTTTACAACCTTGAGAGTAATCACCAGAACCCCACCCATTCCCATCCACAGGCACGAAACCACTCACACACTCACAGAGCCTCGACATTTCACCGGTGCAGACTCCGAAGCTCCCGCAAAGTCCACGAACCTGACAAACACCATCAGGTCTGAACCAAAACATGTTCCACGAACCAGCCTGCGTCGACCACGTGTACTGCCGAACCTGTCCGAACGGCTCCACACGGAACATAGTAGGAGGCCTGAAACCATTCTCCATGGGTCTCTCCGAGAACCCAAACGACGCCGTTGGGGTAAAAGGGTCCTCAAAATCGAACCGGTAAATGTAGGGAATAGTCATCTCCGGCACGTTGACGAACGACCCGTTAGACCAGTTCCCGGTAGACCAGTACGAAACGGTGCCGTTAAAGACTAACTCGAACTCACCGTACACCGGTGGTTTCAACCGCAGGGAATAAAACCCAGGAGAAGGGTCCGTTGGAGTGCGCCAGGAGAGAAGGGAACGGAAGCGGGTGAGGTTCATGCCAGGGAGCCACGTGTCGGTGGGTTCATCGAAGCTCTGCCAAGAAACGGCACTGTTTCGGGAGAGGAGAACGAGGTTTCCGTTTTCTAGAAGGTTCAAGTTCACGCCTTGACCCTGACCCTGTATGTTGTTGGTTCGCCAGAGGATTGAACCGGATTGGGTGAGGAGTAATTGACCAGTTTGGGTGAGTTGGAGAGATGAAGCGGAGAGGTTGGTGAGAGGGTTGAGCGGGTTGGCGAGCCATATGATGTTGGGGGATGGGAGGGAAGTGAAGCGGATAGCGAGGTACCAGCGAGGTTGGTCTTCTATGTTGAAGAAGCCAAGCTCGAAGGTTCGGTTATCGCTGAGAATGGTGGAGTTTGGTGTTAGAAGAATGGTGGTGGAAGAAGAAGAAGAAAGGGTAAGAGTGAAGGAAGAGAGAAGAAGAAAGAGAAGGAAAAGGAGTGACATTGTTAGTTGTCGGAAGAAGGAGAAATGGGAAGAAGAGGAAGTTCCGACATATCTCACTCTGCTCCTTCCCTCCCTCCAACTACATACCAAAATGGCAGACAATAGGGTGTGTTTGCTTTGCTTCTTTTCTGCCTTGTTCTCATTCTCACTCACTTCTTCTTCTTTCTAATCTTCATTCAAACTTGAAAGACTATTACAAACAAACACCGTTCATATATGTCCAAATTACCCTTAGTCTTACATAATGTAGTAAAAGCTTTTTAATTATTTTTTTTGTCGCATTTCACTTTTCACATGCGTGAACTAATTGCAACCCGGGACTAATCCAAACGTTAAATATGACTTTTTTTTTATTAGTCTCTTAATTAAAGAAAGGGAAATGATGTTTGTGCTATTATTTTCTACTTCCTTTATTTTGGAATGTAAGGAAGGAGTATAATATTTTGTATAATACTAAATAGAGTGGTACAAATATAAGAGTGGAAAGTGTGTAATGTAATGCATAGTGTGATGAAGAAATAAAAACAATTATTATATGAGCTATTATATAAATTTATTATCTATACTAATATATAAAGGCGATGTCTTTTTTTGGTATTCACATTTTGTTTTCAATTATACCCCTAATTTATTTCAAAATTACTTTAAAATTCACGACTTAAATAATAAGGATAATATTTTAAATTTAAATTAAGAAATAGGGATTAAAATTATAATAGGAAAAAATAGAATCAATCAGGATTTGAATTTGAATTATAAAAATAAGGATTAGTGTTAAAAAGTTATCATTAAAAAAAAGAATTCAGTATATCATCCAAATTTAAAGAAGGATTTGAATTTGAATTATTAATCTATACTAATATATAAAGGCGATACCTCTTTTTGGTCCTGGAATTCATTCACTATTTAATCTCCCAATTAAGGAAGAAATAGAGTTGACAGAGTAATAAAAATTGTAAATAAACAATACTATTTTAGACTGTCTTAAATGCAGATATCATTCATTCTTTTAGTTTAATTCTTTATATTTATTTAACTATTGAACATAAATTATATTTTTTTTAGGTGAACAACATGGGCCTAACAGGCCAGCAAAACAAAAAAGACAAACTACAAGCCTCTCTGGATCAAAGATCCAACACAATCAGAAACATAAAACATTGTAGCAAAATTAGGGAGAGACCCATAAGTTCTGAAAGACCCAATCACCTTCAGCCCTTTCTTAGCAAGGCAATCTGCCAATGCATTCCCTTCACGAAATATGTGCTTCCAAAGCACTCTCTGGAACTTGCGAGCAGTATTGTGGATGCAATTAATAAGAGGAGAAACGATATGAGTACTAGGGCAACTATTCTCCGCAAAATTAAGAGCAACCATAAAATCAACTTCAACAATTACAAGATTATTCCCCAACTGCAGAGCAGCTTCGAGACCGTGCAAGATGCCCCAAAGTTCAGGTTCCAAAATCGAGCATGGGCTTAAGAAATTTGAGAAACCAATCAGAAAAACGCCCCTAATGGTCGCGGATGACGCCACCACACGCTGCCGTGTTCGACGCAGCAGAATAGGAACCATCCGAATTGATCTTCACCCATCCGATTGGAGGAGGGTTCCAACGAACAAAATTATGGTGAAGGTGAGTATTCTGGGTCACAATATTATTGTTCTTCAAAGTTGTAATTGCTGCATGAACTTGTCTGTAAACTTGAGCTTTTAGGGTTTCAATTGATAATCTGAAGTTGTTGAAAACAATATTGTTGCGATGTCTCCAGATATTCTTCAGGTTGAAGCCAACAAAAAGGTACCTGCGAAGTGCATCATCAGTTGGAAGTGGTCCAGAGAGGAGGGCAAGTAACCAGGTACGAACAGAGTTCTTGTCACAGAGTGAAGTAATAAAATCTACAGAGAAAAAGCAACTCCATAGGGTTTAGAATCATCACAATCCCTAAAAGTATGAAGTATAGTTTCAGGTGCATTGTGGCACATAGGGCAAAAATCATCATTTGTTAAATTTCTCTGTTTTCTACTAACATTTGTTAAAATGCCCTGAGAGGCAATTTTCTAGAGAAGGATGCGCAATCTTTGGGCCCCTGTCATCTCCAGATTAATTTCATTAGTTTGTCTGGCGTAGGAGTTCTAGCAGAGGTGATAAAGTCATAGGCAGAGCCAACTGAAAACCATCCATCAGAAGGTCCTCTCCAAGCCAAAATATCCATGACAGAGGAAGAAGAATGAGAAGGGGTGCTCATAATCCGTTGACAGATTGTTTCAGGTAAATAGTTACTGATCTTGATGAGATCCCAATTGCCATTTGAGTCAGTAATTAGTTGTAATGTCTGGTTCATAAATAGGAATAGTAGCCTTAGATAGGAGGGGTCCCAATCCCTGAAGCCAATCACCAGTCCAAAATGAGCAGTCTGTCCATTGTTGATTCTCCAGATACAATTTTCCAAAAAAATCTTTCCACACAGCACAAACTCATTGCCAAAGGTTAGAGCCAGAGTTTTTTTTTTCTTCATTGTAGGAATATTTACCTTTAAATGTATACAAACTACATTTATATTTTACACTATGATTAATCTAGTTCAATTTAAAATGTTGAATATAGTTTTAATTTATTTATACAAATTAATTATATGAAGTATTTAAAAATATAAATAAATAAATTTTATGTCTTTAAAAAAATGCGGATAGATAGACACGGTAGACAGACACGGTAGTGCCTGTCTTTCCGCTAGTCTTAATAAGATAACTCTGGAAAGAAATCTAAATTGAAATTTATGAATTAGATTAGTCTTTCGTTTTTGTTCTAGGATCACATATATTATGCTAAGGCCTGACAACTAAATCGATAGAAAACATATTAGTAGCCATTATTTATATTTTTCAGAGTGAGAACTAATATGAAAATTTTTATTAAAAATAAAAATGATAAAAATGGAGATTTACTTTGAAATTCAAAATATTGACAAGGGAAATAAAATAGGATTTCACATATAATAAGTCATACGTAAAATTGAAGTTCTCTCTAGAGTTTTTTTTTTTTTTTTTTACCTTAAACTAGCACCATTCTTGTATCTTGTTTGAAAAAAAAATCTATTGAGTTATAACATAAATTTTATTTTATTATTTGGTGTTTGATATTAACTATATATTAATAAGCATAAACATTTTTGTAGTTGACAAATGGAATTAATTAGTTATTCTTTACCCGTGTTGGTGCGGTTTGAAGGAATTAATAAATACTTTTTTATTTTAGAAGAATGTTATGTATTAATTTATTAAGTAATAAATATTAAGTTTTTATTTTATGTTTTAAGTTTCATTTTATTCCTTGTGATTAATTTTCAAATTAAATATTGAACATATATATTTGTATATTACAGTGGATATTTTTTAACACATCATGCGCACTCTATGTACGCCAGAGGAGTTAATTACTAATTGATCCTATCCTAAGTACTGTGATATGGCCTATTGGGGGTGTTAAAATAATTATTATTAAATTTCTTTCATTCGGACTTTTGGAGAACATGTGATATGGTCATCATGGAATGAGATAACCAATTCCCTAATCATATATAACTCTTAATTAAGAATAAGAAGATTACCGTCCCTTTTATAATTTGAAAGAGGGACAAAACTATTGATTTTTGCCTTGTTTGACAGCTCATAAATCTTTTATCAACAATTTAGCTGTCTCTTGATAACCAATACTTTCATCTTGGATGATTCGGATTTTCGAGTTATTTTAGTAACTTGATATTGTATCTTTTAGTTTATTATATATGATTGGGATGGGATGATTTCTTATAAACAACTTTTTTAAAACCCAACCGTTTAAACTGAATGACAGAATATAAATTGTGTATGACATAAAGTTAAGTTCTTGCCCGGTATCAGTGTTGAAAGAGAATCTTACCAAAATATGATCTCAAATAAAATTAAGCGCTAAAATCATTGCATGAAATGATTTGTTATTTAATAATTTATATAGGGTTGTTTTTGCCCCTATAATCAAACTTGAAAAGTTGAATGCAAAAAAGCATGAAATTTTACTTATGATAAACCATTATTTTTAAAATCGGACCGGATCGGCTGGTTTAACCGGTCTGGTCAAAAACTGGCAATCAAACCCTAAAAATCGGTGCTTTTTAGAACCAGTTAAGAATCGGTCGAACCGGTAAAAACTGGTATAAAACCAGTCGAACTGGTCATTTTCTAAAATTTTCAATAATTTTATTTTTTTTTTCAATTTTTTAAATTTTTGTTTAATCTTAAATATTTTAAAATAAATAAAGATATATGTTTAAGGATTACACATAGGTATTTATTATTTTACCAATTATTATTAATTTTCTTGGTCTTATAATACTTATAATAATGTTATTTATATTAATTTACAACTTTATATATCTTAATTTTTATAATTATTGAAAATTTATATAATATTTAAAATATATATTAAATTCATATTGATTCGACCATGGTTCAACTATAGTTAAACCATTAAATCAGTAACTTCAGCCGTCGACTCATCAACTTTTCGATATTTAAAACATTGTGATAAACAATAACATGATTGCAATTAGAAACCAAGGGGAAAAAATAAAAAATGAAAAGGCAGGGAATGAAGGAAAGCAAGGAGAAGAGGGTTATTTTGGTCCAAGACAAGTTGAGAGAGAGAGAGAGAGAATGAAATGGTTGTGGCAGACAAATGTTCTGAAGTCCACTCATCAAGTTATCTGTTTTCAACGCAGGAGATGGAAAAACAATTAAAATAAGGCCTTTGATGAAAAAATAATATTTCTTTTATGAAACTAAATATCTTTTCTCGTTTATTAATAATGAAAATAAAATAAAATAAGAGGGGGACCATCAAAATAAGGGAAAGCAACAAGGGAAAGAAATTGGCAAGCATGTTAAACCAAACCCAAAGAACAGTGAGGCTAAAGCTAAAGCTAAAGCTTTTACCGAGAAGTAACGCGTAAATGACTGTACATGCTGCTTGGAAAATACAGTTTATTTATTACTTTATTTTATATAAACATTTTTCTAAAGAAATTATAAAAAAATAGTCAAAAAGTCTAACTAAAGAGACTTTGTTAACCTTTCTTATGTGATTGTTGGGTGCTCCTAGATGGTGTCCCATTTTAGGAAGGAAGTGAATCAAGTTAAGGCCTTAGAAAGGAAGGCCAACTCATTTCCATCCTACTGAGCTTTCAGTATAATATAATGTGCACCCAAAAGACCTCTTATTTACAGTGAATGAACCCCACAAACTTGGCCTTGTACCCTGGCCCCTGCCTTGTGGGTGGGCTGTAGCCTATGGAGCTTTTCAAATCTGAAATATTCTCACAAAAAAGGTTAAATTGTACTATTGTATACATTTTCAATTATCAAATAAATTAATTTTCATTTTGTATTAAAATATTTATAAATTCAGATCAATATATATATATATAGTATATTTGAATTGTTTAAAATTCCAATAACTCTTATTATTTTGTTTTACTATAATAATTTCTATGTCAATAAAAATTGTTAATAAATACTTTTGTGATAACAGTGAGAGTTTATATATTCTCAATACTAAATAGTAAGGTGTATAGTTTTATGCCTTATTTTTAAAAAAATGTGATAAACTTTAGTATTTAATGAATATATCCGGACACTCTCATCCAATGATAATATGTTATTATATAATTTATTGAATTTAATAACACTAAGATCTCATGCTTATTAGATGATGTAGTAACACAAAATTAGATGATAATATAAAACTTTTTTACACTAATAATATATATTAAACTCTAAACTTTATATACACTTAGACTTAGTTATAGTTTTCTTTAAAATGTATTTAAAATTTAGTATAAAATCCAATTATAATATATTTTAAAAATTAATTTTTATTTGCAATTCTCACTTGATGGGTACATTTAAGTTCTCGGCACCAAAGTCTGGCTCAACCAACCACTTTAGAGGAAAAATTTTTCAGTACTCACATCTATTTTCACTATAATATTCACATCTAGTCATGTATGGTTATTTTTTATTTTAATTTTTTTAAAATAAAAATAAAAATACTACTCATAATTCACAAATGAGGTAATTACTAAGACGTGGAATACTAAGTTTAAAGTATTATAGGAGTATAAAACAATTTCTCCTCCAGGGCCCATTCTTAGAAAGTCAATCAATTTAGGTTGTGACTTTATGACTACATTATTTAGTTTTGTCATAGTTGCTGCGTATGAAATTTATTAGAAGTGTTGAATAGAGTTGGTAAAAGTCGCCTTATGGCTGCTCATTCTAGCTTCGCCAATAGTTGAGGTGCTGGATTAGGCCATGACTTTGAATTTCACTTGGCATTTTTTTTTCTAACCTTTTGCCCCACTTAAATTTGAGGGAAAATGGTTTCAATGATAATCTCTGCTCGTGAAAGAAGAAAGCCAAGAAGAAAAGTTGTTGTTATTCATCATGCTTATCAATCATTTATAATTTGATGCTCATAATGTCATCATGAGGTTTGTTTTTGACAATTGCTACTATTTATCTTTCCCTTTTTCTTCTTAAAACTAATTTATACTTTAGGATTTGGGGTTTGCATTAAATAAAATTGATTTGCACAGTAATAGATATCTTCAGTTAAATTTTCAGTTGTCAGAGTGTCCGTTTTATTTACCATTAAGAAGAATTGATTTTAAAAATTAACGATTGAGATGAGTGAGACTATTTTACGAAACACATTGAACAAAAGTGATTTAAAATCAATTCTACAAAATCATGATTTTAAAATGTGAAACGGTAAAACAAAGGGACCTTCAAGCAATTTTGTGATGAGCGAAATTAGTTTTAAGAAACATAAAAATATATTTGTTTGATGAATAAAATTGAGATCATAACATTTTTAAACATGCACATATATTTACTTTTAAAAAAATCGAATTTATCATCGAGATGAAATTAATTCTTCTAAACTCTTTTAATATATTATTCTAAATATAAATATTTTTTTAAGAGTGCTGCTAATGAGTGCTCTGAGAACATTGATTAAGTAATCTATATATAATGGGTCTTTATTGGAAAATATTCTAAGAACACTAGTTAGCATTTCCCTTATCTAAATAAATGTGTGTTTGATTTTCATCAAAATAAAGTTTCAAACGTAGATCCGGATCAACACTATTTTTAGTAACGTTGGCAAACATGGACCTAGTGTAATCGTGTGTTTGGTTTACCCTAAAATCACGTTTTAAATGTAGATTTTGGTCAACGTTACTCTATGTAGCATTTGTCTGGATCCACGTTTAAAACGTGATTTTATGGTAAACCAAATACACTCAAAATCAAACACGCTATAAATAACATATGCTTAAGTCCTTAGTGGGCTAGAGACCGCAACGTCGATCAAACACACTACTAGCGTTGACCCAGATCCACGTTTGAAACATGATTTTGGGTAAATCAAACATACACTAAAAGTAGCGTTGGCCCGAATCCACATTTAAAATGTGATTTTAGGTAAGTCGAACACACTAGAAATATTGATTACTCCAACAATGATGGATCATTAAGTACTGCTGTAATCTATTAGAATTCTGCTTAGAATAATTTTCTTATTTTATATGCTATGATATAATAGTCAATCAAGGTATGCAGAGTAGGGAAGTCCATAGAAGGAAACATGAAACGGACGGAAAATGTTTCTATGACTCCACGGCGAATAATTTATGAGGAGAGAACAAAAGGAAAGGTTGTATGGCTTTTGATTTGATACATCCACTATTTGTATTGGGAAAGAAGGGTAGGAGATATTAATGGTGTCATTGTACATGTTGAACTGATTGTGCTGTTGGTTTTAATTCACTGACTCACGTGCAGTTTTAGAGTACACATGCACACAGCAACACAACTGGAACAAAATAAAATGTTTAGCTCTTTCATCCTTTTTACAGCATGCCACTCCCACCTCAGGCAAAACAACATATTGAAATCACTGTAGAATTTACATCGATGGACAACGTTCACAATTACCCCTTTTGCCACCAACAGAAGAAAATTTTATTAGAATCAAAAGAGATTTAGAATATGTTTAGTAAAACTAACAGATAAAAATATGAAAATTGATTAGTTGATTGAATTTAAAATGTTTGGCACACTAGTTATAAGTGGAAAATGATAGATAAAATGTAAAAACTAATTAATTACTGGATTACAACATGAAATTTGATAAATATGAAAATTTTAAGGATAAAAATGTAAGAACTAATTTCAATTAGTAGCTGAAATCTTGGAACACTGCTTCGAGTAGCCACTTTGCCAAACAAAGTGAAAATTTTAGTGACTACTAAAAAGGCCACTTTATCAAACAAAGTTAAAATGATTTAATAAAATTTTTAACTAATAATTTTAGCTTTCAGCTAGTTAAAATGACGTGTCAATTACACTCTTAATGTATCATTAGTCATTACTCATTGCACATAGAACAAAAGATGGGATCCCCTAACACCAATCAAAATATATACATTGATAATGTAACAAAGCATAAAACAGACATGATTTACAAGACCAGTATATATAATTTTTTTTCCACAAAGAAAATAAACATAGAAAAACAAATAAATATGAGCAATTTATACAAGAAAATGGTGAGCAGCAAAGCAACACAAGGGTAAGGAAAAAAAAAAAAAACTAAAATAGACATTATGTGAACATGAATTTCTTCATCTTCAGAAATTGCAGTCAATGAGACATGCAATGTGGTGTAGCATTCAGTCAAAAACCTCTTCATTTTCCTCACAGATTGTACATTCAACAAATGGGCCCACTAAAACAACGACCTATTAAATGCTTGTGGAATTGAAAGAGAATCTGTACCATCATCTAACCAGTTATCAAACAATAAGTTTCATCTATTCTCCACACATTTAGCAAGTTTTTCTTTTGAAACAACCAAACTAGTCCAGTGCTTGGTCAAATATCATCTCCTGTAACATCAGAAGAAAAAGAGTATTTCACTAAAGCTCAGCATAATTGGTATACAAGATAAAAATGCTTAGACAGATTGTATTTTATGGTCAACAACAACCAATGATCCACATCTAGCAGGAACTGCTGGAGTTCATTTGCCAACAAAAGAAGCCAACAACAACCCTCTTTTCATGTTACAACAATTAACAAGGAATTGATGCAAAAAGCCAAACCTGATCACATATAGGACAGGAGTCACTTCTTTCCATCCACTCAAGAATACAAGACAGGTGAAAGTGGTGTTCACATTTTGTCAGAGTTTTAGGATTCTCAACATCATATTCTGCATTAAACATAAAAATATTTCAAATGATGGTTTCCAGTGAGAGTCAGGACTTATTTGTCCCGGTCCCTTGTTTGAAACATGGAAAATCTAACTTTAAAAGATAACAACTTCTACTCACCTTCAAGACAAATTGGACAGACATCCTCTTCTTCTGTCACTGATGCATGAGATTCATTTGATTTTGACAACTCTTCCTTCCTTGGAGATATAGGTGCAGATTTAGCTTGAGCTTTACAATCAGATTCTTCAAGATCTTCACATGTAATTAAAGTTTCAAAGCTACTACCACTAACTGTTTCTCTGCCTGACTCAGAGTCTGTTGATGCTGGACCTCCCAGGACCGTATCATAAGGCAGAGGTGTAGGAGGGGGCTGGTAAGTATCAGGTGTGGATGCTTCCAGGTTCAAGCCTACCAGTAATCCCGCAGTGAGTGAAGTAACCGCACCATCATTAGAGGTTAAAGACTCACGCTCTTCTAAAGTCGGCGGGTACTGAAAAGAGGAGTTTTCATATTTCAAATCACATGTTCATAACAAAATAAACTGCCACCTATACAGATATATTTTCCAAGAAGTACTTAATTTCAAAGAGAACAGTAAACACAATCATGTCAAACTACAACTTAGCCTTAGCCACCTTCTTATCTGATATTCCCCAGGGTAACATGCATGTTTGGGGGAGATGCTGCAGAGTTTCTCTTTATATATGGTGAGAGAGAGAGAGAGAGAGAGAGAGAGAAAAGAAATCATAGGTATCATGGAAAGACTAATAAATTGCATAATACAATCCATCGATAAAAAAATTGTTTAAGCTCCTAAGAAATCTTTGCAAACTGCAATATGCAATGAAGTTGCGCCCTTACAGTCATTCTTCTCAGCATACTATTGACAAAAGCCAGGTCCAACTGTAGAAATTATCAATGTGAAGGCAGTTATAAATTTTAATTCACTTCCTTGACATTTATCCTCCAAAAAGTTTGTAAGAAATCAAAACAAATATAAAATAAGACTCATTTAAAAAAAGAGGGGGGTGGGGGGAGAAAACATTCATCTTGAGCTTTAATAATCTTCCATTAATTTTCACCCTTTCACAACTTCCCCTACATTTCACTCAAGTTGCAGCCTTGCAGCTTTCCAAAATTCAGTTAAAAAACATGCATGAATGATGCAAGTGAATTTTCTATGAATTCCATAACTTGATTTTATCAGAACTGTATAATTCACCAGCTCCACATTGCTCAACTTTTCATCACTCACATCTCTTCAAGCAATGGCTACTCAGGAAACCATTTTATCTTTCAATTAAGTGACTATTCCATGGATTATCTTTCTAGATCTCTTCTGCCTGGTGCAAACATCTATGTAGTCAAATTTAAGTATCGATTTTCATTTCGGCGCACTATGAGAAAAAAAAAAGGAAAATAAAAATATAAGAGGTGAAAAGTTCATAGAAAATCTGGTAGCAACTTGAGTGAATGCCTGCATTTAAAAAAGTTCATAATCACAACCCTTACACAAACCTTAATGTAACAGTGATAAAAGTATCATTTTCTGTTGAAAAATTGAGTATGTTCATCATCACAGTTCCACCTTAGCATTTGCCAGACAAAATAATTTTATTAGGATTTAATAATATATCCAAATTTTTGGATTTTTTTTTTTGCAACAATTGCATTCAATATGCACTGCTAGGCACTCCAATTTTAAGTTAGAATAACAACGATGTTCAGTTTGAAATTTTATATTTCATCTATAACATGAAAATAGTGATTTTTGTAAATGAATATTGTAGAGGTCACATCTGGTTAACATGGGTGGTCCCCAATAACATGTTGACTATGAAATAGTTCAGATTTTCCTTCAACAAGTAGTACTTCACTCAAACATTACTAATGAGTAATGACAATGATTACAAGCATAGATGAGTGAGGCTGTTTGGAAGTAAAATCTAAGAGTGCATGAATAACAGATTTCCTTGATTGAACTTGAACCATTACAAGGACTTTGGTTTAACTTGACTTTATCATGTAAAATGATTCCTACTTGCTTTTGTCAAAGAGGACAACTTAGGAGATAAAACCCAAACTGAATCAACCACCAACATTCAATGATTTTCATGATTAAATTTTAAATCATGTTTTTCATGGGCAAATTTTTTCTTCGACTTTGTGAGCACATTTTATGATGTGATTGATGGCTACCCTTTTTTTTCAGTAACTCAACCAAAAAGATTTGCATAAAACATAGGGATCAAGTTAGAGTATTCTTGGCTTACTGGTTCGCTATTATTGGATGCAGGGACCCATACAAGTGTTTTTGCAATTTAGTATAGTTTCAGAATATACATAAATTTCCACAGATGAAACTTGTTAACAAAAACAGTGAAAAAGAAATTATAAGTGAGCTTGGAACTCTTCCATAATTTATTTTTGGTTTCTTAAAAGCATAGCATTTTATTTTTACCTTTTCTCTTTTCTGGGGTCATAAGGGGCTCACTTGAATCAATATATGCACTATTTTTCCATCATAAATCTATTTCCATACGGAATGGTAAAGGGTTTGTGTCATAAATTAAAAGTGAAATCAATAGATAGATGCTTATCAACTACCATATATGCTACATAAGGTACAACCAGGTAAGAGAGGATGGGAAATTACTAACATAGTAATACACTGGTGTTCCTTGCAGGTGAGGTTTTCTGGCAGAACAACAGCAACCTCCCATTTTTCAGCAGGATTTAATCAAGCCTAGCAGTGTATTCTCATTATCTTCTGTTATTTGGGGATCAAAAGAGGATCAGACGCCACTGGACATTATGTGTCTATTCTGCTACCACAAGAATAAAAAGAGTATTTACTAATATATTTCACATTAGAACAGACTTAGGGCCTGTTTGGTTTATGTTTCCATTTCCTGTTTTTATTTTCTGTTTCCAGTTTTCTGAAATTTTACAAAGGAAAAACTGGAAACGCTGAAAACAGACTTTTTTATTTCCAACATTTCCAGTTTTTCCTTTGTAAAATTTCAGAAAACAAAAAACAGGAAATGGAAATGCAAACCAAACACTTATATTCCATAAAGCCGTGGCATCAATGACAAGAAAACTGGAAATTATGCAACCAAACATAAAGTCCAAGCCTTTCATTTTGAGAAATAAAAAAACACATATAGTCTTACCATAGATGGTAGATTATACAGTTGCAAAAGATACAAATACCTTAATTCACAGCCTCATGTCTGTATCTCAACCAAATTCATGATCATCCCAATTACATATTACTAAAATTATCATACAAATTTCAACAAAAGACAAACTTTTCATACATCAAACAATCCACATAATCAATAAGAACAGAGCAGCAATCAAACAACAACGCCAGACCCACCCAGAATCATCACCAAACACAACAAAACAGAGCAAACACCTTGACCCGACATACCCAAAGGACCAAAACAAGAGCCGATAGACAAACCGAGAAAAGGGTCGAACACCAAAAATCATTTGAATCAAAATTCACAGCATAAACCCTAAAATTTTCCGTGTAAAAGGGTTACAGTTCATTTAAACATAAAAAAAGAAAAAAAAAACTACCTTTTATGGAAGGAAGAGATGGGAATTGGGTTTCACGAAAAGGGATTGAGGGGTTGTGAATTTTGTAAATGTGAAACCTTTGATTCTATGTACATACGTTGTTGTTACTGTTTGTGTTGGTGGGCAGTCCACAGTGTTACGCGCTCCACTCGTTTCTCTCTCCGTCATAAGGAGCTTTGTCCTTTTGTGAGTTTCAAGTACAACACAAAAGTCAACTTACACATACTTTAGCTTAGTAGTGAGCAAGGTGAGCACAACTCAAAGGAAAAATAGTAGTATTATCACTTTTTTAAAAAAAAATAATAATTTTTTTAGTATAATTATTTAAAAGATAAAAAAGGTTAATTAAAACACATGTATTTTATTTTGTGGCATTTGTTTTCTCAATATTATTCCATTGATATGACCAATAAGAAAAAATCTCCTGTTGTTGATAAATAACGATATCATTTTTTTTTATGTATCCCGATGTTAGACAGAAAGAAAATAAATACTTCCTTTTTTTTTTATAATAACAAGAGTAAACTAGCAAATTGGTCCCTGACTTTAAGAAATAAGAAACCCCAATATAGTCCCTGACTTTTTATTTTTTCTTTCACTATAGTCCAACTATGTGTTTCCCGTTAATTTTTTTATGATGTGTCACATTTCGTGACACTCTGTCTAACTGTTTGTCACTATAGTGTCCATTATGACATAAAAATGATGTGGTTTTGTCAAATTTATAGCTTAAAAGGCTTCAACTCCAACCATTGTGTGCTTCCCTATTTCCCCTTTTTCTCTCTTCTCCCCCTTTCTCATTGGAAAGTATCAACTCTAATAACGTTATTTTTGTGCCCCGATGGCAAATAATGTGACACGGTGTCACGAAATGTTTGGAGTTGAAGCAGACAATGGTTGGAGTTGAAGCCTTTTAAGCTATAAATTTGACAAAACCACATCATTTTTATGTCATAGTGGACACTATAGTGACAAACAGTTAGACAGAGTGTCACTAAACGTGACACGTCGTAAAAAAATTAACATGAAACACACAGTTGGACTATATTAAAAGAAAAAACAAGAAGTCAGGGACTATATTGAGGTTTTCTATTTCTTAGGGACTAAACCGCATGACCCTAAAAAAAGTCAGGGACCAATTTGCTAGTTTACTCTAATAACAAATATGAATTCTTAGAGTATGTCTGGTAAGTCATTTCGGCTAGCTGAAACCATTTCAGTCGTGTTTGGTAAGATAGCCTTTTTGGGGGCAGTTACTAGCTTTTCTTGAAAAGATACTTGAGGTAGTTTTTTAAAAAAAAAACTCAAATTTTCAGCTACTAGCTGAAAATTAATTATAAGTTTATCCCTCAATTATCATTGTTTAATAATTAATGACGTTCTTATATGTCATTTTACCATTTTCAGCTAGTTTTACCAAATACATTCAATCAAATCAACTAGTTTTTCAGTTTTCAGTTAACTAAGCTTAAAGTTGACTTTTTTTGTGTTAACCATAGGTATCCCCCTATTACCAGGGGCAATCCTGTTCGGGGTTTAGTCAGAACCTTAACTGTGACTAAGTCCCGAACAGGATTGCCCCTGGTAATAGGGGATACATGTGATTAACACAAAAAAAAAAAAAGCTAACTTTAAATTTTCAACTACCTTTTTCCATTAGTTTTACCAAAACACACTTTAACACTTACAATTTATCACCGCGTCCGCAATAGTACTTTTTCTTTTGTGACATTAGCAATTATTATTTTCTATGGTATTTTTAATTCAAAAGTATGATTATTATTGCATAATAATAAAATGTATATTATTTTAAAATTGGTTTCTGATTCTAAAGTGGATCATTAAGATAGACGATCCTGCGGTGGACCAATAATATACGTAGCTAAATCTCTAGCTATTTCACAGTTATACATATTTAATAGTTACCATAACTAGTTTATAACTACGAAATATCTATAGAATTTAAATGATCTATCTAGACACAACTTTTTTTTTGTGTAAACAATAGATATCCTCTATTATCAGGGGTAATCCTATTCGGGGCTTAGTCATCGTTAAGGCTCCTCACCCCTACCGAAGAATGTGTTTAGTGGAGATCGAATCGAGGAGCTCTTCCCACAATCTCAACATGTCTCAGCTTGCATAGCCAACTAAACCACAACTCTTTGGTTATCTAGACACAACTTGTTGGATATTTTACCTCAGGTTATATTTCACCTATTTCAAATAATTATCTCCTATTCATATGTAAAGAGTTTATGGATATATATTATTAATATAACAATATTTACATATTTATTTAATGATATATTATTATATCATTTTATTGAATATAATAATGCATTATGTTTATTATATTTATTAAATAATTTGATAAGACATTATTAGATATCTGTATAATTTTTTTATATTGAGTATATTAATTAAATCCAAATGATCACTACTACATTATAGATTTTTAGCAACATTTTTTTTATCTACACTTATTAAAAATGTTACTAATACATTTAATTAAAGATATAATGTAACATTTTTAAAATAAATGTTAGTTGTACCAAAAGAAAAACAAGCGTTAACGTTTTTATAATTTTTTTAATGTTTTCAGACAAATGAAAGTGTCTCCCATTCTTTGTTCAGACAACTTTACTCTTCAATTCCTAATTCCTATGCCATTTGAACTTGTTGCGGATAACTTGTTCTTTTGAAACTTGCTCTCTCAATTCAGACCCCTACTTTCTCTATTCCTAATTCCCTATGTCAAGAATCCTTGCTCGGAATAACTTTTTCTTTCGAAACTTGCTCTCTCAACATTCTTCGGAACGCAAATCTCACGCGATGCTCAATATTGATCGGTGAGTTTCTCTTTTCTTTGATCAAATCTCATGTGATGTTGTTCGATTTGATTCTATTCGATTTGCAATTAGAAGTTTATTTTTTAGTGAACAATTTTTTACAACTTCTTCTTCGATCTCCTCTTTCCCTTCGTTCCGCTTACGATCCTATTTAATCTCCATTTTTATCGTAATTTGTTTGTGTATGTGATATCTTAATTTGTTTTTTTTTTCTTATTTCAGTTGCTTGTGAATCTAATCAAAATGAAACTCGATGATTTCTTCATTGCTTGCGCTTCGATTTCTTCATATCTTAATTTGTTCGCTCCACTTTGCTGCCAATTATTGTGTTTGTTGTTGTCTCGGGTATCTTTTGGTTTGGTTTATTTTTGGTATAAACTATCAAGTTGCTACTATCTTGATGCTATGGTTTTGAGCTCTTAATTGCTGCAAATTATTGTGTTAATTGATGTCTTATTTTCTATTTGTGAATCTGTGATTCACCTACTTTGGTTGTTGGTCTTTATTAAGAAGTTTTTTATTTGACAATTTCAATGTTGTCATGCTTTCATCCTTTAACATAATCTAGATTTTTGCATTCTCTTTGTTAGGTATTCTGAATTTTTGACCAGATAATAGTCATGGATAAGAGTTAGATGCTTGAGCCGAGATCATCTCACAGGTACATGGATGGATTGAAACAATTTCTTGATTTTGTGTTTCATAATGTTGCAGAAGGAGATCAAATTTTATCTCCTTGTAAGTATTGCAATAATTGTTTATGGGGTAATCGGGAGGAAGTGTATGACCATTTAATTTGTGATGGACTTGATAATGGTTATGAGAAGTGAATTTTTCATGGGGAAGATTGATCTTCTAAATTAAATTATGATAAGGTGAGTGGAAATTTTAATATGCATGATAATGTGGATGAGCTCTTAGAGGATACCTTTATGATGCCAACACAATTTGAAGAGAGTGAGTTTGATGATATCTTGGGTGAGGATAGTGAAGAGGTTGATGCAGAAACAACTAGGTTTTACAAATTGGTACATGATGCTCACCAAGAAGTATACCCTGGTTGTAAAAATTTCACAAAGCTTTCAATCATTGTTGTTTTGCTCCATATTAAGAATGTCCATGGTTGGAGCAATGTTTCCTTTAATATGTTGCTACAATTATTGAAAGAATTGCTTCCCGAAAACTCTTGCCTACCATCAACATTACAAGATTGTAAGTTTATCATTAAGGATTTAGGTTTTAGTTATGAAAAAATCCATGCTTGTCCTAACGATTGTATCCTATATCGGAAGGAGTATGAAAATAGAGATGCATGCCCCAAGTGTGGTACTTCTAGATATAAGAAATCAAATGTTTAGAATTCTAAAAGAAAGGATTCTTGCAAGGTAGCTTCACCTCTTATTCCAGCTAAAGTGTTGAGATATTTCCCTTTGAAACCGATGATTAAGAAGCTATTTATGTCATCAAAAACTGTTGATTCAATGAAATGGCATGAGACTGGTCGCACTGAAGATGGAAAATTAAGGCACCCATCAGATTCTCTTGCTTAGAAAAACTTTGACTCTTTACATCCTAATTTTGCATAAGATCCTCGAAATGTGAGGCTTGGGTTAGCAAGTTATGGATTTAATCCATCAGCAGATATAGCATTTTTCCAGTAGTTTTAATGACATATAACTTACCTCCGTGGGAGTGCATGAAACAACCTTACATGATGCTGTCTTTACTCATTCTTGGCCCTTCTTCCCCCAAAAGCAGTATTGACATATATTTAGAGCCTCTAATTGATAAGCTGAAGGAGTTATGGGAGAAAGGTTTTGAAACTTATGATGCCTCTAGTAAGCAGCTATTTCGTACACATGTTGCATTACTTTGGACTATAAGTGACTTACCTGCTTATGCTATGTTATCAGGTTGGCGTACAAGTGGAAAGTTGGCCTGCCCAATCTGTAATTATGACACTTGCTCTAGGTACTTAAAGCATAGTAGAAAGACATGCTACATGGGTCATCGGAGATTTTTAGACACAAAGCACGGGTGAAGAAAAGATAAGAAGTGTTTTGATGGTACCAAAGAATTAAGAGTAGCACCAATGCCATTATTGGGGTCTCATATATTGGAAATATTAGGTGAGAAGGAGAATTTGTTTGGGAATGCTCAAAAGAGGAAAAGAAATAATGATGATCCATGGACCAAAAAGAGTATATTCTTTGAGTTGCCATACTGGGATAGTAATTTGCATCGTCACAATCTTGATGTAATGCACATAGAAAATAATATTTGTGAAAATGTGGTTAGTACACTATTAAATATAGAGGGGAAAACAAAGGACCATCTCAGAGCTCGCTATGACTTGGTAGAGATGGGTATAAGGAAAGACCTTCATCATAAACACATAGGAGCCAATGAAATACTTCTACCACCTGCAAGGTTCACAATTTCATCAAAAGAAAAAGACATCTTTTGTGGTGTCTTAAAGGGAGTAAAGCTGCCAGAAAATTATGGCTCAAATATTTCTAGATGTGTTCAACTTGAACAACATAAGATTCTTGGGCTTAAAAGTCATGATTTTCATATCTTGATGCAAGACTTACTTAAAATAGCAGTGTGAAAAACTTTACCAAAAGAGGTTGCTAGAGTCCTAATCAACTTTAGCTCTTTCTTCAAGATCTTATGCTCCAAATTTATCAAGGTTGAAGAAAACATGAGGAATTTGTTTACAACCATGCTCATCATGGTCTAGTAGGAAAGTGGAATAAGGCAAAGGATCAATGTCTTACTTTTCATGAATGGTTAGAAGATCATGTTAGGAATTCTGCTGTTCGTGAAGAGGTTAAATGGTTGTCTAAAGGACCTAATAATGTTGCTAGAAGATTTTCTGTTTATGTGATAAATGGCTACAAGTTTGTCATTGAGGGTTGTGAGAGAGAGACACGAGATTCAGGGGTTATGGTCACTTCATCTACAATCAAGTTTAAAAGTGAAAAAGATGAAAATCCCGAAGTAGAAAATGTTACATACTATGGAATTCTGAAAGACATATTTGAGTTGGATTGTTTTGGGCATGCCAAATTTGTGTTATTCAAACGTGATTGGTTTCAAAGTAAACAAGACAATTTTGGGTTGATACTCATAAATTTAGCAAAGTCAATTTATGAGAATGATCCTTTTGTATTTGCAACTCAAGTAGGGCAAGTATATTATACAGAAGACCCAAGTGATAATTGGCATGTTGTTACTAACACAATCCCAAGAAACTTGTTTGATATATTTGGTGATTTAGAGAATGTTGATATGGAAGGTCAAATAAGAAGTCCTATTCTTGATCAAGAATGGTTAATGAAGATGAAAATATCGATTGGGTTAGAGATGATATACTTGGGACGACAGTTGATACATGTGTGGTAGATAATTAAGAGCCTGTTTGGGTGGAACTTCTGTAGAAGTACTTTTAGGTGAAAAAATAGCATGAATCAAAGAGGTCAAATGCATTTAACTTATCCATAAGTTAAAATTAGTTACTTTTGGAGAAATTAAATGGGAGAGCTTTTCGAGTAGGTGGTCTACAAAGATTAATTTTAACTTATGGAGAAGTTAAATGCATTTGACCTCTTTAATTCATGTTATTTTTTTCACCTAGAAGTACTTCTACATAAGTTCCACCCAAACAGGCTCTAAGTAACAAGAGAAGAGTCTAAAGATTAGGACGACAATTTATGAAGCTGCTGGTTTTTTTATTAGCAATGTACTGGTTTGTATAGCTTTTGGTTTTTTTATTAGCAATGTATTGGTTTGTATAGCTACTATTTTTTTATTAGCAAGCAAAAATGCTTGAATTCACCTTAGTAAGAATCTTAGTGGTTTTTTTTTATTAGCTACTGGTCTGTATAGCTACTAGTTTTTATGGCAGGTCACTATTCTCTCCTTGGCATTGACCATCAAGCCAATTGGCTTCAATCTTGCATTTATCACATTCACCGTGGCCAATTGTGTCAATGTCACTGTGTGCTAGCTAGCCAGATTTATATTTTATTATTTTACATCTAAAGTGACCATAACCCCTGTTGTAGATTAATTACTATAATCATTATTTAATCATTATTCTTCATATTTAGTCATTATATGTGTTACTGTAATCCTTCTATACTGTAATCATTATGTGTTATTATTTTACAACTTGTTCTCTTTTAAAATTTCATTATTCTTCTTTATTCAACCTTGTGACAAGCGATGGATGCTCAAGCAGAATCATTTATAAGTATGATTGAATAATGAAAATTTGACAGTAGCAAAACAGGTTGAAAGTTTTTTTACTCATGAAAAATTGGTCATGTTTCCTTATAGTCTAATTTTCAATAGATAAGGTTGGAATTTTTCAAACAAGTAATAGGGAGAGGACTAGTAGTGCTACCAACATGGGCTAAAAATGTTCCTACAAGAACACCAGGAGCTTGAGTTCCTCTGTTGGTTGGTCTTACAACATGGACATTGAAACCTTTGTCATCACTTTTCTTGCCTGGTCCCCAAATCCATGAGTATTTCTCACATTGGTCTGTGGAGTCTAATCTAAAACACCTGATTCTGTCAAGGGAAGGCTTCTCAAGTATGGTGGTGACAATATTACCCAAGGCCTTATACCCATCAGGTGCTGCTCCATACCAATGTGTAATCAACTGGTTTCTTTATTCTATTGAACCAAACCCATTGAAGCTTTCATGATGCATTAGTTTCTGTACTCATCGGTGGAAGAGCAAATTTTCTCACCACAAACTTTGACTTTCTTTTCTTATGATTTGATTTTATAGAGAGACAAGTATTTGACTTTCTTTTCTTTTGATTTGATTTGTCTGAATCCTTGTGGATGTATCGCTTGCTACTGATTTGTATTAATAACATTTCTTTTCTTTAGAAAAGTATTGGCCAAGTTCTTTGCTTGCTTGATAAATACAAATTATACACATTAATCATCCCTCAAATTTAACTTTTTAATGCATTTTTTATGCTTAATTAACAAGTCATAAGCATATTATGCCAATTCAGGTTCATATTGGGCTCAATTCTATTTTTTCAGCATTAAACTGTTTTCGTATTTCAAGCATAACTTGAGTTCTAGACATCTAAAAATTATGTTCTTTACATTGTAGGAAAGATAAAAGAGATCCCTAAAACTTTTATGAAGAACCCAAAAGCTAAATCGGATGGCTAGTGAGTCGAAATGGGCTTGGAAGACCGAATAGTCAGCATCATATGAAAACCTGACCAACACTCAATGATTGGGCCATAACTTGGGCTAGAAAACTCCTTTTGGACTCAACCCAGCGGCATTTGAAAGCTATGATCCAGAGCTTGATTTCATATGAAGACAACTCTATTGGATTCTGCCAGATTGAGGATGATATGCTCGGTGCAAGTGGGAGACAAGTAGGTGAATGATAGCTAGAGTAGGTGAATAATTCAAAGTAATGGACAAATGCATTAGGTAATTGATCAATAAGTCCATTTGTGGACAAAAGATGCTTAGTCATTGCTGAGTGATCATGTTTGGAATGGCATCTTTTCCCCTCCTATAAATAGGAGGGCTTGCTAGGGAGAAGAGCATCCAAGTTGTAGTAGAAATTACTAAGAGTTTCATTTACTTTTGTTCATCTTTTTTGTAAAGTCTTCATGGAAGGCTAAGTTTTTATTCAATTCAAGGAGTCAAGCTTATTTTCATCTTGGTTTTGAGGTTTGATCTTCATTTACATGCTGATTGAATTACATCTACCATGCTTTTCTACTCCACTTGCTTCAATTCCATATTTCTTTTATCAAAGCTTGATTGGTTAACATGTTTTGGTTATGAAATTTGTTATTGATGTATGTTGTACTCTTGATTGGTTAATCATCATACAATGATTGAAAAGCATAGAGTAAGCAATTAAATTGAAGGTGTTCATTTAATTATTTACTTCAATTGGGTTCCGTTTATAAAATTGATTTGGATCTAACATAAGATTTTATGGTTATTTGATCTTGTTAATCTTAATCAATTGAATTCTGGAAATTATTTCAGTAATGAATCCGGGATCATTGTAGGGGTTCCATATGATTCTAAGTTGATAGATTTAATCTCTTGAATGCATGTTATTAATAACCAATGATTTACCATGAAAATAGCCTCTGAATTCCTTGGATTGATATTGTCTTGAATTGATTCAACCTTTGCTTTTAACTTGATCTTTTATTTTCTTCAGTTTATTCCAATCAATCAAACCCCCCCAAAGAAGGATTAATTTGAGTGGATCTTCAGGGTTCGACCCGGTTTATACCATTCTACTACAAGTAGTTTGCAGATCGGAGAATTATAAGTATAATTTTGTACAGGATCGACAACTGTCAAAATTTTGGCGCCGTTGCCGGGGATCCACTTGATAGTATCCTTTTATTTATTTTTTTTATTGTGATTTTTTTTTTAGTTCTTTTGTTTCCTTCTTTTTTTTCCTAGTTTATGACTAGATCTTCTACTTCAAAATTAATTGAATTTGATCCAGAAATTGAAAGAACTTTACACAGATCTAAGAGAAAATTGTTTGCTCAAGTTAAACAACCTGTTGATATAAATCAATTTGAACAAATGGCTAACAATGTGCAGGATAGAACTTTGAGGGAGTTGGCTGCTCCTGATGTTACATACCAACCTTTGTGCATTGAATATCCAAACTTGGATGTTGATTTTGAACTTAAATCTGGTTTAATTCACTTGCTTCCTAAATTTCATGGTCTTGCAGGAGAAGATCCACACAAACATCTAAAAGAGTTTGAAGTGGTTTGCTCCTCCATGAAACCTCAAGGAGTTGCTGAGGAACACATCAAATTGAGAGCTTTTCCTTTCTCACTTACTGATGTTGCTAAAGATTGGTTGTTTTATCTTCCTGCAGGTTCTGTAACATGTTGGAATGACATGAAGAAGGTATTCTTGGAGAAATACTTCCCTGCTTCAAGAACCGGTGCTATCAGAAAGGAAATTTGCGGAATTAGGCAAATGACTGGAGAGACTCTGTACGAGTACTGGGAGAGATTTTTAAAGTTGTGTGCCAGCTGCCCACACCACCAAATAAGCGATCAACTTTTAATCCAATACTTTTATGAAGGATTATTGCCTATGGAAAGAACCATGATCGATGCAGCAAGTGGTGGTGCATTAATGAACAAAAGCATCCATGAAGCAAGAAGCCTTATCTCTACCATGGCTTCCAACACCCAACAATTTGGGACCAGAATCACGCCAACTCGGGCAGTGAACGAAATTCAAGTGTCACAGGAAGAACAACAAAGGCTGCAGAATAGACTTGATGAGCTAACATCCTTAGTGAGACAAGTGGCAGTAGCTCAACAACAACCTTCTCAAACACAACAACTACTTTTGCAAGCACCGGAAAAGGTATGTGGTATCTGTAATTGCTCATCTCATCCAACTGATGTTTGCCCTACCATTCAAGCAGGTGAATCTGTTGCTGTAACTGGAGCTTTCCATGGGAGATCACAACAACAACAACGTTATGATCCTTACTCAAATACATATAATCCTGGATGGAGAGATCATCCCAATTTGAGGTGGGGTAACAATACAAGACCACAACCTCAACAACAGTTTCAGCATAATGCAGGTACTAGTAGACCATCTTACCAGCAACCTGTGAAACATCAAATGCATCAACAAAATGTTGCAACTCAACAGCCTTCACAACCTAACTCTGAACCTTCACTAGAAGATCTTGTGAAGCAAATGGCTGCAACAAATCTGCAATTCCAGCAAAGGACGGAGGCTACCATTCAGAATTTAGAAATTCAAATTGGACAACTTGCCTCTTCACTAAATGAGATGCAATCTAAAGGTTCCGATAAGTTGCCTGCTCAACCAGTGGTGAACCCCAATGTCAATGCAATTTCCCTTCGATCTGGAAGGGTGATGGATGAGTCAAACATACAGAAAGCTGCTAAAAAACCAAGACTTCATTCAAACAATGCACCGGATGATACAAAAGTACAACCATTGGATCACGCAGAAGGAGCAAAGCCATTAGATGATGATGCATCTTTTCGAAATTCTGAGAAAAGTATGCAGCAGAATGTACCACTACCATTTCCTCAAAAAGCTGCAAAATCCAGGAAGGTAGACGAGATGGAGAAAGAGATCTTGGAAACCTTTAGGAAAGTGGAAGTCAATATTCCACTTCTGGAGGCAATCAAGCAAATTCCAAGATATGCTAAGTTTCTCAAAGACTTGTGCACACACAAAAGAAGGCTGAAGGGAGATGAAAAGATTAGTATGGGGCAAAACGTTTTAGCCATCATTCAACAAAGCATTTTCAAATTTACAATTGCCAATTATGCAAGGGATAGTAAACGTCCCTGGATCTTTGCCCACAAAGTGCAAAGATCCAGGGACGTTTACTATCCCTTGCATAATTGGCAATTGTAAATTTGAAAATGCAGAACCTTTCACTTGGACCTTATGCATCAGGAAAGCAGGTGGACAAGAATAACAAAGATGATGGAAGGAAGGAAGATCCCGATACCACTCTTCGGTTGTAACTTTCCTTCCTCTTAAAGTTGTACTTGTATAGTTTTTCATTTAAATATCAATTTTAAAAAAAATCACCAATCTATAAAGACATTAGGGACAATGTCTTGATTAGGTTGGGGGGAGGGAAAAGATGGTCCGTTTTTTTTTTCTTTTAAAAAAAAAATTAATAGGATGGCAGAGTAAGGAGTTATGTTTAACTCTTGATACGCATCCCGTTAGTTAAAAAAAAAGAATTTGTGTTTTTGTTTTAAGCTTTCCAGTAAAGTTAAAAAGTGCAAAACAAAACATAGAAAAAAGGTGATTTTAAGATTTTTATAACATGATTGAATTTATTCCTAACATCTTGAAATTAATTGGTTTGGCAACAGAGATTTGAATTAAATGGATCAATTTTGATAGTTATTAGCCGTGAGGATTTGAGCCTTGTTGACAAATTAAACTTTCTTTCTTGTGTGATTTTCACCCATGGAATTTGTTACTTCAGAACTTGCTTTGATTCTTTTTGAAACTACTCTTGCACATGCATGAACACAAATGATTGAGGCAAATTTTTCTTTCACTTGAATAAATTACCCAGTTAAATAGACAACCTTACATTATTTTCCTTTGAATCACCCTTTTTAAGCCTTATTTGTTGTCTCTCGTTCCATACTTAAGTATAAAACCAAACTTTTACCTAACCTTATGGAATAGAAGAGTATTGGATTTATCATAAGAATGGATTCTTGAACAAGTGTGGGGGAATGTTAATTATGTGGGTTGCTACATAGTTAGTGCTTCATTGTTATGTAAAAAAAAAAACTAAAAAAAAAAAAGAAAAAAAAGAAGATATGCAAAAGAATGAAGAATCCAAATGATTGAATGATGTACTTAAACTTCAATGTTTGATTTCATATGTATCTATCACACTTGTTACTTGGATTCGTTCTCCAAACCTCTTTTACTCTCTTTGGTTTAACTTGTCATATTTGTTTGTACCTCTCCATAATTGTCACTCCATTAGTACCCTAATAAAGACCTCTTAATTTGTGGATGTATGTGTAATTTGCAGTGGATAAGTAGAAGATAAGCAAGCTTATGATAGTGCAATTTTCATGGGTCGAATTTGAGAGAAACACAGACCTTTTAAACACTTGAGAGATTGAGAGTACTTTCTGCGAGGTTCTATCAATTTGAATCCACTATTTTCAATTGAAGTTGCCTTTCTATTTTTGAGATGCATAAAAATAAGAATTCATGAATGTTATGATGTCTTGTAATCACCTCTAGCTCATGTTTTCTTTACATTTCACTAATTTCATTGGAAAGCACCACTTTGAGTCAATAATTCATGCTTGTTTCCAATTTTGCCCGGGACGTGCAAAAGATAAGTGTGGGGGAATTTGATAAATACAAATTATACACATTAATCATCCCTCAAATTTAACTTTTTAATGCATTTTTTATGCTTAATTAACAAGTCATAAGCATATTATGCCAATTCAGGTTCATATTGGGCTCAATTCTATTTTTTCAGCATTAAACTGTTTTCGTATTTCAAGCATAACTTGAGTTCTAGACATCTAAAAATTATGTTCTTTACATTGTAGGAAAGATAAAAGAGATCCCTAAAACTTTTATGAAGAACCCAAAAGCTAAATCGGATGGCTAGTGAGTCGAAATGGGCTTGGAAGACCGAATAGTCAGCATCATATGAAAACCTGACCAACACTCAATGATTGGGCCATAACTTGGGCTAGAAAACTCCTTTTGGACTCAACCCAGCGGCATTTGAAAGCTATGATCCAGAGCTTGATTTCATATGAAGACAACTCTATTGGATTCTGCCAGATTGAGGATGATATGCTCGGTGCAAGTGGGAGACAAGTAGGTGAATGATAGCTAGAGTAGGTGAATAATTCAAAGTAATGGACAAATGCATTAGGTAATTGATCAATAAGTCCATTTGTGGACAAAAGATGCTTAGTCATTGCTGAGTGATCATGTTTGGAATGGCATCTTTTCCCCTCCTATAAATAGGAGGGCTTGCTAGGGAGAAGAGCATCCAAGTTGTAGTAGAAATTACTAAGAGTTTCATTTACTTTTGTTCATCTTTTTTGTAAAGTCTTCATGGAAGGCTAAGTTTTTATTCAATTCAAGGAGTCAAGCTTATTTTCATCTTGGTTTTGAGGTTTGATCTTCATTTACATGCTGATTGAATTACATCTACCATGCTTTTCTACTCCACTTGCTTCAATTCCATATTTCTTTTATCAAAGCTTGATTGGTTAACATGTTTTGGTTATGAAATTTGTTATTGATGTATGTTGTACTCTTGATTGGTTAATCATCATACAATGATTGAAAAGCATAGAGTAAGCAATTAAATTGAAGGTGTTCATTTAATTATTTACTTCAATTGGGTTCCGTTTATAAAATTGATTTGGATCTAACATAAGATTTTATGGTTATTTGATCTTGTTAATCTTAATCAATTGAATTCTGGAAATTATTTCAGTAATGAATCCGGGATCATTGTAGGGGTTCCATATGATTCTAAGTTGATAGATTTAATCTCTTGAATGCATGTTATTAATAACCAATGATTTACCATGAAAATAGCCTCTGAATTCCTTGGATTGATATTGTCTTGAATTGATTCAACCTTTGCTTTTAACTTGATCTTTTATTTTCTTCAGTTTATTCCAATCAATCAAACCCCCCCAAAGAAGGATTAATTTGAGTGGATCTTCAGGGTTCGACCCGGTTTATACCATTCTACTACAAGTAGTTTGCAGATCGGAGAATTATAAGTATAATTTTGTACAGGATCGACAACTGTCATTGCTCCACTGATTTTCTGCAGATGTTTTCAAGTTTTTAAGACATCTTCCCCTTTGAGGAGGCCATAGATGTCAAGCCACTTTTCTGAATAACATCTCTCCATAGGTGACCAGAGAATTTTTCTGTGGAGTTAAACAACTTCATCAGTGGAACTTGAATTGGCCTGCCCTTTGAGTCAAAACCAATGAGAGCAAGTGAACCATTGTTGGTGTGAGAATTATTAACCAATCTATGGAGTTTATGAATTGTTTGCTTCTCTTTTACTTTACATTTACTATTCAGTGAAACAATCTAATTATTGAGTGTCATTTACCACATCAAGTACTCCATTTGGGTCTACCGAAAAACCTGTTAGTTGTCCTTTTCCATAGCAGAGAACTATTGGATCCATCATCCTAGTAGTTAAAACCCATAATTCACCAAACCAGTTTAGTTCTTCTTCATCCAGCTTCCATCTGTTATACTCATAACATGCAAGAGCCTTCACAACTGCTTCATTCCATTTCCTCCAAATCCGAAATTGCTAGAAGGCAACATGTCACTATTCATTTGTGCCAAAATTGAATCCATATTCTCCTCCATGTAATTATTAAAGCTGTTGGGAAATTGGCTTATGTCAAAATTATTTGAACTTCCAATCATTGGATCACCTTGGAAACCATTGTTATGGAAATCATTAGGGAAGTTCAGAAGTGGGGCTTGGTCCAAACCATACATGGAAGGTTCATAACTTTATTCAGAGATTGGTTATTGAAAAGGTTATTATTCTCATAAAACATATTATCTTTCTCCAGCAAGGTGGCTTGTGGTGCCTTAAGGTTAGTCCCTTGAAACATTGCTTGTTCCATTGAATCCACCAACAACAGAATTGTTACTAATTGTATTAACTCCACTACCATTGAATCCACCAACAACAGAACGGTTGCTACTGTTCACAAGATTATAGTTTTGGTGGTCATCAAAAGGGGTGATCATATATTGATCCAAGAACATATGATCATTATAATAACTCTGGTTTTGTTGGGAGTTGCTGCTTGAGTACTGTTGTGATGCATAAGGAGCAAGACATGCTTCATTGTCCATTTTTTTCATCTGCTAATTCTGGATCTATATTTATTCTATATTGTTTAACATTTTGTTACAGTTTTATGGAAAGCAAAAGAGATAAGTTTTCAAGGCCAAGAGACACTATGAAATTAGTAACAATGATATTTTTCATAGTCCAATGATATTTTTTATAGTGTCTCTTGGCCTTGAAAACTTATCTCTTTTTCTTTCCATGAAATTGTAACAAAACGTTAAACAATATAGAATAAATATAGATCCAGAATTAGCAGATGAAAAAATGGACAATGAAGCATGTCTTGCTCTTTATGCAACACAACAATACTCAAGCAACAACTCCCAACAAAGCCAGAGTTATTATCGTGATCATATGCTCTTGGATCAACATATGATCACCCCTTTTGATGACCACCAAAACTATGATTTTGTGAACAGTAGCAACCGTTCTGTTGTTGGTGGATTCAATGGTAGTGGAGTTAATACAATTAGTAACAATTCTGTTGTTGGTGGATTCAATGGAACAAGCAATGTTTCAAGGGACTAACCTGCAGGAACCACAAGCCACCTTGCTGGAGAAAGATAATATGTTTTATGAGAATAATAACCTTTTCAATAACCAATCTCTAAAGAAAGTTATGAACCTTCTGTGTATGGTTTGGACTAGGCCCCACTTCTAAACTTCCCTAATGATTTCCAGAACAATGGTTTCCAAGGTGATCCAATGATTAGAAGTTCAAATAATTTTGACATGAGCCAATTTCCCAACAGCTCTAATAATTACATGGAGGAGAATATGGATTCAATTTTGGCACAAATGAACAGTGACATGTTGCCTTCTAGCAATTTGGGATTTGGAGGAAATGGAATGCAGTAGTTGTGAAGGCTCTTGCATGTTATGAGTACAACAGGCGGAAGCTGGATGAAGAAGAATTACACTGGTCTGGTGAATTATGGGTTTTAACTACTAGGATGATGGATCCAATAGTTCTCTGCTATGGAAAAGGACAGCTAACAGGTTTTTTGGTAGACCCAAATAGAGTACTTGATGTGGTAAGTGACACTCAATAATTAGATTGTTTCACTGAATAGTAAATGGAAAGTGAAAGAGAAGCAAACAATTCATAAACACCATAGATTGGTTAATAATTCTCACACCAATAGTGGTTCACTTGCTCTCATTGGTTTTGACTCAAAGGGTGGGCCAATTCAAGTTCCACTAATGAAGTTGTTTATCTCCACAGAAGAATTCTCTGGTCACCTATGGAGAGATTCTATTCAGAAAAGTGGCCTGACAGCCACGGCCTCCTCAAAGGGGAAGATGTCTTAAAAACTTGAAAACATATGCAGAAAATCAGTGGAGCAAGCAAGGTACTTTGGCAATACTTGTCTAAAGAAAAGAAATGTTATTAATACAAATCAGTAGCAAGAGATACATCTACAAGGATTCATACAAATCAAATCAAAAGAAAAGAAAGTCAAATACTTGTCTCTCTGTAAAATCAAATCAGAAGAAAAAAAAGTCAAAGTTTGTGGTGAGAAAATTTGCTCTTCCACTGATGAGTACAGAAACTATTGCATCATGAAAGATTCAATGGGTTTGGTTCAACAGAATAAAGAAACTAGTTGATTACGCATTGGTATGGAGAAACACCTGATGGGTATAAGGCATTGGGTAATATTGTCACCACCATATCTGAGAAGCCTTCCCTTGACAGAATCAGGTGTGTTAGATTAGACTTCACAGACCAATGTGAGAAATACTCGTGGATTTGGGGACCGTGCAAGAAAAGTGATGACAAAGGTTTCAATGTCCATGTTGTAAGACCAACCAATAGAGGAACTCAAGCTCCTGATGTTCTTGTAGGAACATTTTTAGCCCATGTTGGTAGCACTACTAGTCCTCTCCCTATTACTTGTTTGAAAAATTCCAGCCTTATCTATTGAGAGTTAGTCTATAAGGAAACATGACCAATTTTGCCTAAGTAAAAAAACTTTCAACCTATTTCGCTACTGTCAAATTTTCATAATTCAATCATACATATAAATGATTCTGCTTGAGTATCCATCACTTGTCACAAGGTTGAATAAAGAAGAATAATGAAATTTTAAAAGAGAACAACTTGTAAAATAATAACATATATAATGATTACAGTATAGAAGGATTACAGTAATACATATAATGATTAAATATGAAGAATAATGATTAAATAATGATTTCATTAATTAAGCTGCAACAGGGGTTATGGTCACTTCAGATGTAAAATTATAAAATATAAATCTGGCTAGCTAGCACACAGTGACATTGGCATAATTGGTCACAGTAATAAAATATCAATAATGTGTTTGTAAATGTGATAAATGCAAGATTGAAGCCAATTGGTCTGATGGTCAATGCCAAGGAGAGAAGAGTGACCTGCCAATAAAAAAACCAGTAGCTATACAAACCAGTAGCTAATAAAAAAACCAGTAAGATTCTAACCAAGGTGAATTCAAGCATTTTTGCTTGCTAATAAAAAATAGTAGCTATACAAACCAGTACATTGCTAATAAAAAAAAAAGTTATACAGACCAGTACATTGCTAATAAAAAAACCAGTAGCTTCATAAATTGTCGTCCTAATCTTGAGACTCTTCTCTTGTTACTTGATTATCTACCACACATGTATCAACTGTCGTCCCAGGCATATCATCCCTAACCCAATCGATATTTTCATCTTCATTGACCATTGCTTGATCAAGAATAGGACTTCTTATTTGACCTTCCATATCAACATTCTCTAAATCACCAAATATATCAAACAAGTCTCTTGGGATTGTGTTAGTAACAACATGCCAATTATCACTTGGGTCTTTTGTATAATATACTTGCCTTACTTGAATTGCAAATACAAAAGGATCATTCTCATAAATTGACTTTGCTAAATTTATGAGTATCAACCCAAAATTGTCTTGTTTACTTTGAAACCAATCATATTTGAATAACACAAATTTGGCATGCCCAAAATAATCCAACTCAAGTATATCTTTCAGAATTCCATAGTATGCAACGTTTTCTGCTTCGGGATTTTCATCTTTTTCACTTTTAAACTTGATTGTAGATAAAGTGACCATAACCCATGAATTTTGTGTCTTCCTCTCACAACCCTCAATGACAAACTTATAGCCATTTATCACATAAGCAGAAAATCTTCTAGAAACATTATTAGGTCCTTTAGACAACCTTTTAACCTCTTCACTAAGAGCAGAATTCCTAACATGATCTTCTAACCATTGATGAAAAGTAAGACATTGATCATTTGCCTTATTCCACTTTCCTACTAGACCATGATGAGCATGGCTGTAAATAATTTCCTCGTGTTCTCTGTAAAAAAAAATAATACAAATGTATGTTAAAAATATCTCATATGAAAGTCAAAAAAGTAAAATGGGTATATATTATCTTACTTGATGTATGACTCAATGATATTACTATTAAATAGTACATATTTATGAGATTGTTCCCATGTGAGTGGCTCTAGACTTGTCATTACTCCATCCCCTATTGGACCATCTAAAATCCTGGAATTGGCCTATTGAACTTTGTTGGAACATCTTCTTTTAAGTACCTTGAACAAAATGTCAAACATTCATTGGCTATATACCCTTCTGCAATAGAACCCTCTGGCCGACTTCTATTACGTACATAATTCTTTAATTTAAGAAGAAACATATAAAAATTAAAGTATATAACTTATGATGATAAGAATAAAAACAAATTAAGATTAATGTACAATACATTGCTATGATGGTAACTAGTTCATTACCTCTCAACTGGATACATCCAGCAGTAATGTACAGGTCCAGTCATTCTAGCTTCATATGCTAAATGCATTGACAAATGTACCATTAGAACAAAGAAGGATGAAGGAAAAATCCTTTCCAATTCACAAAGGATTAATGCTATTTGAGCATCTAAGCGTTCAAACTCTTCAACCTTGATAACTGTGGAGCATAAGATCTTGAAGAAAGAGCTAAAGTTGACTAGGACTCTAGCAACCTCTTTTGGAAAAGTTTTTCGCACTGCTATTTTAAGTAAGTATTGCATCAAGATATGAAAATCATGACTTTTAAGCCCAAGAATCTTATGTTGTTCAAGTTGAACACATCTAGAAATATTTGAGCCATAATTTTCTGGCAGTTTCACTCCCTTTAAGACACCACAAAAGATGTCTTTTTCTTTTGATGAAATTGTGAACCTTGCAGGTAGTAGAAGTATTTCATTGGCTCCTGTGTGTTTATGATGAAAGTCTTTCCTTATACCCATCTCTACCAAGTCATAGCGAGCTCTGAGATGGTCCTTTGTTTTCCCCTCTATATTTAATAGTGTACTAACCACATTTTTAAAAATATTCTTTTCTATGTGCATTACATCAAAATTGTGACGATGCAAATTACTTTCCCAGTATGGCAACTCAAAGAATATACTCTTTTTGGTCGATGGATCATCATTATTTTTTTTCCTCTTTTGAGCATTCCCAAACAAATTCTCCTTCTCACCTAATATTTCCAATATATGAGACCCCAATAATGGCATTTTTGCTACTCTTAATTCTTTGGTACCATCAAAACACCTCTTATCTTTTCGTCACCCGTGCTTTGAGTCTAAAAATCTCCGATGACCCATGTAGCATGTCTTTCTACTATGCTTTAAGTACCCAGAGCAAGTGTCATAATTACAGATTGGGCAGACCAACTTTCCACTTGTACACCAACCTGATAACATAGCATAAGCAAGTAAGTCACTTATAGTCCAGAGTAATGCAACATGTGCACAGAATAGCTGCTTACTAGAGGCATCATAAGTTTCAAAGCCTTTCTCCCATAACTTTTTCAGCTCATCAATTAGAGGCTCTAAATATATGTCAATACTGCTTTTGGGGGAAGAAAGACCAGGAATAAGTAAAGACAACATCATGTAAGGTTATTTCATGCACTCCCACGAAGGTAAGTTATATGTCATTAAAACTACTGGCCAAATGCTATATGTGTTGCTCATTGTTTTAAATGGATTAATTCTATCACTTTCTAACCCAAGCCTCACATTTCGTGGACCTGATGCAAAATTAGGATGTAAAGAATCAAAGTTTTTCCAAGCAAGAGAATCTGTCGGGTGCCTTAATTTTCCATCTTCAGTGCGACCAGTCTCATGCCATTTCATTGAATAACCAGTTTTTGCTGACATAAATAGCTTCTTGATCCTCGGTTTCAAAGGGAAATATCTCAACACTTTAGCTGGAATAGGAGGTGAAGCTACCTTGCAAGAAACCTTTCTTTTAGAATTCTGAACATCTGATTTCTTATATCTAGAAGTACCACACTTGGGGCATGAATCTCTATTTTCATACTCCTTTCGATATAGGATACAATCGTTAGGACAAACATGGATTTTTTCATAATTGAAACCTAAATCCTTAATGATAAACTTACAATCTTGGAAAGTTGATGGTAGGCAAGAGTTTTCAGGAAGCAATTCTTTCAATAATTGTAGCAACATATTAAAGGACACATTGCTCCAACCATGAACATTCTTAATATGGAGCAAAAGAACAATGATTGAAAGCTTTGTGAAATTTTTACAACTAGGGTATACTTCTTGGTGAGCATCATGTACCAATTTGTAAAACCTAGTTGTTTCTACATCAACCTCTTCACTATCCTCACCCAAGATATTATCAAACTCACTCTCTTCAAATTGTGTTGGCATTATGAAGGTATCCTCTAAGAGCTCATCCACATTGTCATGCATATTAAAATTTCCACACACCTTATCATAATTTAATTTAAAAGATCCACCTTCCCCATGAAAAATCCATTTCTCATAACCACTATCAACTCCATCACAAATTAAACGGTCATACACTTCCTCCCGATTACCCCATAAACAATTATTGCAATTCTTACAAGGACATAAAATTTGATCTCCTTGTGCAGCATTATGAAACGCAAAATCAATAAATTGTTTCAATCCATCCATGTACCTGCGAGATGATCTCGGCTCAAGCATCAAACTCTTATCCATGACTATTATCTCATGAAAAATTCAAAATACCTAACAAAGAGAATGCAAAAATCCAGATTATGTTAAAGGATGAAAGCATGACAACATTGAAATTGTCAAATAAAAAACTTCTTAATAAAGACCTGTAAGGTCCAAGACCCTTTGAGCCAAGGTTTTAATGACAACAAACTTTCACAACAATATTCTAAGTGTTCTTAATACTTTGGTACTAATGTTTTCACTTGAGAATGCTTGAAAGAATACAGGAAAAGTTACAGAAGGAAGGTGCAAAGATCAAAAGCATCATTTAACATCAAAACATGTGTCTAGAAGCACGTTACATAGAGTTTTCCTGTCAAAAGTGATGAAACAAGTTCAAGAAGTAGCTTATTAGTTTCAAGTAGGTCAAGAAGTTCATCTATGATCCCATCAATATTAAACTGAGTTGTATCAAGCTTCAGAAGCAAAGTTGAAGCTTTAAAAGGATTATTCAAGACCACTAGAAGCATGAGAAAGAGTTTTTCATGAAATCAGACACCTTCTGAATGTGAAAGATCAGTTAAGCAATTCAAGCATATTCATTCCAAGTGTTGTTGATGCAAACAAAGCAATTGGAGAAGGTCAATATCATTAGAGACACGATTTTGTCTTTAGAAGCAAAGCCAACAGTTTCTACAGCAAAGTTATAACTCTCCAGAAGCATCAAATATGAATTTCAAGTTGTAAACATGTTCAAAGTATTTTTAGAAGCATTGAACAAATTCCCACACTCCTTAAGCTATTATCCTTGAATATTTCAAGTTGAAGAACACTCAAAGAAGCTTCCATAAGCATAATTACTTCTCTCACAATGCAAATAAAGCAAGGATAAAATATTGGAAGCTTTACAAGCATGTTTGAAGCTTCAGAAGTAGAAAACAGAATTTCTGCACACTTGCAGAAGTAGAAATAGAATTCTGCACACTTCCAAAAGAAGAAACAAAATTTCTGCACACTTCTAGAAGAAACAGAATTCTGCACACTTCTAGAAGAAGAAACATAATTTCTGCACACTTTCAGAAGAAACAGTTTTCTGCAGAAGAAGAAACAAAATTTCTGCATACTTCCAAAAGAAATTGACAGAACCTGCTACAATCTCAATTTAAAGGAGTTTAAGACATCGTTTGCTAAATATGAGAAAATTCACAGTATTTATGCATGTCTCACTAACTACTCCAGTAGAAGAAAACTCAAACAGAATGAAATTACTGGCTTCAGAAGATACGCTCCAGAAGATATGACCAGTCAAAGGTGAAGAAAGAGAAAAACTGCCACATGAAAGTGACAGCCCTTAGATGGCCAGCTGGGGACTTGTCTTCCTCTCCAAGCATTTCCAACGACTAGTTTGACCACCATAACTCTATAAATACAGCCCAATTCAGTTGGGCAATATCAAGGAGAGCAAATGGAAGAAATTCAAAGAGCCATAATGTAGAAATTCCCTTCTAGAGAGAGGTTCTCCTTCGACCACTCCAAAATGCAGAGTTGTTGTTCATAAATACTTAGAGAGTATGTCTAGGTTCAGTATTTTGTGAGCCATATGTAAAAAACTCATGTCTTGTTGAAGAGTGTTTGTGATCTCCCAAGCTAACTAGAGAGTTAGTGTTGGATTGAGAGGCTGAACAAAGAATACTTGTGTTAAAGCCTGAAAAGGCTGCAAAATAATACTTGTAAGGAGCCTGAAGAGGCTGCAAAGAATACTTGAAAATAGCTTGAGGAGGTTGTGGGAGCAAAGAATACCTTGTAATCATGATTGATTAGTGGAAAATCCTACTGAGGTAGGTACTGGACGTAGCCCAAGGATTGTGAGGGTGAACCAGTATAAAAATCACCTGTTCAATGCCTCTTACCGTTACTCTCTTTATCTTTCTGCACTTACAATCATTGATTTTCAAGTTATTATTCATACTATGAATATTTAGCAAAATGCAAACCAGATTTTGATAAACCTGTTTTTTAACTAAAATTTTCTCACAAATCACATCCATATCAGTTCAAATACTGATCTGGAAAGTTTCATTAAATTATGAAACTGTTTGGTGCTTCAGAAGCACATTTCTTGAAATTTGTCATTATTCAACATTGAAACTTGGGGTTCAAACTACCAGATTTTGATAAACCTAGTTTTGAACTGATATTTTCACATAAATCACATCCATATCATTTCAAATATTGATCTGGAAAGTTTCATTAAATTATGAAACTATTTGGTGCTTCATAAGCACATTTCTTGAAATCTGTTCACAGTTCAACCATGAAACTTGAGGTTCAAACCACCAGATCTTTACAAACTTGATTTTAATCAGATCTAACTTTATATTCTGATTGTTTACTATTTAAATATCTGATCTAGAAAGTTTCATCAAGTTTCAAGTTCATTTGATACTTCAGAAGAAACATTTATCAAATTTCATTATGTAACTTGATTTAAAAATATCAGATTGATATAAACTTTCTTATGAACAGGTTTTCTCATATAATCTTATTAGTTATTGGTTAAATAACTATTCCGGAAAGTTTTATTAAAATAAAAAATCATTTGACCATTCAGAAGAATGGTTTAAAGTGACAGATTCACTGTTTTGCTTATGCATAACTGCAGAAACTTTATATTATTCTTTTTAACCTTATTTGAGTTGTATCTACATTAAATACACAATATGGAAGAATAAAATTTGATGATATCAGTCCTTATGATATTACTTACCTTTAAAAAGATAGTTTCAATCAACTCAGTTGGTATTATACACTAACTACTATCTTCTAGAAGTAACTTCTGATAGGCAAGGTATTCCTTGAGCAAAGATCGATCAGTAAGTTTTTCAAAGTACTTGTAGGTTGGACCAAAAGTTTTCAAGGGTCACAATTCAACCCCCCTTCTTGTGACTCTCTGATTTACTTCAAGACCAACAACCAAAGTAGGTGAATCACAGATTCACAAATAGAAAATAAGACATCAATTAACACAAGAATTTGCAACAATCAAGACCTCAAAACCATAGCATCAAGATAGTACCAACTTGATAGTTTATACCAAAAGTAAACCAAACCAAAAGATACCCGAGACAGCAACAAACACAATAATTGGCAGCAAAGCGGAGCAAACAAATTAAGATATGAAGAAATCGGAGCGCAAGCAATGAAGAAACTAACCGGGAAGAGATCGGAGCGCAAGCAATGAAGAAATCATCGAGTTTCATTTTGATCAGATTCACAAGCAACTGAAATAAGGAAAACAAAATTAAGATATCACGTACACAAACAATCTACGATCAAAATAGAGATTGAAAAGAATCGAAAGCGGAACAAAGGGAAATAGGAGATCGAAGAAGAAGTCGTCAAAAATTGTTCACTGAAAAAGAAACTTCTAACTGCAAATCAAATAGAATCAAATCGAACATCACATGAGATTTGATCAAAGAAAAGAGAAGCACATCAATCAATATTGAGCATCACGTGAGATTTGCGTTCCAAAGAATGTTGAGAAAGAAAGTTTCGAAAGAAAAAGTTATTCGCAACAAGGATTCTTTAGACAGGGAATTAGGAATAGAGATAGTAGGGGCTGAATTGAGAGAGCAAGCTTCAAAAGAACAAGTTATCCGCAACAAGCTCGAATGGCATAGGAATTAAGAATGGGAGAGTAAAGTTGTCTGAACAGAGAATGGGAGACACTTTCATTTGTCTGAAAACATTAAAAAAAATTATAAAAAACGTTAATGCTTGTTTTTCTTTTGGTACAGCTAACATTTGTTTTAAAAATCTTACAATATATCTTTAATTAAATGTATTAGTAACATTTTTAATAAGTGTAGATAAAAAAATGTTGCTAAAAATCTATAATGTAGTAGTGTCGCTTTCATCTAATGATAAATTATATATACTAGCAATTCAGTTTTTTGAAAGCTTACGATTGATTTTCCCCCCTTATCACCTGGGTTTATCCAAGCTTGTTATTGCATTGTTTGACTTAAAATGCATCTGATTTAGGGAATATTTATGAAGGGTAAAAATGGATTGGGATGACCAGGCCATGAGGTCAATATACGAAGTTTGACTTATGTTTTTCAAACACAAAATCAGATTGTTTCTTTTAAAAAAAGGAAAAACTCGTTTTTTTTTCTTTTAAATAAGTTTATATAGAGAGAGAGAGATAGAGAGGAGCTTTTTTTGAGAGAATAGAGAGAATTTTAAGACATAATAATATTAATATATTGTATATTTACTTAAATCACTACAAGAAATTCGCTTTTTAGCGATGACTCGAGCTAAGACGTTGCTACAACATTAAATGTACTGTTCAATGCAATAAATACCTAGTGATGGCCTGATCGTCGCTACACTAAATAATTTTTTATTTTTTCTATAATTATTAAAATTAAGCGTAGCAACGGCCTTACCGACGGTAGGATCGTCACTACATTAAAAATAAACTTTTAGTTTGGAGCGCGCTGATGAATTTAAAACGTAGCGACAACCATGGCGACGGCCAGGCCGTCGCTACGTTTAATACTGATGCGCGTAAAACACTTTCCCCTCCCCTCTTCCTCCATTTTCAACCTCATCTTCATTCCTTCCTCTGCTTTTGATCCCTGTTTCTGTCCCTCTCTCTTTTTCATTCTAAAAAACTCACCGATTAAAAACTTCCCCTCCTTCACAAGTTCATTTTGAACCGATCAGAAATCAAATTGCTTGTAGGTGATTTTACAACTCCTTCTCTCTTCATACCTTCTCGAGCGTCACAACTAGTAAGTTTTATAGTTCTAATTAATTTGTTTGTTAATAATAGTTTATTTGTTTTATTAGTTTATTAATGTGATATAGGTACTAGATTATATGTTTTAAACACTGCTTTAGTAGGTATTTTATTTATTAGTTTTATTAGTATATTAGTAATTATTAGTATATTAGTAATTAATAATTAATTTATTTATTAATAATAGTTTATTTGTTTTATTAGTTTATTAACGTGATATGTGTATTAGGTTATTAGTTTTAAACATTGCTTTAGTAGGTATCTTGTTTATTAGTTTTATTAGTGTATTAGTAATTAGTAATTATTAGTATGTTAGAAATTAATAATTTTTTTTATTAGTAATTAGTAATTAATTTATATTAGTTATTAGTAAGTAGTAATTAGTAATTAGTATATGTAATTAATAGTTTATTAGTTTTATTAGTATATTAGTAATTAGTGTTATTAGTATATTAGTAATTTGTAAATAGTAATTATTTAATTTATATAATTAGTAATTAGTAATTAGTAATTTTAATTTATATAATTATTTAATATATATAATGTCTATTGTTTATAAGAAAAAAATTAATGCCCAGGATGCGTGGTAGAGGTGGAGAGAAGATCCCACCAAGTAGAGGGAGGTCCATCCCTCCTGGCGAGCTACGTGCACAGGCAGCTCGCGCGATGCGGGAGAAGGCCAACCCCTCTCACTCTGATCATATGTCTGAGCATCGATCTACTTCAGCGGCTTCGGCGGCGGCCATCCAGTGTTCTTCTTCTCCCTCCCCTCCACCTTCTGCTCCAGAGTTCGATGGAATGAGGTTCATCCCGACACCGAGATTAGTTCAGATGCCTCCAGTGGAGGAGGACGCTGTGCCCGAGCTGGACGCTGAGGACGCTCAGGATCAGATGGATGGGGACGCTGACCATGAGTCTGATGGGGAGCCAACTCGGTTCCAAGGTGCCAGCTCAAGTCGACCAAATAAGGTAAACGCTCAAGGTCGGGTTATTATCCGACCATTTGGTAAGGGGTGAGTTTGTTTATTTTTTTCCTTGTTTAGAATTGATATTAATATAACATCTTTAATTGTTTTAATTGTTAAAATTGAATATTTTATTTTGCAGTTGGGTGCCTAACAACCCACCTATCGCAGCCATCGGTCATGCGATACGTTCTCATTTCCGGGGTCCTCACTACCCGTGGAAGGTCACCCTAAAGGATGTAAGGGACAGGTGGTGGGAAGAGTTCACGGTAATTATAAACCCTAAAAACTTTAAATTTTTTTCTTAAGTTATGTCAATTTGTCATAACTTACCCTATTTTTATTTTGCAGAGTCGAATTACTTGGGACCATTCTCATGAGGCCTAAATCAAGAAGGTGTATGAGCAAAAGGTTGTTTGTCGCCTTCGAGATATGATGAACAAGGCCCGGAAGGGATGGGAAAAGGCCCACATGGTGTGGTGAGGAGGCCTGTGAGGGTCTTTTGGCCTACTAGGACTCTGAGGAATTTAAGGGGAAGTCCGCTCGTAACAAGAGCAACCAGATTTCTCAATGCGGGGGGCAGTCCACACCACGGGCCGCAGGGCCCACCATGAGAAGGCATTGGATATGGTATGTATAAACAAACATTCTTCTTTATTATGTTTCTATTTGTTGTTAAAATAATTAATTTGTATAATTTTTCTGTGTAGGCTCGACAACTTGGGCGGGAGGTTAAGCCCGATGAGGTCTTCGTTGCCACCCACATAAAAAAGGGTGGTGGCAGGGTAGATGACCGAGCGAGGTCCACCTATGTAAATGTTTTTTATAAGTGTTTTTTATATAATTTCATATGATTGCAATTGAATATATAACTAACTAATTTTACTTTTACCTCAACAGACAAATTACAAGGACCGTCTGAGGGAGGTGGAGTCACAGACAGGGGACACCTTCATGACTGATGCCTCCACCAAACTGGAGATCTGGAGGGATGTTGCGGGTGGCAAGACCCGCGAGGCCGCTGTTATGGCACCGAGGACTTGGGAACCAACATTCGTCCAGGTGTGACCAGCCTCACTCAGGGGTCTCAGGCTCATACCAGCGGGAGTGGCGGGTTCGGGTCACGACATTCAAGTGAGGTGGCGCTGTGCCAGGAATCAATTGAAACAAGGCAAGGGTCTCGTCAGGTTATAGCGAAGGCTGTACAGTTGGAGGATGGGTTAGGACGACTCCAACAACAGATGCAGTAGTTGCTGGAGGCTCAGGCTGAAGCTCAGCAGCATCCCCACTATGATCCCGCCATGGATGAGCATCCGTTGGATGAGGATGAGGAACCGACCCCACCATAACCCCAGCGTCGTCGCCGCCATTGTTTTTTTTATTATGTTTTTTTATACTTTTATTGTATTATATTTGAACAAATTATATATGTATATATATTTTTCTTTTGTCGATATGTTGATATAGTATTTAATATTGTTTTTATAATTTTAAAATTGAATAAATAATAATAAATTTAATTTTAAAAAAATTATATTTAGCGACGGCCTTAGCCGTCACTAAGGCCGTCCCTAGACAAAAAAAAAAGTAATATGTGGTGACGACCATCATTTTAGTCACGACTTTAGCAACAGATATTGATATGTATTACATTTTAGTCAATTTTAATGTAAATAAACATTTTATAGTGATGATAAATAACTATGAATGAGTTTGTTAACGAAGTTTTTTCTTTTTTTCTACAACTTTTCATGTAACTCATAATTCATTTTTAAATTTTATTATTTATTCAGAACTTTAGAAGAAAATAAGTTTTTAATTCCAATTTTATCAACTTTGCAATTTTATCAAAAATCTTTATTTTACTTTTTATTGTCTTATAGATGATAATAGAGGTTTAAATTTATATACAAATGATGTTAAAATTCATAAAAAAAATGTTCACAAGGAGTTTATTTACATTAAAATAAAATAAATTATAATATATATATATATATATTCATCTCTTAGTGAATAAAATGTATGTTTTAAAATAAAAGAGAATGATAGTGTAATTTAAGTTTATCCCGGGGAAGAGAGTGTAATTTACCTTTAACTAAACAATTTACACGTGCCAAACATCAAGATTCCAGCATTTCACAATTAATGTGGTTTAATTTGTCTTATTCATGTAATCTTTTTCTTCAAGTAAACATGTTTTTGTTTGTCAATTATCTACATCATCAGATTAAAAAAACTCCTTATTTTAATATTATACTAGTCGTGTACTCGTGTCATGCACAAGAAATTTTTGTCATATTAGATATACAATAATAATTAAATTTTAAAAAAGATATATAATAATTTTTTAGTAAATAAAATTCATAATATATTTTTTTGTCATATAAAATTCATAATATATAAAGTTAAGAATTGCATATTAACGTGAATGATTATTTTTTTATTGATCTTTTATTTTTTATCTTTGCCTCAGTTTTTCATTTACACAATATAATCCCAATCAACTCAAGTTACTTCCCTTGTTCATTCTTTCCACACCAGCATATAAACTTTTTTATATTATCAGTGACTCAGTGTATATTCATTAAATCCTATTTTAAATTGTATTTATAAAAGAAGTTAAAAACTATAGTAACTTTTAAAATTATTTTAATTGATTCATTACATAATAATTTTAAAAAAGATAATCTAAACATCCTAAAAGTTTCAAAAGTATATTTACAAAAAAAACTATTATTCTTTTTTTAGTTTGTCAAATAATTATTTATATATAACATTTTTACTGGGATAAGTAACTCTTTTTTTAAGGTTGATAACTATATGTCGTATAATTTCTCTCCGTAACACATTCATCTAAATGAAAATATGTCTCACCACTATTTTCAATCATACTCTCTACCAACTCTCTTTTCATGGAAGACATAATAAATTTTTTGTACATATCATTGAAATTGACCAATTTTTTAAATTTTCCTTATACCCCCTTTTATACCGAAAGGCTTTTATTCCAAAGAGATTCAATTATGATTAATATTCCACACTCTCAATTATCAAAGAGTGTTAAATGAAATGATTATATCTTTTATTCCCAACACACTTTTTTAAGGTAATCTGAACATCCTAAAAGTTTCAAAAGTATATTTAAAAAAAACACTATTATTCTTTTATGTAGTTTGCCAAATAATTATTTATATATAACATTTTTATTGGGATAAGTAACTATTTTTTAAGGTTGATGACTATATGTCCTATAATTTCTCTCCCTAACCCATTCATCTAAATGAAAATATGTCTTACCACCATTTTCAATCATACTCTCTATCAACTCTCTTTTCATGAAAGACATAATAATTTTTTTTGTACGTGTCAATGAAATTGATCTATTTTTAAAACTTTCCTTATACTCCATTTCATACTGAAAGACTTTTATTCCAGAGAGATTCACTTATGATTAATATTTCACACTCATTTTATAAAAAATGTTAAATTAAATGATTACATCTCTTATTTCCAACACACTCTTATAGTCTTATAGTCTTTTATATCTTTTTATTTATTTGAGAAGATTTTTTTATTTGATTTGTTACATGATCTATAATAACAAATTCATACAATATAATACTCCATTCGTTTCTTTTATATGTTGTTTTAGGGTCTCAAACTTGTTTTTAAATAAGTGTCGTTTTCAGATACTAAGGCAATAATAAATGTTGTTCTTCCAATTTTACCCCTTTCTTAATCTAATTCTTTTTATTTTAAATATTTATTATAAAGCTACTACCTGCGTTCCTAATTATAAGAACCTTTTAACCACTTCACGAGAATTAAGGAAGTTGGTTAATTTAGTTTATCACAATAAATTTGTCATGAATGTATACCATCTTTACAAAATTACCCTTGAATTTATTGAGATCCATTATTTTTCTCTTTCCACTTAATTACTTCAATGTGTCACTCTCTATTAATTAATTATTCACCTATCTCCACTAATGGGTATTTTTGTCAAAAAATAATTAATGCAAGGGACAATTTGAAAATGTTCTTATAAAACGGACCAAGAACACCTCTAAAAAAGGTTCTTATAAATAGGACCGGAGGTAGTGTATTATAAATGTTCTACAAGTTCAAAGTCTTGATAAATGTATTCTTTATGTTTCCAACAAAAAAATTATGGTATAGTGGTAAAACAAAATTGAAAAGAGAATTCATTTCATTGAAAAAGAGAGATGTTAAATGCATTAAAGAGAGAAAGAGAAAGGGCATATTTGGAAAATAAAAGTTAAAAAGACATAGTTATTGCATTCTTTAATTCTTCTGCAAAAACCTTAAACGACGGATAAAAAGAAACAGAGGGAGTATATAATGCTTATGGAATGACCTTTTAGTGAGATTTTTTTCTATTGCTTATGGAATGCCTCTAGTTGGGACTTTGACATTTGCAAAACATGAAAATTAAGAAAAGTTGTTCTTGATCCTAAATCACAAAGATCTTTTAGGGTGTGTTTGTGAGTTGGAAAATGAAGAAAAAGGGAATGAAGAAAAAGGTTTTAAGGAAGCTCTTCTCTTCCTTGTGCTTGTGGGTGCATCTCTCTCTCATTTTATAATTTACAAAGTCTTCCTCCTCTATTTCCCCCCTAAACCTTCTCTCTCCTTTCTCTTCAAACTCACAAATACACCCTTAAACAAAAATAGGAAACCCAAAAAAAAAACACTTATTAAATAATTATTACAATTATTATTAACGTAATTATAAAACATTTTTACATGTTAATTTCTATTGATGCTAGGGTGTTTGTTACCCCAGGGGTTGAGTCTTGTTTTTTTTTTTGTTAAAATTGATTTCAATATTGATGTTTGATATAATAAAGGTAGTCATAATTAAATAATTAATATAATTATTATTACTATGATTATTAAATGAACTTTAAGTGTTTGAACAAGTTTCAAATTTCATATTATATTTTTATCTTTTTAAATTAAGTTTTTCATTTTTTATAATTTTTAAATTATGTTTTAAATTCCGCATTATATTTTTATTTATGTTATAAATATTTTATTTTAATATTAAAATTGTTAAAATGAGTTTTAAATAATATTGATATTTGATATAAAAAAGATAACTATAATTAAATAATTATTACAATTACTATCAACATAATTATAAAATTAATTTTTAAGTGTTTGAGAATGTTTTAAATTTTGTATTTTTTTAGTTATTTTTAAATTATTAGATATGTTTTAAATTATCAATATTTATATTTATTATTATTTTAGTTTTTTATTTTTATAGTGATATTCACATTAACATAATTACTATAGTTAATTAATGGTGATGCATAATATTAATAATTTAAAATGTAAAAGATACTTTCTATTTTTAGAAGTTTTGCTTAAAGAAATTTACTATTGTGTCCATACTTTAGATTTTTTAGGCTACTTTCACTACCTTACTTTTATATGTATAAAGATATGCTAAGCTAAACTTACTAGAACATTTTTTTTTGTTTGAATTAAACTTACTAGAACATTAAAGGTATGTTTAATTCATTTTTATTTTTTAGTTTTCGAAAAATAGTTTTTAAAAACCGTTTTTTATAAATGAAAGGATTTATTTACGGTATTTCTTTCACAAAAATAGAAAAACTAAAAAAAGTTTTCCAAAACTAAATAACTCAACTTTATTTTTCATTTTCTGTTTTTATTTTTAATTAACAAACTATTTTCAGTTTTAATAATAAAAACATTATTCTGCTTTCTATTTTCAAAGTTTTGAACATGAAACAGTGAAAACAACTTTGTATTGATCAAATCCGATCCAATTTAAATTTGATTGGATTTTGATCGATTTTCGGTTTTTAGAAGAAAAAATAAATAATAGATAAATAGGATAAAACTATGAAATAAAAGTAAAAATTTTTATTGAAACATTTATTTATTAATATAAATATAAAATTATATAAAAAGAAGAAGATGTTACATGAAAATCAATTAAAATTATTTTAAAATTGATAAATTTATAGAGGTATTAACATAATATTAGATAATAAAATCTTAAAAAATATATTAGTATAAGTATTTTCATAAATAAATATGTATACATGTATAAATATATAATTATTTTATAAGAAAAATAATATATGTGCATGTAAGTTTGATTTGGATTGGATCGATTTTAATATAGGATCTGAAAATCAATCTAATCTAATAAAAAATTTCTATTTTTCGATTGGATTTTTAAATGGGATTGGATATCAACACGGTATTGATTAGAGACCTCTTCCCAAAATCAGCACTCACTGTTTTATATTCTTACTAGTGTGGTGCCCGTGCGATGCACGGTAGACACTTGTAATAAGAATGTTAGACGAATAAGTTTTAAAGTTAAATGTTTTAATTAATTTTAAATATAATTTGAATCACTACAACAAAATTGACTTTTAGCGGCAATTATTTTGGTCTTTAGTGACAATACAAATGAGCTGGGGTCTAATTCCTGGAGTACACTGTTGATATCATTCTTATTTGAAAAAATTAATAAAGTGACCTGTGTACATCAAGAGCTCAAATCCTTGATGCAAAACAAAATGAGCTTTAGCAGAAGAATGTTAACAAGAGACCAAAAGCTTCCTTCAGTTAAGTCTGTAAGTAAATTTGCATTAAATAGAAAGAGAGGAAGTGATTACTTTCTCCCTCAAGAAGGCGCACAACCTGAAGTATTAAGCTATAATTAGTCATATAGTTGTAATTTGCACTAAATAGAAAGAGATGGAAGATCAATATTTTCAAGAATGCTACTAAATAGCTCTCCTATTGATGGACGCATTGCAGGCTTCCTTGCATACAAAAGTAAGTTGCTTTAGCCATGAGGTATAGTTCATATGTGTCATATGATTCTCCCAAACGAGGGTCAATCAATTCATGTAAAGCCAACCTCTCAATGATTGGCTCAGCCTATAAATGTATCCACATGTAATATTTATCAAGGTCAGTCCAACTGAAATCACATATATATAGTAAGGTTCCTTTTAAGCTATAACATGTGAAATTTTTTTGTAAATATCCAAAGACAAAAGTGATCGAAGATACCCATTGTCGGAGAGATTGTTGTTGTTCCGAATTATTGGAGTTGCCCACTTTGCGTCCTGATATCAATTGTAACAGAATAACGCCATAAGCATACTCCAGAGCAAGGTATCAAACCCTAACGAGATAGTACACGATTTAGCTCCTTCATCAATTTATACCTTAACAAGTTAAAACCTAGCAACAGTTCACGATTCAAAGGCGAATCAAACCCTAACGAGACAAATTAGGAGGAAAAAATTATATATGAAAAAGCAATTAGACTTAATTGAACTGAGAAACAATACACATTGTTGATTCCGAAGCGGACATTGCGACGACCTTGAGCCTCCCGGTGGAGAACTCGAAGATCTTGTGGGTGACCTTGGTGCCTTAGCGCACAATGATGATTTGCAAAAGCTTTCCTGCAATGATGGTGAGCTTGGCATTGAGGCTAGCGGAGAGAAGCACCATGAGAAGTGGGAGCGGCGACGGCGGCAAGGGGGAGCCATGGCGACGAGGGTGGTGGGAAACGGAGGAGAGAAGGAGAGAGAGCGAAGAAATCTAGGTTTCACGGGTAAAACACTAGAACTCTGAAAATCGAAAAAAATTAGCAATAAGTAAGATGGCCTTTCAGTGACGGAAAAAACATCTTGTTTGGCAATTTTTTGCTATGAAGGAGATGAAATATTTTATTAATGTTATTGGCAATTGATAATAATTACCGGTATAAAGCAGCGCTTTAGATGTTTCCTGAATTAATTAGTGGCAATTAATTTATGGCCACTGAATAATTGTCGTAAAACGTTATTTTTGTTGTAGTGAATGTGTATATAATTTGTTATATATATATATATATATATATATATGTTTGAGAAGAAATTTTACATGGTAAAGGAGTTAATTTGAAAAGGGATAAAAAATATTGGATGAAGTATCTTACTTAAGAAGATAAACTCTGTTTATCGAAGATATAAAGGTGAATGTAATCCTTATAAAAAGAAGTTAAAGTTAAAATAAGGTAGAAGTTAATATAAAGTACATGGATGTAAAAAAGAAAAGAGAAAGTTACTTACCTAAATTTAATTTTTGAAGACTTTTTTTGAAAACCATATTTTATGTAGTGTTCATTGGATTTCCCTCTTCATCACAGATAAAAATTTTAAGTCCTTATAAAAATTTTAAGTCCATTAGGTGATGTTACTCTTGAGAGAGCAACACACAACTGGTCGTGAGAAAAATTTGATCTTAAAATAGGTTGATCTTGAAAGAAACTTGGTTACTTCATGTTTTTCAATAATATAGGATTACTTGAATCATTTAGCAAAAATCTTCTGGAATTTCAATATGGATCTTGTCATTAACTTCTTGCCAGTTCCTTCCATTATCAATGCTCAACACCCAGTCAAAAAATGTTTTCAATTCTTTTGCATGGAAATTTGAACCGGCAGTTGCATTCTCATGTTTTTATTTCAATGTTAACACCTTGCAATAATTTCGAAGATGTGGAAAGTTCATGGCAGCACGAACTATATCCTGTATTGTCCCTTTAGGGTATGTTTGCGAGTTGTTTGGAGGGAAATGAGAGAAGAGAAAGGCTTATTGCAAGCCCTTCCTCCCTTTGTGGTTGGGAGTTAGAGTATTTTACAAAGTCTTCCCCTCCTCTTCTCCCCCTCCCTAATCCCCCTCTAACTTTTTCCTTTCCTTCCCTTCTAAACTCACAAACAGAGCCTTATGAATCACAAGTTGGATATGCTTAATATCATAAACAGAGCCTTACTGTTCAATATTTGTTTATGAGTCATGGTAACCTCATCACATATAATAAGTTTGGTTTTTACTATTAGTTTAGCCAAATGAGTTTCTTGTTTTATATTGTCAATGGAGTTCTCCTCAACATTTATAGGGGTATCAAATCTGGAATGTGTCGTCATTCCCTCAGGAATTAACAAAGTTGTTATTCCACTCGATACAACAGTTAGCACAATTTACATTTTTTATCTTAAGCCTGCTGAAATTTAAAAATATCATTAAGAATTGTTGAAATTATCTTTTTGAAAATAATAATATTGTTTTGTAGATCTTTTATAAAAGTGATTTTTCCTCCCATCCTTATAGATTATAGATTAAGAAGAAGATCATAAAAAGAAGAAAAATAGAAATTAAAGATTTGTATCTATATATGAAGAGTAAATATGCTTCCGGAAAAAAAAAGTTAACCTAAGAAGAATAACGAATGAAGGCCAAGTATTAATTAGTGGTTTTCAAGTGTTGGAAATAATTATTTTAATACTATAACAATTGGAATTATTAAAATATGGATTTGTAACTGTCTATAGTTTTTCTATAAGACTTTATAGCTTCTAGAATTTAATTACTATAATATGTTATAAACTTTTTTTTTAATATTGAGATTGTTAAAATGAACTTTAATATTGAAATTTGATATTTGATATAATAACATGTTTCCCTTCAGAATATGTTTTTTTTATTGTATTTAATGCAATAATTGAAATTTTAAAAGAAACGGGGACTGTGTAACGCATATAGTGATAATTGACATGAGTATTTAGTTTCATAACTCCTAATATAACTTTGAATATTTTTTTGTGTACAGTAACAATTATATTAATGTGTACGGTAATAATAAATGCCAAACTTAATGATTGTAAAAATATAATGTAAATAATATAATATAATTTTATTGATTGAGTGATATAAGTTAGTGTATCAAAGTTTGGTAATTCAATTTTTTTATGGACAATACTCAATCAACATTTTTTACAAACATAGTTATAAAATAATTTTTTTACAATTATTTAATTATGTATTAAATTTCATATTATCCTTTTATTTTTCTTATAATCTTTTTTAAAATATGTAAATTATTAAATTCTATTTAATATTGATATTTGATATTTTGGTACAATAACTATAATTAAATAATTACTATAATTGTTATAATAAAAGTTGTACTTTTTTAAAATTAATTATTATATTATAATTTTTATATTATATTTTTATTTATGTTATAAAAGTTTTTTATTTTCAAATTGCTAATATAGATATTTGATGCAATAAACATAACTATAGTTAAATAATTAATATGAACTTAATTATAAAATTATTTTATTCTATTTTAAATTTCGTATTATATTTTTATTTATCTCACAATTTTTTTTAATATTAAAATTATTAAAATAGTCTTTATTATTTATAACTAATATAACAAAAATAACTACCGTATAGTTATAATTACTATTAATATAATTATAAAATATTTTTTTAATTATTTTAGTATGTTTTAAATTTCGTATTATATTTTATTTTTTAAATTAAGTTTTGCATTTTTTTTAAAATTAAGTTTATCATTCTTAAATTATTTTGCTATGTTTTAAATTTCATATTATAATTTTTATTGATATTTTTAATAAATTTTTAAATGTGTTCTAAATTATTATTATTATAGTGATATTCATATGAATATAATGACTATAATTAATTGTGGTGATTGATAATATTCATGATTTATAATGTAAAAAACACTTTTTATTTTTAGAAGTTTTGATTAAAGGAATTTACTATTGTTCCATCACTTTAGATTTTATAGGCTATTTTCACTACCTTACTTTTATATATATAAAGATAAAGATAAAGATATTTTTTTAAAATATTTTTATTTTAATCCATTATCCATATCTTTTAATTTTATTTGAATCAGTTTTATATATTTCTGTCTTAAATTTAAATAACACCAGATTACTATGGAAAGTACTAAATTTATATATCAAAGGCTAAGTCACAGTCAATCAATTTTAGGTTAGACCAAAATTCATATTTTGATAATTATACTTAATCACTTATTTGGATAAAATATGTTTCTTTAATTTATATATTTAACCGGTGATGTAATCTATAATAACAACAAGTAATTATGGTGATTAATAGGTGAATCACCCATTACGGTGATTCAGGTTATATAGCCTTTACCTAAAAGAAAATGATTTAAATTTGAAAAGAAGATAATTTTGACTATGAAAACGGATTGAAATAAAAATGATTTCAACTGTAAAAGATTAATTTAAATTTAAAATTAAAGAAAGTGATTTTAATTGTGAAGAATTGACTTCAACTCAAAAGATATATATAAAGGTTAGCGAGTCGTACCAACTCAAGTATCCTATCATAATTAAAAATAGGGATGAGGATGGATATTTTCTCGGTAGGATATTATTGGACTTTTTGACCATAATAGAGTTAAAATAAATAATTATTACGTGAAAAAAAACTATTTATCTTTATAGGGTAAATGTAACGAAACACTAACTGATATAGCGCCTTTACAAATAATTTGTATTATATTGAGACGTCATCCTAATCTGAAAGCGCTAACTAATTTAGCGACATCCTCATCTGCGTGCATCTTCACCATCCAATGGTCACTTGCATTTATTTTTTTTTCTTTTTATATAAATAATGAATTTTACGGTTAAGATTTTCTCCAGTTAATTAATTAACTGGAGAGGATCGTAGTCCCTCATCTGCATGTTTCAATTAAATGGCATCATTAAAAAAAAACATAGCACCTGTAGTTTAGCGACTTAAGAATTGTAGGTGAACTAGTGTTTGAGCCCGTGCATTGCACGGGCGGTGTGTAGGATTATTTTAATTGGATTGTGAACGTGCTAGACATAACCACTCCATACTTAAGATTTGGTTTATTAAATTTTTTGGAAAACCTTCTTAAAGATTATATTTTTTATATCTACCATCCCCACTACTGTCATCATATATCAATATCTTTAGTCCACTTTTAAACTTCACACGAGATACTACAACATATAATTGTCCATGTGAGAATACAGGTTGTGGAAGAAACACACCAACATGCGATTATGTCTGTCCTTGACTCTTGTTTAATTTTTTGGTTTAACCACATGTATCCTCCACGAGAGGCAATCCTGTTCGAGCTGGGAACATCCACATCATGGTGGGGCTAGCTCTCCCAACGGGGATTTTTTCCATCCACAAGATTCGAACCCGAGACCTTGCTTAAGAGGAATCAAGCATGTACCACTTGAACCAACCCTCGTTGGTCTTGACTCTTGCTTATTATCATAGCTAATGATACATAAAGGGGGAATTGTCGTCTTTGAAATCGCAACGGATTCATTCCATCTTAGGGTATTAAATTCATCCTTGAAATATAAACTTTAGTTCCGCGTGCTTCGCACGGGGAAATTGATGGCACGGTTAATGTTGTTTGTGCTTCGCACAGGACAAAATATTAGTTATGATAAATACTTAAATTTCAAAGTAAATCAATAAAATCTTTATAGAATTCATCTCACGTAGGCAATATAAAAGATGCTGAGAGAGCCAATCCTTATCAAAAATCAATATCCTCTCATAGTTAGCAACGATGTTAATCATCTCCAAATTGTCCTTTCCCTCGAAGTTCACCCAATACGTCGATTAGTGGAAATTGTACTATTCAGTTCTAAACTGTAATAAATATTATTAATTATGATATGATTAATGAAGATGTACTCGTGCGAATGACACATAATTCACCGATAAGTATAAAATCAAGAGTTTAGTTAGAAAAGGAAGATTATTGATTAAGAAATTACAAATTTTAAATTATTCATTTAAAATATGCAAAGCACTGAAAATATTCTATTTAACACACTCAAATTTTTAATAATGTGTGAAACTAATTTGTAATTGGAAGATATTTTAGTGCATATGGGCCTATTAGGAAACTATATATATTTTAACTATTTTTATTCAATAAATATAAATTCTTAATACTTTGAATTATTTTTTAACCAATAGTTATTATATTTCAAAAAATCTGCATGATATTATTGTTCAATTACACTTGTATAAATTATGTCAATAGTAAAAAGTATATTAATATCTATCATGTTCTTTGACATTGCAATTTATTTAAGAAATATGATAATGAAAAGTAATATTAGAATTCCTTTCAATCGTGCTTGTGCTATACAGAAATGAGATGAGAACCTTAGTCCGAGGTGAAAAGCAATTTTTAAGAAGAACCTTGGTCCGGGGTCTTAAACACAGATCAATAAAGACCAATAATAAAATATCTATATAAAAGATCATCGTCAAATAGCCACCAAGCCTTCCGTAAAGCTTGAGAAGTTAATGATGAAGTAATCCAAAAACCATCCAAGCCAAATAAGACCAACAGAGCCAAATAAGACCAACAGAGTCACAAAGTATCAGCAAGAGGAAAGGAAGTTCACTTGAAAGCAAAACCATAGCTATTTCCATATTAGAAAACTTGTACAATAGCAGTAAAGTCCAGTAACAACAATAGCTAAACAAATTGATTGTTAAGCAATAGCAAAATGCAACCCAGATAATCAAAATACTCATCAGCATGCTAAAATGTACTCCACTAAACACAACCTCTAGAAATATGCAAGCAATACACATACAACCATTAGACACATGATAGACTGAAATCGTTATAAGGCAGAAAAAATTTAAACAGGCTAAAGGGCTGAAGGATTAACATACCATAAGGTAATTGTAATATACAGAGGCCATCGAGAAAATCAAACTAAATTGTGAAAACACATTTCTAACCCAACTGAAATATTTTCATAAAAAATAAAGCGCTCCCAAAGAATGTTAGCCCCAACACCTCAAACATCAATCCAATTCCATTACCATCTAACATAGTTTAACTTTAGCATTTTTGCCAAGTCAAGCATTCATTCTTTAGCAAAATAGCATTTTATCCTAATTAGGGGCTGATCCAAAAAGACTAAAATCAAAACTGTAACCTGTGCTTACATTCTTGGCAATACAACTGTTTAAAATTGCTCCCCAAGTGACATTAGTGCATGGTCAATAAAAAATGGAAGAAAAAGAAACTGCCAAGTAAATCATCGAAAGAGAAGCAGCAAAGCACTATATCTAACTGAACTGAAAACTAAAAACAAAAAAATTTCAGCCTCACTACTCTCATAATATAGATCTGCTCCTGCCTAATTCTAAGCTCTGAGCTTTATGATGTGTTCACATAACATCAATATCAATATGTAGTACAATTGAATGCACAAGCAAAACAAAGAAATCATAAAAATGATGCCAGCTAAGTCATTCTACTAATATGCTCAAGAAGATTATTCTTCTTAAGCAAAGTTCTGCAATGGATTCACAAAATCTCAAGAAAAGGAAAACATTGGTTTCTTAACATTGTATTCAGTAGTAAATTTTCTAACATTTGATTGCAATACTGAACCTAAATGACAAATTCTTCAAGACAGGATCAGAAACTCATTTAAGCAATTTGCTTAATCCTAGCTCCAAATATTTGGTTACAAAATGAATCTATTAAACCAAAGAAAAAAACCTACACAACCAAAATGCTAATTATGCAAACAAAGCATCATCAGACAGGACCTAAACTGTAGTAGACATCAGGAGTGTCAAGAGGACTTGTGTTCTTACAAGCCAATGAAATAACAGGTCAAATGAAAATGTTCATATAGTAGAAGTAAATCACGTAACCCAAACTACCTTCACATAAGTAATTAATAATTATGGCTCCGTGATTATAGTTATAGCAAATTCCATTATGAATGCCTAACATAGTATCTTGAGGAGGGGTCTCTATTTTCCAAAAGAGAACCATTTAAAAACAAAACTGTAAATGTCATACAATCCAACTGAAAAATAAAAAAGTCTTATAATCATGTTGAAATACAAAAGCAACTACAAATCAAAAGGAAACTAAGATAGAAGCAATGAGGTTGTAAAAATAAATGTTCCAAGAGGCTTGCCCCAATCACAATAAACAATCTAATTCTATAACTCCGTACTCAGTAAACATCGATCTTGCTTAAGCAGAGGCAACCACTCCCTTCTTCCTAGGTGCAGCTTCAGTTCCTGATACACAAAATAGAAAATAGCGTGTTTATTAACAAAAAAATAAGGATTAAGATTCTTAGTAGAGAAAATTAGGATAGAAAATGGTTACCCTCTCTGAAGCTGGTATTGAATCAGCGAGGCACGTGACGCAAGTACTATATCTAACTGAACTAAAAACTAAAAACAAAAAAAAGTGCTTACCTCACTACTCTCTCATAATATAGATCTACTGCTCCTGCCTAATTCTAAGCTCTGAGCTTTATGATGTGTTCACATGACATCAATATGTAGTACAATTGAATGCACAAGAAAACCAAAGAAATCATAAAATGATGCCAGCTAAGTCATACTACTAATATGCCCAACATTGATGGGTTGAACTGGCGTGTGAAAGATAAGGATGAAAGAAACAATTACAGAAATTCTCTTCATTGTGTTCCCTATGCTAAATGTTAAGGGAGAAATCTGATCAAGGGACATGTAAGAGACTTGATCATACAAGTGGAAGAAGACACTCTGGGCACCCACCCACCTGCAAACATCAAAACCTAGAAATATGTTAGTTAAACATTTGATAAAGAAATAAGTTATTGGGGAAGTTAGGATTAATTTAGAGCAGATAGAAAATTTACAACAGAAATACATAACCACTGGTAAGACAATCTGTCACCCCCAGAGTCCATATATCCACAATTAAACAATGCTAGATTATACCTACTTGAAAATATTTAACCTATCTCTTTCTCATGCTTGGAAAAGTTAACCTAAGGATCATAGAACTTCTACCATATTCAAATTAAGTTAGCTTGTTAGCAAAAATAATGACCATCCATATATAATTGCAATTATACAAGCAAAAGATACAAATACAACATCACCAATATGACTATATGAAGAGGTAAAAAGGATAGGAAAAAAAAGCAATAGGCTGAGATTTGCAGACTGTGTTGTGCTTACCATACAAAATTGGGGCCAATCTGAGACACAGTTGTTTGCCATCCTGCAGCCCACACCTTGGGACCCTCCACAGCAATGGCAAAAGGTGTGAGAATTAATAGAGACAATATGGAAATACAAGCATAGTAGTTCATTCCACTAACTGAAATCCCCTTCATCCCTTTCTTTGAGAATATATTCCGGAAGACAAATGCCAAATTTGATATCATAGCTCCCATAAAGCCTGAATCATGAAGTGGTCTATTTAGAGCATTGAACTACCAAAAATATTGATACATGAATAGTAAATTCTACATCCTATCAAAACTGTATGCTGGATGAGAAAATGTCAACTTAGTTTTCAAGTAAATAGTCCTCCTACCAATCATATTGAAATTGACTCTATCACAGCAGCTAGTGCACAACCACCAATAATTGGCACAAGTGACATGTAAACCAACATGGGGAATGCTTCACCAAGCAAGAACCTTGACCATCTTAAACCAGTGACATGTCCCCGACCATCTCAAACCATCACCTTACCCTTTGTCCCTACAATCAATCCCGAACCAACCACAATAAATCTGAAAAATTAGAAAATGCCAAAACAGAATAGAAAGAGAAAGAACCAGAGAAATTGAAAAAATTCAAATACCCAGAAAAAGAGAAAGAACCCCCTCCGAACCAAACCACCACCATCTAACAGCCCAGCCACTGTCTGCCACTCCTGGCAGTGACTCCCGACCACCAGATCTGCACCTCTGACGCATCTGATATCCGGTTCCAGCACGAATCGAACCACTTACCCACAGTGTACTCACCACCTCCCCGTAACCCTGTCCGTTGCGAGCGTTGTCCTCCCAGCCGTCGTCAGTCAAGCCTCCTTCGCACGCAACATCGGCCTGCCTTCTTGCGCGACCACTGCGACCCACCCCCAATCGCGTCTTCAACCTGTAGGCATAGGTGATAGAGGAAGAATGAACGATTCTATCTCGAATGCAACCCATCAATTATAAGAAACCGATGAGAAAGAATGCAACCTATCAATCGCGTTTTCCACACAATCTCGTTTTCTCTCGGTTCTATCTTTCCCTCACCCCCTTCGTTGCTTCTTTCTGGAGGGTTACAAAATTCCTGAGTGAAAAAAGTTCTCTTCTCTTTCTTTAAACACTTTCAAATTCAAAATCCCAAATAGGGAAAAAAATGGTGAGAGAAGTAAAGAAAATTGTTAAACTTTAAATTTAAAAAACAATATATGAAATAAAAGGGCTAGAATGGAATATGGGTTTGGAGTAGTAGCAGTGTCAGAGATTATTTTTTTGGATTTATAAATGAGACTGTTTTGTCATAAAAAATTCAATAGGTAAAGCTTGCCGAGTACGAATGGATTCAAGGCTTGCAACCATGCACTAATCCCAATATATAAAGCTGCAAGTATATTTACAGCCAGCTGAAGGAAAAGTTTATTCAAACCCAAAAGATATCATTTGGCACTCACTGTAATCTTTTTCTATTTATGAGTGCTTTAGCCCAAATTAAAACCTGTCATTTTAATCACTTAAAATCAATCACGTTCTCGATGTCATAATATCACATTTACCGAAATTATGGTGCCCGAATGAAAATCAAAAAACGAAAACAATATTTAAATACACGAGTGAAAAGTGATTAAACTAATAAAATACTTACCGGATTGTAATAGTTTAGATGAGCGGAATTTATGAAAATTCCAAGTTCAACTGTCTTTAGCCCCCCATCTTATGTTCTGCAAATTCCATTTCAAAAAGCAGCTCCGTTTCCTCTCAATCTCTTACTCATTTGTTACTGAATGCTTCTATAACTCTTCTCAACAAGTCCATCCATCGAGCTCCCTCAGCAGACTCAGAGCTTCTGTGCCAGTCCCTGATCAAACCCATTTCAGAGACCCTCGCACTGTTCATTTGTTTTGTGCCAACGCCCTCAAAGTCTCTGCGAAAGAGGCCTTTCTTCCTGAAGGAAAACAGTTACATGCCCATTTGATAAAGTTCGGATTTTGTCATGTCCTGTCCTTACAAAATCAGATTTTGAGTGTTTACCTTAAATGCAAGGAAACTGAAGATGCAGAGAAACTGTTTGAGGAATTGCCTGGGAGAAATGTGGTGTCATGGAATATTATGATTCGTGGTGTTGTTGGATGTGGCAATGAAAATGACTCGAACCCACAACTATGTTTTTCTTATTTTAAAAGGATGTTGTTGGAAATGGTGGTTCCAGATTATATAACTTTCAATGGTCTGATTGGTTTGTGTGCTCAGTTTCATGAAATTGACATGGGAGTCCAGTTGCATTGTTTTACAGTGAAAGTGGGGTATGATTTGGATTGTTTTGTTGGTAGTGCTCTTATTGATTTTTATGCAAAATATGGTCTAGTTGAGAATGCAAGGAAGGTTTTTTATGCTGTTCCATGTAAAGATTTGGTTATGTGGAATGTGGTGGTTTCTTGCTATGCCTTGAATTGTTTACCACAAGAGGCTTTTACCATGTTCAACATGATGCAATTGGATGGTGCAAATGGGGATGAGTTCACTTTTAGCAGCCTGCTTAGTATGTGTGATACTTTGGAGTATTATGATTTTGGAAAGCAAGCTCACGGTCTTATTCTGAAACAGTCATTTGATTCAGATGTTTTAGTGGCTAGTGCATTGATTAACATGTATGCCAAAAATGAAAATATAATTGATGCACGCAGAGTATTTGATAAGATGGCGATTCGAAATGTTGTGGCATGGAACACCATAATTGTTGGGTGTGGGAACTATGGAGATGGGAATGATGTTATGAAGCTTCTCAGAGAGATGCTTTATGAAGGTTTTTTCCCTGATGAACTAACTATTTCCAGCATTATTAGTTCATGTGGCTATGCTTCTGCCATGACTGAAACACTACAAGCTCATGCCTTTGCAGTTAAATTATCATTTCAAGAATTTTTATCTGTTGTCAATTCTTTGATTAGTGCATACTCCAAATGTGGTAGCATTACTTATGCATCTAAATGCTTTAGATTAACTGAAGAACCTGATCTCATTACATGGACTTCGTTAATATATGCATATGCATTCCATGGTCTTGCCACAGAAGCAATTGAGATGTTTGAGAAGATGCTATCTTGTGGCATAATACCAGATAGAATTTCTTTCTTGGTATTCTCTTTGCTTGTTCCCATTGTGGGCATGTAATTTTAGGATTTCACTACTTTAAATTAATGACCAGTGTGTATCAAATAGTTCCAGATTCAGATCATTATACCTGTCTCATTGACCTTCTCGGACGATATGGTCTTATAAATGAGGCTTTTGAATGCTTGAGGTCAATGCCAATGGAAGCTGAATCAAATACATTAGGAGCATTTATTGGATCTTGCAAACTCCATGCAAATATAGAATTGGCTAAATGGGCTGCAGAAAAGCTCTTCAACATGGAGCCAGAGAAGAGTGTGAACTATACAATAATGTCAAACATTTATGCTTCTCATAGACATTGGTATGATGTGGAGAGAGTTCGCAAAATGTTTGGGAACAAGGGTGATACAAAAGTCCCAGGTTGCAGCTGGATAGAGGTTGCTAATCAAAGCTCATTCATTTGTATCAGGTGATAAGACCCACCCTAAAGCTTTAGAAATGTATGATACCTTGCAAATGCTGCTTAGGCCTATGAAGGAAAAATGGTGTGAAAATGTAAAGGTTACAGTAGCTGCATAAACTTTAAAATCACTGAAATTGTCATTCTTTTTTTGTCTAGAAATCCATTTTTTCTATGGTTCTTTGTTTACATATTCTTTTTTCTAAAGGAAAAATGAGCAGGAACTCGCTCCTTTCACGTTACAAATTTTGGTAACAAAAAATAGTAAACTGATTAATCTTTATAGATTTAATCAAATGTGTGTATTTGTTTTATTTTGTCAACAAAAATAGTACAATAAAATAAGATACTATTTTTTTAATGTTCTTTTTTTAATATTCATTTTTTTTTGGTCAAATATTCGTTTTGTTAAATAAGATACAAACTAATAACAAATTCTGGAAAACAAAAAATAAAAACGAGGCCCACTTGTATTCGGGCCCTTTGTTTTTGTAATTGATTTGAGGGAATTGAGAAATCCTACAAACCAACATATTGTTGACAAAAAAAAAAAAAACAAATTAAACTTGCTTCGTACATTAATCTCTTTTAAAAAAATGTGTTGACTTTTTAAAAATGGATCAATTATAAAGAATGCAGTGGAGAAGAGTCTATCCAAAAGAGTATATTAATAACATTTTTCTTTAAGCATTTTGTTTCTCAATCTTTTCTTTGTAGTTAAAAAGACAAAAGAATAACCTTCTTCTTGTGGTAAAATTTTTCTTTTGAATATTTGACGCAATTGTATATCTAATGTTAGAACTCGAGACCACTAATTAAATTGGTGTTTCTCCTTCGCCTTCTCCTTCTCTTCTTTAATCCCTTGTCAGGTTGAAGTAAACTCTCTTTGTTGGGGATTAATGTAGTTTGATTTTCAACATGTTTTAAGATTATGTGTTGGTTTAAATCTTTATGAATGAAATGCAGAATTTGTCTTTCATGCTTGATGTTTCTTTGACTTAGCCACTTAAATAATGATTTTATGTTTTTGTATAGATTAAAATTTATGCACGAGCCAAATCTAGAGATGAATTTTCTGATTTTGTTACTTCTAGAAATTAAATAGATGAAATGAATCTTGTGTTTGTGATTATTTTTAGGGTTTGAATGTGCTCTAAGACTTGTTTTTATAAATGAATTAAGTAATTAATCATTTCTCAAGAGTCCATGAGGGACCATTGCATTAAGGAAGTACTTCTTGGTTGTTTGAGAAAACCTAACCATCAATTTCAAAATGAATAAATCCTTAAATTTGTCTCCCGAATTAATCATCTTTTTTCTAATTAGTCTGCAAACTAAGTTAATTACATAAGTAGTCCTCGAACTTTCAATTATCTATCATATTAGTCTTCCAACTTTCACATTATCTCGTCACATTGGTCCATGTTGGAGGACTGATGTGATGGATATTTAGAAGTTCAGGGATTAACTTTTATTTTTTGTTTATCTTAGGAACTAAGTAGAAGACAGAGTAATACTTCGAGGACGTAAGTGATAGTTTATTCATTTCAAAATATGGACTCAGACCAACTTTACAAATAAAGTTCATGGAATGATTCAAATGATCAACTCAATATCCCAATTTCATTTTTAAACTCTAACATCAATTTAGAGTTAATATTTTCTTGCCATTATTATTTTACAAATTTCATTCTTTTTTTATTTTTTATAAATCTTTTCAATTCTAATTAATTGATAACATATAGGATTAGTTTATCCTTAGATATTAAATATGAGTCCTAACGATGCTTCTACATTTACTCTCAAATCCTATATATTAATTTGAATCCTAACGCAGCTTCCACGTCCACCCTTAAACCAACAGAACTCTCACATTAATTTACGTGACATTTTTATTTTATTTTAAAAATTTAAATTTTTTTATTACAAAATAAAAATTAAATTTCTTCTTATCCAATATTATTCATATAACTTTTCCTATTTTATTTTAAAGTATAATAATACAATCAATTATTAAATTTAAAAAGTTCTTATCGTTACGTTAGTTAATTTTTTTCCCTCATTCTTTGATTTTTTTATTAAATTTAAAACATATTATTTAAGAAATACATTGATAATTTCTATATGATGACTGTCTCCTCATTATTTTTTTAATTTAAAATATTTAACCTTTTATACTTATTTGTTTAGTTATTTTTAAAAAAATCAAACAAAACAATAATACTATCTAGTGTACATGGTGAATAAAAGACTATTATAATAAATTAATACTTTAAGTATTTTTTTATCAACATGTGATTAGTTCAAGTGATATATATTTAATTTTCTTTAAGTAATTCATTATGTGAATATTCCCGACATGAGCGCTCCGGAATCCACATACAACTTCCACTATGGTATAGTTGAATTTAGTCCAACAATTGAAAGTATTGACATGGATCCAACATGGCCATTTTGGGAGTATAGTTGAAGCAATGAATACATTTTAGGAGTAATTTTACAATTTTATAAAAATTGAAACAAATAATTGATGCAATGAATAGTTATAATTGAATTAATAAATATAATTATTAATGTTATAACATTGATTTTGAGTTTATAATGATGTAAAAACCTGGTGAGGATCGATTCAAATCCATCTGCTTAAATGCAGGATTTGATTATGAAAAACATGGGGTATGGCCGTACATAGGGGTCACGGGGTTTGTTGATACTTGAGTTAACAAACGGAAGGGAAGAATATTCATCATTGTTTTCAAACGAACAAAGCCTAAATTGAAATGCTTCAAGCCCAATAATGCCGATAATCCAACAAACCTAAAAAATTAGAGGTTAACCACTTGCAAATCAATTAGTTGGAAATTAATTAAAGTTTCAATCCAACATAACAAGGTAGGAATTTGGACTATTAAAATACTAATTAATACTATATTTATTTAAGATAGTATTTTGGAGGGTAAGAAGTCTTAATTCTTTAATTCTGACTAAGCCAGGAACATATTATGTTCCCAGTTGAACAAGAATATATATGGTTAACACAAATAAATCCAATGTAAACAATGTTCAATACAAAGATTTTTTTCTTATTATAAATTATAACTATGTATTAAATAACTAAATCTATATTTTTTTGTTATTTTTTGTGTTAATCACATGAATCTCCTATTATTAGGGGCAATATTCCTGTTCAGGGATTAGTCACAATTAAAGTTTCTCGTCCCTCCCTACAAATATAATTAGTGGGGATCGAACTCGAGAGCTTTTCCCACAATATCAGCATGCGTTCCAATCAACTGAGTTTTTTTCTTCTCTATTTGATCATAGACAAAAAGTAATATTACTTGAGCAAATTTATAATATGATGAGGACAATCTCTGTCCGCATTTTCTTTTGTGTACAAAAATCTCAAATTTAAGATCTTACTTAAGAGGAAATCTGACATATATGAATCAACCAATGGTTTCTGCATTTCTTTTTGTTGTTTTGTCATGATTTTGTATCTAAACCTAATATATTCTAAAAGAGTAAAATATGTTCTTTGTAATTTTTTTTTTGTCAATTTTGATACTCATTCCTAATTGTTAACGTTAATTGTAGTCTCTAACAATAATTAGTTTGGTTAAGTTACCGTTGAAATTCAATATGTTAATAATCGGACTCATCATCCACATGGTTAAATGAGGCCCAACATCAAAGGATAATGCGAAGTCTTTTAAAAATGTTAGCAATTAATGAAGCTAATTAATATTAAAAATTATGATTAAAGTATTTTAAAAATATAAAGATATAAAAATACATTTTTAAAAGTCAAGAACAAAGATCAAAGTTGATAAAAATTCAGGGTGAAAACATATTTTACCCCTTCCAAAACCTAAGTTTATTATTATTATTATTGGTGGTGGTAAGCAGAGTTGGCAATTTGGGCTACCCGACCTGGCCCAACCTGACCCAATGCGTGTAGCGGTTTCATCGAGCCAAGCTAAAAAGCTCAGGAGTATTTGGTTTCTGAAATAGGTGCTCGAGCCTTACTTTTTTTTACAGGTAGCCCGATTTTTTGGTGAGTTTTGCGGGGTAACAGACTTTATCGTGTTAAGTTAAAAAGTTCAGGAGTTATTCGAACTTCTAAAATAAGTGTGCGAATCCTACAGTTTTACGGGTTTTTCTGGATTGCCCGATAAACTAGCTCATTTTGCTGACTCTATTGATATCGATAAGGATGTTAATATGACTAGACATGACAATCAAACTAGAATATGTGGGTACCACCCCACCCAGTCGCAAGCTTTGATGGGGAAACCCCGCTTTTGACCGGGTTTAAGGAAAACTTGACCCAGAACTCACCCCGCCCCGGAACCCACTCTGATATGATAATTATATAATTTTAATTATATTAGTAATTAAATAGTAAAGACAAACTTATATATTTTTCTTAAAATATAATGTGGTTCTTAAGTTTTTTATTTTTTAGGATTTTTAATTTCTATTTTTATATATTATTTGAATTAGAATATATATATATGACTTATTTAAAAATATGTATTTAAGCTATTAAAATAAAAATAGAGAAAGTATGATTCCCATGAGTTTCTCCGAACCCGACAAGAACCCGGGGGATGATGTTGAGTTTCATAATTCCATACACGTTCTTCTAAAACCCGAACCCGCCCCGACTTTTACGAGAATAGAGACAGAAAAGCAAAACCTACCCCAAATCCGCCTCATTGCCCTAGCTAAATATGACCAATGGTTGTATCAAGGGCGAAGCCAAAAAATGAAGGTAAGGGAAGCCAATATTTTTATTTTTTAATTAATTATCTCACCTCACCAAGCCTGTCACCAAGGAGGAGGTTGTATCATGCCCTTTTGACCATGAAGTCCTATAAGGCGCCAGGTCCTGACGGTTTTCAACCTATTTTCTTCGAACTATATTGGCATATTGTGGGAGAGGATGTTTGGAGATTGGTTAGTGAAATTTTTACCTAGGGAAAGGTTGATGTTAAACTGGCTGAAAACCTTAATTGTCCTTATTCCTAAAGTGGATGCGCCTCAAAGATTTAAAGATTTTCGGCCTATTAGTTTGTGCAACATGATTTATAAATTGATCACTAAGGTGATTGTGAATAGGTTGAGACCTTATCTCAATGATCTCATCAGCCCTTTTCAGAGTAGTTTCATTCCGGGAAGAGGAACTTTGGATAATGGTATTATTCTTCAGGAGGTCCTCCATTATATGTACAAGTCAAAGAAGAAAACCGGTGATCTGGTGTTCAAACTTGTTTTAGAGAAGGCTTATGACAGAGTAGATTGGAACTTTCTTCAGCAAGTTCTTCGGGACTTTGGTTTTCCTTCTATTACTATCAGATTGATCATGAGTTGTCTGACCTCCTCTTCCCTCTATTTACTTTGGAATGGAAATCGTTTCATCTTATTTCTCCCCTCTGAGAGGTCTCAGTCAAGGTGATCCTCTTTCGCCTTATTTGTTTGTTTTATGTATGGAAAAAATAGGGGCTTTAATTTCTCAAGTTGTTCTGGACAAAAAGTGGTAGCCTATCTCGGTTTCTCCAAGGGGACCTAAACTCTCCCATTTATTCTTTGTGGATGACTGCCTCTTATTTATCAAAGCTAAGAATAATCAGGTCCGGTTCATGACAAGTCTTCTCGTCGACTTTTGCAAGGTTTCAGGTTTGAAAATAAACTTGGATAAGTCTAGATTTTAGCTTCCAAGGGTGTGCCTAACAACCAAAAGGACCGGGTCCATGCCATGTCTTCCATCCGGGTTACCTCTAATTTGGCAAGGTATCTTGGTGTTCCAAGGTAGGCCTGCTAGGGAGCATTTCCAACCTGTTCTTGATCGTATTAATGCCAGGCTGGCCTCTTGGAAACAAAAGTTTCATAACAAGCCACATAGGGTGACTTTGGTGAACTCAGTTCTAGCAGTGATTCCTACTCATACAATGTAAGCATAATGGTTGCCTCAATATGTGTGATAAAATTAATCTCATTGCTCGTAATTTCATCTGGCCAAAGATCACTCTTCCTAGAAGACAAGGAGGTCTTGGTGTGAGAAGAGCTAGGCTTCAGAACATTTCCCTTCTTGGTAAATTAATTTGGAGATTAGATACTCTTTCACCTTGTTTCCAGAGGATATGCGCAATGTTATATTGTCCCAGAATTTGCATTTTTGTGATGATGTCTATGACAGTTTAGTTTGGGTTGCGCCCATCTCAGGGGAATATTCTGCGCGCAGTGGTTATTATTGGCTCTTGCATCTGGAGGATTCCTAGAGTTGGATATGAAAGTTACAAAACTCCATAAATTGTAAAGAATGGAAAGTATGCAAATATTTGAACTAGTACAAACTGATGCTTGCTTTATTGAATTCAAAGTGGCCATTATATAGCCTTTACCACTCTCAACAGAATACATGAAAATAGCTCACGTACAACTACGTGATAACGATTGGAATAATTAAGAAACAAATTATTCCTAAAAACTAGGACTTATTAAACACTAACAGAAATCACTCCTAACAAACTATAACAGTAAAAACCTTTTCATTCCCTCCCTTAAACTAGCTGCAGTATGCAGTTAGTTTAATTCAGTGAGATCAAGCATTCCCATCTTCTTCCTGAGCTTCTGGAAAGCCTCATTTTTAAGGCTTTAGTCATCAAATCCGCAACCTGTTCCTGAGTTCCACAGTGCACCAACTCAATTTCTCCATCTTTTACAAGATCTCTTAAAAAATGAAAACGCACTCTAATATGCTTGCTCCTGCCATGCATTACTAGATTTTTTGAAAGTTTAATTGTTGAACTATTATCACACATGATAACAGTGCTGCTGTCTTGAGCATGAGTTAAGTTTCTCAAAACTCTTCTTATCCACATAGCTTGACAAGCAATAGCAGCAGCAGCAACAAACTCTGTCTCTGTACTTGAGAGAGTAACAATCGGTTGCTTCTTGGACATCCATGATACTGCTCCCGAACTTAACAAGAAAACATAACCAGATGTACTTTTGGAATCTTCCTCATCTCCTGCATAATCAGAATCCATGAAAGCAAGCAAATCTTCTTCCCCTCCTTTCTTGTAGAATATCCCATAGCTAGCAGTTCCTTTTAAATACCTTAATATTCTTTTAGCAACTTGTAAGTGCAACTCTGTTGGTTTTGACATATACCTGCTAATTAAGCTCACACTGAATATGATATCTGGCCTTGTAGTTGTCAGATACATTAAACTTCCTACAATTTGCTTGAAGTAAGTGTCATCCACAGTTACACCATCAACATCTCTGTTAATCTTAATACCTGGAACAATTGGACTCTTCACAAGTTTACTCTCAGACATTGCAAATTTCTTCAACATATCATTGGCATATTTCCTCTGACACACAAATTCCTTCTGGTTTTTGCAAGACTTCAATGCCAAGAAAGAATCTCATCTTCCCTAAGTCAGTCATATCAAAAGCTTGCATCATAGACTTCTTGAATTCAATCATCATTCCAATGTCATTACCAGTATAAATCAAATCATCAACATAGATGGTAACAATTAATATGTTTCCTCTAATGCTTCTTTTGATGAACAAGGTCTGTTCACTTGGACATTTTTGAAAGCCATCTTTCATGAAATGTGATTCTATACGGCTGAACCAGGCTCTTGGTGCTTGCCTTAGACCATACAAGGCTTTATGTAGCTTGTAAACCTTGTTCTCTTTCCCTTTCTTGACATATCCCTTTGGTTGCTCAATGTACACGTCTTTAGTCAATTCTCCATGTAGGAATGCAGATTTGACATCCAACCGAAAGATGTCCCATCCTTTGCATGCTGCAAGTGCCACGATCAACCTTACTGTATCCATCCGTGCAACAGGGGCAAAGACTTCAGAAAAATCGATTCCATGTTGTTGATAGTACCCCTTAGCTACCAATCTTGCTTTATACTTATCAACTTCACCCAGCTCATTCAATTTTGTCTTGAAAATCCATTGACTCCAATTGTTTTTGCTCCAGTTGGCAGGTCCATGAGCTCCCAAGTTTGATTCTTTTCAATTGAGTTTATTTCACTATCCATAGCCTTTCTCCATTTCTCATGCTTAACAGCTTCCTCAAATAAAATCGGATCGTCACCTGTAACATCTTGTACCATGTAGGCCTCTACTTCTTCTTCGCACAACCCTTCACCACTGACAAATTCTCCCGTCCAAGTCGGCTTCCTCATTTCTCTCCTTTGAATCACGTGTTCTTGTGAACTTTCTGCTTCATTCCTAGCTCCACTACCCCTTACGTTATTCCCATCATTCTCACCATCACTATCAAACTCCATATCTTCCTCAAACCCATTACCATTATCCTCACCTCTGTGCTCCCCCTCACTCTCATCACTATGGAAATCGTCATCACCCCAAACCAGTTTAGTTTCTATTTGTTCTTTATAATTTGAACCCCAATCCCAACTCTTCTCTTCTTCAAACATGACATCTTTACTAACTACAATCCTCTTTGTCTTAGGTTCAAATAGACGATAACCCTTTGACTCATCACTAACACCCAACAGAATACAAGGAAAGCTTTTTATCATCAAGTTTACCTCATTTTGCCTCTGGTATGTGCACGTGTTGCTATGCAACCCCAAACTCGAAGGTGGTTTACTGAAGGATTGATTCCACTCCAAGCTTCTTGAGGAGTGATGTTCCTCACAACATGTGTTGGACATCGATTCAACAGGTAAACTGTCCAATTTATAGCTTCAGTCCAAAAGTTTTGGGAACCTTTTTTGCAGAGAGCATGCAACGTACCTTGTTCATAACTGTTCTGTTTTTGCGTTCTGCTACTCCGTTTTGGTGTGGCGTATAAGTTGTGGTAAGTTGCCTTTTTATTCCATTTCCTTCACAAAACGATTTAAACTCGAGAGAGTTAAACTCTACTCCTCTATCTGTTCGCAAGCATTTGATGGATGCTTCGACTTTCTTTTCCACCAGTTTCTTGTAAGACTTGAAGCACTCCAAAGCTTCTGATTTTCAGAAAGCAAATAGACCCAGTCTTTACGACTATAATCATCGATGAAGCTTAAGAAATACCTCTTTCCACTATTCGAGATGGGTTCTATTGGTCCGCAAATATCTGCATGTATGAGTTCCAAGACCTTGCTAGCATGCCATTCACTCTTCTTAGGAATTGGATTACGGTGTTGTTTGCCAGTGAAGCAGTCAGCACATATGATACTTGAGGCTTCTAGTTGAGGTAGTCCATGCACCATTTTCTTTTTCTGTAGTGTCTTCAAACCTTTGTAGCTTAAGTGACCATACCTTTGATGCCAAAGGTAAGTGAGATCAGAGGTGGTATGTAGACATTCCTCAGTAGGAGTAGGGATGATGGAGCTTTCATTGAAAAGGACGAACATACGGTTAGTACTCATGTTTGTGTGCGCAATCAAGCCTTTAGATGGATGATAGATATTGCATGTCCCATTTTGTATGAGAATGGCAAGGCCCTTTTCCTGCAACTGCCCCATGCTCAACAAATTGTTTCGAAGCTCTGGGACATAGTATACATCTCGAATAAGAAAGGCAGTGCCATTAAATACCAATCTAACACTACCTGTTCCAACTACAGTCATTCGAGAGTTATTTCCACATTTAACGAAGTGCTTATTTCCTTTTACCATGTCTGCGAACATACCTCTATCTCCATACATATGATTAGAACACCCTGAGTCCAAAAACCATGTATCATTCCTTTTGACTTCCTTTTCTACAGTAGCCATCAAAAGAAGCTCTTCTTCTTCATCCAATTCTGCATAATTTGCCTCTTTGTTCCATTGGGGACATTTATATTGAAAATGTCCCAAGTTGTGGCACTTAAAGCACTCCACTGTGGCCCTTGAGAAAGACTGTCTCCCTCTTCCACGTCCTCGACCTCGACCTCGATGTGTTCCTCTTCCTCTTCCGCTACTGCTTTCCATCTTGAGTACTTGCTCATAATCTCGGCTGACCTTTTTAAACTTTTGTTCATGGACCACCAGAGAGCTTTGAAGTTCATCAATGGACATTGCTTCTGTGTCCTTTAACTCCTCGATCGAAACCACAACATAGGTGAATCTCGCTGTCAATGTTCGAAGTATTTTCTCCACCACCTTTGAGTCAGGCATATCCTCTCCATTACTTCTCATTTTGTTTGCCACTGCCATTATTCTAGCAAAATACTCCGTAATGATTTCTGTTTCTTTCATTTCAAGCACCTCAAACTCCCTTCTCAATGCATTGAGCATTGACTTCTTCACACGATCATTGCCTTCGAATTTTCTTTTCAGGGAATCCCAAACAATCTTGGATGTGCTCCTATCCAAACTTGTTCGAAGATTGATCTATTGATGGCCCTAAAAAGATAATGCTTGACTTTGTGATCCTCAGTTCTGGATTTCTCCAAGTGCTCCAACTCTGCGTCAGTCAGAACAGCGCCTTCAATAGGCTCCTCAACACCATTTTTGACCAAGTTCCATAGACCCTTGGCACGAAGAAGGTTCTCCATCAACTCACTCCAATGGTCATAATGGAGGCCATCAAAGTGAGGGGTTTTTGCTGAAAGTTTTTCGTTGTTCATCTTCGTGCGTTTCTTTTCTCAGCTAAGCTGCAACTTAGATATATGTATTAGGCCCAGTGGGGGCTCTGATACCAGTTTGTAAAGAATGGAAAGTATGCAAATATTTGAACTAGTACAAACTGATGCTTGCTTTATTGAATTCAAAGAGGCCATTATATAGCCTTTACCACTCTCAACAGAATACATGAAAATAGCTCACGTACAACTACGTGATAACGATTGGAATAATTAAGAAACAAATTGTTCCTAAAAACTAGGACTTATTAAACACTAACAGAAATCACTCCTAACAAACTATAACAGTAAAAACCTTTTCAAAAATATCAGATTTCTGATTTGGCTTCTATGCCATGGTTCTCTTCTCACGAGAACTGTTCTTAATCATAGAGGTGCGCCCAATTGATGCCTGCTGTCCCATGTGTTCTAATGGGGAGGAGAACTTATTTCATTACTTGAGGGATTGCAGGAAGCCAATGGAGGTGTGGCATGCTTTGGGCCTTGACATTCATAACTCGTTATATTCTATTATGGACATGAAAGAGTGGATTATGAAGGGGTGTGAAAGCCAATGGGATGTTGTTTTTATCAACTTTGTGGGGTATATATATGCATGGAAGAGTAGAAATGTTTTGTATTTGAGAATAAAGAGCGACCGACTTGGGAAACAACATACAATATCATCTCCTTAATTTGCTAATGTAATGCAGAGGAGCCTGACCTCAAATCATACTGTCCGTGAACCTGTTCTGGTGCGACGGGGAGCTCCTAGGATTGATCACGTTGCTCTCAACATAGATGGCAGTGTAATGGGGAGGGCTGATTCGTAACAATGCTGGGGAGTGGTTAAGTGTTTGTCAGACTCTCAAACAGCTGTGACACTCATCATGAGGGACTTTTCACAGTTTCATAGATATGCCAAGTTGGTCAAGGAAATTCGTGGACTTCTTCCTCGAGAGTGGAATGTTTCTATTACTCACAGTTTGTGAGAAAGTAACATGTGTGCCAACTTTTTGGCCAACAAGGGTGATGTGGAGGATACTCCCTTCTGTGTTCTCTATGAGCCTCCATATTTCAGTCATTAAATATTTATATGGTCCATCATCCGTTAATTGTATCTAAGGACTAAAATATAATTATGTATGGTGCAATAATTTTTAGTATATGTAATTTAAAAGTTTAGTAATTATTTTATTTATTATTCTTTTTTTAACTATTTATTTTACTTATTTCACTATTAATTTAATTTTTAGTAAAATGTTTTATCACTAAAAATTAATAAGATTTTAAATTTTATAAAAAATAATAAGTTATAATTACTGACATTATATTTTAAATCACCAAAAAAACATTATATATTTTACTAGAAAATAAAATAGAATTTATATGATAAAACTTATGTAAATATATTTTTTATGACATTTTATATTAATTAACTATTTAAACTAAATATTTGCAATTCAATAAATTAGCTTATTAATTAAATTTTGACTTTAATTATACAAATTTACTCATAAATATATATTATATAAAAATTTACAAAGAAAAATGAAAAAGTGAGGGGGGGGGCCATGGCACATTTTGCCCCCATGAAGCCTCATCCCTGGGTTGTACATTTCATTTTATTCCAAATGAGTTTTGCTGATGCGAATCCATACGTTATGTCCAACTGTCAACGTATTGTGGTCATAATCAAAGGGCCAGGAAAATGAAGGAGGAGACTGAATTGAAAATTGTTTTTCTTCCATAAACTGAATGATCAACAATCACCGAAACACGGAGGGGATGACTGAATAACAAAATTACTGTTGTAGCCATTAATGTAACTAATTTTAGAAAAGAGTAAAAAGGTGTGGGAAGCTAATCTATTACTATTATTACTATTATAAAAAAATCGTTCGTCCAGCTATACGTGTCAGTTGCTCCTTTTTTTCTTTTTTTTTCTCTCTCCATACAGGTATGTCGGCTTTTTGACCAGTATAATGTTAATTAAAAAATTATTTACCATAATAATGTTGAAAAAAAACATTTTACCAATTTGGGGTTGTTTTCAACACGCAAGCAATGAACCAAAATTGGATAAGAGGCGCTTTTCAGATAAGCGCATTACAAAAAGTTGTTCATTTACATAAGACGCTAGATCAAATAGCGTCTCATGTTTTTTTTTTGTTACAAAATAACGTCTTACGTGCACCTAGCTTTTTCCCTTTTATTTCCTATCTTGTGATACGATGCATTTACAACCGTTTTAACCTTGTGATACGATGCATTTACAACCCTGATTCATTATTAGAATCATGAAATAAAAGTTGAACTACTTAAATTAAATTTAAATTATTAAATATTTAAATAATAAAAAATTATAATAATATAAGAGAATAAACAATAAAATTAATCATAGTTTAATATTATAAAAATAACAAGAACCGTTTTAAATTGTTACAATAAAAAATTAATAAAAACTTGATTAAAAATTTTTAAAAAATAAAAAACTAAAAACTGGCAACCACCCGAACGCGGTGGTTGCGAGTTTTCAGTTTTTGGTTTTTAAAAATTTTTAATAAAGTTTTTACAACTCAAAACTAAAAACTGAAAACTTATTTTTGTGGTTTTCAAATAAACATTTTAAAACCACAAAAAGTGGTTATTAGTTTTTGATTTTGAGTTGTAAAATTTGATTGAAAATTTTTAAAAACCAAAACTGAAAACTCGCAACCACCCCCGAACGGCCCCTTAGTTTTTCAAAATAAAAGTTCTTAATGTATGCTTCCTCCGGACCAGAGTTTAGAAAACTGGATCGGACCGGCCGAACCGGAAAACCAGTGAACCGGCCATGTGTCCGTCCAACAGAACCACATAACCGGCCTTGCACAAAACCGGTCACAAAACCGGAAAACCGGTAAAAAACCGGTTGAACTGGACTTTTTAAAAAAAATCATTTTTTTTATTTTTTATTTAATTTAAAATACTTTTAAGATAAATAAAAACATATGTTTGAGAATTACACATAGATATTTATTATTTTACAAATTATTATTATTTTTTGTTTTAAAAACCTTATAACAAGGTTATTTAAACAAATTTATAGCTTCATATATCTTAATTTCTTATAATTTTGTGTTATTTTATTAATTAAAATATTATATAATATTTAAAATATATGTTTAATTAATACCGGTTCGATCACGGTTCAACCGTTGAACCGTGAACCAGTACCTTCACTGTTTCAATTATCCGATTCGATTTTTAAAACATTACTCCGGACTCAAATATAAGCAAAAAACAATTACATGTGGTGGAGTAAAATATAAGCAAAACTTAACTAATTTCACCCTATTTAATGATATTATCCCAAACTACCCTTTATTTAATTCAGATTTTATTTTCCAACTACTCTATTTAATGAATTATGTGTCAATAGAAAGAGAGTATGTTCACTTGAAATAAGTTTCAAGAAAATTGAATGTGGGTAATTTAGATAATACAATTATTTTTTTATATTATATCAATAAAATTAAACGAATTTAACTAACTTTCTCAATATGTGTAAATTTAATTGTTTTTGCTTATATTTGAGTTTGGGGGAGTACATGTTTAATATTTGAAAAATTAATTATTTTCTTTGCAACATTTTACAGTATAAAATACTTATGTTATTTTATTTCACATTTAAAACTTTTAAAAATATAAATCTGAAATATTTTTATTTTGTAAATTAATTTATTTTCTTGCTATAAATTTTTAAATATTTATTGTATATTTAAAATATAATCAAATTTTATAAGACAATGGAAATAAAAAGAAATAAATATACAAAATTGCATTAGTTTTTGGAAGTTGAAGGTTTGAATTAATGGAACAATTATCGAGTCACTCCAAGAGGTAGCACTCTAGCCTAGCAGATAGCATAAAAGCTGTCCCAGAGAAAACGAGAAAGATTGGGCAGCCCAAGCATATAAGACGCTATTTGATCTAGCGTCTTCAGTAGATAAATAAAATTTTGTAATGCGCTTTCTTAATAAGCGCTTCATGTACAATTTTATTCTCTTTCTTACGTGCTCAAAACAACCCTAGATTGGTAAAATGTTTTTTTTTCTACATTATTATGATAAATATTTTTTTATTAACATTATATTGGTCAAAAAGCCCAGGTATGTCTTTCTCTTTTTTTTATTTTGTTATCACTTAAAATGTTAAATTTTTTTTTAATATATCACTTATCTCATTATTTTATTTGTTAATATTTTTACTTATTATCTCTTCTATCTATTTAATTTATATTAAAAATATTTTTTAATACATATGTCATGTTTTCTCACTTATTTTTTTTAGTTTTTTATTCTCACTTTAATAAAATGATTTTTTTATGAATCACATATATCCTCCACGGGAGACAATTCTCCTTCTGCCCTTTTTTCATTTTCTTATCACACATTCATTTTCTTTTTTAGTATTTTTATATTAAAATATTTTCTCTCACTATTCATTTCTAATAATATGTTTCATTATAAAGGTGATTTCTTTTATAAACCACGAATATGTTTCATCACATATGTCATGTTTTCCCACTTACTTTTTTTAGTTTTTATTTTCACTTCAATAAAATGATTTTTTTTATGAAGCACATGTATCTTCCACGAGAGACGGCCATGTTTATGCCTTTTTTTATCATACAATTATTTCTTTTTTTTAGTTTTATTATATAAGAATATTTCTCTCTTTATTTGTTTCTATTAATATATTTCCTTACAAGAGTGATTTTTTATGAACCATGAGTATCCTCTAGGGGGCAATTGTGCTTTTACTGTTTTTTTTCATTTTTCATTACACTTTAATTTCCCTTTTTATTATTATATTAAAATAATTTCTCTAATTATTCATTAATTCATATTTATTTGTTTCATTACACAAGAACACAAATTAAAAACAAAATAAACGTGTTGATTTACATTAAATATAAAGTGTATTTTCCAATATATCATTTATCTATCTATTTTATTCAATAATTTTTTCACTTATTATCTATGTTATTTATGTATTCTCTATTTAAAATTGTTCCATCAGTACACATGTCACGTTTTCAGTAAAGTGATTTTTTTATGAACCACGGATACCCTCCATAGGAGACAATCTTGCTCTATCATTTCTTTTTTCTTTTTTCCCTTTTTTAGTCACGCTTTAATTTTCTTTATTATTGTTGTTATATGATATATAAAAACATATTCTCTCATTATTCACTCTCTATTTATTCATTAATATTTTCATTTATTATATCTCTCATTTATACTATTTATCTATTTACTTTATATTTTTAATTTGTTCTCACACTACACGTGTCATGTTCTCGCTTGCTTTTTTTTTTCTTGTTTTTAGTTTCTTTATTCTCACTTCAATAAAGTGATTTTTATTTATTAACAACAAATATCCTCCCTGAAAAGCAGTCTTGCTTCTGCTGTTTTTTCTTTTATTTTTTATCACACTTCCATTTTCTTTTTTAATTATTATATTGAAATATTTTCTCTCATTATTCGTTCATATTAATATGTTTCATTACAAAGTGAGAGTTTTATGAACCACGGATATCCTCCACGTGAGGTAGTCCTCCTCCTATCGTTTTCATTTTTATTTCTTGCATTCACATTTTAATTTTTTTTATTATTATATTAAGGTTATCTCTCTCCTCATCCATTCTTGATTATCTGTTTCATTACATAAAAACACACAATAAAAAATACAATAAATGAGTAATTACATTAAATTTAATGTGATTTTTCCAATATATAATTTATTCCTCTATTTTATTAATTATTATCTTCACTTATTATTCATCTTATCTATTTTATTTATCTATTTGTTGTATATTAAAATTGTTCCTCAGTACCAATGTTATATTTTCTTACTTGCGTTTTTTTGTAGTTCTTTATTCTCATTTTCAGTAAAGTGATGGTTTATATGAACCACGGGTGTCTTCCATGGGAGACAATCATGTTCCTGTCATTTTCTTTTGTTCTGCTCTCACCATTTTCTTTCCCCCCATTTTTTTATCACATTTTAATTTTCTTTTATTACTATTATATTAAAACAGTTTCTCTCATCATCCATTCCTGAATATATATTTCATTACACAAAAAGTAAAATAAGGAATACAATAAATGTGTTGATTTACATTAAATTTAATGTAATTTTTCCAATATATAACTTATCTTTCTATTTTATTCATTAATATTTTCTCTTATCATCTCTGTTATCTTTTCAATTTATCTATTTACTATCAATCTTAAAATTGTTTCCCCAATACATGTATCACATTTTTTCACCTGCATATTTTTTAGTTTTTTTATTCCCACTTCAGTAAAGTGGATTTTTTATGAACTACAGGTATCCTCCACAGGAGATAGCCCTACTCCTGACGCCTGTCAGTATCTTCTATTATCATGCTTTCACTCTCTTTTTTATTCTTATAATAAAACATTTTCTCTCATTATATGTTCCTATTAATATGTGTCATTACACAAAAACATAGATTTAAAAAATACAATAAATATGTTGATTTACATAAAACTTAATATGTTTTTATGCAATATACCATTTATCTCTCTATTTTATTCATTAATATTTTCACTTATTATTTCTCTTATTTATCTAATGACTCTATATTAAATTGAGTACCCAATACACGTGTAACATTTTCTCTATTCCGTTTTATTTAGTTTTTTTTAATATTTTTTATTCCCACTTAAGTAAAGTATTTTTTTTTAAGAATATGAAGTATTCTCCACGGGAGACAATCATGCTCCTTCCGTGAACATTCACATAATGGTGAGTCTACCTCTTGCAATAAGGGTTTGTCCCATACAATCTATATTGGTTTAAGTGATTGTGTTGTCAAAAATCTCAATATATATATATATATTAAATTTATAATTATATTAATTATATATTGATTACTATTTTCTATAAACATGATAATAATATATTCTTCATATTCTACTCACTGACTTATATAATAATGGTGTTGTCTAAGGTGCACAAGTTAAAAACTTGTGCACCCGTGCACAAATTTTGTAAAGCGTCTGATATACTATTTTTAAAATCAACGATTCAGATTTTTTTGGTTTACTTGGTGGACTGGTCATCAAAGTATTCTGACTTAGAAAATAAAAAAGTGCCCAACATCTCCTTGCCAGTAGTCCCCCTCCACGGCCATGTCATACGCCGGCGGCAATCTCGTTTTAAACTTCCCTCCCACGACAATGCTTTGATTTCACCATTATAGTTGCTCTTTATGATTTCCTTGCTTTTGCCACCATGTTTTCGTATAATTCCTCCCACGCCACCACTCCAATATGGCGGTGCCATTGCTCCCCACGACACAGAGGATTGCAAATGTCGCATTGACTTTTGCTATCACAAACAGATTATAGGTATAGTTTTTTTTGGGAAAATTTGCTTGACTTTGAGTTAAAGTCACCAACTTTAATGGCCTTGGCATGGTGGGAGAAGGACCCAAGACCTGTGGTAGCCGCGATGGCACCCTTTTTTCTTCTTTCTCTCTCTCTCTCTCGCGTTCTCTATCCTTGTCTTTCTCGCTCTCTGCTCCAGATCTATGCTTCTCTGAAGCGATGACCACTAGCGGCTTTGCGTGCGACGGGGATGGCGAAAATGGGCTGGCATGAGACGCACACTAATAACCGAAAACAACGATGAGACTCCCAGGGCGTGAGCAATGGCATGCAATGATGGTGGTGGGGTAGAGTTGGCGTTTGCAGCAGTGATCGTGGAAGAAGCCATGATAGTTAAAGCTACGAGGGGCAAGAAGGGAGATTTTTTTTTTTAAAAAAAAATCTACAACCGGGACACCTTTTATTGCAGGTGATTTGAACTTGTGTATGGGTGCACAAGTTTTTTACTTGTGCACCTTAGAACTCACCTATAATAATATCATTAGTTAATTTTATCATAAATATTTATTTAATAATATATATAAAAACAAATATCACCCGCAACTCAACGTCATCCATGCATTTGCACGGGTACCGTGCTAGTATAATGTTAAAAATCAGGTGGGATTGTGGGAGTATATTAGCAACCAATTATAATATTATTGAATGAGCTTAACTCCTCGCTAGCTTGGTATCAAAATTATAAAATAATAATGCATCAACATATTGTTAAATAATTTCGTAAAATCAATTCTGCAAAACCATGGTTTTGTATTATTGGAATTTAAAACAAACGGGCTCTTGCACTGTTATTAAATGATGTGTTATCATATTAATTAATAAATTTAATAATATATGAGATATCATACTCATGACAACACATTATTTAATAATAATGTAATTTTTTTTACATGGTTAGTGTATTCTAATTAAATTTTTGTAATATATAAAGATAAAGATTTTCATCCTACAACCGGATCCCCTGTTATATATTATTTAGTGACATAAAACACTTGTTTAAGGATTACCTCGCAAGACGGGAATTATCAACTTAATTCGTCAATTGTAAAATATATAATTAATTTGCATATAAGTTTCTTTTTACTCCTTCCTAAATATATAAAACACAATGTCATCAAAAATCGTACTCATACCTCACTTTGAAAGAGTCATTAAAATATGATTTATCAAATTTAGCAGCTCTCTAAGTCAACACATGTATATTTGCCTTTACATTTCCAGCCATATTTTCTAAACGTCCAAAAACTTTGTTATCTTCTTTTTCTTCAGGTCACAATCATTCAGGACCTTTTCAAAATTACTTTCTATTTTCTAAAACACAGATTGGTCCCTCATTAATTCTTTCCGACATCTCAATCTTACAATTACCACCATGCAAGTCGTTAGATTATACATATGTGAGTGAAATTATTTTAACAAAAAGAGGGTTAAATATAATTAAAATTTAATTTTAGTCCCTTTAATTTAAAATTGATGGATTTGGTTAGTCTAAAAAGAAAAATACCCTTTTTTTAGTCCATATCAATAAAATTTTTAGTTAATTCATAATAAAAATCTATCATACAAATTAATTTGATTTTTTTTATTTTTAAAGAATTAGAACCAACAATTATACGTTATAGAAATTAAAATCAAATATTAATTATATTTCTGAGATTAAAAATATTAAAAAAAAAAAAGTATATAACTGTGTGTTGAAGAAAATGCGGTAGGATGATTAGTCAAGTGTACTTGCTGGTTTGTATCATAGTCATAACTGGGCATGCATGGACAAGAAGCAACCACCGAAATTGAAGTTGAATATGCAAATTGAAAAAACTTAGCTTCCACGGTGCATGATAGCGTCACCCACCTTTTAATTTTTCATTACCAAAAAACATAAAGTCGTTGCTCTCATAATTTTATTACTTCACTTCAGTTGACGCACAGACTCTCTCTCTCTCTCTCTCTTCCAGCTAACCGCCAATTTCTCACTCTAAAAAACACATGACAACCCCTTATGTCCGCCGCCGGAACCCCAGCTCCGACCGCCGGAGCACGCCGGACCGGACCATGCGCTCTCCTGCCTACGCCTCCTCCGAGCTCAGCACCCCCCACCACTCAACCTCCTCCTCCTCCGGCGGCCGGAACCCGTTGTCCGCCGTCGCCAGGTCCTTTGCCGGAATTTTCACCGCTTGCATCACGCCGCCGGAGCCCAACAGCTCCAAGAGCTTCGTGGATTCCGAGGAGTTCAAGTCTTCGTCCGGTAGTAGTTTGAATTTTCCTCTGTTTTTCTTTTTTTATTTTTTGAAAAATTAGGTGGAAAATGGTTATGTGTGCTTCTCTGTTGTTATGGATCTTAGAGTTTGAGGCTTTGAGCTTGTGCATCAAAAAGTTTCTGTTTTTAAACTGTGCGTGCTCTTTGGATGGCTTCTGAGAAAAGGGCACAAATGTCAAGAAAATTTGAATTGGAAAAATTTGAGATTTTGGTCTGTTCTGAATGGTAGCTTGATTCAGCCTTTGACTTTGATAATGGGTCGAGAATTCGTTCTCAAAATCATGGCTCTCTGTTTTGGACATTGATACAGCAATCTCCATTTGTTTGTTTGTATGTGAAGGTTAACTTTTGAACTAAGATTGCACTTTCTCAGAGCCATGAATTACTTACCCTACACTGGTTGGTCGAAGAGGAAGTGGACTGTATTTTCAACCAAAGTTATCTTTAATGTAAGGGTGTTTGAATGTTGGAGTCATTCTCAGAAAGATTTTACCTAATAATCCTATGATTATGTTTGTGAGGATTTTATTTTACCTAAAAATAGCATAGTTTTCATTAATGCATCTTTATAGTTCTAATGAAATCTTTAGCATCTGTCACAAAAAAAATCTATATATGTATCAGAAACATTATATGGATTTTGAAGTTCAGCGGTTAAATATTTAAACTAACATTCACTTTCTCAGTGCCAGGAATTGCTAAATTACTCATCAATGCATTGCATTTAGGTCACTAGTTTGTATAGTTTTCTTAAATCTATTACTAGAATCAGCAAATATGTATCTGAAACATTATAGATTTTGAATTAGGGAGATTTATATTCATGCTTATCAAATGGAGTGGATGAATTAGAATAAGCTGTTCTGTTTGTTTTTTTAGTTGTATCAAATGCTTCAAGAGCTGGTAGTCAGAGAGCACGAGGCTCAAATCGAGGTATCAGCATCAGTTTACACAACTCAATTCAGGGGAAAGAGCCTGGAATTGTAAAGTACAATATGGAGGAAATCATCCAAGTCACAAGAAATTTCTCCCCTTCTTTCAAGATTGGCCAAGGTGGTTTTGGGGCAGTCTACAAGGCCAAACTATTGGATGGAACAATTGTTGCAGTAAAGCGTGCTAAGAAGGTTGTTTAAATTGTTATTAGCTTGTTCCTATGCTTAGTTGTGTCACCATTTACATGGGATGAGAATGTTAGCAGTAACAAGCATCCAAAAGTTATTGGTTAATTACCTTTTTTCTTTGCAGAGTATACATGAGAAACATTTGGGCATGGAGTTCCAAAGCGAGGTTCAAACACTATCACGGATTGAACATTTGAACTTGGTTAAGTTCTATGGATATTTGGAGCAAGGGGATGAAAGAATTATTGTTGTGGAGTATGTTCCAAATGGAACCCTTAGAGAACATTTAGATTGTGAGTTTCTCTTCCCTGGCCTTCTAGCTATTCTGTGCATTTGTGGTTTGTCCTTGCATTTTCCTTAAGCATTGGCTATTTGTGCCTACAACTTGATGATCAAATGATTATTACAGGTATTCATGGAAATGTTCTGGACATGGCTTCTCGTCTAGACATTGCAATTGATGTGGCTCATGCTGTCACCTATCTTCATATGTATATAGGTATATAATATAACTCTTTTCATTTCAGTGATAGCAAAGTGCAATATAGTTGTCTGTCCCTGGTGTGGTGACACACAGCATGATGAAAAGAAGAATCTGACTGTTGCATTATATTGCATTTTCTTTGTAGATCATCCTATCATTCATAGAGACATAAAGTCTTCCAACATTCTCCTCACTGAAAACTTTAGAGCTAAGGTAGCAGACTTTGGTTTTGCTAGACAAGCCCCTGATAGTGACTCTGGCATGACCCATGTTTCCACCCAAGTTAAAGGAACAGCTGGCTACTTGGACCCTGAATACTTGAAAACTTATCAACTAACTGAAAAGAGTGATGTGTATTCATTTGGTGTTTTGCTTGTTGAAATAATCACAGGCAGACGTCCCATTGAACCAAAATTTGAACTCAAGGAGAGAATAACAGCAAAATGGGTATGTAGTATTTAGTCTTCTCTTTTGCTATTCAGTCATCTAAGTTTAATGGATATACATTGTTTGTGTATAAAAGTTTTGCCACATTATTTAATGAATATGATACTTCGTGTATTATTAAATGACGTGACAACACATCATTTGATGACAACATATATTCATTAAATCCCAATTATTTTGTCATTATTTTATGGAAATCAAGATCTTCTATGATATTCTATTTTGTTCAGAACATTAGCACCTCCTCATATTCACTTTGTTCATAGCTTTAGCAGATAAGAAGGGTTGATTCATTAATGTAACATATTTGCCACAAGTGCAGGCTATGAAGAGGTTTATTGAGGGAGATACTATCTCAGTCTTGGACCCAAGATTGGATCAGACAGCTGCAAACACTTTGGCCCTGGAAAAGATACTTGAGCTAGCATTACAGTGCTTGGCTCCTCGTAGACAAAACAGGCCTAATATGAAGAGATGTGCTGAGATTCTTTGGGCCATCCGCAAGGATTATAGAGAGCTATCAGCTTCAAACTTTCGCTCATTGTCCACTACCCATAGGAGCACCTCAATGAGAGAGTGAGAAAGCTAGAATTCATCATAGTCGAAAACACTTGCATGAAGAATGTGAGTTAGGACAAACCATAGCCACAGGGCAAAACCATTCTTCTATATAATGATCAAGCAAAGAAGTAAATTTTGGCACCTGGGATGGTTGATGTTGGTTTGGAACAGAGTGCTGGTAGTGGTAATTAGAATTCATCTTTTGTGAAATTTGTCCAAAAGAGTTTTGGCTTGTATATAGAAATAGGGAGCATACTTCCCATAAAGGTGAGTACCCTGCTTTCCTTAATTGTGTATTTTTTTCCCCTTGTGATTATTAATTGGAAATTTGATTGCTGTATTATTATTTTGGCTAAGATGTTCCATTTAAGGCTAAATATGTGTTTTGTTTTTCTTTAATTAAACCTTATTGGGACTTAGGGAAGGTCGAATTACTATTCTCTTTGGATGCTAAAACGTAACAGAAAACTAAAAAATGAATAGCAAAACAATTAAAAAAGAGTGGATTTTATATATAGTTTTTTTTTGGTATAAATCACGGGTATAGAAAAGACGACTCGAGCCGAAACATCCATATCATGGTGGGTTAGCTCTTTTTGCGGGGATTTCTTCAGACTTGAACATAAGATTTGATTTAATGAGAATCAAACATGTAACATTTGAACCAACCCTCATCAATATATATAGTTTGGACAAAGAAAAAAATAGACAGAAAAACAAGTAAAATAGTTTTTTGTTTGTTTAATTAGATGGAAAAATGAGGGGGAAGGAAGTAAATAATTGATTCAATATTTTTTTCATCCTTCATAATATTATAAGAATTAAGTGAGCTCTACATTAAATGCTAATGACAAATAAAAAGGTAAAATTGGAAAAACAAAATTATCTACTTGGAAATTTTGTTTTTAAAAAAAAAAACAAGATTTAAATCCATTGGAGACTTCAATAAATAACTATATGTAGATCAATTAGTAAGGGATTGTTCCATGGAATTTGACCAGTCGTCTCAAGTTCGAGACTTTGAGCTCTGCAGCTAAAGTTGGCCCAACTCTATGGCGGGTAAATCCCCCACTTTTAGGCCCCTCAAAATATTTTATTTACTATTAATATTTTTTAAAAATAAAAAATTGTTAATAATTATTTAGTAAATAATATTAAATTATTAAGAGTAACTATTTTCCTTAAAAAAAACCCCATTTTATCATAACATTTTCTCCTCTCATAAATAATAATTATTAATAAATGATTCTATCCATTTTTAACATTGATTTGTTATACTTTTTTGTGACTTTTCTTCTTCAGGTCGTGCTATATTGATATTACATATTCTCTTTATTCTCCCAAATTCTCTTTTTTGTACTTGGTTGAATGTAAAGATTTGTCCTTTAGTGAGTATATATAAGTAAGAATTCTACTGTACTTAATTAGATTATATTGTGTCAGAGTGAGTAGATTTTATTTAAACAAATAATTATATTTTTAAAAAAGTATTCGAATGAACATGCACTAATATATTGAAGGGTAAAAATGGCTCATCATAGAATTCGTTTTAGGCCTAGAGAAACGTTGGACCGATCGTGCCTGCAGCTATATTAAATATTTGGAGGAAGAGTTTCTGATCAAGGTTATCTATCGTGAAAACTAACAATCCAACCAAATACTCTGGGTGAAACACATACGAAGAAAATTTTTTCATGTAATTTTATATACAAAAAGAATGGATGTAGGCGTGTAACTAGCAGTAATTCAATAGGCTTTTTAACTTAATTAATATTAAAATAAATTACTATTTACCAAAATAATATTATTAAAAAACATTTTATCAAGTTGGGGTGATTTTTGCCACGTAGGAGAGAGGACGTGTTGCGCTAGTTGATATAGCGCTTTCTGATTCTCCTATGGCACTACTTTAAGCAGCGACATATAGGAATCTGAAATTTTTTTGTCTTATTATGTGGCTTTAGTTGCTTTAGCGCCACATAATAAGACAAACGTACAACACTTGTGGCGTTGATAGAAGAAGCGATACAAGTTATGGCGCTGGGTGAAGTAGCGACAAATGTGTATGACGCTGTTTGTTTTAGTGTTACGTGTCTATGGCGCTGTTTGTGGTAGCGTTTCGTGTATATGGCGCTACTTCCCCTAGCGCAATAAACTCCTATATAACCCGTTTTTAATCACAACTCAGATCATTTCTTCCTTATGTTTCACTTCTTCTCACAACTCAGATCATTTCTTCCTTGCGTTTCACTTCTTCTCTTGATATCTTTTGCTTCTTCATTCATCTGTTGTGTTTTTATCACGTATTCTGTTATCAATTTGTGTTGCTTTTTTTATCATTCATTCGTTGTGTTGTGTTGTTTGTGTTATTTAGTTATTTATTTTTGAAAAAAAAATGAGTCAAATTATTACTTTTATTTATTGGGATGGTAGAAAATATGATCTTCACCTTTTTAAAATAATTTACTTTAATGACATATTTATCTTCTTTTGTTAAGACGTTGTCTTTCTTTTAACAAATTTAAAAGCCTTTTATAAAAGTGAATGTCTCAGTTAAGAATGGTGCAATAAAAGAAGAGATAAGGGATAGAGATGCACACATATTTATCTTGGTTCACCCACTCCTTGTACTACGTCCAGTCCCCATAACTTGTGAGATATTCACTATGACAACTTTTGTCAAATACAAGTATTCTCTGCCTCTTCAGGCTCTCCTTCACACCAATTTAAGCTTAGGCTCTCCTACCTTGGCTGTGAGACAAGTATTCTTCCCAGGCCTCTTCAGGCTTCTTATACTCACACTGAGACTAGGCTTGATCCTATCTCAGTTGAGATGGGTTACAGAGTTTTGAATGGATGATAGTGATCTAGCTTATAGCATACAAGGTATGGATAGACAGTGAGCTTAGCTAGGTGTGTTCTCTTTTTACAAGGATGAAAGACTTAACAAATTGAAAGAGAATATCTGAGACTACTAAGGTTCTCAAGATGAGCTTAGCTAGGTGTATTCGCTTATTATATATATAATAATTAAATAATATAAATATTTAAAGTGAAGTAACATTAATAAAAAAATATAAAAAAAATAAAGTTATAAATTTATTTTAAAAATAAATTATAAAATAATAAAGTAAAATAATTACTCTATATATTTAAAAATAAATATTGAAATATTTCTTATATTAGTCAAAAAATTATGTATTAAATTTTAAAAAATATAATATTTTAGAATTCTTAACTATATATATCATACATTAAGAATATATTTTGATTTTTATATTTATTTAATAGTAAAATATTTATTAAAATACTAAATTCAAAAATTTTTAAAATGATTTAATGAAAATTTTCATAAAAGTAAAAATAATGAAATTATAAATGAGCTAAACAAGCCAAACCCAATCTTTGTTTTTGTTTAACGAGCCAAGCTTAAGTTTGGCGTTTGGCTCGTATAAATAAATGAGTCAAGCTTGAGCCACTCATTTTTATCACAAGTCTAAGCCTGAGCTTCAAGTACTCGGCTTGGTTCGGCTCATTTACAGCCCTACGTGGGTGGAAACATTGCTTAAAGTGATGTCTTTTTGTCTTATTATGTGGCGCTAGTTGCTTTAGCGCTACATAATAAGACAAAAATGTGTTACCTTATGGCGTTTTTTCAAACATGCAAACTCTCTCTCATCCGTGACAAAAATCACCCCAGACATATAAATTGTTTTTAAATTATATTAATTTGATAAATAATTATTTTTTTAATATTATTTTGGTTAAAAAGCCTAATTCAATACATAAACCTATTTATATGCTCTCTCTTTTTTTTTTTTTGTTGAAAAACCTATTTATATTCTGGAGAAGCAAAACCTCCACGTGCTTATTAAGGTCCAAGTTTACGGTGCAACCGCAAGTTGTATCACCGCAATTGCAAGTTGCAACTGTAGTAAATAACTAGTGTACAGCTGGGTCTGGATGTTTGTTTTCAAGTTGAAATAATGTATAAAAATATAAATTAAATAAGAAAAAATATTTAACAAAAACCATATAATTTTTTTCCCAATAAAATCCATGGTCCAAAATCGTTGTCCCCGTTGGTTGCTTCCTTGCTTTAATGCAAGATGTCTGATATTTTCCCATTCACAGAAGCTTCCTTGCTTTAACTTTAATGCAAGATGTCTGATATTTTCATATTATTATATTATTTTCATATTATATTTTTATATTATTATATTATTTTTATTATTTTAGACAATTTAATCATTTTTTATCTTCATCTCAATAACTCTAAAATAATTTCTTAAATGAATCTCACAACTTATCTATAAACTAATCACACACCACAAATCATTATTTAAAAATAAAGTTATTAAACATAGGTGCTTACATTAACACCTATGCTTAATAAGACCCAAAAAAAAGTCCCCCATGGCTGAAAATGGTTAAGCATGACTGTTTAACTTTTAGCACTTAAGTTAAGCAGCAGCGGGGCTGGTGCTCTAACAAAGTTTGACACAATAAATAGGTCCTTTGATTATTCTATCATTAGAATAGAATTCACCTATTGGCTATTGATTCCCCCCCCCCCCTTTTTTCCATCAAACCGATGGTTGTTTAAGCCTTTGTGATGTGAGGGTGAGGCATGCATACTATGTCTTTGCGTCACATCTTTGACGGGTCAAACTGCGTTGTTGTCTAAAATGAAAATGTTTCCCTTGAGTTTAATGCATTGCATTGACAAGAATCTAATCCACACGTATGGTTGACATCTCAATTACAATTTTGAGCGTTTAATTCTAGTAAATGTATATTTGATTTGGTGTTGAAAGTGGTCAAATTTAAATTTAGATTTGATGTGTGTTTGGTTTGACGTTGAAACTGACTAAACTCAATTTTGGATTCTAAAATGCAACTATTTATAGCATTGAAAACGTGAGTTTACTATGTTTTAACGCTAAACCAAACATGTTACAATCTCATTTCTTTTAGAGAAATGGTTTTTGTATAACCATTTTATACAACATCATGTACAACTTAGGAGGGAAAGGAATAAAAGAGAGAAAAATGTGAAATGTGATGGACGATGTAGAGGCGACCAATGCTTATAAGAAGTATTGGAATAAAAGAGAGAAAAATGTGAAATGTGATAATCGATAAGCTTGTTGTGCCCCAACCTAAGGATGAAAATTAAAAACAATGTAGAGGCGACCAATGCTTATAAGAAGTACTTGGAAGACTACATGAGCACCAAATGTCTCCTTTTGGCATCTATGAGTTCTGAACTCCAGAGGCAACATGAGGACATGGAACCAACTAAGGTTATTAATCATCTTAAGAAGATGTATGGTGGACAAAGCAGGACTACTAGATATCAGTTATCTAAGATTTTTTTAGGTCCACAATGATTGTGAATGCTCAAGTAGGACCCCATGTTCTAAAGATGATTAATCTTATAGAACAACTTGAGAAGTTAGGGTGCAAACTTGGGAAAGAGTTATCCCAAGACTTGATCTAAGAGTCACTCCCTGGGACGTTCTCACAATTCATTATTAACTTTAACATGAATAAAATGGATTGTGATCTGCATGAGATGCTAAACTTGTTAATTGATTATGAGAATCAAATTTCTTCTAATAAGACCAAAGGAACTGTAATGGTAGTTGGCAAATCCAATAAGAAAAAAGGCACAAGAAAGTCTAAACCCAAACAACCAATGGTGGTGTGACCAAACCCAAACATAAGAATGGTGTGGTTGACATGTTTCTACTGCAAAGAAAAGGGACACTGGAAGAGAAATTGCAAGAAGTATCTCGATTATCTGAAGGAACACAAACAAGGTGAGACATTGATTACAAATGTTTTCCTGATCTCTTTAATTGTTACTAATTCTTCAATGTGGGTATTAGATACTGGTAGTAGTTTTAACATTTGCAAGGGCTACGGATAACTAGAAGGTTGAAGAAAGGAGAAGTCAATCTTCAAGTTCGGAATGGAGAAAATGTTGCTCCTTTAGCTTTAGGACCAGTTTCGTTAATAATGTCAACTGGAAAAAGTACTAGTGTTAGACAATTGTTATTATGTTCCAAAATTTGTTTCGAATATTTTTTCAATTTCTATGTTGGACAAACGTGGTTTTCGTATTATTTTCAATAATAAAATTTGTTCAATATATCATGGTGATGATTTATATGTGAATGGTTATCTCCAATATGGTATTTATGTCTTGCCCGATATAAACTTTAATCTAGTTATGCATGTTTCTAATTCGAAAAGAGAATGGGATAATCAAGTAAATAAAACATATCTTTGGCATTGTAGGCTTGGTCATATTGGAGAGAAAAGAATTAATAAGTTACACAAGGAAAGGTGCCTTGATCAGTATGATTATGAATCATATACAATTTGTGAATCTTGTCTCAAAGGAAAAATGACCAAATCTCCATTTACTGGAAAAGGAGAAAGAGCTTATGAATTATTAGGACTGATTCATACAGATGTTTGTGGACCTATGAAAATTCAAGCCAAAGGTGGATATTATTTTATCACCTTCACTAATGATATGTCTAGATATGGTTTTGTGTATCTCATGAAACATAAATCTGAGTCATTTGAAATGTTCAAAAGATTCCGAAGTGAAGTTGAAAAACAAATTGGTAAGAATATCAAAGTGCTAAGATCTGATAAAGGAGGAGAATATCTTAGCAACGATTTTCTTGATCATTTAAAAGAAAACGAGATCCTCTCATAGTGGACACCTCCAGGAATATCGCAACACAATGGTGTATCTGAAAGAAGGAATCAAACCTTATTAGATATGGTAAGATCCATGATGGGGTTCACTGATCTTCCAATTAACTTATGGGGATACGCATTAGAATCAATGACATATTTGTTGAACAAAGTTCCCACAAAGCCAGTCTCAACAACACCATATGAGATATGGAAAGGGCGTAAACCAAGTCTCAAGTATATTAAAGTTTGGGGTTATCCTGCCTATGTTAAGAGATTGCAAACGGATAAACTTGAAGCAAGGCCAGCCAAGTGTCGATTCATTAGGTATCCAAAAGAGACAATGGGATACTATTTTTATCACCCTTCTGACCATAAAGTGTTTGTGGCAAGAGGAGCAACCTTTTTGGAAAGAGAATTTCTTATAGAAGGTTGTCATGGTAATGAAATAGACCTTGATGAAACCCAAGAAACCAATGGAACAACAAATGCTCAAGAACATGAGATGGAAAATGAGAAGCCTTTCTTTGATATTTTGAAGTTAACGCAAAAGTTACCTTCTCCAATAATTGTGATTGAAGAACCATCTGTAGTTCAAGAATAGGTTAATGAACCAGTTTTAAAACAAACTCAACAACCTCTTAATGAAGTACAAAGGGAATGTACAATTCAAGTGCCTCTTAGAAGGTCTAGTCGTGAACATCGTGCACCAAATAGATTAAATTTATTAGTCCAAGAAGACACAACAAATGGGGTTGATCATAATGATGATGACCTTAATAGCTACAAAGAGGCCCTACAAAGCTTAGACTACAAGAAGTGGCAAGAAGCCATGGAATCCGAAATGGAAAATGAAGATCAACAAAGTATGAACTTTAGTAGAAGATTCAAAGGATATAAAACCAATAGGTTGTAAATGGGTTTACAAGAAGAAGATTGGAGCATATGGAAAGGTCGAGACCTACAAGGCAGCCTTGTTGCCAAAGGATATCGTCAAAAGGAATGAATAGATTGTGACAAAACGTTTTCTCCTGTGGCAATGCTCAAATCAGTTCAGATTCTACTTGCTATAGTTGCATACTATGATTATGAAATATGGCAAATGGATGTGAAGACAGCTTTTCTTAATGGTGAGCTGAAAGAGGATGTACATGACACAACCTGAAGGATTCATATCTTCTTCCGATCATAATAAAGTTTGTAAGCTACAAAGGTTTATTTATGGATTGAAGCAAGCTTCTAGAAGTTGGAATATTCGGTTTAACAAGACAATTGAAAATTTTGATTTTGTTAGATTTGAAGAAGAACCTTGTGTTTACAAAAAGGTTAGCGGGAGCGCAATTATTTTCTTGATGTTGTATGTGGATGATGTATTGCTTATTGGAAATGACATGCCATCTTTGCAAGGTACAAAGATTTGGCTATCTGAACAATTCTCTATGGAGGATTTGGGAGAAGCAACATATATTCTAGGAATAAAGATTTATAGAGATGGATCTAAAAGATTGCTTGGACTCTCCCAATCCATGTATATCGATGCCATCTTAAAGAGGTATAATATGGAGAAGTCCAAAAAAGGATATTTGCCAATAGGAATAAGAGTTACTCTCAGTAGGGAGGATTGTCCTAAGACCCTTGAAGAGAGGGAACGCATGAATAGAGTGGCATATGCCAGTGCGGTGGGATCTATCATATACACAATGACTTGTGCACGTCCCGATGTCACTTTTGCATAAGGAGTAGTTAGTCGATATCAAGCAAATCCTGGTAAGGAACATTGGAAAGTGGTTAAGACCATTCTTAAGTACTTAAGAAGAACTAAAGACCAATTCCTCATTTACAGTGACTCTGAACTGAAGCTGAAAGGTTATACAGATGCAAGTTTTACATCAGAAAAAGATGATAATAAATCTATTTCAGGTTATGTTTTCACCTTAAATGGTGGTGTAATGAGTTGGAAAAGTTCCAAGCATGCCACGGTTGCTGATTCAACAACTGAAGCAGAGTATGTAGCAGCAAGTGATGCTGCTAAAGAATCAGTTTGGTTGAAGAAATTCATATCTGAGTTTGGTGTGGTTCCTTCAATAGAAGAACTGGTTTCGTTATTGTGTAACAATAATGAAGCCATTGCTGAAGCAGAAGAGCCAAGATCGCACCAAAAATCTAAACATATCTTGAGAAAGATATCATTTGACTAGAGAAATCATTGAACGTGGTGACATTAAGATTTTAAAGGTATATGGAAAAGAGAATGCAGCAGATCCATTCACCAAGGCACTTGGTATTAAAGAGTTTGATAAACACAAGTGGGAGGTTGGAATAAGGTACATGACAAATTGGCTCTAGTGCAAGTGGACGATTGTTAGGAATATGAGGTATGCCCAAGATCCAATATATCATGTTTGCATTAATAAAATTATATTTTATTGTTTCATTATCATATTTATTGTTTGTGAAAATAATTAATGTGATAAGGTCCTTGATTAAAATTAGAGATTTGTTTTTATAATAGAGATGATAATAATGAGAAATAAGTCTTTCATAATTTTTATCTAAACTATTCTTGATCATAGGATTATTGAAGATAGGACATCATTAATCTGGATAGATCAATATATGTGTAATGGACTAATGATCTTTATTGGATAAAGATTAATAGATCTCGTTTATTAAATTACACATATAAATGGTGCATATATGACTATTGAACTGACTCAAAGGGAGAATTCCTGATGGTTAAATATTACTTTAGAATTGTCATTAGGAAATTCTTCTGAAAAAATATAATAATTTCCTTAGACTTGAGATTATCATAATAATTAACAAGACATTTATTATACTTTGATTCTGGACACCTAATACCCTAATGTGTTAGTTGAATGATTATTGGGAATAATTAAATTCTTGTAGAATTAAATGATTAATCAAGAAAGAATCCATCAACTCTTGGTAATGAGTTTGAGCTCTATAATGAAAAATAAAGACCTTGGCCAAGGCAATTAAAAGAATAAAGAAAACAGTTTCTTGATTTTTTTCATTATATATTAACTTAATAGAATTTGACAATTAAACTATATTTTAGAGTTAATTTTTTTTTGGTAACAATTCTAGAGTTAATTTGGAGTTATAAAGATGGAAGGAAATATTATGTTACTCTTCTAAAGGTTCTTGGAAATATAAAATATTATTTTATGCTATCCGGACGTTAAGGAGTGTTACTAGACGCCGACCTTGATTAATAAATTAATGTTGTTAATTTACTACCGGTGTAGTTTTAAACCTACGGGGTCACACACTAATGAGTGTTCTAATTTTTGCTAAAAAAAATTTATTATTTGATAATTAAATTAAAAATTTTAATTTTTATCAAGTAAATTATTTTTCTTGTAAGTGAAATATTATTGTATTTTTTGCTAGCCCCCAAAATATAAATAATATGTACTCTATTTAAAGTAGAGGAATGGCAGATTCTAATTAATATTTCAAATCTTGAAATATTTTGAAACAGGGTTACTGTCAAATTTTTTCAATCAATTTTGTAGTCAAATTGGTCTATGGATAAGGAAGTATATTCAACGTGCAAATTGTTTGCTCTTGTTCCGAAATGTAAGCCGAGGAGAAAGATATTATTGATGCTATTTTAAGGTGTGGTGATTCTAGATTGCTAGTCGGTTACAATTTGTTGTTTTATAAAGAGCAAGTGACTACACAGAATGACAGAATGACCATCAGATCCAAATGAAAAATTGTTTCACTCTCTTTTATTTATATTCTGCTGAAAAGAGTTCGCGGTCAAGGTATTGATAAGCAAAGATTAGTCGGTCAAGGTGTTGACGAGCACAGATTAATCTCGATGTGGATATACGTGGGACCTTCATAGTTTTGAAGGAAAAATTTTAAGCTTTTGAGACTTCAACCGGGTAAATTATATTTTCTTTCACAGATACTTTATCAATTAGCATGTGTAATTTTGATACAAATAAATCCTTTTATTTTCGCTGTGCATGTTTGAACATGATTTATCATTTCAAATGAAAAATAAAATTATTAAAGATCATTTAAAAAAAATAAGTGTGTTTATTCACCGATCAATGAAGGTAATCCTCTCTCGCTCGAGGGTACAATAGAATTTCTCATTTTGGAATGGAGTTAAAATGGGAGGGGATGCTAAATGCAATTCCACAGTTCTAATGATATGTTTTGAATAGAATGTGTCTTTACCAAAAAAAAAAAAGATAGTGTAAATTGTGTTAGTATCCAAAAAAAAAAATAGCCTCCTTCAGAGGGTTATAAACTTGTAACGAAACACCCACATTAAATAACAAGAACCATCAAGTTATGTTGAGTTGCTTTTACCAGCAGATCTCTTCATAGAATACAATTCACAGGCTATTAGAATTAATATTCTAAACTATAGTTACATTCACCTTTAGTTCTTGAGGAGTGCTAGCAACACACTCTTTCCAACACACTCCATGTGATTGGTTAAAATTCATATGGGTCCCACCAAATTATGTGGGTCCCACACCCAATGTGGTGGGACACATGCGACTTTTAACCAATCACTTGGAGAGTATTGGAAAGAGTGTGCTAAAGAGTGTGTTGCTTGCACTTTTCTTAGTTCTTTATACTACCACTAAATTTATCCTTTATATGATTCTTTCCCCTACCTTACCACACAGAAATTTAGGAAAAGGTAATATATATACATATGTCATAAAATGAAGGTAAGAAAACAAACCTTGTGAAGAAAAGAATTTACAAGAGGCTGCTTTGTTGATCACTGTTGACATCTTTGGCCTCACAATTCACTCCTACCTTGATTTCTAATTCTGGTCAGAACACCTATCCGATACTGACAGCCTAACATTCTTGTGTCACCTTAAAGCAAAATTAAAATCCAAAAAACCTAACTCTCATTCCTTTTTAGCACCCACCATTCCAATTCTATACATGTTTTCTTAATTATTATCTCTTGGTAATGAATCCTGACGAGTCAGTGCATAGTTCCCACTTGAAGGTAGCTGATTCTCAGCATCATCCACAATATTTGCTTTTGAACAAAGGAAGAAGAAAGAAGATGTGTATATTGTAATATGCCAAAAGCTGTAACCATTTTAAAAGAGCAAACATGAGATAGAGAACACAGAAACAAAGAGATAGAGGAGAGAGCAGTATTATTGTAATACCTATGCCAAATCCAGTAGTTTTCACTGGTTTCAAGTGTCCAGCTTAATGCTGCCATGGACAATGCAATAAAACCGGCCAATAAAAAGAACCACCGGAACCGTCTCAAAATTGTCTTGACAAGATTATAGAACCATTGCCTTATAGTTTGCAAACTGCAGTGGAAATTCACCATTAATACTATTTTTTAAAATAATTGAGACATATCGTGAGCTAGTTCAAGAATTGTTTATCTTCAAGCACATCTAAGTTTAAAGTAAAAACAAAACTGTAATCAGGCTATGAACGTAATATATGAAAATGACCACCTTAAAGGCACCTAGTTGGCTTAACATACATATGACATCTATTGTAGTTATGGAGGCAACTGTGGATGTGGTCCATCTTTAATTCCCACCACCACCTTCTTCGTTACTTAATGAACAAAAAGAAAATGCTATTCGAGTATATGATTACCTACTATTTACGCTTTTAGCACCAACCTATGACAATAAGCCCCACTCCAAGACAAAATTAGTGACTACATGCATATGAGCTGGACCATGAATTGAATGAAAGAGAAAACAGTAATATAGTGTCAAGTTGGTGAGAATCCAAATGAGAATTCACCTTTGAAAGAAATTTGGTGAGAATCCAAATGAGAAGGATAGGGATCTATATTTTGTTGAGATTTCTATCAACCATCCAATAAGAAGACCAAGAGCCCCAATCACAATCACAAGAACGATATTGGAAGATCTGCATATTTCAGTATAGTTAAATGTGAACAAAATTTAAATATCTTTATTCTTTAGCAGCATATATATGCAGTTGTTTGTTCATTTACCTGGTTGCCTTCGTTGCAGCCATGAGAGCAGTAAGGATAGCTACAGCTGTGTGGATTGCCCTCTTATATACTTCATCAATGGTAGAAAGGTATACAAAAGTGCTAATCACAGCCATGAAAGAGAGCCAGAAGTCCATGAACTGAAATAGTGATATGTAAAGTGACTGTAAATTCCCAGAAAAACTCAAGTGTAGCCATTGGCCCATTGCAATAAAGTCATTTTTAGCTTCTCATATGAGCATGCATACATGCCACAATGATTGACATTTGACACCCAAAGCTTGGGAAATCACAGCATAATCCATCCCATTAGGAATGGGAATCCTATTAGGAACTCAGATTACAGAGAATTGTTGAAACTTGTAATAGCTATGTTAGTGAGAAAACAACTCTCTCTATCCCATCTTGGTAACATTTTTAGTCTCATAATTTTTTTCTTTTATTTTAAAGATAAAGTAATAGAGACTGCTAAAGGCAGAGCTCTAACCTGTAGCACATTGAAGTTCAATGCACACCAGGTGCCTACATCACATGCATGATATAGTGCACTTGAAATTCCACTGGATGTGAATAAAACCCATTCTGCAAATGCCTGCATATAAAAAAATTAAGGGTTCTATTTCCAACAAAAAAAAATCTATATAATGAGTGAATTTATTCTGTTGGAAATTTAGATGTAATGCATTGCTCCCTAAGTGAGCATACAAATACTTTTTGGGAATCTGAATCGATTTTCTCCTTCTCACTATGTTAACTTGAATATCTGGAATTATTTAACCTCACCTAAGTTTATATGCAATTCTAATTAGTCCCAATCAATTTCCATATGCATGTAGATAAATCATGATATAGACAAATAATAAGGGAGGAAAAATAGATAACAAAAGGAAAGAACTACCTTCTGCCGAAGGGCCCAAAAGGCAGGAAGTATGGCTGCAGCATTTGATCCAATAAGAAAAATTGATTGCACTATATGCCCTACAAAATTTTTCAATAACTTGAATAAAGGATAAAAAGTTATATAAAATGTCTTGCAGCACATCCTAAATCCAAACACAATAACAAATCTATATATTTGACAAACTGAAGAGAAAAATAGGATCAAAGCAAACTTGGATTTTATCTTTATATATTTACACCGAACTTGGATTTGACTCTTCTAAAATGAGGAATGAACTTTAGAAGATAAAACGCAAAATTATAACAGTTGATTAAAAAACCAAACGGTTGGGATTTCAACAACTTCATAATTTGTATGTGCATGAATCTTATCACAATCTCAACCATTAATTTTTCAATCAACGGCTATTTTTGCACTTTATCCTCTAATGTGCACCCTACACTTCTGCACTTTACTACTTTAGAGAAGCCAAATCCACCAAACTTGACTCAAACACATATATTGATAACAAAAATATATATACTGATATTTACCTACTTTATTTAGTAAATTGCAAACAAAAATACATATATTGATATTGATTGTAACAAATCATTAAAGTATATCATATAATGGAAACAAAGTAAGCCAAAAAGATATTTGACCAGAATATATTTGACTATTCAGTTTGGATTCTCTGCTGGATGCTATCACTTAAATACAACAATTTCTGATTTGAATAGTAGCCAGGACCAAGGAAATCAGATAAAAATAACATGACAAAAAAATGGAGGATGCAGCTAAAATAAAGTTTAACCATGATACTTGCAATAGAAACACCATGTTCATCAATTTTTAAAATTGAAAATCACCTTTATGTGATACAACTTCGATGCTACAGTCAAAGCCACCATGGTTTCGATCACAGGAGCAGAAGCTGAGGTAAAAAAGTAAACATTAAGAATGGTAAATACCTTAAGTAGTTGCGAAGCAAACACAAATCATGCAATCTGGAAACTTTGCAACTTACTATCTGAATATTTTACACGATGCCTCAGTCAATACCAAGGATTTTCATGGTTCTTGTCCAGTAATTTAAAGAAAACAAATGAAATCTAAACAGAACTGATAAAGGGCTTAACATAAACCTGTATGATGTCAGTCCACTAGCATCAAAAGAATATTTACAGTCCCCATGAGATGAGCATTGTTTTGGGCATCCTTCCAGTGAAATAGACATGATGGTTTGCTGTTTCAAAGAGTCACTGTTGGTAGTAAGATGCCTCAGACCTAAACCCCAAGTTCCTTCTCTAGCATAAATAATGTAAAAATCAATATTGTCATCACTTGAATCATATAGCATGAAAAACATGGATTGATCACTCTTCCTTGTCTTGTTAGCATAATAATAGTCCCAACTATCAAGAGAAGGCAATCCACCAAATCTAGCATAAACTTCATAATTGATCTTCACATCTGATGATAGCCGTATGTGAATATTTCGTCCAGCTGCACCAGGAGGAATGTCCAAAGTAAAGTATGTCCAAATGTCATCAGCTTCTCCTCCATTTGATGAGTTTTTTGAAAGTGGCTCAAGAGGAAAATTAGCAGAAGATGCTCCTTCACCAACAGGTAAATAATATGATTCAAACGGGGTTGGACCCCTCCTTAGAACCGTCTGCAGACAACCAGTCTTATCTTGTCAATGACTTATTCCTATGGGTAAATATCTCTAAGCATCATGATATAGAACTGATTCTAGGGCAAGGTGGTGTTAAACTTAAATCTATGAAAAATGCTTTAAATTTCCTATAGATAGTATTTAGTGAAAAATACAATACTACCTCGGGTCCTTTTTATAAGAAACATACAGGTGAATTTTTTTGTCCTAAATATAAGAAACATAGTACCATTTTTAGTTTTATTAATTGCTAAATATCTTATATACCCTTAATCTATTGTGAACGGTTAACGAGGCACTCACTCAGTCAGATGTTATCATAATCTTTTAATTTCAACCAGAAAGTTTAAATTTGAATAATATTTTGTTCTTTCCAATTGTTACATGACATCTATGTTCATTTAACCATGAAGATATGACTACCTATGATCATATCCCCATTCTACCTATTTAAGTTATAACTGTAAGTGCAAGTTTTGCAGTCCCAAGAAAAATCGCATTGACATAATTTAGGGTTAATTTTTATATTAGAAAAAAGCACCAGCACAAAAAAAATAGAATATAAAGGCAGAGACACATCCAGCAATCAATACTACCTGAAGTGTGTAGCTACTCATTGTGCAATTTGATCCAGCTTTTCCAAGAGGGCACTGAAGCACTTGTGATTTGATCGCATAGCAAACTTTTAAATTGCCATCCTGAGTCTCTCCAAACTTTTTTGTTAGATTAACTGGTATTATACTAATGTACAAACGACCAATCAATGGAGAGCGAATAACTAGAGGGGCTTTATTTAAATCACTGGAATAATCATGCAAAGTCTCGGAAGGTATTGCACCATGGCGAGCATAACACATTAAATTAACATCATTTGCACCAGAAGCATTATTTGAAGGTGTAACATTGAATCTGACATTTGCTGCCATAATGGTCAATTCTTCTGCCACATTTGCTATATCCAAGGAGTAAAAGTTTGGAACACCTTCCTGAACACAAAAAGTTGCAAAGTTACTTTCACAGATCATTGCATTTCCCATCATTGGTTGCTTCACTGTAGTCTTAGAATTATAGACATCAGATGCTGTGCATGAAAGTGGATAGACTGTACTGTTACAGAACTCCCCCCTCATCATTGAATTTGTGCACGCATCCACACTTATATTGGCACTAAAGGAGTATGCTGAGCCTCGGATAATCTGCAAAGGTAGAGAAGTGACTGTTATTCAGTGTAGTTAATGCATCAAGAACTTTTGCAAGAGATAGAACGAGCCTAAGTAAAGGAATTTTCATTTAGGGATGGAAACAAAAATAAAGGCAGAAATCAATATTTGAAGCTGTGTCCAATCTGACACACTGGATGGAGAATTTATTAGGTATACCCCTTGTACTATAACATTTCTATCAATAGTAATCTACTCCCCTAGCTTTAACACCCATTCGGTTTTTGAAATTCAATATCTTTCACTAGCTCTAGAAGAAAGAAAGAGGGTAACTATATAGTGAGATGGTATATTACACTAAGTGTGCTAAACGTTTCTTGTCTAAATTAGACTAGTAATAGTAAATTTGATTCAAATGCCAAGATAAGGTCATGAAGGAAAATCTATAGCTTAGTGAGCCAGATATCAACTTCAACCACTCAGATTCAAGGACTTCTCGCTTCTATGGAGTTTTATTGTGAACAATCGACCATGCAGTATATTGATCAATCTACTGGTATTGAAAATCTTTAAAATTACAATTCAGAATAAAGGGAAACAATAACAATTAATTCCGCATTTCACAATCAAAATCAGGATTAAAAAGGAAAAACAATTTTATTTAGTTATGCACAGTAATGCGAAAAGCTAGTAATTGCATCAGCATAATAGCAGCACTGAAAGGATAACAAATGGTTGCAACATGTGGTGAAAAATACTTGAAATATTCAGATTTCTTTGTGATATCATAAAAGTAATATTTGGATAATAAACCATACCATCTTCGACTGTGTCCTTGTAGGTCCAATGCCATTGAAAAGACCAATGTACCAAGCACCTGGAGATATCTGAACAATAATTCTTATGTTTATTGTCTATATATTATAAAAAGATAGCAAGCAAAATCACTTGGGACCTAACGCTTCACCATTAGTAATATAGAAATTTTAATACTGACGCAGATATAGCTATGTCATTATAGACCTCAAATGAAAGGAGATATTGAGGTTCATGCATCATTACATGCAAAGGATGATATTGCAAGGTAAAAAGGACTTATAACAATACCTGCTCGTTAGTCAATTTCATGGTTATGTTTTTCTCCATAGGAAAGCACTGCTCCACATCAAGACCATTTATTCCTAAAGAAAAAGGGGAATAAAAAGAATAATTAAAAAGTGGCACTACATTAAAAAATAGTCCTTTATCTCGGTCAAGAAGGAGATAGAAAACAAGAACAACAAATGAATGAGTAATGTCATGGACTCAAGGTGCTTCAAAACAAAGCGAAACACTAAGCAATGAAGAAAACATTACACATTTATGAGTTCAATATTCATCCATTACATGATAGCCAAAAGAAACCAACACAGTAGGCCAGCCAGATAAAACAGTGGTGAAAAAAAAAATACTAAAAACATACTAATGAATTAAAAGAACAACCTCCTCTAGAAACTATGATGCTAATTTAATGAATGGTAGAATTTAAATGGAGCCCTAATGATTCTATCATGTTGATGAATAAAATTAAAACATGTTGGAACAAATTTCTGAATATTTTAGAATGAAATATAACAGTTGAATTAACTCAGATTGAATCTATTTAGGTGAGGCTTCTACCTGAGACAGCTGAATCTTTCAGGGATGTGTTTAAAGCATCTGGCAGAGGAGGACTTCCATCTCTAAAGCATATTATTGGCAGTGTACTTTTTGGAACCCTGTCAACTCTTGCAACATCCTGAAAACAATATATTTATGAATCAATGAGAGAGACAAACACGTCAAAACTGATTAAACAGAAAGATTATATCCTAAATTAGGTTCCACATGCAATTTATCTGTAGCACAACCAACTAAAAGTAATTTAAATAGATAATTGATACTTTAAATAATTTAATGAAAAGAAAAATAAATTTGAATTAATAAATAAAGCAAGAAAATTAAAAAGACTTGTAATTAGAAATATAGAATTTTAGTCAGAGAACAAAATCATTTGCATTTTTACCTCATGCGATATGAGGAAGTTAAAAGTAATTAAACAAAAACAATATCAAAATAAATTCATTTAATCCAAAGGAACAAAACTTTTACCAGGCAACGCACATGAATAAAGATGCTAGCATTTCAAGGTGCTCCTAATCTACAAAGAATTATAGACATACTTACAAGATCTACATCTGAGTTCAATGCTATTGACACTGCAGAAAACCATGGCGGTATATCAACTGGAAAGTGAGAAAACATCAAGAAACAATGTAAGATCATCCATAAGTCTGACATTGATTTTATATTTATTTGTTCAGAATAGAAGTACCATATCGCACAACCAATTGATTGTTAAAACAGTAGAAAGGAAAATTTGTTTAGCTTCTCCAGTGAAATTATTATTTTTGTCTCTCATCTCTGTTTCAATTGGAAACAGCTGATTATTATCCTTTCTTGCTCATATAAGGATTCCATGCATAACAGTTTAGACATAAACACAACATCATAAGAGGTGCCATTGGTTTAAACTTTAAATCTATCAACACATAAGCAACAAAGTAGATTTGAATAATCAAGCACTGGTAAGGGAAAGAAAGAGGCATGAAATGAGACAGCAGAAAAACTCACAAATCATCTACCAGAAAATTACAGACAGAACTGTAGCAACTCATCGTCAAGGTGTTATCCAATGCATCACAAATTAGAGAATAGAGAACAAATGACAACCTACAATCATTCATATTCATCAATTCAAGTCATGGCTCTTCCAGTGTTTCAAATTACAATGCTGTACCGGTGTACCCCTATAAAAAGACTATTACCAATAAAATATTGTCAATAGAGCATTTTACCTATCTCTGTAATTTCTATTCAAAATGATTAACAGAAAACACAATACTCATAAGGTCAGCACAATTAAATCATTTCAAGTCTCCTAAATTTCCCTCAAGAGGGTTTAATTCTGACCCTGACCTTGTCATATAGAAAATCAGAACAACTGCATAATCATTTTCAAACCAACAACAATTGGAAGACTAGGGATTATTGAATAATGATAAGTCAATTGCAGACTAAAATACGCCAAAAAATAGAGAGAGAGAGAGAGAGAGGAGAGAGAGAGAGAGAGAGACTATTATCACACAAATTCACCTGCATATATGAAAATTCAATCCCGACCCATTAAACTTCACACTGGGAAAAGGTTAATGAACAAAAAAAACAGGAGGATTCAAGTCAGTAAAGAAAAGGGTCGGTAGCAATTGGGTCACCCACCTCTGATATAGCGCAAATCAAAGGGTCTAATTGTAGTCTGAGGGTAGCTGAAGCTGGAAACAGTGAAGATATCATCAGTGCCGTCCAGTTCGTCAACTGCAGAGCAGAGACGAAGTGAACAACAAAAAAGTAACAAAGCAGTGAGAAGAATCAGACTGAGATGACACCACCGAATCGAATTGAAAGACATTTTTTTTGTAATTCCGAGGTGGTTCTCAGAGCATGAAGGTGCAGTGTGCAGCGGTGCGGGCGATGAATAAATGTAATTAATTGAGTCAAAATGAAAAAATTGTTAGCTTGCGTTATACTATTAGACAAAAATAATTGATAACTGGTACATGTTATATTTTCGTGGGTGGATATACGTGGTTCAAATAAAAAATAATTGATAAATTAGACTGTATGTCTCAATTTGTTTTTCCACTTTACTACAGTGCATAATCATGAAATTAATTTTAAGTGTGTATTTGATTTGAGGTTTAAATTCAACAAACTTAAGTTTAAATTCTCCAACACAACTATTTAAAGTATATTTAATTTAACATTAAAACATGATAAATTCACGTTTACAATGTTATAAATAGTTGAGTTAAGAGATTCAAATTTGAGTTTGACTCATTCTCAATGCTAAACCAAACATACACTTATAGTGTTGGAAACATGAGTCTGAGATGTTGAATTAAAAGTATTTAGTAAAATTAGTTGTTGAAGTGATTGAACGTAAAATAATATAGAAAGAAATATTTATATGATATTTTATATATAAATTATAATTTTACTTAATAATATTTTTATAATAATAACTTTATATTTTAAAAATAAATTATTAATTTCAATTAAAACATTTTTTATTTTCAATTATTTTACTTTACAAATTAACATAGCCTAAAATTATTCTTTTAATTATTTAATTATTTTTATAGAGTATGTTTAATTTTAAAAGAATTTAAGAACATGTTTAAATTCTACTATGGATAAAAATGAGGTTTTATTAAAATATTAAAAATAAAAATTTTTTAAAAAATAATAAGTTAGTTATAAACTCAAACACTACTTAAAACAACATCTAGAAAACGCTATAAGCCACACACATATAACATGATTAAATGAAGTTTTAAGTTTAAAATAGCGTATTTATTTTATCAAACACACACTTAACTTAAAACTATATTAATTAAATAAATTTGTGTCAGATATTTAAAAATTACATTGATACCAGTGTACTCCATTAAATATTTTTTTTTTAAATAAACTTTCAAAATTTTAAATTTAAATATCACTACATTTGTTTTATAAAATTTAGAATTAGAATATTAGTGAAAAACAACATTTAATTCGACATGGCAATACTTACAAGAGAACATGAAAGGATAGAAAAAATTGTTTATTACTATATATTTTTTAAAATTAATTTGATAATTAAATATTCATAAACTATAATAACCAGTTAATTTTTATTAAACCATTTGAGGACTCACTAAAAATTAAAAGATTAGTAATATATTCTTCTTGCCATAAAATTTAACATGCTTTTCGTTTTATTTTCTAAAAGGTTAATATATTTCTAAAAAATTATTCACGGCATAATTAGATTTTTATTTAAAAAATTAATTAATAATAAAAAATTAAAAATCATGTTATGTTAGTATAAATTTCAAGACAATTTTAGTATATTAGTAAGTTGCTTCTTTTTTTATTTTCTTAAATATAATTATAATGTTTTTTATGTGTAGGACTATTGATTATCTTGGAGTTGACTTATTATGAAGAGAAAAGTCAACAATTACGCGCTATTGAGAGCGCGTGATTGTGTGAGACACGTCCTAATATCTTACAGAATTATTTATACTATAAATATAACTTATTTAAAAAGAAGATCAATATTTAGTTATTAAATTCTTTTTGAAAACATATATTTAGTTATAAATATGATATAAATGTACATATGCATGTACAATTATAATTGTCGTCTTAATTAAAAGAAAGTCACACAGACAAATTTGAATATAAATGTATCACTTCATGGTTTGATTTGAGTGGGTCAAAAATGGGAACCGGAATTTGAATGGAAAATGTTGGGAACTAAAGTTGGTAAAATAAGAAAAGTAACAATAAAGCGACGCAAAAGAAAATGATATAAAAACATTAAAGTTGTGTGTGTACATCGTCGTCTTCTGCAAATCAATCAGAAAGAACTTGCCATGATATTCCCAAAACATGATATTTACATTTTTTTTCACCTTTCTTATTTCCAATCCTTGATTCGTCAAGTCATAAAAGAGGTTTCTTTTTCACAACTGTGCCTAATTAGTTCGAGTTAAAAGAAAAAGCAAAAGAAAAAAAGGTGATAATTTTCTTTTTCATTTTGTGTATCATTATAATTATTAGAATATATATATATATATATAAAAGATCCGTTGACACTAGATGTTAAATTTTAAGAGTTACATCTTTTAATAATTTTTTATAAAAAATAAAATTTGACCAATCTAATTGTTGAATCACATTATATTACATTCATGATCATGTATATCAAATTTCAGATAATTTGGATATTCGTATATATGTTATCTAATAGTGGACTTTTACTTACATTTTAAAAACATATTACGCTAAAATAAATTAGTTTCATGAAATATCTTTATTTTTATGAAACTTTTTAAGCTTGATCTACTTCATAAAAACTTTCAATTCAATAATTGGAATGATCAAATTTTCATTTTATAAAAAATTATTAAGAGGTGTAACTCTTAAAGTCTGACACTTTGTATCAACGGATGATATTTATTTTAAGAATTATAATGATACACACAATATAAGTATAGGCGTATCAAAAAAATTTTATTGGGAGGAGAGAAATATGTGAGAAATAGAGTTGTTTGGTAGGAAAGAGAAAAAGGTGAAATAGGATGGAAAGAAATAGTATTTTTGTTTAGTAGGAAAGAAATAGAAATGAGAGAAATAAGATTATAATATATATAGACAAAAATACCCCTAAATATATTTTTGAGTTAAATTTATAAAATTTAAAATATTAAACTTTTTTTTATAAGCAAATTATATTAAAAAGGGAGTACAAGGGAAAAGTGTGACAGATTGGTTTGTAATGACTACCATGAATAGCTAAACTCTCTGATATGATTGAATGTAGTCGATTCAATCTTTTATTGTATTTGAATTCTCTTTATTATTTATGAATCCCTATTTTTATAATATTGGTGTTTTTAATTTGTTTTTAATGCTTAGCTTTCGCCTTTGTGCCGGAGTTATGAATTGGTTTTATGGGGCGCACTGAGAGGTGATTTTATAAAATCATGAGCGAGTTTGGGGAGTCTAGACATAGGAAACTTGAATAAATAATATATATATATAGAACTAATTTATGTAAAATATTAAAATATATATTAAAAACTATTTATTTTTATAATATAATACATATATTAAAATTAAATATATACAATACATATATGAATCTAAATAAATTTTTAAGTGTTCAATTAGGGACCGATTTCATAAAAAAAAAAACTTATCCTTTGAGCGTTCAATTACCAAAAAAAAAAAAATCCCGACAACCTTATAATAGTAAATAAGACCAAACTATCATTCTAAGAGTCTGTTTGGGTGAAACTTCTGCAGAAGTACTTTTAGGTGAAAAAATAGCATGAATTAAAGATGTCAAATGCATTTAACTTCTCCATAAGTTAAAATTAGTTATTTTTAGAAAAGTTAAATGGGAGAGCTTATGGAGTGGGTGGTCTACAAAGACTAATTTTAACTTATGGAGAAGTTAAATGTATTTGACCTCTTTGATTCATGCTGTTTTTTTTTTTTTCACCTAGAAGTACTTCCGCAGAAGTTCCACCCAAACATGCTCTTAATCGAGACAGAATGACCCAATGAAAAAATTAAAAATCTAGATACAGAACTGAAACAGTGAATGAAAGGGAGCACCAAGGTCAAGGTTACTAGGTTAGAGTTGCCGTGGCGGAAAAGTGGAGGAACATGGGAAGTAGGGGTGTGCCTTATGAGGAAAGTGTAACTTGGTACAAAATAAAATCTGATGCTCTCTCTCACCTCTTGTCCTTTCTCTTCCCAATTTCTTCTCAAATTTGTGAAGAAAATTGAAAGCATGGGCTCCACCTTATGACATTTTCTCTCTTCACAACTTTCTACTTAACCAAACTTAAAAACTATTTCTCCTCCCCTATTTCTCTTCTCCCCCCAAATTTTTTCTACACCAAACAGACCGTCAACGTTTCATAAAACATGTTAGAATGAAGCGGAATGAGATGCACACATTCTAATTCTATTATTACATATTAATTTGATGTAGTTTGGATTTTTTTTTACCTGACTCGTTTTAATCTACAGAGTTGAATAGTCCATTTTACCACCTCTAGACGATAGCAATGCCAAATAATTATATCGGCAGTTTAGCCTTATTTTTTCTTTGGTAAAAGGTTCAGTTCAACCTCAACCTCTGTTTCTGTTATGCATCGGTACTACTATCCTCTATGGGTCACCTTTATTTTAGCACCCCGTTTTTTCATTATTCATGGATCTTAAATGAGTCACACCAATACAAATCAACATTTTTTTATTTTTTTATTTACAAATATTTTAAAAAATAAACAATAAATAATATTTAATTTTTTAAAAAAAATATTTTTTCCAGCGGTTTAAAATCATTGGTAAGTTCGCTTTAACAAAAAAAAAACCTGGGTTGGAACCCCAGGAAACACCAAAAAAAGCTATCAGCTGTCAACACTAAACACCCAATTTTAACCGGATTATTTTATTTATTTGTAGGAAATAAAATAAGGAAAGTTAAATAATTAAAAAATTAAAAAAATTTAAAATAGAGAAAATAGGAAAAAAGAATATATCAAATATATATATATATATATATATATAAATAAATAAAAAAAAAGGAAAGAAAGATATTGCATTAAAGAAACATTAATGTCAGGATCCTCTAAAGAGAGCAAATTTTTGTAAGAATATCCGAGAGATTAGATATTGATTAATAAATTTTTTCATCAATGTGACAAATTCTTGTTGATAATTTTTCTGTCAATTAAAGTGGATTGGGAATTTGATTATATGAGGATTATTCTATTCATGAATATGATTCGTAAAGATTCTGATCAAATAATTAATGCAATTAATGATTAATTTTGAGAAAATTGAGAAGAAGTTAGGACTTTAATTGAAAGAGATTAAGTGTGATCTTGGAGAAAATAAACAAACAATAAAAAATAATTACAAGGGCTGAATGTGGGAATAATAAAAATCAAAATCTTTTAGGATTATCAGAGAAAATAAAACACTCAACCTTCCAAGTCTCACATCAGGTAGTGCATCCTCTCCCAACTTTTCCTTCTTTCTCCTATAAAAGTGGTAAACTACCAAAATTTTGGGACATACAATAAAGAAGGAAACATTTGGATGCAAGATATAAAAATTACTTTTTAGTTTTTTTTTGGGACACCAAGAGGGGTCTCCTTTAAAGTAAGTTTTGTCCATCTCTTTTTTTTTATTTAAATAATTTGTGTTATATAATTTTTTAAAAAATTTTATGAAGTTTGCTTAAATAATTGTGGATTGATTGATTTTGATTTTTAATTTTTTACTTTTTCTAATCCTAACAATTGTAATTAAACTAAAAATATTTTTATTTTTCTATTACCAATCTTAAAGCAAACTTCATAAAAATTTAAGAAAAGTATATAACACAAAATTATTTAAATAAAAAAGAGATCTACAAACTTACCTCGAAGGAGACCCCCTTCATGTCCACCAAAAAATAACTAAAGAGCAATTTTTATATCTTGCACTGAGTCCAAATGTTTTCTTCTTTCTTGGATGTCCAAGACACTTGGTGAGTGTTTTATTTTATCTGATAATCCTAAAAGATTTTGATTTTTATTATCCCCACACTCCGTCCTTGTAATTATTTTTTTTCTTTATTTTTTCCAAAATCACACTTAATCTCTTTCAGTAAAATTCTTAATTCCTTCACAATTTTCTCAAAATTAATCATTAATTACATTAATTACTTTATGAGAATCTTTACGAATCATATTCATTAACAGAATAATCCTCATAAAATCAAATCCACAATCTATTTTAATTGAGAGGGAAATTATTAACAAGAATTTGTCATATTGATGAGAAAAAAAATATGAAACAAGATATGATCCATTAGGTATTTTTTATAAAAATCTGCTCTTTTCAGAGGACCGATCTTGGCATTAATGCTTCTTTAATGCAATACCTTCATTCTCATTTTCTTTTCTTGGAATTTATTATTTTATATACTTTTTTATTTTATAAATATTTTTTATTATTTTATCAATTTTAAATTTTCTTAATTTTTTTAATTATTTAACTTTCCTAATTTTATTTCATACAAATAAATAAAACAACCCGATCAAAATTGGGTGTTGACACCAGCGATAAAAAATGTTAGTTGGTTGATTTTAATTTTTAATTTTTTACTTTTTCTAATACTAAAAATTAAAATTAAACTAATTTTTTTATTTTTTTATTACCAATCTTAAAGCAAACTTCAAAAAAATTTAAGAAAATTATATAACACAAAATTATTTAAATAAAAAGAAAGAGATGGATAAACTTACCTTGAAGGAGACCCTCTTGATATCCCACCAAAAAAATAACTAAAGAGCGTTGGGTCCAAATGTTTTCTTCTTTCTTGGATATCCCAAACACTTGGTAATTCACTCCTTTATAAGAGAAAGAAGAAAAGGCTGGAAGAGAGTGCACTACCCAATGTGGGACTTGTAAGGTTGAATATTTTATTTTTTTCGAAAATCCTAAAAGATTTTTATTCTTATTATTCCCACACACAGTCCTTGTAATTATTTTGTTTATTGTTTTTTTATTTTCTCCAAAATCATACTTAATCTTTTTCAGTTAGATTCTTAATTTCTTCCCAATTTTCTCAAAATTAATCATTAATTACATTAATTACTTAATCAGAATCTTTACGAATCATATTCATTAATAGAACAATCCTCATAAAATCAAATTTACAATCCATTTTAATTGATAGGAAAATTATTAACAAGAATCTGTCATATTGATGAGAAAATTTATTAATCAATATTTGATCCCTTAGATATTCTTGATAAAAATTTGCTTTCTTCAAATAATCTAGGCATTAATGCTTCTATAATGCGCAATATCTTCCTTCTCTTTTTTTTTTTTGTATTTATTATTTGTATATAATTTTTTATGTGATATATTTTTTCCTATTTTTCAATTTTAATTTTTCTTAATATTTTTAATTATTTAACTTTCCTAATTATATTTCCTACAAATAAATAAAATAATTCAGTCAAAACTAGGTGTTGAGTGTTGACACGGACAGTTTAAAACTGCCGGTTTATATTAAATATCATACGCTAATATAAGTTTATCCCTCTTTTTTAAATATTAATATTTTTTTAATTTTCAAATCGGTATTAGGTATTAAAATAGATAATATTTTTAACAATTGATTTATTGATAATTTTTTACAATATCTTTTGTTGAACAAAATAGTTGACATGTTTATATGTACATATTTTCGTCAGGAAATTCTCCACGGTGTCCTCCGATTGGAGAGGTTGAGTTCTCTTGCAATCCATGACGGTGTGTGACGAACCTACGGCGGGGCAGGGTGTACCTGCAGGGACTCCGATGCTCAAGTTAGAGAGGATTCTGATCAGAGTGCATGTAATATAGAGAAAATGCGTACCTCAAATGGGTCTCCGACAGTGTATTTATAGAGTGATTTTGGCGGGAAATGTCGTTAGTTTGTTGTAACAGATTCCTAAAAACGCGGAGCCTCGCTGAGCTGTGGTGTGTGCCCGCGCTGTGAAGATGTCGGCCAATAATAAGCCGACCTCCAAATATCTCCAGAACATATGCCTCCCAAGTCGGGTGTTTTGATATAAAGTATCCGACTTGAAATAGTCCAGGGCCATTGAGCCGGCTTGGTACGTTCCGTAAACAGTCGAGGTAAACCGAATCAGAGTCCCGTAATCAGAATTCTGAATTTCATCAAATTCGGCAGCGTTGGTTAAGTGTAAACGACATGTGCCATGTATAGCCAGTCTGGATAATTTCCATTTGGTAAAGATGGTTGATTTCGGCGCAGCATGGGACCAAGCTCAGATTGTTTGCATAACGACTTTACCTCTGTTAAATCCGGGAACAACGTTGGCCCCAAAGTGTCAGAAGAGATGCCCCCAAGTTGATATTAAGTCGGTACAAGTCATTTGCTGAAGTCGGTTTTATCTGGGGTGTTCATATTGATGTATCTTTCAAGGAATTGATTCTAAGATAATAATAAGCAATCTGTGATCTCAAAGAACTGGGTCTGAGATGATAATTCTGGGTGCCAAGGAATTAAGTCCAACATGGATATCCGGGGTCTCACAGAACTGAGACTGAGATGAGGAACATAATCCAAAGTAAATCGAGAAACAAATATAATGATAATCAAGGGATTGGGTCCGATATGCTCAAGAGACAAGCCCGAGATGGTCGAGGGACTACGCCCAAAATGGTCGAGGGACCATGCCCGAAATGGTCGAGGGACTATGCCCGAAATAGTCGAGGGACTACGCCCGAAATGGTCGAGGGACTATGCTCGAAATAGTCGAGGGACTACACTCGAAATAGTCGAGGGACTACGCCGAGATCCTTCCGCGATTCAGGTTTGCGAAGCACGTCCGAGTGTTCACACTCGTTCTCAAAATTCGATACTTGTGTCGCGACTCGCGTTCGGGGTTGTACCCTGCTCATATCACGTTCGGGGTTGTACCCTGCTCATATCACGTTCGGGGTTGTACCCGACTCAAATCACGTTCGGGGTTGTACCCGATTCAAACCACGTTCGGGGTTGTACCCGATTCAAACCACGTTCGGGGTTGTACCCGATTCAAATCACGTCCGGGGTTGTACCTGACTCCAATCGCGTTCGGGGTTGTACCCCACTCCAATCGCGTTCGAGATTGTACCCGACTCCAATCGCGTTCGAGATGTCGAGGGACTATGCCCGAAATTAAACAAGGAGTCTGAGATGTAAAAGAGAGATTCTGAGTTCCAAGGTGTAAAGGCCTTAAAATGTTTGAGATGTAAACCATCCGAATGAATTATAAATCCGAGTTGGATACACAAGGCAAGACTAATAGTCGGAGCGCGTTGTCGTGCAGGTCTGAGCAATAGTACAAAACAATCAGTATAGGATCCGAGAAATATATAATCTGAGTGCGTTACACTATCTCAGAATGCTGGACCACCGCCTTAAGTTTTTATCCCGAAATTATCTCAAGTGAAGCAGCATAAGAAATAGCTCTACGATTTTGGCGGTAATGTCCATATCGAACCTGTCCGGGATGATAAGCAGTTTACTGAATGTAACCGACAACAAGAGCCCAGCAACAGGGGGTCTCCATACTTAAATCCAAATCCGATAACAAGCTATTCACAAGCTCACGCACAAAGGGGGAAATCCTCAAAATTGATCCTTTCGAGGACCCCAAAGTGCTCCGACAGAAAGATGCAAAGGATGGTGAGAACTCACTCTCCCGGATGTCTAATCCGCTCCGAGATGATACGATGCCTTATACGCAAACGACATTGAATTTGTCCTCGGCAAAACCTTGCCACGCACTTCGGAATGAGTTCTATTTGATGATCGTCTTGTCCTTAAAGTTCAAGTATCCTGTGCCAAGTCTTCCTCGGTATCTGGAGTGTTCTGCAAATTCTGAGCAGCCCCTTAAGCTAGAAAGATCAAGAGAAACGCCAAGCTCAAGATAAGAACGCCCTTCGTGTGGCTTATACTCTTAGGTGGTTGAAGCAGCAACTCATGGGAGACCAGTGTCGTCTCTTCATCACAAGGAATTACAGAAGACAAAACTGCTAGCTCTGAATATGCTCAAACGGCCCTGTTATTTGAAGTAATATATTTGCAGCCCATTATTATCACGGGTATACCATAATCACGGGCACACCAAAGCATCTCAGTGTTTGAACGATTCCTCCGACGTGTTATCTCGGACCGACAAAACCAGAAAAGAAATTTGCGCGTCCAATTGGGTCTCATATTGAGACGAGCCCAATCCTAAATCCAGGAGAAGAATTAACTCTACACGCTACCTGGGTTAGCCGGAAGGTACTGCACGTGTCCTGTATGGTGTGCCTCCAAGTCAGATGTGGGTCCAAGAAGGTGTGCGAAAGACTATCGCGTATGGGCCTAACCAAGTGTTGATTAATCAGTTAGTATAGATTGTGAACATGTCGTTAAAACTGCCTGTAACATTGCAGCTGCTGAGTAAGTTGGATGTGACCAAGTTGTATCCATTTTCATAGAAGGAATCAATCAACCCGGCTCTAATGGTCTATTGCCCAGTTGCTACATCCAGAGTAATTCCAAATGAATTTAATGAACTCTGCATACTCCATAACTTACAGAGTGATCATCTCGAACCTGAGCACTCTCTCGGTCTGGAGAAGTTGAATACGCTGTTGAAGTTATGGAATCTTGATCTGTGGACCCTACTTGTGTGCTTGAGCAAGTTGAATTTCAGATTGCCCAAGTCAAAGAGAGATCTTTTGGCGGAAAGGAAATACTTGAAAGGGTCGAGAAACAGTTTTATCTCAGCCAATGACTAACATCTTGGCATTCAATTTCGGAATTCAATCTAGGTTGAGCACCACAGAATTCTCATGCTGATGAGCACCACGGAGTTCACGCGTACTCGGGACACCTCGGATATCTCGGCATTTGCTTCCAATAAAAAGTGTAATGATATGTGACATCTTAATACCAACTTGTTGATGGCCTTGGTTAGACCTCAACATTTGCTTCTTGGAACATTACAGGTGCCCTGAGAATTGAAATGCCAAATAGAGAAGGGGGAGGAGGATCGATTTTGAAGCTTGGCATATTTGACAACCCCAATAAAAGTAAGAATCCAAAGCATGATGCTGTAACCACCCAAAAACATTCCGTGATGAGGCAGGATGATCAATCTCTGTTCCTTCCGCACCCATACGGTCAAATCAAAATCAAAGAATATATCCCATTTTTTCGAGTAGGTAAGCAATATTATTGCCAAGAGCAGAGGGTGGCCCTGAGCGCGTGCAGTCAAAGTATTTGAGTAAGGCATGATCACGATGACCAGTAGCGCGAGCCGACGTGTACGAGAATGAAACCATTGCATCATCCATGCTTGGATAATTTATCTCATGTTGCTTCCGATATCAATCTTCGATCCAGTTCTGTAAATTGCGTTCATTAGTGCCTCTGAGCGCAATGATAATAACATGAGGACCCTCGGCCATTCTAACAAATGCATCTCAGAGTTTTCATTAGTACTCGGAACACCTCAGAATATCTAGGAATTTTCGCATCTCCAAAGTTGAGTACCTCCACGTTCTCCTTGGAACGAGTGGGATTGTGTCGGAGTTGTGCTTCGCGATCACGATACTGACTTCATTATACCAAACATGCGGATAGTGGATCGATCCATCTCGGAAGTTTGCAAATTTTGATCTCGGAATTTCAGTTCAGAATGTAATTATACAATAATAGCTAGCTGCATCATATGCATGTCGGAATGCGTCTCATAATGAAATAAATTGCAACCAGTGTCAAGATATACATTGAAACCAGTGTCATCTCGAAACAAGTCTTATTTGGTAATTTTCCTTTAGGTGAATAATCGACACTGCCTGCATGTTTCCAGGCATCACAAATGTCACACCGAACCCAAAGTCCCTGATGTTTAACTTGTTCACTGACAGCTCGGAAACGAAGTGTATAATTGAATTAACATCAGAGGCACCAAAATTTTAGATCTTGTTGCATTGAATACTTGTGAAAGTTTTAGGAAATCCTTCTCCATTTTCAAGCGGGCCACTTAACAGATCAGAAACAGAATGACTTTTAGAGTAGCTAGAAGACTCTTTTATTTTCAGGTACAAAAACGTCAGCTGCTAGAGATGATATTCCTGCTCCTGTTGGCCAATCTCGGAGAGCAACACCTGAAGCGACGCCGTCAACCCCACGGGAACAGCAAGAAGCGGCCATTGTCGGAGCCGGAGCCGGAGACTCACTCAATGCTGAAGCTCCTTGCAATGCCTCAAGTGTGACTCTCGGAGCATCTCAAACGCGCTGCCTCGGTTTACGGATCATTTTCCCAGGTGCAAAATTGAATATGTCATGGCTCCACTCCTCTAGTTGTTTGCCAACGGTGACGACTATATGCTGTGGGCCAGTATCAAATGTCAATAGACCTCTTTCAAGTTGGATGTGCATTACGACATAAGTCCAGTATCTCGAAGTGGAACATAAAGCAAGTATCTCGGATTGGATGTGCATCACGGCACAGCTTCATCCTGGCAAAGTCAGATATCTCGAAATTAAATTTGAAGAGTCCTTCCTAGCTTCGCGTCAGATATCGGAAAGCATCTCATAATTTGTAGAATTAAGACCGGATTTGATGTCGAAAAGCATTGAGGCATCGCAGATTGCGTCTCGAAATTAAAGATCTTTGAAATTCTTGAAGTTCTTATATGACCCTTGGAAGTACAATCTCGGATTTAATTGTTATGATCCACACCCAGACTTGCCGGAATTTCTCGGAATTACACCAGAATTATAGCACAAAACTTTGCACCTGGTGGATCAGGAACTGAATACAACACAGAAGTATATTTGAATTCAAGATTACCTGGGCACGGGATTGCAGAGCCGGTGGAGGCGTGGTTGCTCGCCGGAGAAGCGGCCAAGATCTTAGAGGAGAATTCTTGGAGGAGAATTTTAACGAACCAAACTGAAACAGAGGATGAACGGGATCTTCCTTCTCGCAGAGACGATCTTGAAAATTCTTGAACCCGAATTTCTCGAAGAAAATGAGGATCCAAGAAGCGTCTCTCGATCCCCACAGACGGCGCCAATGTTCATCAGGAAATTCTCCACGGTGTCCTCCGATTGGAGAGGTTGAGTTCTCTTGCAATCCACGACGGTGTGTGACGAACCCACGGTGGGGCAGGATGTACCTGCAGGGACTCCGACGCTCAAGTTAGAGAGGATTTTGATCAGAGTGCATGTAATATAGAGAAAATGCGTACCTCAAATGGGTCTCCGGCAGTGTATTTATAGAGTGATTTTGGCGGGAAAGGTCGTTAGTTTGTTGTAACAGATTCCTAAAAATGCGGAACCTCGCTGAGCTGTGGTGTGTGCCCGCGTTGTGAAGATGTCGGCCAATAATGAGCCGATCTCCAAATATCTCCAGAACAACATGCACATCATTGAGACTAAAAAAATTATTAATCGTAAAAAATTCAACGTTTTTTCAATTAATTAATAGCTAAACCTTGTCTTTTTTTTTTTTTTTTTTGGTAGAGCTAAGCCTTGTCTTGATTCTGTCTCTTGTGCCTGAACTTTGCCGAGGCGGAGAATGGGTTGCCCTTGGGCCGTAGGCTGGCTTTTAAAGATCTAAAGAAAGCTTTTTTTCAAACATTAGGTCTAGCTTAATTACCTAAATCAGGTAGATAATAGTTTGATTAAAGGTATACGTATACACGTACACATATATATAATAGAAACGGCCTTGGCTTTGAATGATAGAGATACTGGTCATGCCTCTCTAAAATAATTCATTTGTGTAACTAACTTCACTGACAATTTATAAAGACAGCTATATTATTAGGGCTCAAATTTGAGCTCATTGATAATGGTGTGTTTGGTTTATAGTTGAGTAAAATTGATTTTAGAAATGAATGGTTGAGATAAATGATACACGTTTTACGAAGTATGTTGGACGAAAGTGATTTAAAATCAATTATACAAACCATGATTTCGTAGTGTTGAAATTTAAAACAAACAGGCTATTAGTGGGATTAATTTCATACTAATTGATTCATATGCATGTTCATGAAATACTTCTACAACAACAATATTATTAATTATTATTATTATTATTAATATAATAATAATAATTAAACATGAAAAAAAAAAGTTACGTATGCATATTTGAATTTGGTTCTATATATTACTAATTTAATTTTCTTTGAATTATCCGAAAAAAAAAATCTTGGATTTCTATCGTATGCATCTTCTATTGATTCGCAGTTGAACAAATTAGACTTGTGGGTGGTTGGCAATTGGCTATTGGATTCCACTTGATGAATGACGAATCTGGATACTCTCTAGCCCTCTAGCTTCTCAGCCAAGTTTAGCTACGGAATAAATACAGAATAACTAGGAAATCACAATCTATAGTTATTTCGTAGCTCAACTTGGCTGGAGAGACGGTAGGAGTTGGAGAGGGTCCTAACACACTAATGACAATGCATTTTAGAGTCAATTATAGGGATAGTAATTGCATTGAAGTCCAATAGCTACCTATAAGAATTAGGACCATGATTTGGTACAATTATTTTGTGATGTAATTAGTGGAGTCATAAAATTTGGGCCATCTGAATAAGATCAGACATCTCAGTTGTCGAGATAATAAATTAATATTAAAAAATATCTCGACATCTGATCTAATCGGCACAAACTATACAAAAAATGACTACATGAAAATCCCCAAAATTACTTGCAATTGTCAAAGTAAAAAGCGGGTACATCCATTATAGTGCCATTTTCACACGTGCACACATAGATACATATGTCAATGATTTACAAACACATATGTTAGTGATTTATAGACACACAATGGGTCACTGGTTGAATCAATGAGTTAGTAGTTGAATCGGTTAAAACAAAAAATATATTAATAAAATTATATGTATTTACAATATATATATATATATTAACATGTATTAAAATAAGTATATTGCATTATGGTTTAATTTTAACTTTTGTATGGAGTCCAAATCTCATTAAAAATGTTAAGCATTTTTTTTGGATATAGGTATGTATAATGGGAAATTCTAGGGTACCCTCTCGTGAGAGAGGGTTTTGGTACCTTCTTTGATCATTTAATCAATTTCTCTCAACTTTCTTAAATGATCTTAGTATTTTTATACTTATAGGACAATATTTAACTATTAGAATTTGTATTTTTATTTTTTGAAAACACTTTTTGACCCCTAATAACTATTATCATGTATTTTTTATTGTATTCCCCCATTTTTTCACATTCTCATTTGCAATACACATGTGTCTCATTTAAAATCTATTTTATGTCTTTGAAATAATTTAAGATGAAGTACACGACTTGTTCCTACGTAATTTTAGCCTATTTAATAAAAAAATGACAAGAAGGTACCAAAACTCTCTCTAACGGGAGGGTACCAAATTGCGACCCATGTATAATATATATTTAAAATGGCATATATATGCTAACAAGCATTAGTTGGTCAGGCGGTAGAGTAGAGGGAATCAGGGATCGATTCTTGTCGGGAACAATTATTAATATTTTTAGTAAACAACAACATGGCTCGCATGTTGACTTCAAATCAGACCGGATTGCACCGATTCTACTAGTTTAAGGTGAGTTTGACAAGCTTGTGATCGGTTTGCATGCACAAACGGTATGTAACCATGACGATTGAATCGGTTGGTTTGGTATGGTTTTAATAACACTATATTAATTACATAATTTAATAAATAATAACATATAATTATACATATATTAATTTTAGAACTTTACTATGTTATGTTTTGAATTAGTAAAATAATTGCGTTGATAATTTCAATGATTTTAGTGTAATTTTAAATAATTTATATTTTTAAAAAAAATTAATGTTTTTTAAAAGAGTTAATAACTTTTCGTTTAACTAAGATTAATATGGGCATATAGATGGTCAATAGTCAGAAAAGGACATTAAAATTACTGTTATTGTTTTAATGTGGATATTGGGATAAAATAACACTTTAGAAGATTTTGGTAGATCAAAAGTTCAATGTGATTTCAATGTGATGCAAGCTAGACCATCACTTTATCATGTGACCCACAAATTTAATTGAATCTAAAATATTTCAAGAGACTATTAAACTTTGAGGGATACCTAAAGGGATTTCATGCGCCAACCTCGACTTTGTAATTTCTCGTGGTAAAATGGGTTAATTGATTCTACTTTGTTTGATTTTAGGTTTAATTGCACTATCTAGGGAGTTGATTTTAGCACCCCTTTTGCTATTCACACCCTCTCTCCTCCCCTTTTTTTAGTAATCTTTCCTAAACTAACCCCACCTTATCTCCCCTCTGACCCTCCCTTATCCCACCTCCACCACACCCACCCTCAAAACCCACCCCACTCCCTACCCCTTCTTCTCCCCACTGACCCCTCCACCCACTTTTCTTCTCCCCCTCCCCTTTCCCCACCCACCTCCATCTCCACCGCCACCGTCACCCCACTCCCCCTTCTCCTTCCCCCCGCCCCCCTTTTCTTCCCATCCATCCCCCACCCCCTTTCCTTCTTCCCACTCCCCATTTCCCCACCACCTCCCATCGCCCATCCTCCCCCACCCCGAAACACCCCATTTTTTCTTATCCCCCCACTCCCCCTTTCCCCACCCCTATCACCGCATAACCACTATAAGTCATCGTCACTATTTTATTTTTTTGAAGAATTTAGGCTATGTTCGTCGCTAAAAACACAAATAAAAAGTTACACTTCCAGAAGTTAATTTCTGAAAGCTTCTGGAAATAGTTACACTTCCGAAACTTAACATCCGAAAAGCTAAATAATAAAAAAAATTTTGGAAGCAATTTTTAGCATTTGTCTACTAGAATTTAATTTTCTGAAGTTACACTTTCAAAAGCTTCTGGAAATGCACTTTTGAAAGTGTACAAGGGTATTTTTGGAAAAAATTAAGAAAAAAGTGGTGTGAAAAGCAAAAGAGGGTGCAAAAAGCAACTCCCCATCTAATATAATTTACTTGTGATTTTGGTTCTCTTAAAACTTTTATTTTTTGTTGGTGGTCCTTCTTGCACATACTTCGAGGCACAAAGGACCAAAATTTTGAGGGTAGTTTAGTATTGGAAATTATAGGGAGAACAAAATCGTAAAAAAATATTAGGGGATCAAAATCACAGAATATACCATAATAGGGAGGACCAAAGTGCAATTAAGCTTTTATTCTATTAAAATATGTTAGAATAGATTGACTCATTATATATATATATATATAGGAGGGTTCAAATTACACCGATGTAAGTTACACCAAGTGTTACACCGCTGAATATTTTTTTAGCGGATCATTGTATTAAATAATCCACCATTGGATTAAAAGTTAATATCATATAGATCATACATATAAGATTTTACATTAATCCGAAATAATTTAATATGTCATTGAGATGTCTCAAGATTAACGTTATATATACATTTGAAATATATGAAAAATCCAACCATTTGATTATGAAGTTATTAGTATCGAAATTTTACGAAATTTGACACATATAATCATGATGATGAATAAACACAATTCAACGGTTGGATTACTAAAAAACATATTCGATTTGTAATTATTAGCGGTGTAATACTTAATGTAACTTACACCGGTATAATTTTAACCCTCCTCATTCTCACTCCCAGGAAGATAGGCGCTGGAAGTTGATTTGGAAAGCCAAGCTTCCCAAAAAAATTAAATTTTTTCTCTGGTCCCTTGCCCACGATGCTCTTCCCGTCAATGCTCTTCGGTTTTCCCGAAATTTTTGCTTATCTCCTTCTTGTTCCAGGTGTTCCCATCAGTCCGAATCTATCCTCCATTGCTTGAGGGATTGCCCCCATTCTCGGGAGCTTTGGCTTCGGCTTGGGCTTTGTACCTCCCCGAATTTTTCTGTGATGATGGTCCTAGTTGGATGTTCAGCATGTTGCGGAGAAGGAATATGGATTTGCATCTTGTAACCCTGTGGTGGGCTTGGCGATGGAGGAACAACATGGTGCTTGATAGTAATCCTTGGTCGGTGGATTTCGTTATTAGAAGTTGTTAGAATGTAATTAGTTGTTACAAATTTGTTAGAATATAATTAGCCGTTACAGATTTGTAGGAAATTAACAGTTACATATTCTAGGAAATTAGGCTGATTGATTCTTGATTATTAGGTGGAAATTAATTGTATTTGATTATGTAAATTAGTATAAATACATATTGTGTGGTCTGCATTAGACACACAATACATTCAGCAAATATACTTTTCTATATGGTATCAGTAGTTTAGGTTTTTTTTCCATCTGCAGTAGCTTTTTTTTTCTTTTTTAAATTTTCGGGTGAACAGTACCCGCGGCCACTGTGTGCCCCTTTTCTCCGTCACCGAGCGTCCCTTTCCTCCGGTGACCACTGCGACCAGAACCGCCTTCCCCCGGCGACCACCAAGCTCCGTTCGACGCTCCGATCCGCCACCGCACGCGCCCACACGCGCGGCCTCTTTCCGGCGCGTGCGTTTCACGCGCCCGTCACAGATTGGAATTTTTTTCCGATTTCCGGCACTACCCACTTGCCGGCGCGCCCTCTACCTCCTTCCTCACACCCAGACGCCCCTTTTTAGCCTCATTTCAGGTTCATTTCCCATGGTTTCCGACAGCTCACACTCAAATACCACCTCTGCAGTGACTTTTACCACTGTTCCGCTGATTCCATGTGAAAAACTGACCGGGACGAGCAACTACAGCTCATGGGCTGCTGCTGTCCAGCTGTGGTTTCAGGGTCAAGGTCGTTCCGACCACTTGACCAAATAGGCCAAAGACATTCCCCACAATGATCAAGCCCGATGGAAGCAAATTGATGCCTCTTTGTGTAGCGTTCTCTGGTTCTCCATTGATGTCAAATTGCAGCCTCAATACCAAGCTTTTACTACCTGTTATGATGTCTGGAACAAAGCCAAGAAAATATACTCCAATGATGTTCATTGCCTTTACAATGTTGTCTCCAACCTTATCACTGTGAAGCTGGAAAATCATGATATACAGACATATCTTGGTAAGCTCGATCGCTTAATTGCTGATTTTGATGCACTCATGCCTTTCACTAATGATGCAGACAAACATGCTGAATAACGTGGAAAGTTTTTTATTGTTCTTGCACTTGCTGGACTTCCTCCTGAGTTTGACTCTGTCCGCAATCAAATATTATCCGGCACTGTTGTTCCATCTTATGACACCGTTAGTGAACAATTACTTCGCCTTTCAGTTCCTCACATGTTTGGCCATTCTCCTGTACCTCCGACTAATTCATCTGCCTTTTACTCCCACTCTTCCTATCGGGGTGGACGAGGTGGAATTCGTGGTGGATATCGTGGTCAATGCCCTCGTTGCAATTTTTGTCAACGATATGGCCATACTGAGGCAGAATGTCGTACAAAGGCACGACAACAACCCAAGACAGCTAATATTGCTCAGGTCATTTCTCCGGGAGCATCAGATGAGGTTTCAATTTCAGTTGATGCCTACAATGAGTTTCTCCAATATAAGGCAGTCATGCAGCATACACAACCTGTCGTCGCCGTTGCTCAGTTTGGTAATCCTGTAGCCTGTATTTCTCAGTCCTCTTCCCTTGGACCTTGGATTCTTGACTCCGGTGCCTCTGATCATATGTCTGTAACAAGTCCCTTTTTTCTCAACTGACTTATTTGGATTCTTTACCCTCTGTTACCATGGCAGATGGCTCTCAAATAAAAGTTCATGGCATTGGTCAAACACGACCTTCTTCTAATCTTACCCTAGATTCTGTGCTTTATATTCCCGGGTGTCCTTTTAATTTAATCTCCATAAGCAAGCTCACTCGCACCCAAAATTACTCTGTTCATTTTGCTAATAATTCTGTTCTTGTTCAGGATCGGCGTACCGGACAGACGATTGGAGCAGGACATGAGTCTCGAGGATTATACTATCTGTCACAATCAGTTGCCTGTATCTCCACTGTGTCTCAAGCTCTTGAGCATCAACTCTTAGGTCATCCTAGTCCTACCAAAATGCGTCTAATGCTTCCAAGTTTTTCTCACAGTTCGTCTTTTCAATGCGCGTCTTGTCAGTTAGGAAAACACACTCGTCATACCTATGGTACTCGAGTTAATAAAAGTGCTTCGTCACCTTTTGCCTTGGTTCATTCCGATAGTTGGGGTCCTAGTCGTGTCCGTTCAACTTTGGGTTTGTATTATTTCGTTACTTTCATTGACGATTTTTCCCGATGTACTTGGTTATTCTTAATGAAAAATCGTTCTGATGTTTTTTCTATATTCCAAGGTTTCTCAACTGAAATTCAAAATCAATTTGGCACCTCTATTAAAATTTTACGCACTGACAATGCTCGTGAATATATGTCTTCCCAGTTTCAGTCTTTTCTGAGTTCACAGGGTATTCTTCATCAAACATCTTGCTCTTACACACCACAACAGAATGGTGTCGCCGAAAGAAAGAATCGACACTTGGTTGAAACTGCCCGTACCCTTCTTCTTCACCACAATGTTCCTCTTCGCTTCTGGGGAGATGCCATTCTGACATCATGTTATCTGATCAACCGCATGCCTTCCTCTGTCCTTAATAATCAGGTTCCTCACTCTCTCTTATATCCTACACAAGATCTTTACTCCATCCCTCTTCGTGTCTTTGGTTGCACATGCTTTGTCCATGACCTTACTCCAGGTAAAGATAAACTTTCTGCCAAGTCTCTCAAGTGTATTTTCCTTGGTTACTCACGTCTTCAGAAGGGCTATCGTTGTTTTTGTCCTCAACTTCAATGATATATAGTTTCTGCTGATGTCACCTTTTTTCGAGACTACTCCCTTCTACACTTCCACTATATTGGATGCCAATTTTGCAGCAGAATCTTCAGAAGTCTCGCCTGTTCCGGCTCAGGTAATTGCTTCTCCTCAACCTCCATTGCTTCAATACCACAGACGGTTTGAAACTCCGGTTGTGACTCACTCCACTAATCCTCAAGCATCATCTCCTGCTCCAACCGCCCCTCCGTCCACGCCTCCTGCACCTGAACTTCTTATTGCGATACGAAAAGGTATTCGTTCCTCTCGTAATCCTAACCCTCTCTATGCTTTTACCATTAATTATGATCGTTTGTCTCCATCCTATTTCTCTTTTGTTTCTTCTTTGGATTCTGTGTCTATTCCTAAGACTACAGGTGAAGCCATGGCTTATCCCGGCTGGCGCCAGGCAATGGTAGAGGAGATGGCAGCCTTACATTCCAGTGGCACTTGGGAACTTGTTCCTTTACCTCCTGGCAAGAAAACCGTTGGCTGTCGTTGGGTTTATACAGTGAAGATTGGACCTGATGGTCATGTTGATCGGTTAAAAGCTCGATTGGTCGCCAAAGGATATACACAGATTTTTGGTCTAGATTATGGGGACACCTTTTCCCCTGTGGCCAAAATAACTTCTGTTCGTCTCTTTCTGGCTATGGCTGCTATTCATCATTGGCCTCTTCATCAGCTAGATATTAAAAATGCCTTCTTACATGGTGAATTGCAGGAAGAAGTTTATATGGATCAGCCCCCTGGTTTTCTTGCTCCCGGAGATTCTCGTCTTGTTTGTAAGCTTCATCGGTCTCTCTATGGTTTGAAGCAATCTCCTCGGGCTTGGTTTGGTCATTTCAGTTCTGCCTTGATACAGTTTGGCATGACTAGGTGTGAGGCTGATCATTCTGTCTTCTCCTTTCATTCTTCTTCCGGCAGGTGCATTTACCTTGTTGTTTATGTTGATGACATTGTCATCACTGGTGATGATGAGACTGGAATTCGACAACTCAAAGAGCACCTTTCACAGCAATTTCATACTAAAGATTTGGGCCCTCTCAAATATTTCTTAGGCATTAAAGTTGCTCAATCTTCTTTTGGAATTGTCATTAATCAACGTAAGTATGCCCTGGACATTCTTACGGAAACTGGTATGCTTGACTGTCGTCCTTGTGATACTCCTATGGATCCCAATATCAAGCTTCTTCCGGGTCAGGGGGAGCCATTGAAAAACCCGGAAAGATTTCGCCGCCTGGTAGGCAGACTCAACTATCTCACCATCACCAGACCCGACATCACTTTCGCGGTTAGTGTGGTAAGCCAATTTCTAAATGCCCCTTGTGATAGCCATTGGGATCCTGTGACACGTATTCTTCGATACATAAAAAATGCTCCAGGACGAGGATTATTGTATGAAGACAAAGGCAATACTAAGATCATTTGTTACTCTGATGCGGATTGGGCAGGATCACCATCAGATAGAAGATCCACTTCTGGGTACTGTGTTCTTATCGGAGGAAACCTTATTTCATGGAGAAGCAAGAAGCAAAATATAGTTGCCAGATCCAGTGCAGAAGCAGAATATCGTGCTATGGCAGCAGCCACTTGTGAGCTTACGTGGCTTAGGCAACTACTACTACAGCTAAAAATAGGGGACATCCATGAAACCAAGCTTATTTGTGACAATCAAGCTGCACTTCACATTGCAACAAACCCGGTCTTCCATGAAAGAACCAAACACATAGAGATTGATTGTCACTTTGTGAGAGAAAAGGTGCTCTCTGGAGAAATCACTACTGATTTTGTCAATTCTAGCGATCAGCTGGCTGACATGTTCACCAAGTCCCTTAGAGGCCCTCGGATTGAGTACATTTGTAACAAGCTTGGTGCATATGACATATATGCTCCAGCTTGAGGGGGAGTGTTAGAATGTAATTAGCTGTTACAGATTTGCTAGAATATAATTAGCCGTTACAGATTTTTAGAAAATTAACAGTTACATATTCTAGGAAATTAGGCTGATCGATTCCTGATTATTAGGTGGAAATTAATTGTATTTGATTCTGTAAATTAGTATAAATACATACTGTGTGGTCTGCATTAGACACACAATACATTCAGCAAATATACTTTTCTATAGAAGTATTTTTCTGGATTGTTTTAATTTGCATCTTTCCCTGTCTCCTGATTTATCCTCCTCTCTAGCCTCTTGGTCCCCCCTCTCCCTTCCAAGGTTAAGTTGAATGTGGATGGTAGTTGTTGTGTTACATCTCATAGGATTGGCTTTGGTGGGTTGATTCGGGATGATGGTGGTCGGTGGCTTGTGGGTTTTTCTGGCTGCAGTTTGATTGGGGTTGCGGCTCTGGCTGAATTGTTAGCTTTGAAACAGGGTCTCTCTATAGCTTGGGATGTTGGCTACAGGAACGTTTGCTGCGAAACTGATTGTCTAGATTTAGTTTTGGCTATTGAAGATCGTCGCTGGTGGTCTCTCCACAGACATACGGATACCTTGTCTTCTATTTTCAGATTGCTTGACAGAGACTGGGAGGTTTCCATTTCATTCATTGATAGAGATTTCAATCACTCTGCTGATGCCCTCGCAAAGCTTGGTTTGGGCTTATCCTTTGCATAGTCCGTGAAGATTTGGTGGTCTCCACCCTTGGGAGTATTGCCTCGGCTGTTAGAGGTTAGTGTATAGTGCTCCTTGTTTTCGTCTTTTGTCCTTTATTTCCTTCACACAAATATATATATATATATATATATATATATGTAGAAGAAATTAATCCATCTCAATGGTGGGATAACCCGCTAAAAAGTAAATAATAATAATTGATACACTCACATCTATATAAAGATATAGAAAGAGAGCAAGGTAATCGGCCAATTCCCACCGGCTCGCATCGAATCACGGTGACTTTCTACATAAGGCATACATTCACTATTATATTTTCAAACATGAGAAATTCTAAAATGGACACAAACCTAACACTTCATTTTTAGACACAACCAATTAAAATAGTACACCTCATCAAAATTAAATTATAAAAACAATTTATAAAATTCTAAAAATTCCCACAGTGCCTCAGATCCATAATCGGAAACCACCCTATTCTTTTTCCTTTCGCTAACCACCACATCTGCACGATGTCTCCTATTTCTTTATATTTCCTATGTTGAGCGACAACATCAAAAACCGAATATCCTTCTCCCTGTGTGATTTCCTTTTTTTTTTGTGACTCCCTACGTGATTTCCTACTTCCTGTGTAATTTCCGAATTCCTTTCTCAACGTTTTTTTTTCTGCTTCTTTATTGGTCAGCAAATCCTAGGTTTTATGAGGATTGGAAAGAGGGGGAAAGAGGAAGCAATGGAGAATCAGGCTGTGAGAATTTTTAGAATTTTATAAATTAGTTTTGAAATTTAATTTTGATGAGGTGTAATATTTTTATTGGTTGTGTTTAAGAATGAGGTATTAGGTTTGTGCCTATGTAAGAATTACTCTTCAAACATAACCATGTGACTTTCTAAAAAGTCACCATATGGTCTCTTTTAATTTTTCTTCTTCTTCAAACCTTTCCAATTCAAATTGTTGTTCATTTCATAACGTCAACATATCTTTTCAAAATTTAAATTAATTATACTAATATTTGCATTCAATCTAGATATCTAGTTATTAAATAGTGGTTGGTCGCAGTAGAAATGGACCGTGACCCCAGGCGGACTTTACCTGCAAGGTTAGGGGTTCGAATCCCGGAGTCGCCACTCTTGGGAGGGCTTTACCTAATCACCACCCCTGGACCAAGGGTTAAACCCACAACTTTACCCGTGGGGATTCCCAGTCAAAGATAAAAAAAAAAAAAGATATCGAGCTAATTGAAACTAATAATTTCATACAATTTACATTTAAATTTTAAATAAATCTCTACTTCAAATTAATTATCCCCTAATATCTATATATTGTGACACCCTTCTACCCCCAAATGATAATACGATCATCATTTTAAACTATAAGGAAAATTATAGTCATCGTTGAGGTAAAAAGGTTCACATTCCTCATTTAAACCATTACTGAATCCAAATCTAACTAAATTTCCATAAAAGTAAAATTAATGTTTTCGAAAACTAATTTATCATCATAATAAAAATATGTCTTGGCCATGTAAGACCTTTGAAAACAATCTTCCTAAATCTCTACATATCAAAATGAAAGAACAAGCTCCTAAACGCTAAGCCCCGATGTCACAAGTATCAGAGCGAGACCTTGTCCCTTCAATACTCGGCACATTGAGTGCCATCTTCATCACCTATAAAAACCACAGAAGAGTACAATGAGGAAAAGAGTACACACATATACATGCAATGCAGAAGGCTACCCTTGTCCCCACCCATCACGTACACATCATCATTAATCCCATTCCACACTCTTTACATTCTGCACATTAATTTCACATAAATATAAATTCACATTTTCACACAATCATAAAATGACAAGTATTCTCACTCTATGCTGATGCACAATGCCTCTTCCTAAGAGTCATGAGGAAAAGAGTACACACATATACATGCAATGCAGAAGGCTACCCTTGTCCCCACCCATCACGTACACATCATCATTAATCCCATTTCACACTCTTTACATTCCGCATATTAATTTCACATAAATATAAATTCACATTTTCACACAATCATAAAATGACAAGTATTCTCACTCTATGCTCATGCACAATGCCTCTTCCTAAGTGTCATGATTTGGAACTCCGCACAATGGGCGCACCTCATCAATCCCCTTAATTGTTACCAATGATGGCCCTACCGTTAAATGCCCTCTTGGCCGATAGGTTGCACCCCCTCGATGGGCCCGTGCAAAGACACTCGCTCCCTCCCACCATCACCCACCTCTTATGGGCTAGGTGAGTCGTATTGTAAAACACTCCCTCTTGGAGTTATGCATCGGATGTCTCCCATCATGGTCTCCACCCAGCTCGTCGCCCTCTCTGTGGGCTAGGGTATTTTTCGCCACGTCTGGCTACTCATGTATCTCATGTGTCTCATACATCATATGCTCATGCTCAATGCATCATCATCATTTCACATATTTCTCACACAATCTCTATGCTCAATGCGTCATCGTCATTTCACATATATCTCATACAATCTCTATTCTCAATGCATCATCATCATCATTTCACATATATCTCATACAATCTCTTCTACCCTAATCACTCCACATCACATAACAAATATTATAAACACAGAACATCACATAAGATACTCACACCACAGTACTTCATGCCATAATTAAGACACATCGTACATCCAATTCAATCAATCAATTCCACAATGATTCATATAATTAACACCATATAAGTAAGAGATCACAACATCACATAAGCAACACTCTCTAAACTCATTTTTGGCCTGGTAATCGATTACCAGACAACTGTAATCGAGTACCAGAAGCGGTTACCCAATTTTGGGGCCTGGTAATCGATTACCAGGAGGCTGTAATCGATTACCAGAAGCCTTAGGTGCCAATTTACACTCTGGTAATCGATTACAAGCCCCTTGTAATCGATTACCAGTAGCTAAAATTTACCCAACGCTGCCTAGAAGGCCCTGTAATCGATTACAGTCTGCTGTAATCAATTACCGGCGACTCGAGAACGATCGTACCTGCGACTTTTACCCCTTTTCAACCCTCTCTTCAACCCCCACTCAAATCTTGATGTTCCTAACTCAATTGGATACGTTTTTACAGATTAATATTGGTGAAATCATCAATCTTTCCTATAATTTACCATAAAATTCACATCAAATCAATTATGGATCCTCACCGCTAAACCCTTATTTAACCCCTTTTCGCTATTCTCGCTACCCATTATTCAGTTCATTAAGATTATATCATTGTACATCAACCAAGAAATTTCCAAACATACAACACATGATTCACAAATTAAATTTCGAATTTAGAATTCCTAGAGGGACTTATGGTTGCCCTCGCTACCCAAGCACTCCCGCATACACATACAGTAGCACCCCTTCCCCCCGGTACCTTAGAGATGCGATTGAAAGCGAATGATAGAACTCCCTTGATGATCTACCATGCAGCACCTTCTCCTTGTGGAGTCGCTTCTCTCCTCCCTAGGGTTTGGTTATCTGACGTTTGAAAACTGATAGGGTGAAATAGATAACCCTTCTCTTATTTAAACATCTAATTGGGTTGAGCCTACTCCAACCCACCCATCCCCCCTTTTTAAATTAATTAATATGATTTCTGACTAATAATAATTAAGGATAATAATAATAATATTTCTTTTTTTATTTCATTTTATCTATTCTAGAAATTTTAGGATGTTACAATTCTCCCCTCCTAAAAGAAAGTTCGTCCTCGAATTTTCCTGAGATGAACAACTCTGGAAAGGACTCCTTCATCTTCTCCTGAATTAACTTAACCTTATTGGTGGTCTGTTGTACTACATCTGGTCCTAAAACAAGGTTCCCTTCCGGCTCATACCAACACAAAGGTGTCCTACACCTTCTAACATACAACGCCTTATAAGGTGTCATGCCTACGCTAGAATGAAAACTATTGTTGTTGTGTAAACTCTATCAAAGGTCGAAAGCTATTCCAACTACCCCCTTGGTCTAGCACACAAGCTCTAAGCAAGTCTTTTAAGGATTGTATGGTTCTCTCGGTTTGACCATCGGTTTGCGGATGATAAGCTGAACTAAGTCTAAGTTGGATTCCCAAAGCCTGCTGCAAACCCTCCCACACCCCACTTAAATCTAAATCAATCTAAATCTCAAAATTTCCACAATAACATTTTATCATCATCCACACCACATAACATGATAAAAATCATCATAATCATATAATTCAATAATCATATCATTCATCCATGTCACACATAACTTCTAATACACATCTCAATATAATGCAGTGCGGTGCATGCATGTATGCAATTTATATTATACAAAACTCTTTTCACATTAAGAAACCTACTTTAAAATTTTCTTTCTTAAAACATTTTCATAAATATTTTTTTTTTCTAGCACCGGTATTTGACATAACACTTCTTCTGCAAGTTGTTACATCTTCTCTTATCAGGTTCAAATCATTAGGGTGGCCATTCCCAATCACTTGAAGGAAGATAATCAAGATATACCAACTTTGCAGGACACTGAAAACTAGAGAACTCCTATGACAGATCAAATTTGATTCACAAACTCCTCTAATTTAAACTCACAGTAGCAAACACACAACTCAAGGCCGATGAATCGACCTACTCTGATACCACTAAATGTGACACCCTTCTACCCCAAATGATAATACGATCATCATTTTAAATTATAAGGAAAATTATAGTCATCGTTGAGGTAAAAAAGTTCACATTCCTCATTTAAACCATTACTGAATCCAAATCCAACTAAATTTCCATAAAAGTAAAATCAATGTTTTCGAAAACTAATTTATCATCATGATAAAAATACGTCTTGGCCATGTAAGACCCTTGAAAACAATCTTCCTAAATCTCTACATATCAAAATGAAAGAACAAGCTCCTAAACGCTAAGCCTCGATGTCACAAGTATCAGAGCGAGACCCTATCCCTTCAATACTCGGCACATTGAGTGTCATCTTCATCACCTATAAAAACCACATAAGAGTACGGTGAGGAAAAGAGTACACACATATGCATGCAATGCAAAAGGCTACCCTTGTCCCCACCCATCATGTACACATCATCATTAATCCCATTCAACACTCTTTACATTCCGCACATTAATTTCACATAAATATAAATTCACATTCTCACACAATCATAAAATGACAAGTATGCTCACTCTATGCTCTTGCACAATGCCTCTTCCTAAGAGTCGTGATTTGGAACTCCGCACAATGAGCGCACCTCATCGATCCCCTTAGTTGTTACCAATGATGGCCATACCGTTAAATGCCCTATTGGCCGATAGGTTGCACCCCCTCGATGGGCCCGTGCAAAGACACCCACTCCCTCTCACCATCACCCACCTCTTATGGGCTAGGTGAGTCACATTGTAAAAACACTCCCTCTTGGAGTTATGCATCGGATGTCTCCCATCATGGTCTCCACCCAGCTCGTCACCCCCTCTGTGGGCTAGGGTATTTTTCGCCACGTCTGGCTACTCATGTGTCTCATACATCATATGCTCATGCTCAATGCATCATCATCATTTCACATATATCTCATACAATCTCTTCTACCCTAATCATTGCACATCACATGACGAATATTATAAATATAGAACATCACATAAGATACTCACACCACAGTACTTCATGCCACAATTAAGACGCATCGTACATCCAATTCAATCAATCAATTCCACAACGATTTATATAATTAACACCATATAAGTAAGAGGTCACAACATCACATAAGCAACACTCTCTAAACTCATTTTTGGCCCGATAATCGATTACCAGACAACTGTAATCGATTACCAGAAGCGGTTATCCAATTTTAGGGCCTGGTAATCGACTACCAGGAGGCTGTAATTGATTACCAGAAGCCTCTAGTGCCAATTTACATTCTGGTAATTGATTACAAGCCCCTTGTAATCGATTACCAGCAGCTAAAATTTACCAACCGCTGCCCAGAAGGCCCTGTAATCGATTACAGTCTGCTGTAATCGATTATCGGGGACTCGAGAATGACTGTACCTGCGATTTTTACCCCTTTTCAACCCCCACTCAAATCTTGATGTTCCTAACTCAATTGGATACGTTTTTGCCGATTAATATTGGTGAAATCATCAATTTTTCCTACAATTTACCATAAAATTCACATCAAATCAATTATGGATCCTCACCGCTAAACCCTTATTTAACCTTTTTTCGCTATTCTCGCTACCCATTATTCAGTTCATTAAGATTATAACATTGTACATCAACCAAGGAATTTCCAAACATACAGCACATGATTCACAGATTAAATTTCGAATTCAGAATTCCTAGAGGGACTTATGGTTGCCCTCGCTACCCAAGCACTCCCGCATACACATATAGTAGCACCCCTTCCCCCCGTACCTTAGAGATGACGATCGAAAGCGAATGGCAGAACTCCCTTGATGATCTACCATGCGGCACCTTCTCCTTGTGGAGTCGCTTCTCTCCTCCTAGGGTTTGGTTATCTGACGTTTGAAAACTGATAGGGTGAAATAGATAACTTTTCTCTTATTTAAACATCTAATTGGGTTGGGCCTACTCCAACCCACCCATCCCCTTTTTTAATTAATTAATATGATTTCTGACTAATAATAATTAAGGATATTAATAATATTATTATTTCTTCTTTTTATTTCATTTTATCTATTCTAGAAATTTTAGGATGTTACATATATCAAATTCAAATTATTCACCTTAGATTATATAAAAAAAATATGATAATTTGAAATTTATTTTTATATATAAATGAGAACCCTCACTTTTAAACATGATACAATCACACACTGTCATATACAATTTTTTTTTATGAAATTATATCTTTAAATTTTTTAAAAAATACAATATATGAGATACCTATTAAATTTCAATAAAATAAGAATTCACATTCATGAGTTGTCATTCTATTTGTTTATTATTGAGAATTTCGCCTAGCTTGTTTTACTATTTTTTATATGTTTAGTTTTATTTTCAGATTGACATATTGATGAAAAAAAGTACAAACTTAACAGAAATGAACTACTTTTCAAATATTTTATTATAAAATGGAGCATAACATATAAGACTGACAATATGCATGACCTGACATGACCTAGAAATTATTTATCATGATTTTATGCATGCATGGCTCTACATCATATGAGCAAGACTTAATTAACGTTGTATATATGCACTATCATACAAGTCAATATGACCAACCATGCATCACTTTTAAAAGCTTTGCTTTATTTTATTTCTATATAAAAAATGAGTGAAGCCAAGTTTTAAGGACTTTAATTTATGAACCCAAAGATAAGACTATGACTTTCAAACCCTTTTAGAAAATTCTTAAAGAGAGAATCCTAGTAAGGAGGCAACGACACTCAATTAAAGGCACATGAAAGAAGTTGATACCAATACTCAAGGAGAAAAAAATTCTTTATAGTGATTTACTATTTTACCTCTTATCTCTTTGTGTCTATGGAACTCATCGTTACAATCCTTTGGGACACTTTCTCTAATATTATTAATAACTACTTTCTTAGTTAGGACTGGGTGTGAAACTTACATTTGACCATGTTTTTATTTTTTTCCCCCTCAATTGGATTCGTTCTATTGAATTAACATAGAATGGAAAATGACCACTTATGTGGTTCATAATCTTAGTTAATTAAATATTGGCAACCAAACGACAATTGGTTAGAGAAAATATATAGTAAAGCTTAAAGAAAAACAGATTTTATGGTTATTTTCTACTAATGGAATTGACACATAAGTTAATTAACTTTCTAGGACACAAAGCATACAATCATTGACTTTTTTCACGTATCATATAGGTAGAGCAAATGGAGATCTAGATTGTGATTAAGTCATAACTGTTTGACTGGTTATAAATTTAGTGTAAGTGACTAGTAATTGAGGATCCTATGATTCATTTAGTCATTACTAATCTTTGTGAGAATGACAATTGAGGTTTAAATAACTCATATAACACTTGTTTTCTCTTATTCCACCATTTTTACAGTGTGCAAAACACCACAACACACACATCTCAAAGATCCCACGAAAAAGTTGTATTCATTTTACTAGTCAAGAAGTCATTCAAACATTTTAAAAAAATATCATAATTTCAATTTTGATTAATGAATATTCATTTTTATTTATTATTTAATAGGTCATTTATGATTACTAATTACTATAAGTTTTTACAAGACTTGTGACATGCTTTGGCCTTAAATGAATTTTCTCCTCTACTGATTTCTTTTATAGTTAAAAAACTACGTACACACACATTCCTTTTAATTTTTTTCTTTTGAGAGACACTACTAAACCTAAAGAGAATAGAAAATGGGGATGTAAGAAATTGTAGTTGTGCTACGCGTATAATTGTAGCCACGATATAATAAATTACGAAAGTACCACTACTAGTAAGTGCTTTATGTGGTGCAAAGGTTGTAGAATATAAGATGACTTATCTTTTGTATCTTAAAAATCATTTCAAATTTTTTTATCACTTTTATGTGATTTTTGCTAATAAATATATAATTAATCGTTTACTAAAATGATACTGACGACAATTTCCACACTTGCACATACCACACTAGAAGTATATTATCAATGTTTAAGCTCCTATGAATTTCAAAATGCATAACAAAATTTGATCTTCAATTTTATGATGTGTGACCGGGTGAAATATATTTTTCATAATTATAATGAGAAAGCATAAATTAAAAAAAAATCACTAGTTACCCATGCCTTAGAATTTCATAAAGTGAATGGGTAGCATTCACCACTAGGGTTGTTCATATCCAATCCAATCCAATGCAAATCGCAAAAACCGAACCGAAAAACCGAAAACCAAATCAAACCGAAATCCAAAAAACCGCAAACCGCAAAAAACTGAAATTTTTTATTGGATTGGATTGGTTTTCGGATCCTATGTTGAAAACCAATTCAATCCAATCCGAACCGAACTTATATATACATATATTATTACTTATAAAATAATCATATATTTATACTTGTATACATATATATTGATAAAAATACTTATACTAATATATTTTTTATGATTTTATTATCTAATATCATGTTAATATTTCTAAAAATATATCAATATAAAACTAGTTTTAAATTAGTTTTCATGTCTCATGTCATTTTTTTTATATAATTTTATATTAATTTTAATAAATATAAGTTCCAATAAGAAAATGTTTGCTATTACTTTAATATTTTATCAAATATTTATTGTCGCTTTGAAAAACCGAAAACCGATCCAATCCAATCCAATTTAAATTGGATCGGATTTGAAAAAATATCAAAACCGATCGGATGATAAAATGATAAAACTGCAATGATCGGATCGGATGATCTTTTGCTTAAAACCGATCCAAACCAATCCGCGAACACCCCTAATAAGGACAATAAGATTTTGCTTATAAAGTGAATGGGCATGACATGAGTTTGTTCATATTTTAAACTCACTAGCTAGTGTCTGTGACGTTCTTGGTGAAAGTCTTGAAAAGAAAAAGAATACTAGAATTTGTTTTTTGTTGGTACTTGTTGCATGTGTTTATTCATTCACTTTGGCCAATATAATTAATTAGTTTGTTATAACTTTCTTAACATAAGTTGTGTTGTTAGTGCAAACAAATATGGAGTAATTGTAACACCCCCGAGCCGCTTGCAGGAGTGATGAGGGTCTCCACAAACCAACACGAGTCTTTCCAGTATGCGTTATCCTCACTTGCACACTTTTCGGGAAACTTCCCAGAAGGTCACCCATCCCAGAATTGCTCCAAGCCAAGCACGCTTAACTATGGACTTCTTATGTTATGGGCTTCCGAAAAGAAGACGCACCTCTTTGGTATAGTTCTCCACAACAATTTCCTTAAAGCTATCCTCAACTGTACAGTCCCATACCTGCACAGCTGATGGATTTCTGGCAAGCGAACCAAAAATCTAGCAGTATAATAGTAAGTAGAGTATCGTATCCACAGGGAACGGTCAACTCGCGTGTTCTCGTGATCTATTTATCAAGGAAAAATAGTGGATTTATGAAAATATGTTATGCGGGAAATTATAAATTGCAGACTAATAATCAAAGGAAATAGAAAGGAAGAGTTAGAGACACTTTACTTGGATTAGGGTTGGACTTCATATCATCACACCCTTCGTGCATGTAAAAACTATCTATTATTTTAGGTTTACTCTATAATATTGTAGACAAACTATATTGCTAAGACACCGAGTTACCAGCGGTCTCACACACTCAAAGGTAATCCATGCGGGCTCTCCCAGGCGACAGACTTACCCTCAGCTTATTTTGCTTTCTTTTATTCCGTTTGTAAAAGAATTAATTGATAAACGAGGCCTACTCCTCTGGACGCATCTTCGCTAGAGTACTGTCACTACCCATCACTCATTAGAATACATCCACGTTATCGCTTCCTGGATTGACAATCAACTAATTATTTGCTATCGGTAATTTAATAACCATGCATATCCTGTAGACGCCCTTCATTAGAATACTCACACTACCCATCAATCACTAGCAACGCCCATGTTTCGGTTCACTGGCTACCGAGTCCTCTTATTCACTCAGAGAATGAGTTTCTCCAGAATCCGGTCCCCCATCCTCAATCCTAATCGAAACTAGCCTATAACTCCGGCGCAAGCGCGAAAGATAGGAATTAAGCACAGAATAAGATTACCAATATTATAGACAGAGAGCTCAGAAATAATAAAATAGAGTTTACATGCACTTGGGGATAGAATAAATTACATCCAATCCTAATGGAGAGTTAACTACACAAGGTAGCCATACAAACCACCGAAGATGTTGTCACCATCTTCAATCCTTGTGAAGCGATCCTCCTCTCCTACTCTAAAATTAGCTTTGGTACATTATCACTGAAATATGATTGAATTACAATAATCGTGCACACTTTGATCTGGTGCAATGAGGTCCTATTTATAGGCTAAGGAAAGACAAAGGAAATTGGGGAGAAATCTATCTAAAAACGGCAACAGGAAACAAATCTGCGTGACCTGCGCTTCAAGCTGCGCTACAGCGCAGGCTGCAGCGCAGGTTCCAGAGAGTTGCACTTCACCCTGCGCTACAACGTAGGTTGAAGCGCAGAATGCGTCCTGCAGCTCCAAACTTTCTCTTTTTAATTTGATCTCTCCCCGAGACTGGTTTTGGCTAATTTGTCTTTCCTTGTTTCCCTTTTCTTGATGAAATCCTTGCATTTATTGAGCATCTTTGATTTATTTGGGAAGGTTGTCTGCAGAATCCTTGTTTGATTGGCAGTGATCTCCTCATTGATTGCCTCAAATCTTCTTCAAATCTTTATTAAATGTCTTCAATCAAACTCAAATCTTGCAGATATCTCCCTCATTTAATGCTATATTTCCTTCAAATCAAATCTTTGCAATATCCTGCAAAAATCAGCAATATTTCTATAAAAATAGCATCAAATTCAAATCTCAGATTAATAAATACAATTTATATAATATTTAATAAAAGGGATTAAACTGGAGCAAAAATATCATTTTATCCATGTGTGCTTAGAAGCCTTCCAGGAGCCGCTCCTTGTCCGTGCCTCTTTGCACCGGCGATCACTCCTTGCCCTCATCAGCCTCCGGCTTTCACAGTAATAACTGAGGTGAAAGGCCTTGGAAGGTTTATTCCTTTTTCACAAATATCTGTAGTCAATCATCTTTAACTAGACTAACATTTAGGGACTAACATCGAGTTTACAGTTAATGTCTACCAAGAGTTTCAAATTATAGGATGGGAAACTAGAGGTTAGAAAGGGAACATTGTCACTGATATCTAATAGTATCTTTTACCAGTGAATGCAAATTGCAAATAATTAGTGCAACATGCCATGTAACGATATACAGAATGACAAAACTGTAATAGTTTCTATACAAACACCTCCCTTGGACTACATCATTTTCAATGTCTCTCTATTGTTTCTCACACCATGTACTTAACTGCATAATACAACAAATATTTTAATTTTGTTCTTACAAAGATCAAAATATCTAAACTAGCCTATACTAGTAACGAGTCTCTAGTGAAGCAGAGTTTTGACATAGCCTTGGATAAGAAGACAGTTAGTCGAGTCTGTTCCCTAGAGTCCCTTATATAGGCATGTCGCATTAATGACCTCACATTTATTATTGGATTCCTCATCCTGATTCTTTCTGGTTGTCCTCCTTAATTCCTGCCAGTCTATTTTGAATACTTGCCCTGTTTAGGCCTTATTTTATCCTTCCTTATTGAGCTGGTTGATTATCTCCCTTGTCTTTGTTTTGCATGTTCCCTTGATTAGGGCCTTGGATTTCTCCTTGTTCCTTATTCATCAGGACATCTTGTTGATCTCATGAATTGTTTATCCTTTGTCAATGGATAGTTTGGTTGATTGATGTGTTGGTAGTGTAGGCTGAGGTATGACCCTACCGACACGGGAAACAACCCCCAAGTTACATAAGGGGGTTGTATTGTTAGGTCTAATTGATTAGTGGTTCTATTATTTTTCAACCTTCTTTCTAAAAGGAAACGAACATTTTAAGATCTAATTGATTATTGGTTCTATTATTTTTTAATCTTCATCCAATAGGGAAATGAACATTTTTTTAAAAAAGGGGGAGATGGTAAATTTGCAGGTTTTGAACCTGATTAAACATGCCCAAGATATTTAATTCATCTTTACATTGTACAAAATTTAATAAATTGTATGACTTGAATGGTTTATCTACAATGATTTTGGTTATTATCATGAAAGATAGTTCATGAAGGTGATTACTTTCTCAAAACTAATCAAATTCAAACATACTCTTGATCATAATGGTTTCTTCTAAGAGCAGGACTGGTAATAATATTAGCTTCTATTTTCAACTTTAAAGTCCGCACTGGTAACATTGTCATTATTCTTAGCTTATGGTTTTATTATAATACTTGGTGCCTGGAGCAAAGAGGAATAAATGATGGTAAAGTTTAATCCCAGTTTTTGTGTTATGGAGATGGGACATCTATTCGTAGATGTAAGGGGGGTCAAGTTTCTAAATTGAGTCCTTTTTGTGAAGAACCTGAGTGGAATCTTCAATTTTATTTTATGCTTTTAGCATCACTCTTTTCAATAGTTTGTTAACTTTGGTTCAATCCCTCTATTTCCGTTTACACTACATCTTCTCACCATCCATTTTGACAAAAAATTGGGAATTTGATTTTTCAGCCACTACATGTTGGATTTTGTAACACCTTAGCTTGTGACACTCACCCTTTACCAGGCTTACCATGTCACTAGGCGCGTTAACTAAGCTTCACTACCCCCTAAGATGGTTTATTCCCCAAGGGAACCTTTCGTAGATTCGAACACAAAACCTAGGGACTTGGTCTTTGATTCCTACAATCCACTACTCATTGAGGAATCTAAGACCAATTGGCAGTAGATTGTAAGAATCTAAGACCAAGTCCCTGGGTCTTGGGTTCGAATCCACGAAAGGTTTCCTTCGGGGAATAAACCATCTTAGAGGGTGGTGAAGCTTAATTAATGCGCCGAGTGACATGGTAAGCCCAGTAAAAGGTGAGTGTGGCAAGCCGGGGAGTTACAAATTTACCAATGTCAAAGGAGGAAACACAATAGAACTAGGGTGGTATAGGTGCAAATCTAATCCACACCATGTAAGATCCACTATTCTATATATTAAAGAAATTTCTAATGAAACATAATATGCATATTGTGCAGTGAGTAATATGACTTGAAAGATTATATATAGGCAAGATTGGTTTTGGCATTCTTTTAACATTTCTTAGTAGTTCTTTTCTTGATGCTAATGAGAAGGAAATAAAATGACAATAAAATTGTTGAATTTTAACCATTTTTCTTTTTTTTTTTTTGTTTCATAATTTAATGTATGATTTAAATCTTATTTTTGTTGTTTCTATAGATATTTTTTTATGCTAACAAGATTTTTCATTTGCTATGATAATATACATAACTCGTATGGTTTTACAAGATCATTATACTATAATATGTTACATTCAATTTTTTTTTTTGTATTAGACTATAGACATCCTTCCACAAGATGCATTCTATATTAAGTTAGGTAGGATATCTATGGGCGGCAAACCTCTCCCTCCAAGTATTTAACCCAACTGCATACTCAATGCTTGAACCCGAGACCATGGGTTAAGCTGGAATAGACCCCTGCTAGCTGATTCACACGCTCGGTGATATGTTACATTCATTTTTTAGTAAGTAATTTTAAATATTTCCTTCATTGATTCCTTTTCATTTTGGTCACAAGTCCATTGTCTAAATTGAGAAAGACATCTTCGATTACTCTTTGCTTAGTAGGTTTATACTAGAAAATTCCATAGTTAACTTGTAGTGAATCCATATTAACAAAATTTGCTAGGAAATACCTGTTGATTAGCTTCAAAACTTGAAGTAAAATTCTTATAGTCAATTTCATATTGGCAACATTTTTTATGTTACCAAAATGTGAACTGGTAACATTTTTCAAATGTTGTTAGTGACATGCCAAAATGTTATTAAAATCCTTTAACGATGTGAATTTTATACTGTATTTGATAAAATCTTACTAATAACAATAATAACATTTTTTAAAATAATTTAACAACATTTCTTAAATTTACTGAATATCAATTATATCATAGTGTTTGTTTTTCCCCCAAAACCATTGAAACATCTTCCAAATGATGTTACCTTGCTAACACATGACTAGATTCTTTTGCATGTAGCATTTGGAAATTAAGAACTTAAATTGTTTTGAAAATAAGATTGAAGGTGCATATTGAAGGATAAGATGATATAAATAGTTGAGTTATAGGATAGTATTTTTTGTATTACTGCCTATTTGATAATCATTGAAGAGGATTAAATGCTTTGTGTTTTTGCTAATCAATATTGAATAGAATTCACTGTAATGTCTTTTGTTTTGTGCATTGCTTGTTTTGTAGACAGTAGTGTTGGAAAAAAATTTCAATTTCTATCCAAATACTCGAGTTTATGATGAATTTAAGATATGGAATAATTTTAAAGGTTTAGAAGTTAGAAATTTAATGGAAATTTAAAAAATGGGAATAATTTTGGAGGATGTGAGGTTGGAGTTTTAAAGGGGAAGAAAATTGAGAATTTCTTTATTTTAGGTGAAATTCAACATTTTTTTTTGTAATGAAAAGTGGTAAGAAGGAGATGATCCCTCCAACCCTACCAGGCATGGTGCCATTGGCATGCTGGGGAGACCAGCAGAGGTCCAACCCAGAGGATTAATAGACAAGCCTAAACCGCAAGCAGTTTTATCTAATAATATTTGCAAAAATTTTGAATAAAAAAAGAGATTTTGAGAGGTTTCATGAAAAGTGATGAAATAACTTAATTGTAACACTTATAAAAGTTGAGGGAATAAATTTGTTCAAACAAAATTTTAGGGACTAAAATAATACATCAATTACAATTATAGTAGAGGAACTAAACATGCAACTACATCTTTTTTAGAGTGCGGTCATGAGTGTAAATTTACTAGTAGCGAGACCCGTGCGAAGCACAAGTGTCAAATAAAACGAAATTGTTTCATTGATATGGTGCTAATTATAATAATTGTTTATATTGTTCATCAATTTATGTGTGCATGTTGGGACCATATGTGTAGATAGTTGTTGATTCTTTGTGCAACCCGTGCTTCGATGTGTGTATGCTGCATGCAATGAAGTAAACATAAATAATGAACTCTGTTGGTCTCTAAAAATATTCCATTATATTAACAGTTGTACTAATTGTTAGGCACCGATCAAATTTTATGGAACACTTCTTTGTACATAACATTCTTCGTGGTCGATAAAGGCAAGGAACAATCGTAAGAAATAACAATTTTTAAACCAGTTGGCATTTGACCCTAGAGACAGCCACATAAAGTTGTCCGTGTGAAAACACAGGCCTTGGTAAATAAATTCCTACTTTTGATAGCGTCTGACCTTGACTTTTGTTGATAGTCATTGCAAAGGAAACACAAATAGGGAATAGTCGTCATTGGAACTTTATTGGAGACATGTTATCTGATGGAATTAGGTTCATCCTTGGAATATATACAACCTCTTCAGAGTTCTCCCCATTAAGAACCTTTGCCGCAATGACATTCGCACCAAGCTCTGTAACAACCAGTCTTGTTCCATTGCATAGTCCAGAAGAAATGTCAATATTTCTCATCAACATAATAGGAACACCTTTCTTAAGCACCAACTTGTGGTCAGGCATCCCAGAACATCGAACGCTATTTAGGAACTCAGTGGTAAGCCAATCAGCCTCAACTCCGCTTCCTTCCTCAACCTTCCAAATTGTGTCATAACTTAAATACACTTTCTCAGTCCCAGGGATCATTGACATTACGTGTTGATTGATAGAATCAACGACATCCAAAGTTGGGCACAATATAGCCTTGTCTCGAAAATAAGACAAATCATTATAATTATCAATTAGATTTGCACATGTGAAACCAACAATGTCCTGGATTGGGTCTCCAGAATGAGGGATTAACATGTGGTTAGGTATGTCAATGTCAAAGTCACCATCATTATCCTGACCAATTGATCCATTACCTAAAGCAAGCACCCATTTAGAGAAGTCAACTACAACACGAAGCGGAACAGAGTTGTTACCTGGTCGTAACTGCATGTTTTCTGTTAAGCGCAGGACCTTACAAAATTTCCACAGGTATGAGGAGTTTATGGTGGACATGACAATATCTGCTCTACTACCTCTCGGGATAACCGGGAGTATTTGTCGAAAATCACCCCCAAGAACAATTACCTTACCCCCAAACGACTTTTCCAAGCTATCAGGATCAATGAAACGCATAATGTCCTTCAGGGTTCGATCCAACGCCTCAAATGCCCATTTGTTAACCATAGGTGCCTCATCCCATATGATTAGAGATGTGTGTTGTAGTAACTCAGCTTTAAGGCTCCCTTGCTTGATAGCACAACATGAATCTTCATTCAACGATAAAGGAATAAGGAATTGAGAGTGTGTTGTCCTTCCTCCTGGTAACAACAACGATGCAATACCACTGGATGCCACATTGAGGACTATTTTTTTTCTGAGCGGATTTTGTACGTAATTGTTTGCCACAAGAACGTCTTCCCAGTTCCACCATGCCCATAAACAAAGAAAAACCCACCATGTAATCCATCCACTGCACAAATAACTTGATCATACACGGCCTTCTGCCCCCTGTTAAGCTTCAACACACACTCATCATGACTCTTTTGCATCTCATTGACATCAAAATTTAATTCATTGAACATTAAGATATTTGAATATTGCATAGTTGACGATGTGTCCGGGAATCAAAGTCTCGTAATGATTTACCGTTTGCCAACAACAACTTCTCAATCTCAACCAAGAAAAACGTTTGCAAGCGATCAGTTGGGATGTTTAAGCCTGAATTTAAGGCCTATAGTTTAGGTGGACAACATTTTTACACATATGTTATTTTAATTTAAATAAATTTACAAACACAAAAGTTTACCTGGACAATTAAGTTCTACTCTCCTGGCATACAAAATGTCATCCGCAAGGAGCTGCCAAGTATGTTCCCAAACTATTGACGGTTTTAACAGAGTGTTTAACATCAGCAATGTAGCAAACAACTTCCTCAATGAAGGTGACGATGACATGCGTGAAGCCTCAACAATACCATCAATAAATTCTTTGTCATCATCCAACAACCCAAGAGCGCCACAAGCTTCTCTAAAATTGTCATAGACCTTTCCATTAACAGTTCGTAATGATTCATAACTTGTGCACCCACATTGTATATTTAGCAATAGTCGCAAATAGTATAACTCTCCAACATCTGGAGGTATGAAATTCATCCTCCCTATTGTGAAACCACGTCTTCATAGTCGCCACTCACCAACAACATCATCATATATAAACAGTGTGAGGAACTCAGCGTATGTCAAGTGTCGCTCCTCAGGGTTTAACATTGGCATCCATCCAAGCCAAGAACATGGTTTTTTTAAATTCATTCCTGTGAAAAACATCATCAATTCTCTGATCATCTCTGAACACAACAACCTATTCCTCTGGTAAATGGAATGTAACCTTTTGTACTGGAGGCCATCTGTGGTGAATATCAAATGCCATAATTCTCCACACAGACTCACATGGTGATAAGTATCTGCAGTCATAATACTGCCTAATTTCGTCTTGACCCTCGAACTTGTCATTGTTTTCTGCAGCCTGATCCAAAGAGACAGTAACTCTATCAACACCTTTACTAATGTACTTGAATAGGTACTTGATTGAGTTCGAATTGTTGCAACATTCGATGTTGATGTGGGCCTGGTATCTCATCAATAGCCTAGGGTTGTAAGGCACAACATAGCGGTTGTCTAATTCAAACCCACTTCTACATGTTGTTAACCTGTATTCCGTCGCCTGTAAATCGGATAACCATCAGGATCAAAGTGTGTCTTGTCAACGTACTTCTTCGGAAAATGCTTCGAACATCTCCCCTTTTGCATGCAAGGCGATTGCTTTCTGGCAGGCCCACATGGCCCATGAACCATGAATGAAGAAACCACCTTATATAGATTTGGATATTTGACCTGGTCAGGCAACTCAGCACATATGACATAATCAATTCGTTGCACATTCTCTAGTTTATGGTTTGTCTCCAGCCAAAGCAATATATGTGCATGTGGCAACCCCCTCTTTTGGAACTCGATGCAATACATCCCTGTATGATCCATTTATACAACCACATTCAGTAAGCCAACGAAAGAAAACCAAGAATTGGAAAAATAAATACCTAAAAATGAACGTTACATTAAATGTTTATATAAAGTATTACTATACCTGCAACAACTTTACCGAAGATTGGACCCTTTTTAAAATCTTTCATTAGTTGGTCTAGCTTCATCTGAAATACTCGGCAAACTACATCTGGCCGATCATGCGCATGTAATCCATGCGGTTGGAGGTGTCGGTGTATCTCAGGCCATTTTGGATTGCACGTCACAGTGATGAACAAATTAGGATAACCAAAATGCTTACATATCGCCATCGCATCCCGACAATTGTTGAACATATATCGTCGACCACCTACAAATGACGACAACACAATTCGAGATCCGATCGTTGAAGGATTGATGTCTCCATGATCAACGGCTTCCTGAACCCCGAAATACAAATCTTACCTTATTTTAACTTGATTGTTGCGAATGAAAGATAACCTCTGAGCTTCAACCATAGAATAACAATCAACAACCCATTGTTGAAATAGGCGTCGGCTTCTTAGCAAAATGCTCTTCTCATTATTCCTCTCCTGTAACCTAAAGCATAAAAACTCGCGCAAAGAAAGACGCTTACGTCGCCAAATGTTATTATCATCATCAGTTCCACCAAACTTGATATTCTCCTGATAACCATCCTCTCCATAAGGGTATAAAAGCGGATATTGTAAAGGAAGGTATGATGTGTGTGTCTCATGGATCCGTTGGTATTCACCAGATTTTGTGTGGACGATAATGTCACGTCCACAATCGAAGCTATCAAAATCACCAACAACCAACGCAACTACCTCATCAACTGTTGGGAGATTGTATGCCCTCGGATCTCTCTGCCTGCCTCTGAATAGCCTGATTGATAGTTAACAACTTGTCTACTTTCAATATGATGTCTGGCCATCCTAAACGATTTAGCCAACACATTGTGGTCATCAATCATTCACATGATCTTTGCTACCAATGACGTGTCCAACGATGCCGCATTTCCATTTGCACTAATAACATAATTTAGTTAGGTGTTAAATATTTTAATGAAGTAGACCTGAAGATTAATAGGCACTCAACGTGGAACTTTACATACAAAATTCATAATTAAATTCATTCTGATGATGAAAGTGACATCTCACCTGAAAGCAGACAACCTATTACTAACTTCATTCTGTGTGTCGTAAACATAGAGTTGGGCAAACTTTGGTGCATGTCCTTCTGCCGGTATCAATGATCCGATTCTATGGTAGTTTTGCCCGCTAATAACAAACTGAGGAGGACCTCCTCCATTGTTCATATGAGTCTGTATTTTAGCCCCAATTGAAGTGAACGCGAACATACTATTATATAAGCGTATGTTTTCCAAAAACCCTTGCTCCTATGGTCGACACCGTTTATCAATCTCATCAATAGTTCAGGACAATTGGTGAGGAATGGAAGTCTTACTTTCCCCTTAAGACAACAACTGGAGAAATCAGGGTTTAAGGAATTTGAATTTTTATCAACACGTTCATCACGCCAAAATACAGCATAACAACTCCTACACGTGAAAGAAGCATCGCCTAAATCCATATAACCTACAAAAAATTTAGCAAATAAATTAAACACCTTAAGCGGAATAAAACTCGAAAAAAATATGTTCCCCAGTTACAATAAACAAAATTTAAAAGTTAAAACCTTCATCCTCAGAAATGGTGAAATCCTCGCGGTGCGATAACAACGAAAGATATATTGGGTCCTCGCCTTGTCGGGTTGGGAAGACATGGCTTGTATTTGGATTTGCTGGTGGGATTAGAAAAACATAAAACCAAAGTAATTCAAATTACAACTTGTATAGGAAGAGCGTTCATTCCTTAGCAAAATCCATAATCTTTTGTAATTGATATATTCTACTAACAAAAGAAGAAATACCAAGTTTTATGTCGTCAACTACTGGTTATGTCTCACACAATAATAAAGCGAGATCAAACTCCTAACCATTAACAACGCAATTAAAGATTCATTTAGAAAAATCACCATTCTCATTGGCCATTGGTGGTTCGCTCCCCTCACCATATTGTTGTTGCGGTCCACATCCAGCTGTCCAATTAATCACTGATAAACATGTCGAATAATGAGACAAAATTTCATAAAAATTTGATTGCTAGATAACATTACTGAACTCATAAACGAAACTTATTAAAACGATGCGTACTCCTGTCCACTCTTCGTCTACTAAACCTGGACATTGGAGGCCGACCGTTGTGAGGTGTCTGTATTTGGTTTTCGTTGGTTATGGAACCTTGAACTTTCCCTGCAAAACAGTCAGTGATCGATATCATGGGATTGGATCTGTGAAATGACCAGGATATACCACTACAACACTAAGAAAAGTGTTCGAAAGAAACATTTACAGTGACTTACTTTTAGACGGACGCGACATTTTACGTGTCAACGTCAATGAAGGTGTAATATGAGCTGGAGAAGAGAATAATTCACAGAATTGTAATTGGCAATAGCAGATGTAGGAGTGACCAAGGCAATCCAGAATGGAGGTAATATGTTAGGTGATGAGAATTGTGAGTGGGTCCCAGTTGGAACGTTAATGGAATTTGAATAAGTTAGCGCGGTGACACATATAAAGCGACTACCATCCAATTGTATTTGTGCGCGAAACTTGAAAAATTTTGGATTTCGTGGGTAATTTCATTTTGTTAGCGTTTTATTGGTTCCAGCAATGGTCTCACTTGACTAAGCTCAACATATCAAATTTAGGAATGTACGGATGCACATTAAAAGATAATTGTAAATTTAAATCTTTTCTCAACAACCGAGTTGGGTGCAAAATGATTTACAGAAGTACTTGTGCGGCAAATGGTCACGAAATATATTTCCATATCCAACTCAAGAGCTAACAAAATCATGTTTATGGGACCTTAGTTTTACTGCCATCGAGGTATTCCCCCATAAGGCATTAATTCCTAACTCTGGGATGCAAAAGCATGTTCCAACACATGGACTTGGGCCTTGGAGTGTCTACAAGGATGGGCCATTCAACGAGATAATTTAACATGGGATGCGCTTGCCACATGGACTTGGACCTTGATTATCAAATGTTTGGTTTCAAGTGCTTAGTCCCATTAATTTATCCGGACACCTAGTTGTCCAAAAAAAGGATAAATCCATAACAACCGACCACCCCCATGTGTAATAGGCACAATTTTTGTGGCTCCATACCACTGTTGCATACACACCAACGTGAGGCTAACCAAAATGTACACACAGATAAAATTACCAAAAAAACAACAAATTAAGCAAAAGTCCTTGTCCATATTACAAACCAATCATCAAATCAAGACGAATTAAACACAACGTCAGTAGAGTCAGCCATTAGGCATGTTCACATTAGGAACACATACTACACAAAAAAACCTTGCACATGTATACCTTAGATCGACCCAAGACAACATTAAGAGTTTCCATCGCTGAAAACCAAACATTCTTTGTCAATAGGGTCTGCAACCTCCTGACCAGGATTGCTAGGATGAGTCTCATTCACGTTGTTGCCGCTTCCAGATGATGACGCCCCCCCGTAGCATGCGGTGGAACCGAGGCACTATTAACGTGTATACAATGCACAGAAGAAACGTCATGCTCAAGGTTGAAGTGCTCAACTTCACGAACCTTGCCTAAGAATTTACCAATTGTTGATCGCGTCTGCAAAAACAATCAGTGTATGTGGCATTCAATCACACACATATATAAAGATAGTGCTGGATAGTGGTATACATTGTTTGTTAGTATTTATAATTGTGGCATTCCATCTCCGAAAAGATATCTAATACAAGCAATTCACATTGTAAGCCAATCCACCTATGACTCTTACTTGACGATCAATACGAAAGAACTCTCCCCTCAGGAACATGCGCACAATTTCAGGCTCAGCACATAACCTCTTGGCTATAAAACATCCCTCATTCAAGTGGTTAATTCCTGGTTTTTTCTCCACCAAAAACAACATGGCCTTCCCAATTAAACGTTGAAAGATGGGAGGATAACTTTGGGAGGTGGATCCCTGGATCATAATATGAAAACGGTTAAAGAACACGACAATATAACAAAAGCCGAATTAGAAATCACGAGACCATAACTTTTGAGCAACCTACGTCTTGTGATGAAAGCAATTCCTTGCAAGAGGCATTCACCAACCTCTCCACATCTTCATCAAGCAAGACAATGTACGTTAATCCTATCCCATCTGAAACCTCAAGTTTTAAGTTGAACCTAAAAGAAACGGTTTATGATAGTTATGAGGAAGGACAACATCATATTAGGTATGAAGAGGTGTATCAAGGCATACACAATTGGCAAGCAAATATTTTGGAAAGGTAAACTTGCAGCATTAATAAGTATGTTCTCTTAAAAGGCAGAATATGAAATCAAGCCCAACCTTCATACATTTGCAATTCTGGAGGTATGTTCAAGTCATTGTTAAAGACAAAGACAACAACTAACTTTCAAAACATTAATTTTGAAATGGTACCTTGGCACAACTGAGTAACATAAGTCACATGTAAACATAGATTGTTGTTGTAAGGTGGCTGGTTGGTGATTGCAGGAAGAATTCCACCAACTTTCACTTTCATGAAGTACAATTATTCTTCCCCACACCACATACATGCCAGGCTGCAGAAATAACACGTTAAATAGGTTATGCGCGAGGTATTATACATGAGAAAGTAAGACCTATGTGGAACTTATAGGGTTGGGTTCAACCTCTCCTTGTGTGTGGAGTTGAGCGATTTGCTTTCAAGGGTGGTACAGCAAGAAACCATCACACATAGCTTGGCTGGGAGTGTCCATGTTGACATACTCAACCTTTTTATCCATTGTAAACCCACTCATACCAAACCTACTTAACCAAATTTAGAAGGTCTTAAAAAATAGTTTAAGTTAATGTGAATCGTCATATTTTATTGGAATTTTCGAGGAGGACATCTTATACTTACAATTGTTTAACAAAAATTTGTTAGGGGTTACCAATTCATCATGTCAAAAACCTCTGGGATCTCTGGGTATAGTAAGACCCTGGTGACACCTACAACACTTTCAATACCACCATCACCTGCATACAAGAATTATTGGTACGTGCTCAGTGAAATAGATGCATAATGAAAATGACCCACATAATTTCTTGTAAAAAACAAATACATTAAACAGATAATTGCATTTCTCACCAAAAAAACTTGGCCATCAGGAACAATCCTAGCAAATTGAACAACAATTATTGGTGTGCATGGTCCTTCATTCTTAAGGTACTCACGAACCTCATCAATGTATTCATCATATAAAACACATTCTATTATCCCCCTGCCCACAAGCATGCATTTCCAATGAACACATTCAGGCCTTTTAAATTAGAAAAAAAAAACTCCTACACTACTATTCTATGTCCTACAGTTGCTTACGTGGGATCAGTTATTTCCAAGAATGCCACAGTTGTGTCCCGTTGGCCCTTAATGTACTCTCTTTCTGGGGACAGACTTGTCAACAAACCAACTTTGTCTGTGCCACAGGCACAAAATAATCAATGATTTTTGTCTTGAAAATTATATATATATATATCACAATAAAAATATAAAAAGGGTCCTACCCATAAGGAAATCTGTGTCTGACTTCCTAGCAATATCAATGCACGACATGGGAGTCAATCCAAGAGAAGCATAGGTCCTACCTGTGCGTTTTACTATCTGTGTGGACATATCAAACACCAACCTGAGTCGGTATGAAGTTGGTCTATCTTTCCCTTCGTTTGGGACAACAATAGCACGACTAATATCATATAACCCATCTTCCTCCATAGATAAACGTCTCAGCTTCAACACATCCCGGCTAAGGGAGGCTTGGATCTTGTCCCCCTTCAAAAATAAACACAAAGCTTAAAACTAATTGCAAAAGCGAGTTTGAGGAACCAAACTATTCTAAGCTAACTTTTCAAAATATAAACAAATCTACTCTACGGATTATGCAAAATTGTGGACATTCAAGAACAATAAAGCATTAAATAAAGAAAAAAATTTCGTCACCAATGCGACACCTGGGCATCAGTCAAAACTAACTCAACGGAGAGAACACGAGTCCTTTCCTTCGAGTAGGGGATACTCCATATTCGTATAACTTGCACGGGTAGGACCCATCCCCGCACATAAGGAGTAACGTCCTTCACGGAGATGAAGATATTCGGGAAGGCAGACATTGTAGACATCGTTTAGTCTCCAACACCAGAAAAAGAGAGCACAGTTAAAGTGTTGAAGTTAATGTCTTTTACGAATGAAAAAAAGTGATGAAGTTAGTGGAAATTGAACAGTTGTCTGCTATAGCTTCTTTTGGATTTTACTCAGAATATGTAATGGACACAACAGGTTGGACAAATTACTATTTAGAAATTCCATTTGCATTGACCAACGAATTTGCAAAGGACCGTCTATTTACCTTCCTACTGATGCAAGGCACACGTGGACGATGGATCGCCTTCTAGACAAAGACTTTTACCATCCCCAATGTGGCAGCTCGAATGACAATTGACATCTACACAGGCTACACTCTGAAATATGACGGGACATATCACAACTGGTGAAAATAATCCCTCCAAAGATGAGTTCGAAAATCCGGAAAGGCTAAATAAAATTTACAGACTGAAAATAGATAAATGGAATTTTTTTATCATCGTAGATCGATTTGAAAAAATCTTCAGATTGACTTGAATTGGGCCATAGTCCTTCCTTGTTCTCTTGCCATAAGATGCAACACAAAGTCGGTCCATGGAGCTTGATCACATGCGTAACACAAAAGCCTATACACATGGGCCAAGGCCCATAAAACGTTCTTGATTAAACTACAACATCGGCCTAGTCTTGCCTACGTGTTTGGACTGGGCCGTATTGGCAAATTTTTTTTTGCGACAATAAAAAACATATAGGACATATTCATTCAACATGGAGGAAACAAAGCAGCATCAACGAAAACACATTTAAGATAGTATATATTCACATACCATAACAAACAAAAACAAATGGAAAACAACTACACATGACCATAAGGGGGGATCCTTTACAAAAGATAGGCTGATAGAGCTATAAACCGAATATGCCAAGCAATTTCCAACTATACAACTCCTATAGGTGGAGTTTAAAGGTAAGCGAGAACCTAAAAAAGACAGTTTCACCATCCATCTATTTTCAAAGCAAAACATGGTGAACATCCAACTTAGGACGTAGATGATATAGATAGTCTAAGTCCTTCACAAAATAATTATACATATTAGAGAAATATCTTCTTTCAAAACAGTCTTTACTCAATCTTAACGCCCTTCATCATGGGGATAGTTTTGCTCCCTGAGGGTCCCTCCAAAGAATCACTGCCAAGACTTTTCACCACAGAGATACTTTCCCCAGGGCTGGAGGATGAACCTCCCGATGAGAATGGGGTAACGCTAAGCTCGGATACTCCAGAATTCCCGTGTGGTGAAACTTCAACAGCAGAGCTGTCACCCTCAAGCAATGCAATTTTGGTAACATGTGCAGATGTCTCTCCGTCAACCATTCCCATTTTGGTGAAATGTGGGGAAAATTTCATCTGAAAACACACTGTAGAATTAGAATAGGGAACGTGAAAATATAAGTTATGACAGAAGTTTATTAACTGTAAGCCCGAAATATGACAAGTGAAGTGCATTGTGTCACCTTAATTGGTGTTTCTTCTTCCATTTTTGATCTAAAATCTTCAATGAGATCCAAATCTGTACATATGCTTGCAACTTTGTAGCAGTCATCAGATGTATATAGTCCATCTCCTTGCCGCTCAATTCGAAGAAGGAGTTCCTTCCCAACCAACCTACTAATCTCTTCTGGGAATTCATCAGGTGAGTTACCCTTAAGGAAAATAGCCCAACAACAAATAATTAGTCAAATCCTTGTGTGGGAAAGTGAACCTAAATATATGAAGACCACAACATGAATGGATATAAGATTGGACCTTGTTAACGGATAGCAAATCTCTACAACTACTTTGTAACAACAAAGAACACTCATGGTCAAAAATCACCACTGAATAAACAGGATAGCAAATCTCTACAAGACCTTGTTAACGGATAGAAAATCTCTACACTTGTGCGTCATCAACCCCGTCGGCCACCAGCATTTTTATCTTATACCTAAAAATAGAGGATTAAATATATATGTTCATCTCGGCAGAAACATGAATAAACAGGAAAGATGGAAAATTATAGAATATACCTCGGCGTCAATTCGAAGACGCATGCATTGCAATGTTCACAGAATGGATATCCACGATCAAATTTGATGCGTCTCATACAAGTGCAAGCCGTGTACCACCACCTGCAATCCTCAAGAATTTCACTAATCCTTGCTAATATGATGAAGAAATCGTCCTGCCCCAGCACATTATCATCAAACCATGAAAAATAAAATATTTGCACAAAAGACACCAATAAATAATTCAAATGAACTCGATAAAATATTACTCCAACCTCCTCCACTTCAGCCAACATAGCTATTCGTTTCCTTGGGTATACATGCAAAAACTCATCGCTCATGGACAATGGACGACACCTGTCTTCTATCAGTGATATCTCAACATCAGTTTCAATTTCGTGCATAGCAAGGTTGCGATTACACATAAATCATGTGTGAGAAGTGCCATAACATGCATGTGAAAATAGCCTACCCCTAGTTTTGAACCTTAAATCGATGATATACTATGCACAATGGTTGTTTTGACTGTAAAAAAACAAACCTCGATTTGAACTCTATAGCCTCTGGCAGATTCGGGTTCCAGTAAATCCTAGAAGCATTCATGACATTTTGGATTCCTACTTTGCCCGTGAGTAAAGAAATAGCGACCATGTTAAATGATAAAACTTCAAATGCACTCATTTACTAAATTTAAACCACCACAAGTGAATAGAAGCCAACCCTTGTACAAATTAACCCTTGCCAGCTGAATGACGACGACTTGGAGTCCTATGGTTGTTGACGAAAGCAAGCCTGACACAGTATTAACCATCTCCCCGAAAACATCACACCTTATATCCACCCTGTAATAGAATGAAGAAATATTTTTGAGTTACAAACAAATAGGGAACAACATACTAGAAGACAGGTTAAACAATTTTCGCATATCACCATACTTACTCTTCATCAACTAAGTCCAGCAACATAAGCCTAGTTTGCCTCCCTTCCTTGTTCAGATTAATTTCCTCTGAGACAGCAATAAGAACCCCCATAAAATTTGCGTTCCATAAAAAGGAAAATGAACGAAATAAAAGTTGTGTGCCATAAAAAGGAAAATGAACGAAATCAACTCGCACTCACCGACCAAAAAAAAATTCATTTAACAGTCAAATGAATACCTAACAGATAGTTTGAATTTCCAAGGGTCTGCCTTATTTCAGAAGACTTCACCATGGCTAGCCCTGGAAAAGGAAATGATATCCCCTGGCAAAGTTGGACCTTCGTGTTGGCATTGAAAACCAACTTATACACATCTCCCTTAACAAATGCTTTCACAAACCTCTTCATGTTCTCCTTTTAAACAACGGCTTCAATCATCTGACCTTGCAGTTCCATGGAAGCAAAAACAACGTCACTCACATGAATAGAACATGAATTTATGAATGTAAATAAGGTCAACAGAAAGACTAAACATGAATATATCACTAAACCTCCCCATCAACAAATAACACTTGAAGGGCAAAAGGATCGTTCGGTGTAGCGACGGCACACATAGGCCACACCCTAACCACCTTCATCTTCAACCTCCAATTCTCCCGCCTCCCACACACATTTCTCACAGTATGGAAAACCCCAGACACTAAAGCCATTCTTAGTTTTCGTTAGTACAACCTGCCTAAAATCCCTTTTAATTTATATTCCGGAAATGTTCAAGCAAACAACAGTAAACAAATGAATAACCTTATAGTATTTATAGAAACCTTCCACTAATGTGACCAATGGTCTCCCCCCAAAACATTATTTTTTAAAATTCAAAGAAGAAAATAAAATTTACAGTTATTATCAACATCCTAACCCTAAATTAACCCACCAAAATACTTACACGTCTCCCGTAGACATGACATGCATCAGAAGCACCATTGGAATTCTAATCAAAATTCTGGAAATTGTAATTAATAATCTCAAATAGATATTTTCCTATTATTATTTATGTAGATTCCATTGATTTTTTATTTTGGCAAAAAAAATCCATTTACAGCCTGGAAAAAGAAATGTTCACCCTTAGGACAAAAATGTTTCATTATGAACAAAAAAAATTCGCGCCAAATAATTGCACATATCACATCGGCGCTTCAAAAAAAATTAATTGCGATGACAAATATATATTAATATATATAATTAAAAGTGGGATTACCGATAATGAATAGTTCAAAAAAACAATTAAAAACTAAGCAAGTTGTATAGTTATAGATTAGAGGATATATATATATATATATATATATATATATACTAACTACGTTTGGTAAAAATAGTTAATGGGTTAGCTAAAAACTAAAAAAAAAAACTTTTTTGTTAATTCATATTTGTTAGTTAAAAGCTGAAAAACTAATTTATTAAATTAAAATTTTTGATAAATTTAGCCGTCGAGGTAATTGATAAATATAAAATGTCAGAAAAAGAAAATTTTATATAATATTTGTTGTATAAATTTTAAATTTATTTCATAGATAAAAATATATTTTTGAATAATTGTAATTTTATTTTTAGTTATTTTTAAACTATGATATTTCTTAAATAAAATCAATTATTTTAATTGTTTTATCTTGTAGACAAACATAGCTTAAAGTTATTTTCTTCTGTTTCAAATATTTTTTTTTATTTTATGTAATATGCATTCTATTATAAATCTTATATTATAAGTAATTTCAAGAGATAGTCAAGGTGTAATTAGGATTCTGCAATGAATTTTGAAGTATTTTTTAATAAGTTAAGAGGGAAACTGAATTTATTAAAATATTAAGGGTAAAAATAGAAAGAAAAATAATGAGTTATAACCTTAAACGCTGCTTCAAGTAGTGCTTATAAAATGTTATATGTTAATGAGATGAGATCGTTTACCAAATACATTTATTTTGGTCAAACAAATTTATAAGTTAGTCAAATAACCTATAAATTAACTTAAACATCTTACCAGATAGAAAAGATATGAACCGAGGGGTTAGCTTAAAGCCACTAACAATTAAAAGGTTGGGATATCCATAATAAAATATGCATGATCAAAATTTCTCATAAGAAACCAAAAATAATGGTGGAAAGGATATGACACCTCCAATCTATCAGTAGGGCGCCAATAATATGTTGGGGGAATTAGCAGAGACCAAATCTAGAATATATTGGATAGAACTAAACTGCAAGCAGTTTTACCCCATCACAGCTACTCAACTAGTATGGCGTCGGGGGATCTCCTTAGAGAGGGATGCCCATCAAGCAGGTTTTGGATGGCTTCAGGGGATTTGAACCCACTAATGGGGAGGTGAAAATTTTCCTTTGGATGCTTGACCATTTGTGTCAACTTGTGTTTTTTTATTTTGTTCTTGTTTTCAAAGATTTACATTAAAATAATATAAAGAGTAAACCTCCCAACTAGGTCCTTGAAAGGTGCATACGTTGCCAGATAGGTCACTCAAAGATAAAAAAATGATCACCATGTTAGTCTTTCAGTTAGTCACCGTTAGAAACACTGTTAACGGAAGCTGACGTGGAATGTTTTTGTATGACTTGTCCTGTTAAGTGCCAAATAAGCATCCTACATGGCAAAATGCTTAAAATTAGGGTTTCTATTAGATCCCCCAATGTTGGGGGGTTAAACTTGAAGGTTTACCGATACTATGCAAAACCTTAAAAACATAGAAGAGAAGCACGATCAACTGTCAAAGGGGGAGGGGAATAATTGTCAACATAATTAGAGGAAGAGAAGATTAGAAGAATTTCACCATCACCATTTTGTGGAATTGTCATCAGGTGATAATGTGAAACCCTAACTTGATTATGACTTAGAAAACTTTTAGTTGCGGTTCCCCAATGTTACCCGTGCGTTTGATGCCTAATTGCTGTAAGTTTCTGGACTATAACTCTATGATTTGATCATTGGGGTTTAAATGGTGGAAGAAGATCCATCCAAGAAGAGGCACCTAATAGAAAACATACTTTTAAGCAAGATTGCTGAATTATATGTTTATTTGACACTTTACAGGTCAAGTCACACAAAAACATTTTTACGTCAGCTTCTGTTAAAAACGTTTCTAACGTGTTTAACTAAAAGACTAATGTGGCGATCATTTTAATCTTTTGGGGACCTAACTGGTGACACATGTATCTTTCAAGAACCTAGTTGAGAGTTTACTTTAATAAAATCAAAGTTTTGTTGTTTTTACAAATTTTTATATTTTATTATTTTCATGTTAATTTTTAAAAAAATTAATGTAATAATAATATTATTGATGAAATATATTAATAGTGACAATATAAAAAGTAATTTTAAAATGATAGATCATTTTCTCTATTTTTTTTAACTGCTTGGACAATAGCGCGCGTAGCATACAGCCGTACATTAACAAATTAAATTAGTATTTTATTTTTTTTACGGGACAAAACATGACAAATACTAATGTAATTTTTATGCTATGTAGAACAATAAAAATTTGTTGAGTCTAATTACCTATGAAATAGATAAAAGTAAAACAGGTTAAGGGCATGCTTAAGGTCAACTCTGTTGTTAGAACAAAAATCTCAAAAAGAAGTATTATTAAACTTTAGTTAAACGCGAATTCTCGTTGTAGCACAAGATGAAACGCTTTAAAACACAAATGTTGTGTTGATATTTTCACAAGCAAATGACTTTAAAATGCTAAAATAATCAAGAGTTTTAGATGGTACCAAAGAAACCATACAAAGCATGTGATCATTCAATCTCCGTGTACTAATGATGTAAATAACATTATTGTGTTTATTATTTTAGTTCCACATTAACACTTCAATCCCGGCTCTTTTGCCCATGCTAATAATTTTTAATAACCAGTGTGGATAGCTAAATAAATAAAAACAATGGCTAAAGGAAAAGGTCAGATTTATTTTTTCTATTATTACTATTATTGTTATATGAAACTCCATGAAATAATTTAGAGGTATCACAATCACTAATTCCCTTATTTTTTTTGGTCAAATAATTCCCTTCGTCTACCATATAAAAAATTTCGATTTTGCTTTTGATTTTTATAAAAATATTTTTATTATTTTGGTCCTCATAAAATTTGAAAATTTTGAAAATTGTCTTTATTATCATTTTTTGATGATATGTTATGCATCTAGACACGCCACATCATATGCCACCTCAGCATGATTACTTATGTTACATGGTTGGATGCATGACAAGTGGTAATAAGAACCTTTCTCAAACTTTCTGAATTTTATGAGGACTAAAAAGAATAAAAATAATTTTATAAGAATAAAAAACAAAAACCATATATTTTATATTGACTAAAAAGTTATTTAAGAAAATAAAAATAAATAACAAGGGATATTGAAGAGCCCAAAAAAGAAGTAACTTTCAAAATATGCTGCCATGGTGGCCCACAGTATATTTATGCATGGATATAACAGCCAATTTAAAAAGTCCAATCCTCCGTTTCTGGAAAAAGCATTGAGATACTAAAGCAAATCAACCCCTAAAAAATATTTGTCAAAACTCAATTTACCAACACACCCTTTTAATTTCAAAATACTTTCAACACAGTCAAGTTGTTCCAAAAAACCCATAGGGTCAATTTGTTCCAAAAATGAGGGCAACACTAACCTCACCCACGAACAAACACACCATCATGTGAAACCAAAATATTAGCATTATTACATAACCCTAAATATCCGATAGAGGAGAAGGAGAGCAAGAGAGAGAAGAAGAACCAACCCACCCTAGCACGAAAATATTAAAATTAAAATAAAAAAGAACAACAAATTACGATAATCACAAAATCAATACATTGAACCCCAACCCTCGATCTTACTATATCCTCCTCCCTACCCAAACTATTACACAAACTTTTTCTTCTTCTTTCACATTAACGATTTCAACGACCTAGCTTTCACGGGCTTCCTCATTCTCTTCTTGCCATTATCATCATCACCATCTTCTTCCTCTTCTTCGTCATCATCATCCACATAATCAAATCCCTCATTGTCAATCTGAGAAGAAGGAGAAACATCAACAACATTCTGCATATTATCATCCGCAGCAACATCAGTTGAATCAGGAGAATCAGTTCTTCCTCTTCCTTCTCCTCCATCAGCTGCAGTAACATTGCCATTCTCTGATTCCACCATCATTGAATTCTCTCCTCCTCCAACATTTCCATTCTTGTTCCCTTCTCCATTCCTATCACCTCTTCTCTTCCCCCACAGTGGCCCAAACCCAGAATAATAGTAGAATTCATACGGGTTCGAAGACGACGACGCCTTCTTCGCAGCGCGGGGTCTAGCGCGGCGTGAAGCAGCCGCCGCCGTAGCGGCGGCTGCTGGAGCTTTCTTATTGAAACCACCAGCATTCGCACCATTGTTGTATGACCTAATCAGAGAGAAATGGTGGTCGCAAAACGATTGGCCATGTTTGGGTCTATTCTTACATGGCCAACCCTTCTCATCGAAGCCTTGGCAGCACGAGTTCCTCGCTGCTGCAACATTATTGTTCCTTCCATGCTGATTATCGTGAACCGCCATGTCTTCTATCTTCGTCTTCTCTTCACTGTCCTCCATTGATTCGACGCTGTTGTGTTTGTTTACAGAATAATCCATTCGAAACGTTGCGTTTTGGAGAATTTAAGTTTTGTGCGAAAAATAAATAAATAAAAAACCCTAATGGTTGGTTGTTGCAGTAAGATAATGAGAGGGAATTGGAGTACGTTACCTTTCAACGGCTCCGATGGAATCGTCAGGGCTGCCATTATTGAAGCTGTCGCCGCCTTCGAACTAAAGAAACGAAGAAATAGTTAGAAATGAGGAATGTTGGTTACCCTAATTGGGAGTTGAAAGGGAAGAGGAAGATAGAACGTGAGGAATTTAATTTAGTGTGTGTGATGAAGGTGGAGAAAACCCTAATAGAAGAACGAGGAAAGGGTTTATTATTGTATATGGTAGATCTGAGAGGAGAGGAACCTGGATTGAGTCAGAGTCAAAGGGGATCACATCCCATGGAGACTGGTTCAGCTGGCACACGTGGCTCTCTACTGGAAATGAACCACCTTGCGAGGAAGATGAAGTGAATAGAAGAGGGGAAAGCTTCGCGTTTTTTCGGATCCTCATGAGGGTGAGAATAAGTTTTTGGTGAGTGAATGAATGGAAATGGATTTTATATGAACCTCTCTCACTGAGAGAGCGAGAGAGAGTATGTGTGTGTGTGTGCGCGTTCGAGTTTTGGATTTTGGGTATTCCCTCTTTATTTTTGTTTTCGCAGATCTCATTCACTCACTCACTGAGTCCCTCCTTTTCCTTCTTGCGTTCTCTCACACACACCTCGATAATAATCAGGGTTTTTTGCTTTCTCGACCCTTCATTCATGTGTTTTCTATTTTTCTTTTAGCCTCTTAAGGACGATTATACCCTTAGGTATTCCACCTATTTACTCAACGAATCGGCTGCGTGCACCATTGCTCCAAAGGAACAACCACGTCACTCTTGGTTGTCCAAAAGCATAAATTGTTTTAAAGAAATGATCACGTCGTGACAAGCACACAGTGAAACCCTGTGCATCCCAAAGCATCAATTGCATTTCTTAGCCTACCTAGCTTCAACATTCACTTCAACCAGTCTATTTTCATTTTTTTCTTTTTTTTTTTTTTGTTTTTTCCCTCTAGATTCCACCACTCGAGGGTAGTTTTGTCATAAGCTTTTTTCTGTCTGAATTATGGATAAACTTGTTTACGAGAATATTATTCAGCAGTCTTAACATTATTTTTTTATTGTTTTGTCCTTCAAAGGAAGGAGCGTGTGTGAGACGCGCCGGATCCTATCTATCCCTGCGTGCGGTAGGAGTGGCCAACAAGACAGGCCCACAGAGAAATTGGATGGACCATTTGTACTTGATGAGGGTCCCATTTGGAGCCTAAAAGGATGAACGGTTGTGATGATGAGAATGGAACTAATGTGAGGGACTTGAGCTGCATGGAAAGTTTAAAACTTTGGGGTATCAGATACCAAAACCATTACATTGGAGCTTCGCAATTGCAGCAACAGAATACGTGGCATCAAAAGGTCGATTCATTTTCCAACCAACATATACACATCAGGCTTGCCCAGTTGCCCGTACCATATAAATTACCCTTTTTTTTTTCATTTATTCAAAATTTCTATATATGTTAGTTTTCCATACTTTTAACATTTTTTTCACTTTAGGTTTGGACTTTGAAACTGAAAACAGCTGTGAATTTATTTAAAACCCCAGTGTTAGAATGAATCGGATGACAAAAAAAAAAAAAAAAACAGAATGAATCAAATTTGGCCTTAGGTCATTTACATTGAAGCTTCTGGTATGGCCAAATGGTAGGGATAGTGCACCTAGCAAGCACAACAACATGAGGTAATTGAATACTAGAAAAATGTGGAAGCTAGAATATAATAAATAAACCTATTTAGAATTACAGCTAGGGTAAGCACAAACCAAGAAAAAAGAGGACAATTTTTTTTTCTGTTCTGTGTCTCTGAAGTAGTATTTATTATTTGTGAGCTGTGTGATCCGAGCCCTTGTGCAAGTGTATGGCACTATATATACCTGACCTTTTTTCTGTTAAAATGACTAAACAGAAGCACTTGTTTTGTGGGGTATACACACATGAAAAGAGTTGCAGCCAATTTCTGCAGTGGGTGTGTGTGGGTAAAGACTAAAAAGAGTAACATAATAGAAAGCCACCACACACTTTTTTTATAATCTCTTTTTTTTTTTCTGTCTCTCTTTTTTCATCAGTCTTCACCAAGATTTAAAAAAAAAAAAAAAAACCAACAAAATCCCTGTTAAACCTGGTTGCTTAAATAATGCTACTACGTGTCTTCAATATACGAGATCTCAAGCCATATACATATATTAATTTTTTTTATTGGTGTATACTAGCGTTATAAAATTAATTTATCCTTTAATAAATTAACATTCGTGGTACGGGGAGAATGTGTTATGTTATGCGTTTGGCTTAGTTCCAAAAAGCATTGTAACATTCATGACGATAGCGCACCACTTCATTAGTATACCAGACGTTACTTTAGAAAGATATATAAAAAAATGTATAGCAATATCCGTAAGAAGTTTGTGTTTGGTTTACTCTAAAATCACTATTAATGAGAATAGTGTTTATCCGGATCTACGTTTGAAACGTGGTTTCTGCGTAAACCAAACACACTAAACATGATGTATAATATGTAAAGAGAAAAGAATGAAAATTGTGAGATGTGATGACTGATATGATGGAGAAATAAAGAGAAATGTGTATTATATAAATTGTTATATGTTTTTTTTAGTGTAGTATAAATTGTTATATGTTTTTTATATAGGAATATGTTAACTTTACATATAATACTAATATACTAGTATATAGTTCACCTGTTTAACCTATCTAGACAAAAGGGTAATTGGTGCAAACAAAAATGTACATCCCAAAAGGGTTATATATATTATATATGATTTGTTACTTGTTCTGTTTAAGTTCTGCATATGAGGGCTAGATGAACAGAAGAGGAAGCAACACTACAAATTTGGACTTGAAGATGCAGAGTTTGGTTAACTTTTGCCTGTATCATAATATATAGAGAGATTTTTTTCTCGTCCTTTTCTATAACTTTTGCTACCTCACTAGTTATTCAGGTAAAGAAACAGGGTTTTTCCTCTGTTTGTTTCATTTTCATTTTGACCAGAATTTATGTACAGCATACAGGTTTTTTTTTTTTTTTTCTATCAGAGAAACGAATAATATAGAGAATTCCGTAAATTCCCAGGTACAGTTTTTTTTTTAAGATTTTTTTTTCATGTGCAACTGATCATGCTAAAACTGTTGAGCAGTCAGCACTATTTCTGGGATCTAAAGAAGTTCATGGAAGCAGATAACTCCCATACAAACATGAAGAATTCCATGAATCAATTTCTGTGGTTTCTATTCCACACTGCACATGCAAGAACAGGAAAAACAGAGCAGAAAAATAAAAACATTAATGCTTATATTTATGGGGTGTTTTAGTTTATAACAGATTAAAACCATGATCGTGGATAGTAATAAAAAGAATAATTAGAGCCAAACAAGGAAATTAGGTAAATATATATAGTTGTCCAGAGCTCAGAAACTTTCTCTATTTTTAATTTTTTTTTTTAATTTATTTCATATGTTCCCAATTTCAACTGAAGTGAATCTGTTCTGTTTGCATTTTATAACAGAAAAAAGGCTCAAATTCAAACCCTAAGCTAGGTATAACCAAATAACACAAAAAATAGGGAGCAAAGCCTTCACTCTTGAGTCCTTCAAGTTTAACCCTAAACCTAGTTCAAACATAGAAATGCAAATACATAGTAGGGTATTCGGATATAGAGGAGATAACAACATTGATTCATAAGTAATGAATAGGGATGGATAAAGGTAAAAAACAGTTTCATGAACTACACTTATTCCCTCTTTCTCTTTGTGATTTATAATAATGGGTACAGGGGAGGGGATATATAATGTTAATGTTTATTTTTTGATATATCAATTGATTTTCTCAACAAGTTTTCTTTGGCACAAAACTGGTAGATAAGTGATCAAATGGGACAAAAGAGGGTTTGCAATTGCATCTTTGAAGATTTATAATTTGTACAAGAGCAATAACTGAGGCAAAGCTTTTCTTTTTTATGAAGGCACTTAGCAAAAGTAGCAGGGGTATGGCAGAGTCCTGAGTCGTCAACTTGGTTGGCAAAATAACACTGATTTGCTTTGACTGCCACTCACATGTGCTCTCTCTGGGCCCCTTAGCTAAACTTCTCTCTTATGAGATAGATCCTCCTTCACTGTCTTTAGTCTTCACCACATAATAATAATAATAATAATAATAATAATAATAATAATAATAAAAAAAAAATACTATTCTTCTTCTTTTAATTTCCCTGTGTTTTCATATTGCAATTGGTTCAAAATGATACTCTTATGTGTGGCCTAAAACTAATCCGTATATGTTGACAAACTTAAATTTTCCAACACAACTATTTTTAGCATTAAAAACGTGACTACCTAAACCAAACATGCTATCCTATTATATCTTGGTGTATCTGTCTAAAGAAAAGGGGAATTCTCTCAGAACTGACAAGTAAGTAAGCACTATATATCTTTGATAATCCTTGTTTGCATGCCTGAGTGTCTCTGATTCAGAGACCCACTCGTCCTTCTGGCTTGCTATCTTACTCGTCTGCCACAAGGAGTCAGTGCCCTTCAGACAAAGTACATTACCTTTGTACTACAGTCACTGAATGATTACTGGGATTTCTTGTTTATGCACTTAAAGTGGAGGAGCTACCTAGCCTACACCTATTCCTTCGTCCAAAAAATATGTGAAACTTTCTAAGAATGAGGAAAGGAGAGGAGGGTTGTCTTTATATTTCTTGCAGATAATGAGTGGAATTAGTGAATTACCATGATAATTAAGATTTACAGGGATAATGCTGTCTGATACATATAATCATTGTTTGATTACTACTGATTTATATTGTCAAGCTAGGTTATGATGACTATAATATTGTTTTATGTACTTGTTAGTGGTCAATAACGTAATGAGAAAGCATAAAGGGTGGAATCTGCAGAGTACCAACAAAAATGAGCTAGGCGGTTTAATCTAGCTATATATTCTAAATTTACCTAATTTGCTAATTATGAGCTAGCTTGTTTGTTAGGCACTAATTATATATTATGACCTAACCTATATGTTCACTACTAATATATTCTTGAATTAATTCACTTAAGCTTGCATGTGCGATGGTTTAATTTCACCTTAATTTAACACAGAAATAATAAGTGTTTAGGATCATTAGAAAACCTACCAAACTCTTGTGATTGAGCTGTGAGACTTTGACATCTTGCTCTAAGTTAGGGTAAGGGAAATCATGATTTTATGAAGGGAAGTGTTTATTGCGATGGATTTTCCTCTCACAGGACAAGAAAAACAAAGGTGGGTAGTGAGGAGATAAACGAAAAGAGAAAAAAAAAAATTGTAGATGAGTTGCAATGATTGCAAGAGCAAGTGTCTCTATAGACTAACAATAACAAAAGAACTCTTGTAAGAATGGAATCGCCAGTTCAAATGTTATTAGTTAACATGCAACTGAAATAGTTGACCAGATAAACAAGAACAAAAATTGTTTTTTTTAATCGGAAAATACTCCCTTTTTTTATATGTCAATTTAAAAATTCAAAACAATAATAATTATTTCTTAATTATATCCTTATTTAAAACAAATGAGAATAATAATAATAATTAATAAAAGAGATAAATGATATAACAAGAAATTATATATATATATATATAACAATTTTATATAACACAAATGAGAATATCATTTCCATTAAGTTTGGGTTAAACAAAATAGTGTGAGATAAAACCTAACTCAATCATGTTGATGGGATCATTAATTATGTATTGTACTAACCAATGAGTCCACAATTAATATTTATTGTTACAGTAGCTTTTACATGTATTTTTAATTAAATTTAATACTCAATTCTCTTTACATCGACGAGTCACTCATTTGTTCTATTTAGTATAATAATTAAATTTTTTATTTATATTTTTATCTTCCAAAATTAAATATATTTGATTTGATTTTTAACTATGAAAAGTGATTTTTAAATTAATTAAAAGTTTAAAATAGAAATTATAAAATTAAAATTTGAAAATTTGGAGTATGCCTACGCCTATGAGGAGCACCTCTTTTATTGTTTAAAGCAACACAAATAAACATCATCCTTAAAAAAAAACAACATAAATAACACAGTTACGTGGTAAAATAAAACATTTACCAAACATCATCCTTAATAATTTTAAAAAAAAATCATTTACCAAAAAAATAAAAAAAAAGTGGTAAAATGGGATTGATTTAGAGAAATTACAATAATGTAAATATTAGGTTTTGACATTGTATCAAAAGGGACTACTTTTGTGAGGTAGATATCATATTGCATGTACTGAAGAAGGGGCGGATCTACTTGGTAGAGTGGGATTTTTGTTTTATTTCTCATACATATATATAGCTCTATTATTTTATAGTAATATTTTTGTTATCACTTAATTTTTTATCCAATGAAAAATTAGAAGAGGAAAAACAATATCACTCAATCTAAGTTTCTTTCATCTCAATTTATGAAATTAAATGTGAAAATTATCAAATATTAGAATGATTAGAGAAATAACTAAAAATTCATTTGAAGTCAATGGGCATTGTTAACAGAGTTGGCGGCAGAGACTAGTTTCAATGATTTGAAAACATTAGGGACCAAAACCAAATTCGAGTGAAAGTTTAGGGACCAAAAACATATTTAACCCTAATAAAAATTATGATATATATTAATATTTTGAATAATTTATATTATATTTTTTTAACACTATAAATTTATATATATGTGTGTGTTGCCCCCATAATTTAAAATTTCTGGATCCATCACTGTACTGAAGTTAATGGCCTATTAAAGTTGCTAACTATAAATAGATGGAGGAATTATAAGTGGAATAACAAGTTTCGAGGATTTAATTAATTAAATTTGTTTTTTTAAGAACTAAATTGATAGAAGATATATTTTTGAAAGATTAAAATAGGAATTTACTAAAAAAAAAATTATCAACATCGCAATAGGTGAATACAAAGATATAAAATAACATTCAATAATGTCCATTAAACTCATTTATCATGTTTCCCATAACAATAATTAATAAGGACATTTTTTTTGGTATAAACCACATGTATCGAATCCGGGAACTCTTCCCACAATCTCAGCATGCGTTGTCAACTGAGTCACAACTCTTTGATAATTAATAAGTATATTTGATAATGTGTTATAATTGCATCCAAGGGTAAATAAGAAATATATGAGTGGAATGTACATAACTAGTAAGGTTGTTATATTTTATTCTATAATATTTTTTATATATTATATGTTAATATTAATATATGTAATATCCTTAAATATAAATTTAACAATAAATATAGATATTAAATTAAATGTTCATTTCATAAATTGCATTTTAAAATTATTTGATCATGGAAATGAAATATTTATCCATTATCCATTATAAGCTTCATCCTGAAAGAAGCTTAAATTACACTATCTATCCCCCTTTTATATATAAAACTTACACTTACCTCCCTTGAGTTAAGAAATCAATATATACGTTTTAGTACATTTTAATGTAAATAAACCTTATAGTGATGGTAAATAATTACAAATGAGTCTCTTAACGAATTTTTTCTTTTCTCTATAACTTTTCATGTCACCGATAATTAATTTCAAATGGTTTATTGTTTATTTTAGGATTTGAGAAGATGAAAAGAAATTTTAAATTCCAATTCTATATAATTTGAAATTTCGCCAAAAATCTTTATTTTACCTTTTAATGTCTTGGTAGAGGTTCAAAATTACATACTACTGATGTTAAAAATCACAAATCAAGAATAAAGTGTCCATAAGAAGCTTATTTATATTAAAATGGACTAAGTTGTAACATATTAATTAATCTCTTAGGGGAGGAGGGTGTAGGTTTCGAAAGCAATGTAATTTAAGCTTTTATCAGGACAGAGACGTGTAATTTACGTTCCTAAAAATGTATTATTGTTACTTAACCGTCTAATATGGTTTTTGCTTGATATGTGTATATATACAGTCTATTTTTTACAAGACCACAACAATCTTCACGGGAGACCGTTCGCTGCAGGGAAAAACCATCGCTATTTCATAATTAGCGACGGCCTAGCGATGACTCACCAATCGTCGCTAAAAGCCTTGTCGTTAATGTAGCAGCGACGAGATTTTACGACCGACGCTATGTAGCAACGGTCTAGCCGACGCTAGTTCCATGGCCATCACAACATAACTTCGGCCTTTAGCGAGACGACCTGACTGTCGTTAATAATTTTTAAAAAAAATCCTTTCTTCCCTGATTTATCAATTGTGAGGATCGAACCCGCGACCTACATGATACCAAAAAGAAACATTATCGTTACACTATGTTTGTTTCTTAAAATATATAGTGCAAAATATTTTATATATATATTTATATTTATATATATATATAGTGAAAAAATAACAAGAATTTAGCGTCGGCCAAACTAACACTAACTTTACGAAAGCCGACGCTAAAATTTTGTTTACCTTTAGTGTCGGCTGCTAAATAAAAATATAAAAAAAGTTATTTTACCATTAGTGTCGGTTATTTAATAAAGTTAGTATCGGTCAAGTTGACACTACATAAAAAAATGAAATTCAACTTAGCGTCGGTCAGACGCTACTAGAGACTATGTTGTGGCCGACGCTAGCCGTTGGTCGTTCGCATCTAAATCGTTGATTTCATGTAATGCATCACCTTTATTGTAAAATAAAAATTTGTTATTAGAAAAAAGATGCATCAAAAAGTGTATCACAAAATCTTATGAATTGAAGAAATGAAGAAAAATAAAATAAAAAAGAAAATATAATATAATATTTTTACACGATTTACAATATTTGTAACTTTACTTTATTGTGCGGGCAACATTTTTTTTTTTAATTTTATATGTAATTCAAACATTTTAATAATTATTTTTATAATAACGAATCTGTGAATAAAATAAAATAAATTTATATATACTATATAATTAAAAATATGATGTCTTTTAAATTAGTCTTTTTCTTTATTTTTTACTTCTAATCTTTTAAGAACATACAAAACTCATGTAAACTAATGATCTATGGTGTGTTGATAAAATTTTGAATAACCATTTTTACATAATAATATTCAAGGTTAACAATTTTTAAAGTAATTATTTAATGAAAAATACTTGTACAAAACACATGATACTTGCAATTTGTTATTTTATTTTTAAAATGTAAAGAGAAATACAAATAAAAATAATACGTAAACAATATATTGTATAAATTATCATTAACATAATCTTATAATAATCAAATTAAAATTTTAAATTATTTTTTATTTCATATAAACAACTATGCAATATGTATATGATACTTGTAAGTTTAATTACATAATTAAAGAAAAGTGAAAAAATAGAAATAATGTGAAAAATAATATAGGACACAAATCAATATTATAATATTTTTCAATTAATTATATTTTAGTTTTTACATTTAGTATACATATTTTAATTTAAAAAATTAAAGAGAAAAATAAAAATAATGTTAAACAAATACATGGGACAAATTATAGCTAAAGTATTTTTTTTATTAGTTAAAATAATTTATTAAATATTTTAAAATATAAATTTTGAAATTATTTTATTTATTATATTTTGAATTTTTTTAATTTCACAAAAATGTTTATTTGATATAAAAGATATATTTACTAGTTTAATTCTAAAATATATAAGATCATTTCACTTCATATTTCATTTTTCGTTCCTGGTCTCTTCTTTACCAATCATATCAATATATCACCTATTTAATTTTTTGACTCTTCATTTTATTTCTTTCTATCTCTCTCTTTCCTATCAAATTTTAAATTTACTCTTAAAAAAAGGGTAATAATTTTTCACACTACTTTTTTTTTATATTGTCCTTCACGTCTTATTTTTCTTTCCATATTTCTCTTCATTATCTATCTCATTTTTCACATTCTCTCTCTTCATATTCTTTTTTATCTATCTCTCTCCTTCCTACACTTCTCACACCGTAAAATTGGGTTGTCAAAGTTTTAATACTCTTAAAAAAGAGTAATGATTTTTTCACACTTCATTCTAGATCTCTTTAACACCTCTTTTCCTTTCTTATTACATCAATTATCACATTTTTCTATCATATTTTTAAATTGTTTTTAATTATTTGGCTTTACTTTTTAAAGCTCACTAATTAAATGGCCCAAAGAATCTTAGAAGTAAAAAAAAAACCAATGAATAGTATAAAATGAAAATTACATTTTATTCAATTGTAGAAGTATAGAAAAATATAATATCATAGAGAAATTCTAATATCAACAAGGTATATATTTGAATTATTATTGACATAAGTCTACAACAAATAACATTATATCAATCACAACTTACATTAATTAACAATGACATACCGATAGAATATAATTATCATTAATGCAACCATACATAGAAGTTCCATACCTATTCTTACAAGAACTTAAAATAATGACATAGAATAATATACATTGCATAATTCACTACATAAATCAATTTACCACAAATATATCAAGTCCCATAGTCAATGACATTAAAATTACAGTTTTACTATTTGTCTTATTTTATCTCCAAAATCCTCCAACCAAATAATTATACTTTAAAATTTTAAGTAAAGCTTTAGTGTGATATATTATGATGAGTTGGCAGTGAGCTGAAAATGGGAAGGGAAGTTGAATATTCAAATCTCAGGTGGAGGGAAGTTCATGTTCTATTTACCAATTTGGGTTTAAATATGTGTTTAGTTCTCTAATGGTTAGATGCAACCTTTTCAAGGTTTAAGATGATAATTTTGTAAATTGAATAGTACCCTTATGTCATGAATCTTGATATAATATGCTATTTGACACTTTTTTTAATACTCATTAGAGAAAATCTATATAAGTTCACTAAATAAACTAAACTCACTTTTTAGTGAGATAGGATGCGTCAAATACTCCTGTAGTATATTTTTTTTTTTCTTTTCACCAAAAAAAGTTTTTTTTTTCTATTAAATTATTAATTTTTATGTAATAATTTGTAGTATTTAAAAATTTAAAACAAATAATAATATAATATCACGTGTTATAATTAGTGATAAAAATATATATTGCATAACAGGATTAAAAGTTTTTGACATACATTATAAGACGATTGATGTATATATTCATATAATACTTCTTTAATTTCTATTTCTTCTTATCACATCATCCATCATATTTCATTTTTGGGTTGAATATGTTTTTGGTCCCTAAACTTTCACCCGAATTTGGTTTTGGTCCCTAATTTTTTTTTCATTGGTTTTGGTCCCTAACGTTTTGAAATCATTGAAATTAGTTCATGCCGTCAACTCTGTTAAATATAGGGGTGACGGTAGGGACTAATTTCAATTATTTGAAAACTTTAGGGACCAAAACCAAATTCCGGTGAAAGTTTAAGGACCAAACCCGAATATGGGTTTGGTCCCTAATATTTATTTTTCGTTGTTTTTGGTCCCTAACATTTTCAAATTATTGAAATTAGTCACTGCCGTCAACTTTGTTAAATATAAGGGTGACGACATTGACTAATTTAAATGATTTGAAAACGTTAGGGACCAAAACCAATGAAAAAAAATATTAGGGACCAAAACCAAATTCGGATGAAAGTTTAGGGACCAAAAACATATTTAACTCTTCATTTTCTTATCTCTACAAATACAAGTTCATAAAAATTTTGTGAAGGATTGCATTAGTAGCACTTGCAAGATCCAATCAGATTTTACTACATTGGATTTACACTGTATGTATGTTTTTTTATGGTGGCCGTGAGTGAGCGTAGGGGTGATTGTGAAGGAGAAGGGGTGGGAGTAGTTAAGGGGAATGTATTTAAAAAAAAAAAAACATATAAGGATGGGAATAGCAAAAACCAAAAAGCCAGGAAATAAATGGGCTTGAGTTCCACATGTCTCCAATACCCACAAAGCCTTAAAGCCCAAGTTTGATAGTAATACATATTTAATTATTTATTGCAATCAGAAGATTCAGAACGTCTACACATGCAAAATTGAGCAATAATATGACCTACCCATTTTTTAAATTGTGTTATAAAGGAAATCCTAACTTCTGTCTTCTGGTGAGAACTTGTGTTTGTGAGTTTTGAGAGGAGGGAAAGGAAAGGATTGGAGGGAGAAGGGAGGGGGAGAAGAGGAGGGAAAAACTTTGTAAAATACTCAAATTCACAAACACAAAGGGGGAAAGGGCTTCCAATAAACCTTTCTCTTCCCTCCCTTCCCCTCCAAAATTCAACTCACAAACATGCCCTAAGGAAAAGAAAGTCATGAGGGTGAATGGTACCCTCGAAGCAAAGAATTTTGTAATATACAAAATTTAAGCACACAAAAGATTACATGCCCTTCTAAATTATATTGCATCATCTAAAATTTTCTTGTTCCACTCTGAGTTGGGCACGCCTAGTTCCAATTTTAAATTTTCATCAAAATTTGTAGTGCTTACCATTCACTATCACTAGTAAATTGAGGTTATTCTTAAAAGTGATTATTTTACTTCATGAATACTAGTAGAGCCGCCAATAATACTCATAGCTGGGCAACATGCAACGCATTCTGTCACGTTTTCTCACATGACGCAACTAATTCAAGTAGATGTCATGTTTTTCCATAATAGTCTTGTTTTGGGTACCTAATTTAAATTAAATAATCTAGAGACAATAATAGAAAACTTTGCTGTCAATGAAAGTGGACGTAAATGGAACTATGTGGGGCTCAAAAGTCAACTTGGGTTTGATTTTGTTAGTGATTTTTCATTGATGAATCATGGGTAAGTAAAGTACTGTGGTAATAAGTCACCATCAAGACTTCTGATACGCCTTAATTTTGAAATGAATCAACTTCTCCCCTGAAACTCTGTTTACCAAATGAAAGTTGAAAACTTTACAACCAAATCTTGTTTTCATAGCAACTTTACTGAGAGAAGCAGAGACAGAGAATGCGAAACCACGGGAATTCTGGATGGGCTCTAGTTTTCACACAGATGCTAATATGAAAAATGTTTAGGGCCATTTTTCTTGGGTCCACGGGCCTTATACTAAGTAAGGCCTTTGGGCTTTTGCTAACATAATCTGACATTTAATAATTCTCTCGTTACATGATTGAATGATTCTAAACTTTTGCACTGTGAAGCACCCAAACAGATGGTGACTGCCCAATAAAACTTGGATGCAGATTGCAGAATCAGATGGAGCAATCGTTAAGTAAATAATAGGACGTGATTGATCATTTTGATTGATGAATATCATGAAATAGCAGGACAATGATGTCGCCTTTAATTTTCGGTGAGGAGGAACAGCTGAACAGGACAACAACCTTATTTCGTTCATGGACTAATTAAGGATTTTATTTTAATGTATTCTTTTTTTTTTCTCAATGAGATATTAATATTTTGGAATATTATCATGTTTAAAGGGGGAACCCCTCCCATATTTATTTTCCATATACATGCATGGATTAAAAAAATAGAACTCAGGACCACATATTTTAGGGATTCAAAGAAACAAATTAGATAAATTTTAATAGTTAGATTAAATTGTATGCGTATATTCATTAATATATTTTTTGTGTTTATTTTTATTTTTGCTCATGGCATTGTAAATTAAAACATTAACATGGCATTAAATGGTATGTTTGGTTGAGGTTTTTAAATAGTTATTTTTTTAAAAAGAATACTTTTGGAAAGTTAAATAACGAAGAAATTAATTCAAACACGCACATGTATACATTAACAAAATGATAACATGTCAATACGGTATGAAAATTATTGCATTAGTTTAAAATTAAAACGTAGCATTGTCATAATTAAAATTAGAAGGACTAAATTCAAGTTTCGATAAAACTAAAAGGAACTATAAGGTAATCAAGCATGTTAAGAGTGTGTTTAATAAGACCAATAAGCTAGTTAGTAATTTGACAAGGTTATAAGTTAATTTGACTAACATAAAAATAATTGGTAAACTACATGCATGAAAATTGAAAATGGTTTATTTTAATAGTTTCTAACTTATAAGTCGAAGTGAAGAGAGCAATTAACATTAAGGGAGACCAAATATGAATATATTTTCCTCAAATGTAAATGATATAAAATTTATTTTTTTAAATAAAATTTGTTATAAAAGATATATAAGATAATGATAAGATAAAATATAACCAAAGAAAACAATAGATAAATTAAAAGTAACTAAATAGTAGGATAAAATTTTGCTCTAACAAAATATATTATTATATAAGAATTTTACGTTTCTTCATGTCACAAAATCTATCTATAATTAACTTTACATTAAACTTTTTGACAATTTTTCTTTCAATAGAAATAACGAGATAATACTTCTCTTTAGTTAATTTTTAGTTATACAGTAAAACTTCTTCTAACTAGGCTTCCATTATATAACTTTATCCAAATATATGAGAAAATGTATTTATACAATCAAATTATATAATAATAATCTCTACAATAATAAGAGAAAAAGAAAGAAATATTATGAGATATGATAAATGATATAATAAAGTTTATTAAAGAAAAAAATTGGTGTGTGTGTGTGACAGAAAGCGAGGGGGTCACCCCCTTTAGTCCCCGTGATGTCGCGCCCCTGCTTATAAATTACAAACTACTTTAGCTAGGTTCTAACTTGTAACTTATTTATTTTTCTGTCATTTTTATCCCTCATTTTTTAAAACACTTTCCTTTTATCTTTTTTCAATATTTCTAATAAATACCCTCTCTTCCTTCACACACTCTTCTCTTTAGGTCTCTCTTTACACACTCTCCTTATTTAAAAGTTTAAAAAATATTTAAATTATTATTCTTTTTTACTTTTTAAAATTATTTTATATATACTATTTATTTAATTTTCAATAAATATTTTATTATTAAAAATATTAATAAGAATTTAAAATTTATAAAAAAAACATAAAATTTTAATTACCTAATAATATATTTTTATTTACAAAAAATTAAAATTATATAATAGAATTTGTAAATGTATCTGTTTATGTCATTTCATATTTATAACTAGTTTATCAACTAATTTTATCAAACACTTTTAGTTTAACAAACAAGCTTATCAGTAATGAGCTAACTTATAAGCTATCAACTAATTAGTTTTACCAAATATAACCTACATCTAAGAAGTAAAAATAGAAAATATCGAACATGATTTTTGAAGTAAAAATCAGAAATCTATTTTATTTTTATGGATGGTATGCTTAATCTAAGAGGTTGAGCCTATTTTTCAGTTGAAAACACCTTAGTATTTTTTTTAAAATTGAATAAAATTAATTTTAAAATTAATCATTGAAAATGAATTATATATAAATTATGATGTATATTTAATGTAGTGATCTAATTTCACTTATTCAAAATTGATTATATACTGTGCTGACCTCATCCTTATTTCCATTCTATATTTCTATTGTATTTTTATAATTTAGTAATACTAATTCAATTTCCTTTCTATATTTCTGTTGTATTTTTATAATTTAGTAATACTAATTCAATTTCTAAAGTACACAATTGATGTCTCTCAAACTTCAAATTGTAAGTTTGATTTGCTTTCTCCGTTAACATATTAACACCAACAATATATTAAAATAAGTTGAAATTTTATATACATAATTAGAGTGCACATAACCTTGGTCACAGTCTACAGACGTCTTGACCGGTCTGCTCACATAGTGTGTCCAATATTTTTGTTTTCCTTATCCTTGGTCGTGTCTATAATTTATGTATTATCTAAATCTTAAAATTGTGCAAAATTTCCACATGTTTTATTGCTTTAACGATAGACTTAAATAAGTTCTTCACGCATATTGTTTGGTTTCTTCTGGGTCTCACTGCCTACCGTTTCTTAACCTGTTATCATTCTTTTTCATTAAATGACCACATAAACTGAATTTGGATCTTAAGTTTATCCTTTTATTACTTTATTTTTAACCACGTCACATGTAGAATCACTCAATTTACTAATCCATTCAGCGTAGAAAATTGAATTCATTAAAATAATAATAGTATTTGCACACGCATGGTTGTTACTTGTAATCGATCTGTTTTATTACAAATAATAAAAAATGATATCTGTTAACCAATACCCTTCTATTTTTAAAATAATATACTGATTTGGAATTGTGTGTACTAAAAGAATGGATCATTAATATTATACTTACTGGGTAATGCATGAATGAGCCAGCCGCTGACGCATAAACAGCAACTTTTTTATATTACCAAAAAAAAAAAATCATTAAAAGAAAACTACTATAACTAATTGAACTTGTCTGTGCATCATTTGGGCATTAACTTCCGGGCCGGGTAATCTAATTATTTCCCTAATAATATACTAGTATGTATGGTGATTGCTACTTGCCTTTTAGTGAAAAATGGCACATACGTTCTCTCTTATCAAATCAATCAGAAAATTTGTTAGTACAAGAATTATTCTTTTCCCATCAATCTCTCTTACTTAATGTATTTTTACTTGATCCAACTCCTTTAATTTTTTTTTCTCTCACTTAAAATATAAAAAATCTTTTATGGTTTGAGTCCGAGTGAAAATACAATTAAGTGAGGGAAGTGATTAAAAGAGAGCATAGTTTGTTTGGTTTCAGAAAATATTTTTTATTTTTTTAGATTTAATTACAAAAATATTATAAGTTTTAGTTATAAAAAAATTATTTCGTTTTTTGTTTTCAAAGTTTTATAAAAAAAACAGTGAAAATAAGTTTGTATTGTTTTCTATGTTTTTTGTACAAAATTATTAAGTATGAAATAAAATGGAAATGACACATAGACATTCTTTGTAATTAAAAATAAAAAAATAGAATATGTTTTCTGTAATTATACCGTTCTTAATTCTTCCACTAACAAATTTTCTAATTGGTCAAATAAGAGAGAACATACACGTCGCTTCCTCACTAAAGGGCACCATAATAATTACCATGATATATTAGTATTTAGGACAACATTGTTACTGACTTTTTCTAAGGTGATATAATGTGGATTATGGAAATTTTACAATAATCTCGTTAGAAAATTTGCAGTTATATGTGACTAAATTTTCACCTGCATAATTTACTGTCAAATTTTCATGGTCTGTCCTAGAAGTGTGCCAATGTTATAAAAATGAAAGAAGTGAAATACATTTCTCAAATCATTTCTCCACCATCTAAAATCATTAAAAAGGAAAAAAAAAATAGACAACATTGAAATTGGTACCATCACTAAAGAGACTCGAATTTGGAACTTTGTCATTATGATCATTTATTGGCCGGAATAAGGAGGATAAGATAAAGTATCCTATCCTGTCTTAGTATAATGTATGTTGAGATAATAATATAAGATAAATTTATCCCATTAGCTATTATATCTTATTGATATGGTCTAAATTTTTTCTTGATAACTGAGCTAGATTATAAATAATTAAGATATGATATTTCATTTTTTTCCTTATCACCCTCACTCAGAACTCTCAACCACTACCATCGTCATTGAGTATCTTTTACCATCGACATTACCATTACTACTACTGCCCGACACCCTCAATCGCCACCATATGGTACCTTCCTCTCCTACCACCACATGTCACCATTCACAACCATTATTGCTTAACACCCTCCACCATTATCGTAGCCATGTAACAACCTTTATTGAAGTTGTCACATAACAACCTTCACTTCCATTGCGGCTGGTGCCCCCAATTGTCATTATTGTCGCCACCTAACACACTCTACCATTGCCACTGCCACTACTCAAACCTCTCCACCATTTGTAACCATTACCTAACACCCTAAATTGTCACTGTGACCTAATGTCCTCCGCCATCGTTAACACCCGATATCTTCCACTACTGCTACCATGGGATAAACTCCACCATTTGCCGCCACCATTTGATACCCTCCACTGCCACTACTCCACAACAACATCTTTCATTGTCATTGCTACTAAACACCTTTTGTCATCGTTTTCGCTACCTGACATCCTTCGTTGTTGCACCATTCCCTAGCCACCATCACCATCTTACGTCTTCCATTGTTGCCATCATTAATTGTGTAGCATGCCCCACCACCACTATCGTCTAGTAGTCTCCATCGTCATCTCCACCTAACATCTTTCACTGCAATCACCATTGCCCAACATCTTTTATAACCATTATCGTTGGGCTCCCTCATATCACCAAACACCGTTCATTATGTTTTAAAATTAAAAAATGAATTATATATTAAAAAGTAAAAAATTGTTAAAAGTTAATTTTAAAAATCTTACATGTAATTATGAACACAAAGGTAACTTTGTCATTTGCATATAATTTACATCATATCTTTTTATTATCTTGATCAACACAAACATGAGATAGAATAATACACTATTATCAAGCGAGTTATTTAATACGCACAAAATATTATATATAATAAGAGATTGTCAAACTTATATCATCCTATTTTTATCCAACTTTCATATTTTATTTATATTTAAAAGACAAGAAAAGATAACAAAATGTATATAGAAACTCACTTTCAATTACAAGAATAACTAATTCCTATTGAAAGCCATATGCCTATAATCATTCTCTCCTATAAAATATCTAGGTTGAAGGTAAGTACAACCTTATTTCCTAAACAACTCAATTTCATTTAATAAAAATACCATACAATAATAAGTATATCTTTTAACTTATTTAAGCAATATATGAAGTAAATAGACAATTCATCAATCATGTGATAGATATTTAAGGAGTTTGGTGTATATATATATATATATATATAAAACAACTATTAAGTAATAATGTATTAACACATCATTTAAAGAGTATAACACCTCAAATATTATTAAATTTAATAAATACTGTGACAATATATCATTAAATTACAATCTAATATTTTTTCAAATTTTTTTATATGCAAGATCACAAGTATTATCCACCATAGTTAATCTACTTGAACAAAATAAAACATGTATAAACAGTAAAACTCTACTTTCAAATATTTAACGGAGATTAAACTCAAGACTATTAAATAGCTCGGATGACCTGATCCGCATTCTGAATGATAATTTTTTTAGATTCATTATATATCTATTAAGTGCCATTTTAAATCTGATGATTGAGTATGTTTTAATAAAAAGATATTCGACAAATCACCATGGATCACTCACCAGTGGGCAGTGGCCCCAAAACACATATACAACAATAAGAGGGGAGCACATTTTTCCGAAGAGAATCCTGTTTCAATAATAAATAAAAATAATAATTTAATCCTCTGTTAATTATTGTCATACACAAATATGTTCAATAATACACGAGGCACCGCAGGGAAGGAAAATCCACCATTACCATTTACCACCACCAACAACTGACAATAAAGTGTACGCAGTCGTTTAAAAATTTCTTTTTCTGTTTTTTTTTCCATTATTTTTGGCTTTGTTATATACATTTTCCATGATCCCATATGAAACCCCATTAGAAAAGAAAAAAAGAGAAAGGAAAAGAAAAAGAAAGAAAAAAAGAAAAGAAAAAGAAATAAAAGTACTGAGAAGATAACTTAGAAGGAAGCAGTGTAGTCTTCTCCGTAAAACTCAGTAACACCAGAAGCAGCCCAGAGTCGTTGATTGTAATCATCAAGCATATCATCAGGGACAAAAGGGGTCCTACAAAGAGGACACGTTTTCTGATCATGATCGATCCAACGGTCCACACAGCCCCGGTGGAAAATGTGCTTGCAGTTCCTCAAGCACCGGATCTCTTCCTCCTCGGAGAACTCGAACAGGCACACCGCGCAGTTGCTTCCTTCACTCTCCTCACCGCCGGCGATGTCGCCGTACTTGGCCACCGGAAGCAGCTCCCGGATCAGAAGCGCCGACTCGGAGGGTGTTCTGGCAGCGTCGGGGGTTCGGGCGGCGGTACCGGTGGCGTCGGCCCAGGCAACCTCTGTTTCGAGGAAGTCAGTGAGACCGATGAATTGGAAGAGGAGGAAGACGAGGTTTCGGAGGAGGCCGAGGAGGGCTAAGGTGTGAAGGAAGAGGTTGGGGAAGAACACTTCCGCGTAACCCACCGGGAAACCCATCGGAGAGAAAAAAAAGGAAAATTGGAGACGCGGCTGTGGATGTTTAGAGAGAGAAAGCGGGAGAGATTCGCTGTTGTAGAGAGAGAAAGTGTGTGTCTGATCTCTGATGAGAACTGAGAAAGGGGAAAGAGAAGCTTCGGTTTTGGGCCGCGAGCGTGGATTATATAGGTCTTTTTTTTTTAGATTTTTATAATAATTATTTTTAGACAATTGAGTGTTTGTAAAAACAATTATATGATTTTTTTTTTTGGTACAATATGGTTAAAAAGGAAAAAAATAAGGACAAGAAAACAATCACTTACTCAGAAACGCAACTCTAGATGCGTCAGCAAGAAGCATGGAGTTCATTTCTTGAGGAGGAGCATTCAAAGTGACAAGATTTTCATTATGCTGAGCCCTTTTTTCTGCAAGAAAATCTGCATTGTTGTTTCTCTCTCTAAGAATGTGTTGAAACTTAACAACCCAGTCCCTATCAATAAACTCTCTTATTTGCATAATAGTTGCAGCATACTGGTGATATTGTATATCATCAACCATGATGAGATGAATAGCAGTATTAGAATCACAAAAGCAATCCACTCTTCGAAACTCTTTCTCCCAAGCAACTTGAAGGCCCGTACGCAGACCCATTAGTTATACCAGAAGACAATCAGCCAGCCCAAATGTCTCGTAAAACCCAAACAGCCAGGCTTCATCAGCATCACGCAACAAACCACCAAACTCAACATTTCCAGGGTTCCCAAAGGAGCTACCATCAGTGTTGAGGGCGACCGATTCCGACGGAGGAATCCAGCAAACAAGTAGGTAAAATGGGCTAATCCGTCCGACAAAGAATGATACAATTTGATTAGGGTTGAAATGTGACAAAATTCACATTTTCAATCTAGAGTAGGTAAAATGGGCTAATCCGTCCGGCCTGCCCTATAAAAGCCCGTGAAAATGTAGCGTTTAGGCATTTTTTTAACCCTAAATAACTCTCGAGTTTTTTAGTCCACTCTGATAAAGCTCGTAACCCGAAAAAGGTCGAGCTAGGGGTGTTCAGATCCAATCCAATCCAATCCATTTAAAACTACAACAACTGATCCACAAAACCGCAAACTGAATAAACCACAAACCGCAAAAAACCAAATTTTCTGATAGGATTGGATTGGATTGGATTTCGGTTCTCCCTGTGATAACTGATCCAATCTTTTTATACTTATGTTGCCTAGTCTACCCCTATACAAAGACACAACATGCTACTTAGTACTTACTTTACTTACTCTTACTGAAACCCTAAAATTAGAAACCTTTCCCTCTTGCCTCTTGGCTGACCGCCCCCCACCTAGTCTCTACGAGACAACAACACAACAACACTCAATCCTTTTCTCTGTCTGCACCCATCTCTTCTCCGATCTCTCAAGTCTCAATCCCTCTCTCCGCCTTTGCCCTTTGGCTCGTGAAGTCTCAGCCAAGTTTGCACTTTGCACCCATCGTCGCATGAAGTCTCATTGAGTCCGCGTCTGCGTCTCTATGAAATCCCCCTACAAACCACTATCTCAGCTCGCGACGCGAATGACCACCACACCACTGTGTCAGATCGTAGCGCCGCTGTCTGCAAAATGGAACGCCCAGTGTCGCTGTCTTCAAGCAAGGTATGAATCCTCTACCGTGTCTTTTTATTGTCATAGCTTCATCATATTTGAAGACTTTGAATCTTGAGAATCTGGTCTATAATCTGTATGTTTTTTTTAAGACTTTGAATCATAATCTACACATTTGGCTGTTTGGTTTGTTTATGTGCATTGCCTCTTAATTAACGAGTCCCCATTTGAAATGAGCCAGTGTTTATTTAATTTGGTTCTATTTTAAGTTTATTTTGGAAAATGGTGGTGTTGTGGGTACAATGTACATGAACAGGTTTACATGTAATTGATGATGATGGATGTGTTTATGATAAATGAAGGAGATTTTGATGGATGCCACATATTTCTCATTATGCTATGTTTTTTAGTAATTTTCTAATTGAGTAAGTTTGTTCTATTTTGAGCTTATTAATTACTATTTATGGCATTGTGCAGATTTTATTTCATAAATATTATGAAGTTATCTTACCTAGTAACCCAACAGTGGCAATGTCTGAAGTAAGTTTTGAGCTATTTCAAAATTTAATGTTAGATTGTTATTCAATATAACTCTATTTATAGTAGCTGATTTTTTTAATATGTGCAGACAGAGAATACACCTAATAATGGGATGATGATTGTTGAAAATGTTGAGTCAGTAATTAAGTCACCAGTTGAAACTAATGAGCCTAATACTCAATCATATTCAACCAACCCCAAAGTGGACAAGAAAGACAAAAAGTGGAAGGTTGAAGAAACTCTAGTCGATGATGGTTCAGGTAAGAGGAAGCCCATTAAACCTAGATCTTGGACTTGGGATCATTTTTCTGAAGAAGTTGCTCCTAGAACATTAGCCCCTAGAGCTAGGTGTAATTGGTGTGTGATGCAACTTATGGATGTGATACACATAAAAATGGCACGAGTAATTTGAAAAACCATTTGATGATTCATTGCAAAAAGTTTCCAAGAGACTTTAATGATTCTAGTCAAACAATTCATAGTCTCCAACCATTGAAAAAGGAAGATAGGAAAGGGGTTGGCAATACTATTACTACTATTGCATTTGATGTTCAAGCATGTAGACAAGCTCTTGCTAGGATGATCATTGTGGATGAGTTACCATTTAAATTTGTAGAGGGAGAGGGATCTTGGTATTTTACAAGTGTTGTGCAACCCAAGTTGAATATTCCTGGAAGGATTACTGTTGCTAGGGATTGTTGGAACCTTTATATGTTGAGTTTGAAATTTTGTGTGTTTAAGTGTCTTACTCAGACCACACATGCTGTATTTATAATATGTATGCAATAAGTACATAAGAACATGATTGCCAAATCTAATCCTAATTAGCAACTAATTAGGGAGAAACTAATTAGGGATTGAAAGCTAATTATTATTTAGTTATTACTAATTAAAAATAACATGTGGCTAATTCTAATACTCCCCCTCAAGCTAAAGCTTACTAAGCTTTAAGCTTGTTACAAATATACCCATGTTAACAAAAGTGAAGATAATAAATCAAGGGCCCAGATTGAGTACACTAGAAAGTCATGGAGCTAGGTAGATTGCACAGGGAAGCCATGGGGCCAGGTAGATTGCACTGGGAAGCCGTGGGGCCGGGTAGATTGCACCGGGAAAGCCATGGGCCAGGAAGATTGCTCTGGGATAGCCACGGGGCCAGGAAGATTGCTCTGGAATAGCCACGGAGCCAGGAAGATTGCTCTGGGTGGCCTCAAGATGCATTCTAGGTTTTGAAAAAATAATGGGTAATAGCAAATACGAGAGAAAAAGTACCAGACATGAACCAGACAAACAATGCCCAGATCGGGATAGAGGACGGGAGAGCGAGTTCGACGGCGGTGAGATCGGCCAGAAAGGTGGCCGCCACGCGCGGCACACGGCGTCTGGCAATAGAAAAACACTCCGGCGAAGCTAGGGCGAGTGTGAGCGCGTAAGGACGCCGTTCGAGGCGGTTCTGACAGCATTGGACTCATCTCAGAAGGGCGACTCCAGCGGTGTGGTCGCTGGTCGAAATCGTTGCCGTCTCCGGCGGCGACAGACGGCGGCAGCAACTAGATATAGCGGAAAAACGTCCAGAAAATGTCTAAAACGCGCCGGAAAAGACTACACGGCGGAGGAGAGCGACTGATGGCACTAGACAATGGTGTCTACAGCTAAAGAGGGTTTGAACCTGAACAAAGTTCCATACTTGGGAACTCGGCAACGGAAAGTGATGAAACAGGTCACGGTGGATGGTACCGCTCTGATACCATGTTGAGTTTGAAATTCTGTGTGTGTTTGTGTGTCTTACTCAGACCACACATGCTGTATTTATAATATGTATGCAATAAGTACATAAGAACATGATTGCTAAATCTAATCCTAATTAGCAACTAATTAGGGATTGACAACTAATTATTATTCAGTTGTTACTAATTAAAAATAACATGTGGCTAATTCTAACAATATGAATGAAAAGAAAAAGTTAAAATCTATTTTTAGTGTTCCAAATCAAAGTGTTTGTTTGACAATTGATTGCTGGAGTTCTGTGCAAAATTTGAATTATATTTGTCTAACTGCTCATTTCATTGATCATGAATGGAAATTACATAAGAGGATATTGAACTTTTGTTTGATAAAGAATCATAAGGGTGGAACTATTGGTAGAAAAATTGAGAAGTGTCTTTTGGGTTGGGGAATTTCAAAAGTTTTCACCATTACTGTTGATAATGCTAGCTCAAATGATCTTGCAATTGCTTACTTGAAAGCTAGAATGGAGGATTGGAATGCACATCCATTGAAAGGTGAGTATTTGCATGTTAGATGTTGTGTTCATTTTAAATCTAGTTGTCAATGATGGGCTGAAGGATTTGAATGCTTCAATTTGTAAGATTAGAAATGTTGTTAGATATGTGCATGCTTCCCCTAGTCGTATGGATAGATTCAAAAATTGCATTAAGGATTGTAAGATACAAGAGACTAGTACTATACAATTAGATGTTCCTACTAGATGGAACTCTATTTTCCTTATGCTTGAATATGCTTTAAAGTTTCAAAATGCTTTTAAAAGGCTAGGAGAGAGGGATACAAAATATGTGTTGTTGCTAGGTGGCATTCCAAAAACTGAGGATTGGGATAATGCACAAGTGTTTGTGAGATTCTTGAAATTTTTCTATGATGTCACTAAAAAAGTCTCTGGTCCTTTGTATGTGACTTCTTCTCAATATTTCCATGAATATTGCTTGATATTAAATACCTTAAAAAAATGGAGTGGGAGTTTAGATCCATTGCTTGGGAGCATGGCTAAAAAAATGAAAGCTAAGCATGATAACTATTTGTTGAGTTATTCGGATATTGTGTTTGGAGTTTGTATCATGTTTATGAGTTAGTAGTATTTTGTTCACCTTTGGGGATTGTCCCAATTGGTATTGGATGCAACAGGTTCTATTAGGCTATTTTATAGCTTTGGTAATTGTTGGATCTTTGGAAAGCATATAAAGACTTCCATTTGGATAATTTGCATCTATGTATTTGCTTTGTAAGGTTGAGGTTTTCATGACATGAGTACTAGTTTTTGTTTTGGAGCAGCATGGTGTGTATTATTTTAATCTAAATTAACTTAAATAATATATTTTTTGTTTCTATGAAAAATCGAAATCCAATCCAATCTGAATCGATTAAAATTGGATTGGATTTGATGAAAAATCAAAACCGATTGAATGACTAAATAACAAAACCGAAATGATTGGATTGAATGATTTTTCCTTCAAAACCAATCCAATCCGCAAACACCCCTAGGTCGGGTAACCCATAAAAACCTAAAAAATCCCGTCTATCAGAGAAAAATCCGGGGTTTTTAGCCCAATCCGATAAATTCTTCTACCCGCATGAGGTCAGGCTGGATATCCCCGAATTTCCAGCTCAATTTTCCAACATTATAAATAGTTATGATCAACCAAGATGTATTAGTTCGAGTGGAAGTTGTTCGGGTCACTTAAACATGTGTTTTTGAGTTCGATCCTTTGATACATGTGCATGGCAAAAATATTGTTGGGAGGGGTTTTCGTTTTGCGCCTGACAATATCTCGATATATTATTCTCTCACTTATCATGTGGTAGGATGCTATGTAAACAAAAAAAAAATAGTTACAAAGAGATATTTAAAGTTTAGTTTTGTCATTTTTTAATAAAAATAGTCTCTCACCTAAACTTAAAAGGTTACCCAAAAACCTCAAAACTAAAAAAATTTATTAAAAAAATACGAATATAAAATTATTAATATATTAAAGATTTCACCTTTTAATAATTTTTTTTTTATTTTTTAATCAATATTTTAGTATCGATCTTTAATTTTAAATGAAATAAAGTGGAAGTTTTAATTTCAATAAATAAAACTTAATTTCACTTTACCCAATTTCTTTAATATAAATTACATGTATTTTTCTATGGAAAGCAATCTTGTTTTAGCGAGACTAGGTCTACCAAAAGGAGTTTTTGTTTCCCATATATAACAGTTAAACTCAAGACCTAATTATTTTTTGAAATATTGAAATGTCAATAATTTAATTTTATAAAATTTGACATTAATTTAATTAATAATATAAATGACATCAATTCAATCTTTTAATTTTAACTGTAAAAATTATATAACGTCATTTTAGTTTTTTTTTATCAATATATAGTAGATATTTTTAATAAACAATGTTTAGTTGAAGTGAAATGAACCGTGACTCTAAATAAATTTTAATGGTAGATATTACTAATTTAGTTCATTAATATTATAGTTTTTTTCTCAAAAAACATTTTAATAAAGAATTAAAGTAATGTTACCTATATATTAAAAGTAAAATAAATATTTATTGTAAAAATAAAAAGCATGTGTAATTTTTAAAGTAATAAATGTCTTATATAAAAACAAGCGTTAAATATATTTTTAATCCCTAAAATTTAGTCGAAATTTGGTTTTAGCTCGTGTAATTTAAAATCGTTGGATTTGATCTCTCAAAAAGTAAAAATACCATCTTAATTTTAGTCCTTATCAATAAAAATTTATAGATATTTTGTAATAAAATTGTAAAATTAGGACTAAATTGGTGTATTTTTAATTTTTGAAGTACCAAAACCAAACTTAACAATTATAAGGTGGAATATGTAAATTTAAAAAATCAAATTTAGATGACACTTTATGATTTAGTTGAAATCATCTAGATGAATTACATCTTATGTGTGACCCAATTTTTTTAATTAAAAACTAAACTCAAGTAGGAGGGATAGGGTAGGTGGGGGGTTTATAAAAGGCTGCTTACGGCTTACTCTGCAATATTTAACAAAATTTGTGTATATAATAATACAATACAATTTGAAAAAAGTGCCACGTGCTTTTAAGAGGGAATGAGTGAAGAAGCAGTGGGTTCCTAATCATCATCATCTGCCTGATAATTTAATTATCCATTCTAGTCATAGATTCATAATTGACTTTATACAAAGAGCACAAAGATGATTATGAAAAACATAAATAATTCGTATCCAATCTCTAAATATTTAATTCATATATATTGTGAGTGACTTCACCAAGATATATCTGATGTTCATACGTTATATAAAAAGAATGCATTTTAAGTCCGACATGATTTAATTTCGTGATTTTGCTATAGGCACCTTTTAGGATTTTGTTGCTTTCATAAACTACTATTTTTTTTTCTTGAGATACAAATAAAATAATTTGTCATCACTATTATATTTTCTATACAAATATATTAACTAGAATTCGTTCCTATAATTATTTTTTTAAAGAAAAACTGAAATGAATTACATTTGACCGATTTGTTTTTTATTTTTATTAATTAAGTTTAGTTTTTTTATATATTATTTTAAAATCTTTTATTTTTTACACAACCAAAAGTTTAAAGAAAACAAACCACACAATAAAAAATTAGGTTATAACCATGACTAGTTAGCTTATTTTTCATACTTACGAATGTAAGGTTGGTCTTCATTTACATATTATTTTCCTTAGAGAGGCCATACAAAGTTGGCTTAAGATTAGTCACAAAAGCTTGTAGTGTATATGAAGATAATTTTTTCTCAACCCTAAATCTCTATATTATTGACCTTAAAATTGTTTTAAAAGGAAATAAATATTTAATTAGTGTTATGAGAAAATCAAGTGCAAATTCCACTACATTTTTATCTATTCTAGTCAAAATCCCCTTAATTTAACTTTATGTTGTGTTGGTTCAATTTATTAGCTGGCATCACCATTGAGCTGACTTCTCTTGATTAGAGGGTTTAAGGGGTATAATCCGAACAGATATGTTTGTGAGTTAGAGAATAAAAGGGAAGGGGGAAGGAAAAGGTCTCAAGGCGACCCAATATGTTGGAAGCTCTCAAGCAAACTTTCATATTGGGGTATTTTTAAAAACATAAAGTGAAAAAAAGGGTCTTAAAAGTTAAAATTTAATCGGTAAGAGTTGAATCTCCAACCTTAATATGAAAAAACAATTTGTACACCAATGTACTAGGTCTAATAATGATAATATATGTTTATATTTTTTTTATAAATGTTGTTACTAATAATTGGGGGCCTAAAGCAAGGACTTGGACCGCCTTATCCTTAGGCTGGCTCTGAAAGGTCACTCTCCTGTGTTTGTGAGTGTAATTATACTTTCTCACCTCCTCTCGCTCCTTTCCTTCCCTTTCATTTCCCTTCCTTCATTCAAACCCACAAACACGCCTTAGAGTACAAAAGGCACACAATTAACTCTCGAAACCTTGAATTGTTAGGTGAGTGTAAAGCTCGTTGGATCGGTCATGGCTCAAGAGCATTTGAGAGTAGCTCTGAAATTAGGAAAAAAAAAAAAGAAATGGATCCGGTTTGTGAACAGTCAATAAATCACGTAGTCACTACAGTCATCAAATATCAGTAGTCCGATGCGATGAAAATCGAACGACTCATATGTCGAGATATTTAAATCAGATTTAAAAACTCATCCCAGTATCCGGATCGTCTAAATTTTATCAAATGACTGAGTTTCAATAACCTGCAGTGACTTTGTGATTTTGTGACTGTACCCAATCCAAATTAATCTGACTTCACATCTCTTGGAATGTAAATACCTAAAAAAATGATTAAAAGAGGAGAGAAAAAAACGATACATGTGAATAATAATAATAATAATAATAATAATAATAATAATAATAATAATAATAATAATAATGTAATACAATATGATATAAAGAGATGAATGGTATGAAACGAAAGATTATACAATTTGAATAGTTATGAAAGATTACTATTGAAAAGTGAAATGATACGGGGCATATATTGTGCTTTAGCCTTTAGGACTGATTAAAAGCAAATGCCAAATAGGATATGAAGGAAACTGTAGCAGAACAACTAGATCCATCTAAATTATTATAGAGGTAGCTAGTTAATTTAATAATTAGATGGGACATTCTCTTAGTACTACTATTACTATTAAATTAGCTAATAATCGTGTTTACTCTGTTTCTGTTTTGTGTTGGCCTATACAATATTATATTTAAAAATAAAAGCAAAATATTTGTTCTGAAAACATGGATTAAAGGTCCATATTGCTCTGTCCATTACAAGAATATGTGGTACTAGCTCGGCTATGATCATAATCTTACATCACTAAATGAATAAATATTCTTTAGTCACCTCGACGAATAAAAGAAATTCATAATAATCTGTTCATACATAATTTTTTGGCTGAACCATGTTGCACCATCTTCCCACTAAAACAACTTTTAGGTGAATAACACTGTCTACTTCCAGGATCTAGCGTTGGACTTGGCCAGGATCTCATATGTTATTATTATAGAGCTTAAAAGTATAGACACAGCTATTTCTATTTAATTACATTAAATAATTGAAGTTAATTCAGCTTCATTTTTACCCTATCTGAGTCTTGTGTTACTGTATTTGAACAGAGCACTTACCATTATTACTTTTAAAATTAGGTCGAATAGCCACTTTTAAAAATAATTTATTAAATCAATAAAGTTAAATTAGTCATCAATAATTCAAATAATTTTCAGGAAATTAATTATAAGCAATATTTTAACAGCAAGTTGGATTTTTAATGAATAGGAAGTGATTTTGGTCCCAACTTTAAAAGGAAGTAGATATAAAATCTAAAAAATAAGCCTGCCATTAGTTAGCCATATTTTAACATATTGGTAACAGGTGACCAACGGGTTGGTTCAAGTGGTACATGTTTGATTTCCCTTAAGTAAGGTCTCGGGTTCGAGTCTTGTGGATGAAAAAATTCCTGCTGAAAGAGCTAGCCCCACCCACCATGATGTGGATATTCACGACTCGAACAAGATTGCCTCCCTGGTTAAAAAAAAAAAAAAGTTCGCGCGCGTTCATTTTAAAAGGGTGTGTGTGTTCACCATTACTTTCCGTATCAACATGGATATTAGCTAGTACTAGTATTGGTAGTTACATACATTTACTCTCTTGGATAATAGTTTCCTCTCTGGTGGAAGTGGAAGATCATAGATAGATAGGATCTCCTGTGATTCTTGTGCATTTAATGCAGCAACGTTTATTGGCAAGGAAGGAAAATCTTTACCATAAATATATTTCTGATTGACTGATCATCCTGCTTGGCTCAATCTTGAAGACTTATGTGAAACAACTACCACCCATTTTTAAGGAGTACTATATAGTCAGACATTTTAATAGATTTATATAATTAATTAATGGTAGAAAATGAATTATTAAACACATGTATAAATATGTTTGATAGAAATGATTTAAAATCAATTCTAATAAAAATTACTTTCAGTGTTACTAATTAGTAACCAAACGATTACTTAAACTTTTTTTTTATCTATCTCAAGTTGTGTTGTGCCATAAATCCCATAATTGAAGTTACTTGAGTGATGCAAGACAAATCTTTTATAATCTATTCTCCTACTCAATTATCCTTCTTGTGCCTGTGATTGTCTACTTCTGCATGCTATATGTCTAAGTTAACTCAATTTATTTTTTAATTAAATTTGTGAGAAGTTGCCAGAATGAGCTTTCCAACCTTTTCTCTGTTTTTTTTTTCTAAAAAAAAAAAGAAATTAGGAACCATCTTTTGATATTTGGAAAATGATATTATTATTAGATAGATGATAAATGCACAAACGTCAGTCCTTAAATTTTTGTCTCATTAAAAAATAATAATGTTGAAAGACATTTTCCGATTCTAGTAGGACCAGACTAGAACGCCTGCACCTGTCTAACCAAATTTCTCTTTTAGAGCTGACTGTACCTGAAGCCAATTCAAATCACCAGCTAGACTATCAATATGATTTTTCATTTTTGTGAAAAAAAAAAACAAAAATCTTTCAAGCATAATACTCGTTGTTAGCTACACAAAAGGACAAATTTAAAAAGAAAATTTGATATTTGTATAAATAATTATATATATATTTTATAAAAGTCATTAAATATCACATTAGCTTAAGTGTAACTTTTCCTTTTTTGAATATTATAGGTGAGTTCATAATTTGTTAAAAGCATCTATCATGCAAAAAATATTGATTCTCCCTGCTCAAGATATTGCAATAGAAAAAACCTTTTTAAATATATATATACCTCCAACATTAATAAATCAATAAATATCTCCTCAACTGGTCATTTCATTCACCAAATTGAAATTCAGCCCATATAAATTAACAACAATGTAACATTGCTTCACTTTAACAAGAAGCGATCGAGGGGGTTCAATCACTTCAAATCACACACACACAGAGAGAGTAACATGATATTGGCTATTTGAATAAAGAAAATAAAAAAAGGGGACAGAATTTCCATGCAGATATAGTTTTGACAATGAAGCTTGGCCTACCAAATGTTTGTGAAATGTCCTCTAAAATAATGGCATGATTACTGTGGACAATGTGGAAAGAAATTAAAGATGGAGAGATAAATTACCTTACCTAAGCAGAAGCAGAGGGAGTGGGCCCAAGGAGGGTGGTGGGACATGGGCACTCTAAAGGCCATGAGGTGGAGAGGACAAAGGGAATCAAAAGGGTAGGTCAGTGGGGAAGGAGAAGAGACATACGACAAAAATGGACCGTCGGTGATGCGAACCCTGGCCAACCAGCAGAGCATCATGGCTGGGTTAGGAGACCATCACCCTGATCCTGATCAAAATGGAAGTGGGTGAAAGGGGTGCACCCATAATACAATAAGCATGTACATCTCACATTCTGAGGTTTGATTGGAATGCCACGTTTTGGATGTGCCTGCCCTAAACAAGACACCAATGACCCTAGTGTCAGTACCAATCATTTTATGGAACCACTTTGGTTACAGGGGAGGGGAGGAGGAGAAGTCTAGATAATCTTAATTATCAGTTTATATTGACTGGAATATCACACTCACTTAATCTAGACTCTCATTTAATTTAATGAATTAGTTTTTCTAAGTTATAGGCTTAATTTCCATATATACTTAAGTTATAATGAACCTAATTGAGGAATAACAAAATCTCTGATGAGGTATATGTATGATTTCTATCAAAACCATGAAGAGTTAATGTTATTATAGTAGAGCATGTTTGTATTTACTTTTGAAAGTGGAGAATTGATTTTCTTCTTTATAGAAAAAATATTTTGAATATATTTAAATGATGGAGTGTATGTAGAATTAATTTTTGTGTGAAATCATGATTTTTTCCTCTAAAACAATTCTAAAAATGTTGGTCATTTTTGTCCATTGCTCCCATCTCATCTCCTCCCATCTCATGTAGAAAATTTACATAAAGATGAATATATGAACATTAAATCCATTTTGATAATTAAACATGTCAAAAGTAATTTTAATAAAGAGTATCCAAACAAAACTCCATACAAAGATTACTTTTTTGATACATGTTATCTAAATAAAAATCATGTTATTTTAAATTAATTTTATATAAAATCAATTTTACTTCACGTTAATTCAAAATCAATTCTCCCATTGAAACCAAAAACACACTAACACTATTTTTTTTTACTATTAAATATTCATAGTTGAAATATTTAAAACTATGATTTGATACAAATAACTGAAACTAGTCTAATTTCAGTTGTACCATTATACTTGAGTTTGAAAATCAACTTCAATTGACCTCCAGGGTTATTATTAGTATATATAGGTCATAATTGTAAGTAATGTATTGAATAATAAATATATATTATGGGTGAAGCATGGGATCTGGATCCTCTCCACACCTTAGTCAAGTTTAGGTAATCCGTAGTTATTCCATAGTTATTCTGTAGCTAATATGGCTGAAGGCTAGAGACCATCCTTACACGTGAAGCATTACTGTCGATAATATGATCAAAATTACTTTTTCAAACTGCATGTTTACATTTTTCATCAATTTTTGGTGAGGCTGTCATACTGGTATAAAGTCCCTAGCTAGGGAATTTCTCGTTTCTTCAAATTTAGGCTCTTTAGGGGTCTGCCGCCAAGTAACTAGCTGTAGTTCCAATCGCTATAACTGAAGTCATGAGAGTAATGTATTTAATCTAGTTGGTTCTTTTACACACTTAATTTGTATCTATATATATATTAGTAGAGTTGTCTTGTAAGGGAAGAGTGAGGCTAAGGTTATAGATTGGACTTATATCATTTGGTTCTACACACCTCAAATTAATTAAAAGCACTTAAATTTATATTTAGTTTTCTTTTTCTATACTCTTGAAATATTTTGAAGAGTAGTTTAAATATTTGCTTTGATAGTATGAGTGTATTGGGGTGTGGGGTGTTTAAGAAAAATGTCTATATGTTGTAAAATTTTTATAGTGGTATTTTTTTCTGGTTATCTTTAAATAATGACCGTTATTTTTTTTTTCACTAAATTAAGAGTTTTTCACATTAATTTTTGTTTTTGATTGTGTTATTTTCATATTTTTTTTCTCTATTTTCAACAGAGTTTCTAAGGGAAAATGACGTTTTACCCAACAAGTGATATAATAGTTTATGGTACGATGGGGTATAAAATTCTTAACATGTTCTATGGTTCAGCTTCATCTAATATTTCACATAAAAATTGAATTATATGCGGTTCCGGGAAAGAAATGTGATACTTGTTAGCTAGAGTGCTACAAAATCAAGTCTTGCAAGCGTCGTGAAGTTTAACATAGAGAAATTTAATTTGATGGAAGAACTAATTTTGATTTATGGCAAATAGAAGTCAAAGATGTGTTGATACAATTAATATTACACATGGCATCGAAAGGGAAGACTTCCAATGTGGACGACGCTAAATGGGAGGAATTAGATTTGAGAGCAGTAAGTGGAATCCGCCTGTGTTTGACTAAGAATGTTCTTTCAAACGTATATAAAATGTTGATAGCCAATGAACTTTAGGAGAAACTCAAAGGATTATATCAGGCAAAAGGCATCTCAAATCAGTTGTTGTTAAAGGAGCAATTTCACAATTTATGCATGGATAAAAATACAAAAGTCTCTAATTATCTTAGTACCCTATATCGTCTCTGAGTTAGAAACTATTGGAGTCAAGATGGATGGGGAAGATAAAATGTTGAGACTCATTTGGTCTCTTCCGTCTTCCCGTGGGCATATCAAACATATTTTAATGTATGAGAAAGAAACTCTGAATTTTAAAAAATTTTTAGAAAAAAATATTTTTGAAGAAAGAAAACTGAAAAGCGGGGATAACACTTCAACAAGTTCATTTATGTTACTCATTAAATAAAATTTAATTTTTGATGAAAGTAAAATAATGAGCTTAGACATACGTAATTATATTAATGGGTAAAAAAATGTATAAGCTAGATTTGGCCCACGCTTGCCTCCCTTCTCCTATAAGTGAAAAAAATATGAAAAGATTCAATAAAATAATTGTATATAAAAAAATGTATAAATCATTATTTTTTTCCTCTTCAGTTCAAATTCTCTATAATCGCCTCCAAAATATCATACAACTTCCTAGGTTAATTATATATAGTGATTAATTAAAAGTTCTTAACCAAAGAAATTTTTGTTTTTACTATATATATATAAAAGAATTTTAGGGTTAATTAGTCTTTGCTTAACTAAAACTTCTTTGAAATAATAAATTTATACAATCAAAACATACAATAACTCGTGCAACATATTTTTTTCTTTTATCTCTTTCCATCACATCATATATCACATATCACATTCTTCTCTCTTTTATCTTTTTCTCTCTCATTGTTGTAATATTATATTATCGTAAGAACATCAATTCTCAATTTGTTTTCCCACAATTTTAAAGGCACGTTATTCTCATTGATTTTTGGGCATTTAGAGGATATATCATATATCAATCCCCTATATTAATGTTATCTCAAATTTCCTTTTAAAAAATGTTCTCTCAATTTAAACCCAAGTACTTAACGTGGGAAAGAGATGTTGATATGTTATAACTAGGTATGCCAATCAAACCTGAACTCATGGGTACTGATCTCTCTCATCCCAACTTTGATGGGGAAAATTCGTTTTGATTAAGTTTAAGAAAAATTCGACCCCAATCTTGCCATATTCCTGCCCCTAAACTTATTCTGATATAATAATTAAATAATTTTAATTATACTAATAGTTAAATAATAAAGACAAATTTATATATTTTTCTTAAAATGTAATTAAGTTCTTAAGTTTCTAATTTTATAGAATTTTTAATGTCTATATTTATATATTATTTGAATTAGAATATATTAGATGTATATATGACTTATTTTAAAACTTGTATTCAAGTTATTAAAAAAATAAAAAATATAGGAGGTGGGCTAAGTTTCATAATTTTATACTTAGAGTGTGTTTAGTAAAACAAATTGAAAAGCTAGCTGAAAAGCTCGCTGAAAGCTTAAAGTTAGCTGAAAGCTAAAAAATTATTGAATATGTTTGGTAAAACTAGTTGAAAATGGTAAAATGACATTTAAGTACAACATTAATTATTAAATAATGATAAGTAAGGGTGGTTGAGGGCTAAACTTGTAATTAATTTTCAGCTAGTAGCTGAAAATTGGAGCTTTTTTAAAAAAGCTACCCCAAGTAGCTTTTTAAGAAAAGTTTATAGCTACCCAAAAAAGCTACCCAAACACTGTTAGAATAGTTTCAACTACTATTTTTAACTTTCAGGCTAGCTAAAATGACAAGTCAAACACACTCTAAAATCAATTCTGCAAAACTATATTTATGTAACGCAGCAACGATAAAAGAAACAAACTACTATTGTGTTCAGTGTTCACCACCATTTATAGAGATCGCGAAAATTCAAAAGATATAATTAATTTATATACTGTGTACATTGATTGAGTAGACTAGTTTCAAGTTGTAGGCCTTTGATATTGCTTATCAAAATAGAGGATATTGTGAGGTCCAGATAGATTCTCGGCTAAAACAGTATCACAACAGCAATGTATAAGAGAGGGGATGGGGGACATAACAACAATTGTTCGCCAATGAAGGACATATTGGTGAACTAAAGAGAAGAATATGATGTTGATGTATATCGTATCATTAAGAAGTGTAACGGTACATGAATAAATTTTTTATTTATGTAAAGTTTATTTATTAATTATATCCTTAAATCAAATGTATACAGAATCATATTAAAATTTTTTAATATAAATTTACATAATAAGTTAATGACTTTTTCATCTCTGTTTTTTCCAAAAAAGAAAAAAGTGTACGTCTATTTGTTTTTCCACCAAAAAGGATCATATTTATTAGATTATGAAACAAGAAATCAACTAAATCCAAAAATTGTACCCCTAATGTGGAGCTAAAATGAGAGGCTTTTGAGATAAAGTGATGATTTGAAAGGGGGATTTTTCCTTTATCTCATCTCTTATATGAATTATTATTTAAAGGGACTAATGCTGATCAAATACAAATGAAATTACAAGGGACCCAATGCATGAACAATATGTTTGATATGTGTCTCCTGATCTCACTTCCCGTCAAGCATGCTCACCCACGTATGCTCACCTATGGCTATTATCCATGTCCTCTATGAAGTGGGTTACTGCATCTCTGACTCTTGATTTGGATCTTCTAAAACTCTGTTTTTTCTTTTCTTGGTCCTCATGTTCAGAATGCTTAGTCCCCTTCTCAACTCTCTCTTCTTTTATTCCTTTGGTATCAACTTGCTTTTCAATGTCATCTTTGACACGGACATGCTCATGTTTCACATCCATCCATTTGGTAAAATAGTTTAGGTTTGAGTAAAATTGATAGCTATAATTGATTTTGATAAAATTAAATAATGCTTATTTGATTAGCAGTTAGATACAACGTAAAATCAATTTCACATAACTAATTTTAAATCATTTTCATTCAACGTGTTGTTTCATAGTGTGTATAATTCATTTTCAAGCGTTGATTTCAGAATCAACCATATTCAACTGTAAATCAAACGAGCACATAATCAATAACTGGAAATGAGTGATACACAATTTATTAAGTACTACCCTCGTTCCTATTTATAAGAACCTTTTTTAGAGGTGCTCTTGATCCTTTTTATAAGAACCTTTTCAAGTTGTCCTTGCATTAATTATTTTTTGACAATAATACCCATTAGTGGAGATATGTGAATAACTAATTAAGAGAGAGAGAGTGTGACACAATTAAGTAATTAAGTGGAAAGAGAAAGATAATGAATCTAAATAAATTCAAGGGTAACTTTGTAAAGATGATACACATTCATGATAAATTTATTGTGATAAACTAAATTAACCAACTTCCTTAATTCCCGTGAAGTGGTTAAAAGGTTCTTATAATTAAGAACGGAGGTAGTATATTGTTAGATGAAAATGATTTAAAATAAATTCAAGCAAAATTAATTATTACTCTTATCTACTAAAAACCAAACTTGAGTGAAAACTAGCAGTAATGTAGAATGACCACTTCTGAGATTTTGTCTTGTTGGGTTTATTAGTTTATTTTTAGTTCGACTTAGAGCATCTCTAACAAGAAGTTTTATTGGGGTCTTAAAAATAAGATTTCAGAGAAGCAACTCATGTACCATTGGACCTAAATGACATGGCAGAAGAGTTTTTATTTTGAAGAACTCATTTAAATAAGCAACTTACTTTTATGCTTCTTAAAGTAAAAAATGAGGAAAAATAATGAATGTGGGATAAATTGTGGGGTTAATTTAACATTTATTATATAGTTGCTAACCTCGAAGTGGAGGGTTACTTAAATTGTAAAAAAGTAAAAAGAGGTAATATGTATACGTGGGATCAATAGAAAGAAATATTAAAATAAAATGAAAGTAACTCTTGTAAGTTGCTTTGTTGGATATTGGTCTTAGTGTGTTATGAAACAGGATCCATCATGTTTACTTTTCTTTCTCATTTTTACATGCTTGAATATTCAAGGTCAAGAAGAAGCCGAAACTCACCATTGTAAAACCTTGGTTACAATTTGATGTCAAGTACATTAATAACACATCATTCGCAATGACAATTTATAATGTATTGGCCAATAATCAATATACAAAGATCTTATTCTGTTACAAAATAAGTCTTGTAGGAGAGAGATAAAAATAATGAATGTGTGGTGTAACGCCCTAATTTCTAAACTCAGAAATAATGCCCGTTGGAGACACTATCCCTGAAGTTCTTGAAATCATTTCGTTAAATTTTCGATATCACCACACATTCGCTTAAACTTTCCAACGATTAGCTTAAGCAATTTACAATACAACATCAATATTTATAAATAAGAGTAAATCTTACTTAAATTTTGGGGACGAATCCACACTTGGAGAAGTGTGATTCAGTGAACTCATACCGGAAATCCGACAGAGTCTCCCCTAAAAACCAGACAATTACCAGAATTCAGCTGAACCTGAAAATCAGCAAAACCAGTACATCTCAATATTTAAACTTATCACAGCATTAAAACTAGGCCTCAGTGGCCAACTAAGAAATAATTATATTTATACAAGATCCAACAATAGACCTAAATGAATAACCAAATAACAGCTACAAATACATTAGGGACTAATCCTATTAACGAATCTTCCAACTGAAGTAAGATTTATCTCCATCCTCACCATAACTGCCTCAACATCAACAAAAGTACCTGTACAACTAAAGTAAATCCCCGAAACGTGGGGTGAGATAATAATCTCAGCGAGTACAACTTGACATGTATAGTGTGAGGAAAAACAACCATCAAGCATTGAGATACACCTAAAGCATATTTATAGATAGCTAATGAAAGAATAATTTAAACATGTAACATGAACTAACAATGATGCAGAACATGATGCTCATGATGCACTCACTGTTGTGCCTAGCAGGCATGATCTTATCACTGAAACTGGAGTTAGACCTGAGCTCAGACTACGGGAAACGTCTTTCTCGGGGACGTATCCCACCCATTACTGGACCGAAGTCATGTTTTACTTAGTTTACTTAACTTTTTACTCACAGCGCAAAGGCTGGCTTGAATTACTCACGGTCGAAACCGGCTTAAAAAGGTTATAATGCTAAATATGCTTCATGAAAAACTTGATTATCAAATATTTACACTTAAATGCACTGAAAACTGAGTAGACAATGTATTTCGAGAGTTTCGTAACTCTCGTAACTTCGTAACTTCAAAATTCAATGGTTTTACATCAAATACTAACATCACCTACTCAATTCCAGTACAAACATCACAAATCCAATCATTTAATCATATAGAAAGGGAATCAAAGGGGTAGGGTTCATACATTGATCATTTCGACAATTTCGTAAATCTCGCTAGTTTCGTAAATCTCGCTACCCTAAGGTTTTCATTGAAAATCCTAACGAAACTACTCAATATCATACAAACATTATTAATCTAACCACAATAGTCACATAGAAAGGGAATTAAAGTGTAGGGTTCATGCATTGGAGAGAAATCAAAATCAAAGGGGAAAGGCTGTGTGTGAGTTATACTCACCAAATCTATGAAATCAAGAGGAGAATGAGAATTTGAAGTGATCCACTTGATGATTCTAGCTTCAATCTCCTTCGAAAGCTCCAAAATTGACTTCCTCTCTCTAGAATTCTCTCTTTCTCTCTCTAGGGTGAAGAAGGGTGAGAAAGAAAATGTGAAAATCTGATTTTTGCATGTGGGACTATATATACTGGTTCGCTGGTAATCGATTACAGATAGTCTGTAATCGATTACCAGTAGTCGTAAAATGCACTAGAAAACCTTTCTGGGAATTTGGTAATCAATTACAACCCTTGGTAATCGATTACCAAAAACACAGCCCTCAGGTAATCGATTACGTAATCAATTACATAAAATTTATCTCTCGGGTAATCGATTGCAGACCCCCTGTAATCGATTACCTAAAAACTAGCTCTCAGGTAATCGATTACAACCTGTGAGTAATCGATTACCTAAAAACCAGCTCTCGGGTAATCGATTACGAACCCACTGTAATCGATTACCAGAACCCATATTCCTAAAGTTCACTTAAGTTAAAGCTTAATACTTGGTTTTATACTTGAGTTTTAACCCATAGCTCCTCAATTACCTTAATTCCTCAACTTATATTCCCTTAATTACTAATACATAACTCTCTTATTTTAAGCCTAATTAGTTATTAAAGTTCCTAATTTGCGGGATGTTACATGTGGGTCCCAGATGCACAAATGAATTCCTCATATGCACTCTCTCTATTCTCTCATAAAGAACCTCTTCTGTAACAAGAGAGGATCCTAATTCTATACAAAAGAAACCGATGAGTTATTTATTTATCGATGGAATTGGAATTTTATCATAGAAGATTTTTTTTGCACATTTAAATTTTATAAGAATTTTTTCTAGTAATCAATAAAATAAGAGAATAGTATAGTATAGTAATGAGCTCATATTTTCAAAAATAAAAAAAATTAATAACTTTCTTAATGCTTAACCATACAAAATACTCACATGAAATCCTACAAATTTGGCGTGACATTTCATTATTGATTTTTCTCTATGAAAGGTGTCCAGTTCTCATATATATATAGGACATATATGGTGAGAAAAATCATCTTATATGATAATGAGAGAGACAAATATTAGTCATAAGATTAAAACAAAGGGTTAGGATTAAAATTCCCAATTACACTAGTCACGTGCTTTGCTAATTTATTCAACACCCATTCCCCTTAACTAATGCCTTCCCACGTTAGGGACGAGTGATTGACAAAAAATGGAGAGATCCAACTAAGTTGTGAAATAGGGTGACATCACATGAGGGAGAATCAGCCGTAGTAGTGAAAGAGCAAGTAGTTGACATTGGCATATTCACTAGTTTAGCATCAATCATGTTGGCTTTTGCTCAGAGGTCTCTAACATAATGATGTTGTGAAAGAAAAAGACCATTGCATGATGGAAGAAGTTCAACTCCCAGGAAATGACTAAGAGAGCCAAGATCTTTAAGAGAGATGGTTTGGAAGGCTTGTATTGGAACACCTGAAGAAACTTGGAATCATTTCCTGTCAAAAGCAAGTCATCTACATATACCAAGAAATAAGGAATAATATGGCCGCAGTTGTAGATGAAGAGAAAAGCATCTGATTTTGAATTTGTAAACCCATAGTCAATGAGAAATGTTTTAAGAACATGATACCAAGCATGAGGTATAAAAACCACAGGAAACACTAGAAGGGGGGTTGAATAGTGGTTTTAAATGTTTAAAAAAGATTTTTCAAAAACCTTTTCACAAGCAAAGCTTTTCACAAAAGTTTTTGGCAACTTGCTAAAACTAGAGTTATGGTAATTGCTAAAATAATTTCAGCAGGTCCAATAAAATTGTTTTTCTCAACCCGTTTCTTAAAACATATTTTGTTAAGATTATGTTTCAACAGTATAAATCACTATACTTCAAAACCCTTCTGGTTAGTAAAATAACAGATATAGAGAGATAAGGGTAGAGAAGACTTAGCCAAGAGATTTATCCTGGTTCACTCACATCCACCGTGAGCTACGTCCAGTCCCAATGCCAAACCAGCAAAGGATTTTCCACTAACTGATGAGTTGCAAGTATTCTTTTACAATCAGCCTCTTCAGGCTCTATACAACAAGCATTCTTTTACAGACAAGCCTCTCCAGGCTCAAACCAAGTTAGAGCTGTCAAAACGGGCTAGCCCGGCTCACGTGGGCTGGCCCACCACGGGTTGCACAAAAAGTGGGTCGAGCCAGGCTGGCTCACTTTTGTGGTGAGCTGGAAAAATACCAACCCGGCTCGACCTACCACGGGTTGGCTCGTTTACTTTTAGAAAATGTTTAAAAAATTAAAAAAACAACAAAACTGTAATAAAATTAAGAAAAATTGCAAAAAAAAAAAAAAAGAAAAAAATGGCAAAACATTTGCACAACCTGTCAAATTACATTCAAATTACATAAACAACATGCAAGATTCCCAATCCAAAAAAATCACAATTTAAGCAATCCAAAATATCAATAATTCTCCCAGCCCTGTTTCCATTATCCCCACCATAAGCCACTTCACCATCCTACTCAAACTGAACAGAGGAAGACAAAATACAGAGATCAAAAGGAGAGAACCACCATTCTCACCGTCGTGAACCCACCACCACTGCTGCGGCCAAATCACCACCACACCATCATCCATTCCCTACTGTTATCCTTCAGATCACCACCTGTAAAACAAAATCATGAAGAAAAAGAACCAGAAAATCAAGCCAAAATCAGAAACTCCATGACAAAAACCAGAGAAAGATCAGAGGAATAGTAAAAAAGGGAAACAGAGAGAGAAGTAAAGGGTCAGCCTCTGAACCCTCACTGGCGTGGCCACCGCCACGGTGGTTTCCTTCCAGTCATCGGCACTTCAGCCACTGACCACTGTCGTCGTCGCCCCTGTTTGCAGTCGCATGCGCCTCCCCCTGCACCTCCGGCAAAGTTGTTGTTACCTACCGTCGCGACTTCCGTCGTGGAATTCCCTTGCGCCGTGACTCCGTGTACTTCCACGGCCGCTGCGCTGGTGCCGCCGTGTGCGCGGTTGCGTATCCCCCTTGCAATGAAGATGAGAGGAATATGAGAAGGGTGGTTGGAAAACTAGGTGCGGGAGGAAGATGAGAAGGGCGCCGCCGCCGCTGTTAGGGGTCCGGTTTTGTGAGTGAACTCAGTGAAGAAGAGTGTTTTGATTGAGAACTGAGTCAGTAACCCTGAGTCAATAAGACTAAGTCTCCTTGAAATGAAATGAAACCCTCAAGACCCGTGTGATTACAATACTGATTAAGTGAATATTTTTTTTATTTTTTTAAACCAAAAACAACCGGGTTGGCCCAGCTCAACCCGGCCCTAACCCGGTCTGGCTCACGGGTTAAGTGAGTCGGGCCATATTTACCCGGGGTCTGATGAGCCGGGTTTACACGGTTGGCTCACAGGGTTGGGCTCGTTTTGACAACTCTAAACCAAGTATTCTTAAACAACAAGCCTCTCCAGGATCAAACAGAAACAGCGTATGAAAAGATATTGCTTAAGCTTTGAAACTATACAAGTTTAAAGCCTAAACTGGGTAAGATGTACAGATAACTGAGTATAACTTAGAATTTTAAAAGATTTGCGTACAAATGAGGTGAATTGAAATAAATATCATAGAACTTTTTAGCAGCACTTCAGCAAGTATTTCACGTCGTCTCTCTCTTTTCTTTATTGCATGAATCTCATGTATATAGAGAGAAGGGGGTCTGTAGACCGATTAAAGATCCTCAGAGTTCCGTTGTCTAATAACTTTATTTCCGTTGTGAGATACAACAGAGGTAGCTTGTAGCAGTAGGTGCAACAGAGGGTAGGTAGCAGCAACGCTGGCATCTACTTTTTCTGGTAAAGTGTACTTTCTGCAGAGACAATTTCCTTTTTGGTGAACATGATTTGAAACACGTACAAAAAGCTTCTGTCTTGACTTTCCAGAAGGAGGATTGTGCAGATAGTATTGCAGAAAGCTGTACAAGACTTGAGTCTTCGAAGGAATTTGATTTATGCAGAAGTATGACTTCGTCGTATATTGATATCAGAGGGTTCAAAAACTTTAGCAGGTCTTGATCCTTCAGCAAGTTCTTCCTCTTCAAAAGGTTTCATCACATCATTCGGAGAGTTGGTTCTTTCAGAGGGTTGACATGCTTCAGTGGGATCAGATTATCAGTATGTTCAGCTTCCTTTACAGAATTGCTGAAACACAGAAGAATACTTATAAGCAGTATCTTTCTATTTGAAACAAATTTGTTGCTCATTAAAACTCGGGTTATAGAGACTTAAAAACATTATTAATCACTTAATAATATTTTGAGACTCAACACGAGGGGCCTGTTTAAGACCATAAAGAGCTCTATGAAGTTTACAAACATGCTACGGGAGATTAGGATGAACAAATCCGGCAGGTTTGAGACATGTAAACCTTTTCTGAAATAGTCCCATGTAGGAAGGCATTATTGACATCCATTTGACTAAGAGGACCAGCCTTGAGATAGTGCAATACAGAGGACCATCTTTATGGTTTGGGGCTTAATGTCTGGACTGGAAGTGTCTTTGAAGTCTATGCCTGGACGTTGGTGAATCCCTTTGTCACTAATCTTGCTTTAAAAAAAAAACCGAGAAACTGACCCATCTGGATTCTCTTTAATCTGAACACTCATTTGTAGCCAATGATGTTATAGTGGTGGTTGAGGAGGGACAAGAAGACCAAGTCCCATTCTTTCATCAATGTTGTGAACTCATCACACATAGCTTGTTCCCACTCTGGAAATTTAAGGGTCCGAGTAACATAAGTGGGCTCCACAAATAGAGGTAGAGCATACTTGGTTGCTGAATTGAGTTGTTTGGGTTTAAAAATCCCAGCTTTACCACGATTAACCATTAGATGGGTAGAGAGAAGAGGTTTTGGATGAGAGATTAGCGATGCTGGTGCAACAAACTGATCTTCAGATGATGTGTACAGGTTTTGGGAATTATCCGGCAGTTTGATTTGAGTGGATATGGTTGGTTGTGGATGAGAGGGGGTGTTATGTGATTTGGGCGAGGAGTGGTTAAAGTTTTAGGTAAATTTGGGTGGGATGAGATTTGTTGAGTGGATAGGATTGGTTATGGATGAGACTGGTTTTGGCGTGAATTTAGGCTTGAGGTAGTTAAGGGATTGTGTAAATTTGGGTGGGAAGGGATTTGTTGAAGAGCTGAGGACGAATTTGGAATTTGAAATGTGGAGGAATGATTAGGTGGGGTCCATTGATAAATCCATATTAGTAGTAGATTTATAGGTTAATTGTAGGTAATTTTTAGTTGTTTAGGTTGTTAATATTGTGAAATTGTATAGAAATACATTTGTTGTTGTTTTTAAGTGATTGTAGTAAATATTAGTAAATTTGTTCTAATTTGTCTTTGATTTGGTGTTTTATAGGAATTGTATGAAAAAGAAGCATTTTGATGATCCTTGTGGGGGACAAAACAATGAGTTTTGGGATACATGAGAAGCCAAAGATGAAGATTTCTCCCTGCCATGTTTGCGTGGGAACATATATCTTGATTTGTAAGGACACAATCTGCACGAAATGGAAAAAAGCCCTCTGCCATGTTCGCGTGGGAACATGCCAAGACTATCTGTGAGGACACAATGAAGACAGAGCCTATTATTACTTTTGTATGGTGCGTGTGAGGACACACAGAGCTTTATTGTTGCCACACGAAACTGAAAGCAACCATATAAATAGATCTGTTCAGACTTTTAGTTAGGGAGTTACTCATTTTTTAGGACTTTTCAGTTTTGTAACCGAAAATTCTCTCATTTTCTCTCCTCCTCCTGAAGATCCAAATCAAAGTGGAAGTTGGGGTTCAGATCTAATGGAGTCTTCCATTGGGTTTGCATTTCTTTCCTTTCCTCTCTTCTCCATTGTAATGAGTTTCTAAGTTCTTTAGGTTAGGGATTGGTGTATTTTGATTCAAACTCTATGTGAACTCATATTTTGAATTTCAATTCAGTGATTTGTGATTCAATTGCATTGCTTCCTTTTATTCTTAATGCTTCAATTGAATTGGCCACTCAATTGTATGAATTAAAAGTGATTCTCTCAATTGGAAAATTGGCTTCCTTCTATCTTAGTGAATTGGATCATGAATTAAATTACAATAATTAAGTTGAATAAATTCTTACATTCCATAGAGTGAGAATCAACAGGAACCAAGCCCTAACCACTTTCTTGATATCGTTTCTCATATTTTCTGAATTTTTACCTTGTATTCCAAAACTTAGTCAATTGCTCTGGTCTTATTTCTATGGTTACTTTTCTGCATTAGTTCTTCATTTCACTTGATACAATTGATTTCTCTCTATTCCAGCTAGATGAATTCTCTGTTGTTTGGTACATGATTCCTTAATCCCTATGGATACATTACTCTAAGTCACTATCGAATACTTGTGACAATTTGGTACGCTTACCAAATATTCATCATCCATTGTGTAGAAAAAGGTGAGGTTTGTTGAGGAGAGAGGATGTGGGACGTTGGAAGGGTGTTAGAAGAGAGAGAGAGAAGAGAGAGAATGGGTCGATAAAGTTGATAAAGGTGGATGTGGGCCCTTTGAGGTGGTACAGAATTTGTTAGTGGCGAGGAAGAGATGGAGTTGACTGAGGAAGCATTTGAATGAGATGGAAAGTTCAAGTTTTTTGGAAAAATTAACGCCCTTGACTCAGAAGATGAGGAAAATAAGAATATGGTTTCTACGAACTAGACATGACGAGAGTGATAAAATTTTTTATTTTGAAAATTATAAAAAATGTAGGCACTTTAAGTTAAGCAATAACCAAGAAAAATACAGGGTTAAGAGCGAGGTTCAAGTTTATTTTGGTCATATGGATTAAGCCATGGAAAACAAAGACAACCAAAGGTTTTAAGTTTATTGTAGTTGGAGTTACGGTTGAAAAGAACGTGATATGGGGTTTTCATTTTAAGGCCAGGATTGGGTAATGTGTTAATTAAAAATGCAGTTGTTTTCATAGCATAGCTCCAAAAGGTTAAAGGTAAGGAGGATTAATGAAGTAAGCAACAAGTTGTTTCAACAAGATGGCAGTGCTTACGTTCAGAAAGACCGTTGTGTTTAGGGGTATGATGTGGCATTGTAAAATGAGAAATGCCATGAGTTTGGAGAAAAGAACGAAGTTTGATGAACTCTCCACCATTATCTGAGTAAAGTGGTTTTGGCGTGAATTTGGGCATGAGGTAGTTAAAGAATTGCGTAAATTTGGGAGGGAAGGGATTTAATGAAGAGGTGAGGACGAACTTGGAATTTGAAATGTGGAGGAATAATTAGGTGGGGTCCGTTGTGTAGAAAAAGATGGAGAGTTGGTTCCTTGGGTGGGTGGTTATGTAAAGGTAGTTGGAGAGAGAGAGAGAGAAGAAAGTGTAGGCGGGACCCATTGTGTAGAAAATGTGAGGTTTGTTGAGGAGAGAGGATGGGTGACATTGGAAGGGTGTTAGAAGAGAGAGAGAATGGGTGGATAAAGTTGATAAAGGTATATGTGGGGCCTTTGATGTGGTATGGAATTTGTTAGTGGCAAGGAAGACATGGACTTGACCGAGGAAACATTTGAATGAGATGGAGAGTTCGAAATTTTTGGAGAAATTAACGCCCTTGACTCTGAAGATGAGGAAAATGAGAATACGGTTTCTATGAACTAGACATGACGGGAGTGATAAATTTTTTTATTTTGAAAATTATAACAAATGTAAGCACTTTGAGTTAAGCTATAAACAAGAAAAATACAGGGTTCAGAGCGGGGTTCAAGCTTATTTTGGACATATGGTTTAAGCCATGGAAAACAAAGAGAACCAAAGGTTTTAAGTTTATTGTAGCTGGGGTTACGGTTGAAAAGAACATGTTATGGGGTTTACATTTTAAGGCCAAGATTGGGTAATTTTCTAATTAAAAAAGCAGGTGTTTTCATAACATAGCTCCAAAATGTTAAAGGTAAGGAGGATTGATGAAGTAAGCAACAGGTTGTTTCAACAAGATAGAGGTGCTTGCATTAAGCAAGACCGTTGTGTTAAGGGGTATGAGGTGGCGTTGTGAAATGAGAAATGCATGAGTTTGGAGAAAAGAACAAAGTTTGATGAACTCTCCACCATTGTCTGAGTAAAGTGGTTTTGGCATGAATTTGGGATTGAGGTAGTTAAGTGATTGCGTAAATTTGGGTGGGAAGGGATTTGTTGAAGAGGTGAGGACGAATTTGGAATATGAAATGTGGAGGAATGGTTATGTAGGGTCCATTGTGTAGAAAAAGATGGAGAGTTGGTTCCTTGGGTGGGTGGGGATGTAAAGGTAGTTTGAGAGAGGGAAGAAAGGGTAGGTGGGACCCATTGTGTAGAAAAAGGCGAGGTTTGTTGAGGAAAGAAGATGTGTGACGTTGGAAAGGTTACTAGAAGAGAGAGAATGAGTGGATAAAGATTATAAAGGTGGATGTGGGGCCCTTTGATGTGGTATGGAATTTGTTAGTAGCAAGGAAGACATGGAGTTACCGAGGAAGCATTTGAATGAGATGGAGAGTTTGATTTTTTTTTTGGGAAATTAACGCCCTTGACTAAGAAGATGAGGAAAATGGGAATACGGTTTCTACAAACTAGACATGACAGGAGTGATAAAATTTTTTATTTTTAAAATTATAACAAATTTAGGAACTTTGAGTTAAGCTATAACCAAGAAAAATACAGGGTTCAGAGCGGGGTTCAAGCTTATTTTGGACATATGGTTTAAGCCATGGAAAACAAATACAACTGAAGGTTTTGAGTTTATTGTCGTTGGGGTTACGGTTGAAAAGAACATGATATGGGGTTTTCATTTAAGGCCAGGATTGGGTAACTTGTTAATTAAAAATGCAGCTGTTTACATAACATAGCTCCAAAAGGTTAAAGGTAAGGAGGATTGGTGAAGTAAGCAACGGGTTGTTTCAACAAGATGGCGGTGCTTGTGTTCAGCAAGATCGTTGTGTTCAGGGGTATGAGGTGGCGTTCTGAAATGAGAAATGCCATGAGTTTGGAGAAAAGAACAAAGTTTGATGAACTCTCAACCATTGTCTGAGTAGAGTGGTTTTGGCGTGAATTTGGGATTGAGGAAGTTAAGTGATTGCGTAAATTTGGGTGGGAAGGGATTTGTTGAAGAGGGGAGGACGAATTTGGAATTTGAAATGTGGAGGAATGGTTATGTGGGGTCCATTGTGTAGAAAAAGATGGAGAGTCGGTTCCTTGGGTGGGTGGGGATTAAAGGTAGTTTGAGAGAGGGAAGAAAGTTTAGGTGGGACCCGTTGTGTAGAAAAAGGCGAGGTTTGTTGAGGAAAGAGGATGTGTGACGTTGGAAAGGTTGCTAGAAGAGAGAGATGAGTGGATAAAGATTATAAAGGTGGATGTGGGGCCCTTTGATGTGGTATGGAATTTGTTAGTGGCAAGGAAGACATGGAGTTACCAAGGAAGCATTTGAATGAGATGGAGAGTTTGATTTTTTTTTTTGGGAAACTAATGCCCTTGACTAAGAAGATAAGGAAAATGGGAATACGGTTTCTACGAACTAGACATGACAGGAGTGATAAAATTTTTTTTTTTAAAATTATAACAAATTTAGGAACTTTGAGTTAAGCTATAACCAAGAAAAATACAGGGTTCAAGCTTATTTTGGACATATGGTTTAAGCCATGGAAAACAGACAACCAAAGGTTTTAAGTTTATTGTAGTTGGGGTTACGGTTGAAAGGAACATAATATGCAATTTTCATTTTAAGGCCAGGAGTGGGTAATCTACAATGTTTTAAATACTGGACCGGTAATTGAACCGGTAAAGGCACTAGTTCACGGTTCAATGGTTTAATCGTGGTCGAACCGGTTTTAATTAAATATATTTTTTAATATTATATAACATTTTAATTAATAAAATAACATAAAATTATAAGAAATTAAGATATATAAAGCTGTAAATCAGCATAAATAACCTTATAAAAAATTCATAATAATTAGTAAAATAATAGATATCTAAATGTAATTCTTAAATATATGTCTTTATTTATTTTAAAATATTTAGATTAAATAAAAATTTTAAAAATAAAAAAATTTAAATTTTTTTAAATGGACTGGTTCAACCGGTTTTATACCGGTTTTTGACCGGTTCTGAGCTCATCCGGTTTTTTGGGTTAAACAGACCGGTCGATCTGGTCCGGTTTTCATATTACTGGTAATCTGTTAATTAAAAATGCGGTTGTTTGCCTAGCATAGCTCCAAAAGGTTAAAGGTAAGGAGGATTGTTGAAGTAAGCAACATGTTGTTTCAACAAGTTGGCGATGCTTGTGTTCAGCAAGATCGTTGTGTTCAAGGGTATGAGGTGGCGTTGTGAAATGAGAAATTCCATGAGTTTGGAGAAATAATGAAGTTTGATGAACTCTCCACCATTGTCTGAGTAAAGTGGTTTTGGCGTGAATTTGGGCTTGAGGTAGTTAAGGGATTGTGTAAATTTGGGTGGGAAGGGATTTGTTGAAGAGGTGAGGATGAATTTGGAATTTGAAATGTGGAGGAATGGTTCGTGGGGTCCATTGTGTAGAAAAAGATGAGAGTTGTCCTTGGGTGGGTGGGGATCTAAAGTAGTTTGAGAGAGGGAAGAAAGTGTAGGTGGGACCATTGTGTAGAATAAGGCGAGGTTTGTTGAGGAAGAGATGTGTGACGTTGGAAAGGTTGCTAGAAGGGAGAAATGAGTGGACAAAGATTATAAAGGTGGATGTGGGCCCTTTGATGGGTTGGAATTTGTTAGCGGCAGGGAAGACATGGAGTTACCGAGGAAGCATTTGAATAGATAGAGAGTTGATTGATTCATTCTTGATTTTCTTTTTTTAATCATGACCTAAGATAAAAAAAAAAACTAGATAGCAATCACAGTGCACGATTTTTGTCAAGTTATATAAAAGATACCGTCTCCACAGGGACTATATTGTTGACTACCAATTATCAACAATTTTTATTATCTAAATGCATCCAATTAGATTTCTAAATAATGAAGATATAGAAAAGATTTAGATAAAAAATAAAATAAATAAAATTAATTAAATAAAATCTAGAGAAAATCTAATTATTAAATGGGATCAAATCAGTCTATAAGTTTCCAGGAATTAGGATTCACCACAATGGGTACTAACAGATATGTAAAGATTACCCCTTTTTATTAAGTTATTTTATTTTGAAGGTGAATTATCCTAAGGTAATTATTGGTTCCTTTCAGAATCTTAACAACGTATTTGATTAGACCAACTCCTACTTTTGTGGTAATTGAATCACCTCAAACCCATTAAGTTTTATGATAATTCAGTGAGCCCTCAATTGATCAAACCTACTTTTCGCGATTTAGAGTCCCAGGTTCAATTTTAGAGTTTCCAATATTAAGGTTCACCTTTCAGTTCTTCCCCTAAAATCTAAAATCATATGAATAAGAGACCTAACAAATTCACAAGCATTAAGATTATCTATAACTAAACCAAAATAAGAATAACAAAAATAAAAGTGAAGAAATTAAAACATAATTGTCAATCCAACATTGGGCTACTCCCAATTCCTAGAATAAACATCTACTCAGGCATATTTAAATCAAAGTCAATACTAGAGTCCAAACATGTGATCAACAAACAAAAAAAGAACAGAGTAGAAAATAGAAAGAATTCCAAATCCGCTCTCTAAGCTCATTGTCTTGTTGAATCGGGTAGAAATCTAATGTCTTGCTCCCCAAAAGATCTTGAACTTTTCGCTCTTGGTCCTCAAAGAATAATGTCACTCTTGATTTAATTTCAGAACCCCTCAAAATTATGCCCTCAATTGGCTTTTATAATTGGGGAATAAAAATTAGGCTTGGCTATAACCAACTAGTAGCAATTAAAGACAAATAAATCCCAAAATCTCTCACCTACAAAATAAAAGACCAAAACCAATCATCAGAAATAAAATGAATAAAAATGTATGCTATAAATAATTAATCTGCATGATTATGCACAACTAAAATTCCAAATTACCTAAATATATGTAATGAATGCACACATCAAGATTTCGATTTTTTTTTTTGGAGAAATTAACTCTCTTGACTCAGAAGATGAGGAAAATGGGATTACGGTCTCTACGACTAGACATGATGGGAGTGAATTTTTTTTTAATTATAACTATGTAGGCACTTTGAGTTAAGCTATAACTAAGAAAAATACAGGGTTCAGAGCGAGGTTCAAGCTTATTTTGGACATATGTTTAAGCCATGGAAAATAAGATAACCAAAGTTTTAAGTTTATTGTAGTTGGGTTAGGTTGAAAAGAACATGATATCGGGTTTTCATTTTAAGGACATGAGTGGGTAATCTGTTAATTAAAAGTGCAGCTGTTTGCATAGCATAACTCCAAAGGTTAAAGGTAATGAAGATTGATGAAGTAAGCAACGAGCTGTTTCAACAAGATGGCAGTGCTTGCGTTCAGCAAGACCGTTATGTTTCAAGGTTATGAGGTGGCGTTGTGAAATGAGAATGCCATGAGTTTGGAGAAAAGAACAAAGTTTGATGAACTCTCCACCATTGTCTAAGTTGTTAGAACCACAAGAAACCTGGAATGGGGGTTGAATAGTATTTTAAAAACTTTTAAACTAATTTTGAAAATCTTGAAGTTATGACAAATGTATTAAGACAAATTATTATGAAACTTAAAATTAGTTATTAAAAAGTGCGGAAGATAAGAAAGATAAGTTTTTCAATGATAGATAAGGATGATAAAATTGTTACAGTTTCTTGTTTCAAACAGAGTTATTTGAAAGAAACTTCTCAAAATACCTCTGAAGATTATTACAGAGAATCTCTTCAGAACTGTTTCTAACAACTTCAGATGATTGGTGATCATCTGAAGTCTGTTTCTAACTTCTGAACTGAGTTTTTTTCAGACTCACTTCAGAGGGTTATTTCAGAGTTCTTTAAGTACATTTTCAGCAATACTTCAAATGATATGAGATAATTTAAAGTTAGTTTATCTTTGAAACTGTTTGTTGAATTATTGAATTAGAGTTTGATTATGAAAATTACTTTCATCCCCTTAGAAAATAAAAGCTGAAAATAATGATTTAAGGGAAAGAAGACTTAGCCAAGAGTTTATCCTGGTTCACCCAAAAACCCAGTGAGCTACATCCGTCCCAGGGCAAACCACCACTAGATTTTCCACTATCTGAACTCAGATACAAGTATTCTTTTGCCACAGCCTCTTCAGGCGTAAACACAAGTATCCTTTGTTTTCAACTTCCTCTCCAGGAAACTCATGCAGTATTATTTTACAGACAAGCCTCTCCAGGCTTAACAGCAAGTATTCTTTCTTCCACCAAGCCTCTCCAGGCTCTCAGACACTTAACCAAGTGTAACCCAGTATTCTTTCAGACGAAAGTCTCTCCAGGCTTAACACCAAGTATTATTTCTTCCACCAAGCCTCTTCAGGCTCTCAGACACATAAGTGTTTACAACATAAACTCAGATTCTTCCTGTACTAAGGGTTAACTGAGTATACTCAGAATACAATGGATAATTCTAAGTACAAGGATGTTACAAAGAGACAAGTGTATGAATTTCTAATTGGGTTCTTCTCTGTGTTTTTCTTCTTCAGAGAGTTGGCTTGATAAGATATGGTTTGAGCTTTAGCCGGTTCTCTCTTGGGCTTGACCATTGGCAGTCCTAGATTACATTTTCAACCACTTAACGTGGGTTTGTCAATTCAATTCTAGATCTTGGCTGACTGATCATATTTATAATAAATTCAACCCATAGGCCGATCATCATCTTCAAAGACTTTCTTAGGACTATTTATAAGTTCTGGAAATATAGCCGTTGAAGATTGTTTGGTTACCGTTGAGAAGAAGTGATTTGGCTCAAATAGCCGTTGTGAAATAACTTCTTAAGCCGTTGCTTCTCTTAAGCAGAATAGGTGTGCAATAGCTTAGCTCTGACACATTTAGATGAGCTCCTTTACCTTGAGAGATTTTCCTTTAGCAGGTAGATATTCCTTTTCTCTCATTTCTGCTTCTTTCTTTTTTTCACCTTTCTTCTCCGTGGGCGTTAGGAGGTATCCGTTAGATTTGTCTTTTAGCTTGTTTTGTGCTAGATTCTTTTCTGCTTAGCTTCTGAAATTTTCTCCTTTTTCTATCTTAGGAATATTTGAATAATATTCTAGCTGTAGAACATATGGTCTTTGCCTTTGTTGAGACTTCCCATAGATTGAGATTTGTCCACGTAGTCAGATTTGAAAGTCTTCATGTCTTCAAATGTTTGATATATCTCACATCTTGTTCAGAGAGTATGTGTTCAAAGGTTTTAATCTTCACATACTTTCAGACGATTAATGAGCTTTCAGATGGTTGCATTGTTTCAGCTTGATGTCATCATCTTCAACATATGCTTATCTCAGATGATTGTTTCAAGCATTTCTTAGTTCTTCACACTAAGAACGTTTTCAGCAAGTTCCTTTCTTCTACAGAAATTACTTCTTCTTTTCTTCAAATTATCACAGCTCTGTTCTTCTTTGTCTCTTCCTATTGAGATGATTACTTGAAATGAGTATACTTAGTCCAGATATCTTTGTCAATTTCTTGTTCAGTCTTTTGATACGTTCTGGGCAGCAGTAGATGCAGTAGTCTGCGCACACAATACTTTTTCGATGCAGGTGCAGCAGGCGTTGCAGAGTTTTCCTTATTTGTGCAAGACTTTTGATCGAGGTAGAAAAGCATGTCTACTTTTGTGTTGAATGAGTAATTCATTGGGTAGAGTGTTCTTCACACTTAGCAACGTCTTCAAGAGGTCACTCTTGATCTGACACATTCAACCTTCAATACAGAGTTCTTCAGATCAACTTCAATTCTTCAGATGATAGTTACTCTTTAGATGATGAATATACTTCAGATAAGATTAAGTATTCAGTTTGTCTTCAAGTCTTCAAATTGTCTTCAGATCTTCAATTCGTCTTCAAGTCTTCAAATTGTCTTCAGATCTTCAGTTCGTCTTCAAGTCTTCAAATTGTCTTCAGATCTTCAGTTCTTCTTCAAGTCTTCAGATGATGAAAAAATGCTTCAGATGATCAAGTCTTTACTTCTCTTCAGATTCAGTGCTTCGCTTCATCTTCTGATTCACATTTGTTCTCTTCTTCTTCTTCTTCTTCTTTTCTTCTTCTTCTTCTTCTTCTTCTTCTCTCTTCTTCTTTCTTCTCTTTCTTCTTCTCTGATTCGCATTGTTCTTCTCTTCTGATTCTGCATTTGTTCTTCTTCACTTCAGATGAATACTTCAACCTGAGACACAATCTACGAAACAATACCTTTCTTAGTAGCACCTGATTTAATATGATCTTAATTGTTAATCATTAAAACCTAAGGATACTAAGTCTTAAGTTAAGTTTGAATGCTCAAACTAATTCTTAGACTCAACATAAGTAAAATGTTTTGATTTTAGTGTTGAATTGGTTTTCCACTAAGTTTCTGTAAATAGGAAAAATAATAGAGACATCAGATTTGAACTTAATGAGATATAACCAAACATATTTAGAATAGTGGTAAAAAATAACATAATAACAAAATCCATCAATTGATTGAAAAGGATAGGGCCCCAAACATCCGAATACACAATTTCTAATGGACGAATACTACTCAAACTAGACTTAAAAAAAGGAAATTTATGACTTTTATTTGACAAGCACTCGAAACATTATTATTGGATAACTAGAATAGGGAAAATGACAAGACTTCTAGATTGACAAAGCATTCTGGTTACAAGATGATTAAGATGACGATGCCAAAGTTGAAAGGATGGTGATGTCTGAACAAATGCACATTGGGGAGGTGTATGATGGCTAGGGAGCTTGTACACATGGTCTTCATTCAGTCCGCACAGCAGGATCACCCCCATTCTCAGGTCCTTTACCTCAAAATGAAAGGGAAAAAATTCAATGGAAACTTTATTAGTTTGACATAGCTGAGAAACATAATCAAATTTTGGGTAACAGAAGGAACATAGAGAATATTTTAGAGGTGTAATGGCTTTGAAGATGTCGGAAGAGTGGTGGAACCCAAATGTGTAATTGGAGGACCCTTACCATTAGCAACATAAAGTTGATCGGAGCCGGTGTAGTCAGACTTGATGGAGAGGTTGTTGAAATAATTTGTGACATGATGAGAGGCACCAGAGTCAAATAACCCAGCAGGTTCGGGAGCTGAAGCTCGTTGAGCCATATGAGCTGTATAAACATTAGAATGAGATCAGAGTGCAGTCAATTTATAACATTTGAGAGCATAATGGCCTCTTTTTCCACATAATTGACAGATAACAGAGAAATTATCCTTCCTTGGAGTGGGAAGGATTCCAGGAGAGGAGTTGCGTGGAGTGAGGAGAAGGCCAGAAAAGACATTAAAAGAACGCTAGCCACGATAAGAGCCTTGTTGACGGCGTTGCACATGATTAGCAGTAGCTGGAAAACTTTGCTGGCAACGGTCCTCACGTTGGAGATAAATTTCAAAATCAACTAGTTTGTCATAGAGCTCGTTAAAGTGAATGGGAGCATCACGAGTTCTAATGGAGGACGTGAATTCCCGAAAAGAAGGCCCTGAGCCCTTAAGGGCGTGAATAACTAAATCAAGATCATTGAGGGGATGGCCAATGAGTGCCAATTCATCAGCTATAGACTTGATAGACTGCAAGTAATCGATAATAGAGGATGTTCCTTTGGAGATGGAATTAAAACGCTCCTTGAGAAACATAATGCGCGAGCGATTAGAGAAAGCTCGTTGAAGTGCAAGCCAAGCATCTCTAGCAGTATCGACAGAAGACATAACTGAGCGTGCTTCAACATGGCAAGAGCCAAGAAGGGCAAGGAATAAGAATTTGTCTTGTCGGATCCAAAAAGCATATGTTGGATTAGGAGCGGTAGCATCAACATTAGCAATGGTGGCATGAGGGCAAGGGATGGAACCAGTGACATAGCCTTCAAGGTCACGTGCTACAAGAAGAGAGTGAAATTGCTTGTACCATGCGGGATAGTTGGTAGCATTAAGTTTAATTGGAACTTGAACATGGGTGTTAAATTCAACAAGATCTCGTGGATCAGTGAGGGTGGGAAAGGTGAGGGTTGGGGAATGGTGGTGGTAGAGGTTGAAGAAGCCATGAGGATCGAATGGTGCTAGTTAAGCTTGAAGGTTTTTTTGTAGCATTCAAGGTCACGTACTACAAGAAGAGAGTGAAATTGCTTGTACCATGTGGGATAATTGGTAGCATTAAGTTTAATTGGAAGTTGAACAAAGGTGTTAAATTCAACAAGATCTCGTGGATCAGTGGTGGTGGGAGGGGGCGAGGGTTGGGGAATGGTGGTGGTAGAGGTTGAAGAAGCCATGAGGATGAATGATGTTAGTTAAACTGAAGGTCTTCTGATACCATAAAGAAGTTTAGAAGAAGGTATATTCTCATTCAAAAATTTTCAAAATACAATATATGTACATAAATACATGATCAAATGTTATCAGAAAGAATTTCAAAAATTGAATTAAAAAGGGCTATGTAACTAACTTAAGATTGAAATTAAATATACAAGAAAGAGAGTACAATTACAAACTAACAAACTAGTGTTAATTAGTGGACATGATCAACACTCCTATAGTTTCACAGTCACTCTCATATAAGATGAGTTTTCTCATTAGATATACCATATATATATATATATAGAGAGAGAGAGAGAGAGAGTCAGGATCCGTTGACACCAGGTGTCAAACTTTAAGACTTACACCAATTAATAACTTTTTGTAGAATGTGAAATTGACCAATCCAACCGTTGAATTGAAAGTTCTTAAAAAGTAGATCAAGCTTATGAAATTTCATAAAATCGAAAACTAATTGATACTTCATCAAACTAATTTATTTTAACGTATAATATATTTTTAAAATATAAGTAAAAGTCCACTATTAGATAACATACATACGAATGTCCAAATTATCTGAAATTTGATATACATGATCATGAAGGTAATATAATATGATTCAACGGTTAGATTGGTCAATTTCACATTCTAAAAAAGTTATTAATTAGTGTAAGTCTTGAAGTTTGACAACTGGTGTGAACGGATCCTTTCTCATATATATATATATATATATATATATATATATATATATTACTATATCATATTGGTCCATTCAAATTTGTAACATTTATGCGTTATTATTATCCCATCACATAGGATTGCTCTTAATTCATGATTTAATCTTGCAAGTTGCAACGGGTTTATATATATATAATATATATATATATATATATATATATATATATAAAGATAAAAATTAAGAATAATGACATATTTTTATTTTACCTAAATGACTTTAGTTAGATGAGTTTCATTTTTTAATTGGTTAAAAAGTTTTCTTTAAAATTAAATTTTACTCAATTGGTTCTAATTGATTTTTTTTTCATTTTTTATTAAATAATAGGATAAAAAACGGCGTTCCAAATCATACGTGAAATATTGAGTAAACTAACAAATTGGTTTCTGACTTTTTTAGGGTCATGCAGTTTAGTCTCTAAGAAATAAAAAACCCCAATATAGTCCATGACTTCTTGCTTTTTTTCTTTCACTATAGTCCAACAATGTGTTTCCCGTTAATTTCTTTATGATGTGTCGCATTTTGTGACACTATATCATACTATTTGGCATCAGGGCACAAAAATAACGTCATTGGAGTTGATACTTTCCAATAAAAAGGGGGAGAAAAGAGAAAAAAAGGGAAAATAGGGAAGCACACAACAGTTGGAGTTGAAGCATTTAAAGCTATAAATTTGATAAAAGCACATCGTTTTTGTGCCATAGTGGACACTATAGTGACAAACAGTGAGACAAAATATCATTAAATGTGACGCGTCGTAAAAATTAACGAGAAACACACGGTTGGACTATAATGAAAAAAAAAACAAGAAGTCAGGGACCATATTGGAGTTTTATATTTCTTATGGACTAAACTGCACGACCCTAAAAAAATCAGGGACGAATTTGTTAATTTAATCGTGAATATTATATTGCTCCATTCAGCTAACTTCGGGTTATTTTCATTTCAAACACAAATTATATGAACCTATTACCCTTTAATGCCCATGTTAAAGTCTATTCTTTATGCTATCCCTGATGTACAGTTCGTACAACTATATAACATATGATACCATCATGATATTATATATATATTACCCGTCTAAACATGATTGGAGAGATTGGCACGTGTACACCTGTCATCGTTATTAATGGTGCGTGACATGACATGCTTCCAAATTATGAGAGAGATAATTTTTTTTTTTTTTTAAAAGACATGACTTCGTGATCACATGACACAAAGAGGTGTGTGTGCACATTTGTCCCTTGACTGAATATGATTGGAGAGATTCGTACTAAATAGCTGTTATTTTTTCTCTCTAGTTGAATAAAATTTAGGTGATGGGAGCGTCACTCATATAATCACATCTTATCTCCTCTAAAGGAATGAATAAGATTTGGACTTGCAACATGTTAGAAACAGATCTGTGTTGCTTCATTCGATCAATTTTTTGGAATTTATAAATAGCTGTTATTGATATTTAGTCTTAGGCTTGGAAATTTGAAGTTGCAAAAAAAACAATACATAAAAAAAAATTATACTAATAAAAATTATAAATATATCATAACTGTCTTTATAAGTTTTCATATTTTTGAAATATTAAATATTTTCTCACTTTAATATTGTCAAACATTTTTAACTCCACAACTAATTAAACTAATTCATCCAACCATATTGACATAGCCAAGAGGATAAACTATGTAGTATTATTTCTTTATACCTCCTTCATTACTTATATTATATCTTTATATATATATATAATTTTTAAGTTTTTTAATTTTTATATATATATATATTCTTTATATTAATTATTTTCTTTATTTAGAGATAATAAGGTGATGTTTAAATTAAAGAAATTTTAATTGATTTGAATTTAATTTTTAAAACTACGTGATAAAATTAAAAATCTAGAAAAAAAATGAAAAGAAATGTTCTTTGATTTATTTGAATTTGACTTTTAAAATTAGGTGGATTTTTTTTTAAAAAAAAAATTAGTATTATGGGATAAGAAAAAATATGATCTAAACAAAATCTTTTATTAAACTTAATTTTTTTAGGATTAGGTGATAAAAAGAAAAAACCCTTATCTTGATTTCATTTAAAGTATTATAATATAATTGTATCTTTTCAAATATTATCAATATTTGATTAAGATGTTGGTTAAACAAATTGAAGAATAATATCATTCATTCAAATAGCTAGAAGTTATTGAAAATTTTAGCATTGATATATCAATAGACAAATTTAATACTATGCAAGAACTAAGAGTTTTATTTAAATATTTTTTTTTATTTTTAAAATTATCAAATATTTTTGTTGTAAATCTTAATATACTCTTTGGTCTAGAAAAAAATTAAGAAAAGATGTTTTAATATATTAGTTTTTAAATAATTCCTACAACTTTCAAGTTTATTTCTATTTTATGTCAAACTCTATTTAATTTCTCACATTAATCAAAATCTAAAAAAAAAATATAAATTATAAAGGCTCAAAAATTATAAAGGATGGAGAAGAAAAAAAAATAAATGTTTCTAAAATTTTATAAAGTATCATAGAAAAAAGACCAAACAAAATTCTCAAAGGAGTCCAATAAAAATGATTAGAGGAAGTATTTTATTGTGGCCCCCAATAACAAAATCCTGGCTCCGCCCTAGCATCCAATTATTCATCTCTCATGATTTCACATCTAAATATTAATGATATTCTTTGCGAAGAAAACTCTTTCAACTGTTGTAGTGTCCCTGGTCTAACTCTAAAAGCAAATATGCTAATTGATATTATTCTTAATTTAATGAGAATATTACATATAAAAACTTCAATATGTTGCTTTTGTTTTATTAGATGTTGAAATTTTCTCCTAGCTTAATTATAAGAAGTATTTGGATCTCAAACATGAACTTAAAAACTTGTCACTTTTTTTTTTCAATTTGTAAAACTTTTTTTTATTATAAATGCACCCCTACTACATTTATGTTCTTCAATACCCGATCTCATAAAATAACAACATAGGTAAAACGCCACATCCTTCTTTTTGACTATAATATAATCTATTATCATTTTTAAATACCAACATGGAAAAATCTATGAAGGACATTCCTAAATTGTCTTTCTGAGAAAATAATTTCTTTTGGTTAACAAGGACTTTTTTCATATAGTATCTTCTAATTTCATCCATATCACTTGAGCGAGAGTTTGAAATTCTTGACCTTAAAGCATGATTATTAGTATGCTTTTCAGAATCGAATTCCAAAATAATTTTCTTTTCACATATGGACTCAATGTTATATTTCTACATTCATGGAGTTCTTGAGGATAAGATAATTGCACTAATGTTGATTTTCTCTTGAGAAGATTTTTCCATTGCTAAAACTAAAATCAATATATAGAACCCAATTAATGTCATGTGCTCACAGACAATGATAGTCCCACAAGTGTAGAATGAATAAGGAAAAATAAAAGTAAATAAGAGAAACATACTTTATTTACTAAACAAACATAATTAACTTTTTATCAATTTTAATTATTATATTTTAACTCTTCCCTTTTTTTTTTTTTAGATTTACTTACACTTTTCTCCAAACAGAATTATTTTACTTAAATAATTGCTTTTCTATTTTCTGGTGAAATAACTAATTAATTGTTTTTTTTTTGTCAACACTAATTAATTGCTTTTGAAAACTAGAGGAATACTTCGGGGCTTATATGATTCCAGTACCCCATTAGGCTCAAACCTACAATCAAAGGGAGGGAGTTACTTTTAGGAACCCTTTTTGCTATTCGCACCCCCTAATATACCCCCTTTCCCATATTACCCCCACCCCCTCCCCTAGCCAGCCCCTCCCCCTCCCCCCCCCCTTCCCTCCCCCTTCTCATTCCTTACACTGGTCCCTCCCCCACTCCCTTTTATTTTTTTTTCATGTTTTGTGTTTAGAGCCGGAAAAATTCTGTCTCTAAACTCATCTCGCAAAAAAAAAAATATCCGGAACCTTCCGGAAATTAAGTTCCGGATATCAACTTTGTTAACTTAATGTCCGGAACCTTCCGGACATTAATGTAAATTAATGTATTAATGTCCGGAATGTTCGGAAATTTTTCAAGGCATCACCCCCTGCTACACAACTGTTCCGGACATTAATGTCCGGAAGGTTCCGGAAATTAATGTCCGGAAGGTTCCGTACATTTTGTTCACAAAGTTGATATCCGGAACTTAATTTCCGGAAGGTCCTGTAAAAGAACCTTTATTTTTTTTCAATATTTTGTGTTTAGAGACGGAAAAATTCCGGTGTTTTTTGGGAAGGGGATATATTAAGGGGTGTGAATAGCAAAAAGGGGGTTCCAAAAGCAACTCCCTCAAAGGCAAACACGGCAATTGGGCCAGAAAAAACAGTAATTGGGCCAGAAAATAAAACAACAGGCAATTAAAAAAAAAAATTGCAATCCCTAAATTAAGACTTTCAGAGAATGAAGCGAGGCTAGTGAAGCTACTCAATGGGCTTTGCGCGGATGGGATGACGGGAGGCTCCGGTGGCTGAACGGTTAGGGTACGGTAGTCGCGCGGTGGTTCCAAACAGGCCATGGTGGTGAAATTCAATTTCTTAGCGCATTTTACTTTCAATTTCTTAGAGCACTTGATTGATAACATTTCAACGACTGATTCTCGAAAAAGCTTAAGCTGTTATGTGCATGCTCAATCTCTAACTGCTTGTAGCCTTTAGTTAGTTGATTAAAATAGGCATGGATTTAATAGGTGAATTTACTGCTATACTCTAACAAATGTGATCAATGTTACTTACTCTCAAATGCGTCATGATATTGAATTCCTTATCCTCCACCGCACACTGCACTTTCCTATTCCCTAACATGAAATTTCCTTTCTATTACAAAAAAATTGATGATATGTTGGTAAAAAGAAATGACGTTTTCTTCATCAGATGATCCAAATAAACCTTGATTTGTGATTAAGTTCATGTAGCGGGGTAACACAGGTATTCACTACCGAAACCAATTTGAATACATCAATGATGTGAGTTCTTTGATCATTTGGCAGAAGCTTGCCTAGATTTATTTGTTCTAATATATTTTTCTTTTGCTTTGTTTCTTCCCCAGCTCATAATGAACACTATTTCGTGTTATCAGCTGCAAATGGGAACATTGCAAAGCCAGTTGGATACTGATTTCTTGTTGGTTGATATGTGCCCTGTCAAGTTTAAAGAATGGATAGTTTGTCCTGGCTAGTGGCTACAATTTTTAAGAGGTTTTGATTTTTGTTGGCTTCACTGCATACTGGACAATAGAATATGAAATTATTGTGGGATGGCTTCATCAACCTTGCCTTTTTTTTTTGTATAAGAAGCCCATTATAATTTATAACATGTTTTTTTTGTAAAAAATGAAATTATAACATTTTTTTTCTCCGTGATTAAACCATCCCCTATGGACATGCTACTCAACTAGTTGTATTTTGGGCAAAGCTATAAATGATGGCCTTCTTAATTATATATTCCTTGAAGTTCTGAAGTGTTCTACAGTTACATTTGGTTTGGGGGTTAACTTCTGAGGAAATCTCTCTGACTGAAATGTGTTGCATGCCTATTATTACACCTTTTAAGAGAAAAGCATAAAAAAATCATTTTTAATATAACCTTTTTTAGATTACATGAAATGAACAGAGCAATGGCTTTGTTCTGGAAGATATTATCTTTTCTTTTATTTTTATGAATGATTGAAGCCGGCATTTTTTTAAGGGTATGTTTGTGAGTTGAATTTTGGAGGGGAAGGGAGGGAAGGGAAGGGTTTATTGGAAGTCCTTCCCCCTTTGTGTTTGTGAGTTTAAGTATTTTACAAAGTCTTTCCCTCCTCTTCTCCCCCTCCATTCTCTTCCAATCCTTTCCTTTCCCTCCTCTCTAAACTCACAAACACACTCTAAAGGTTAACAATTGGAGTAAGCTATGGTGGTAGAATTGATAGACATGTTGCATCAACATTTATTTTAAAAAAGGTGAGCAGGCATAATTTTGTCCTTAGAGTGGTAAAATGTTATTGTTCACATATTTGTTTTGGGGTGGGGGTGGTGGGAGGGACCGGTGTGCGGATTTTGACAGGGTATCTCTTTTGACTCTTAAAAGTATTTAAGCAAATAAAGTGTGCTTGTTTTTGGTTTGTCTTGCTGGAAATATTCCAAGCTACCAATTAAGCACATGGGTACATGACTTCATTACTGCCCTTCTCTCTCTCTCTCTCTGTTTTTTTTTTTTTTTGTGTTTGGGAAGATGTTTCCAATACGTGTTATAAAAGAAAGACCTTACCTATTTGTTGTCACTCATGGATCTTCATGCCCTTAAAGCCTTTTTAGGAGGGTTTTCACTTTGTTTATCAGTCTATTTTTCTGGTGAGATTTACAGGAGAGTTATTCTGCCATGATTTTCGATCATGGAAAGCATATAGCACCACACTGCAGGTGTAACTTTTTTAGTTTTCCAGACATACATTATAGTCATAGCATTATTTATACTTGACTGGCAAAATATATGTCTCCTGCTTGTTAGTTATGCACTTCAGTGGCACCTAGCATTGTCTGAATATCAATTGGAAATGTGGAAGAGCAATGAAAGCGGATTTAGTTTTAATGCATGGATTCTGGATTTCTGGTACATGTTGGTTTCCTGCTGATTATCTGCTTACATGACTAAACAAGTCACACGTAGAGGACCATGCATTCTTTCCCCCTGAATGTTATTTGTGGGGACCGGGAAACTTCATGTCATGCTCTGGATCTTCTGGTTTACTATGACCTCCATAACAATTCATTTCATTGGTGCTATTCCAATGAATTGAGTATTCTTCATGTAGATAGAGATTAATAATTTCTGTAAGGAGGCTTTGTGCATATTTGAGGATTTCACTATCTTTTCTCTCCCCAATTTCTAGCCACACTTTGTAGTATATTTATTTATTTTGTTGCTGTTTTCTTTTTTGGTAAAATATGAATAGATCCATCAGTATATATTGCTATGCTCCTGGTTAGCTCAACCTTGATAGTGGAATTCTGATAGGACCCAGGACAAAGCAGTTATAGAATTAGTTTAGTTAGAGTTGGAAGAACAGCAGCTTAGCTTAAATAGTAGGAGGGGTAAAATAAGGCCATGCTAATTGTTAACATTCAGAAGGAGAAACCCTTTGTTCAAGGAACCCCTTGGAATGAGAATTCTGCCCTTTTCTCCGTCTGCAGTAATCAACAACAGATTTCTGTTCATTCTCTCTCGTCTGTAATATCCTTCAGCACTCTTGTGGGTTCCTAACAACTTCAGAATTTTGCTTACCGGTTACCACTTACCATATATTTATATGCTGGATATTCTTGTTTGATGGTGATAGTATTAAGGTGTTAAACTTTTTACATTTTGAATTGAAGGGTTTTCCTTTTTCATATTGCTTTTTTTTTTTTTTTTCATTTAAACATGACATGGTGATCTAAGAGACATTTGCTTAAAATTTGCAATTGCCCTTTCGTATCAGATTCATAAATTTTTGCAGATGTTATTTTGACAATCTGGCACTGCCAACACAGTACTTAAATCAGTGTAAATGTGCAGTGAATATAAACTGTATACTGCACTTAAAAGAACGCAGCATTTAAAACGTCAAAAATTAAAAGGGAAAAAAAAAAAGCAACCTGGAATCATTTGATATCACGATATTCCCTGATTAGTGGATTGATTTTTGAAGGTCAGTTGGCAATAATAGAAACAAGGAATGGAATTTTCTTTTTTGATGAATAAGAAAAAAGTGAATGAATTGTGAAGGTTATTGATGAAGGCGATAATTGAATGGTGAAATTGAATAGAATGCGAACATTAACTTTCTTTCGCTGAAGTGAAATGGATTCCAATCTCTGATTGGTCATTATTAAATTTTATTTTCTTAGTAGAGCTTGGAATCGAACATATTCATTTTAGATTTTTCTCTCACTCCCCCTTTATTTATTTGTATGTCTTTCTGATTAATTTCTCACCTTTTTCTTGATATTTCTTGGAAAAACGAATCCACCTGGGTTTCTGCTTTCCTACAAGAATAAATACAAGGCGTGGTATAACATAAGATTTACGGTCTTTATTTTACTGAAAATCAAAGGAACAAAGTGAAAAGGATGATTTGAAAGCAACCAAACTTCCATGCTCTTTCCTGCGAAGACTTAAAGACCTTGTTCACACTTGTATGATCAACTTTATCATTTCTTTATATCTACTTCTACTTCTACTTCATACTAGGAAAATAAAAAAAGCTTGCATTGCTCTGGCACCAGAACCGGCATCATTTCAGACATAATTGAATGGCATCTACCATAGATGGAGCCTCTCCTTTCTCCTTCCAAACTAACCTCACGATGGGCCAACCATGTTTTCTTGAGTTTCAGGGGTGATGACACTCGCAAAGGTTTCACAGACCATCTTTTTGCTTCACTAGAGAGAAAGGGGATCAAAACTTTCAGGGATGATCATGATCTTGAGAGGGGAGAAGTGATATCACTCGAACTCATGAAAGGCATTGAAGAGTCCATGTTTGCACTGATCATTCTTTCACCAAACTATGCTTCCTCAACATGGTGTTTGGATGAGCTCCAAAAGATTCTTGAATGCAAGAAGACTTTTGGTCAAGAAGTTTTTCCAATCTTCTATGGTGTAGACCCCTCTGATGTAAGGCACCAAAGAGGAAGCTTTGCCAAAGCTTTCAGAGAGCATGAAGAGAAATTCAGTAAAGAAAGAAAGAAAGTGGAAAGATGGAGAGATGCCTTGAGAGAAGTAGCAAGCTACTCTGGTTGGGACTCCAAGGATCGGTAAGTTGTCTCATCATTCAGTTTGTTACATGTTGTTTTCTCTTTGTCGGCTTAAATGATATGTCATCATCATCATCTATATATATATATATATATATATATATATATATATATATATATATATATATATATATAATATATATAATAGAGGATAGGTAGACAACCAAGTTGTGATCCATTCATTTATTCTGCAGCTTATCTAGCAACATATGGTTTTGCGTAGTACATTGAAAATTAAACTCGAGACCTCTAGTAGTCTAGTGGCAAGGTTTATGTTCCTCATTGAACCTTGGATTTTCAGAATATAAAATGCTAGCTTGTTTTTTCTCTATATGCTGTTAAATTTACTTATGGTTCTTGTTGGACTAAAATGCTAGTCTCCTTTTTTCTTCCCTCTCTCTATACAGGCATGAGGCAAAACTGATTGAAACAATTGTTGAACATATACAGAAAAAATTGATTCCTAAATTACCATCTTGCACAGATAACCTTGTTGGGATTGATTCACGGATAAAGGAAGTACATTCACTCATAGGCATGTGGCTAAATGATGTACGCCTCATAGGCATATGGGGCATGGGCGGTATAGGCAAGACAACTATTGCTAGATTAGTCTACGAAGCAATCAAAGAGAAATTCAAGGTTAGTTGCTTTCTTGCAGACATTAGAGAGGTGTCGAAGACAAAAGGCTTAGTTCACATTCAAAGGGAACTTCTTTCTCATCTTAATATAAGAAGTAGTGATTTTAATAATCTTCATGATGGCAAAAAGATATTAGCAAACTCTTTAAGCAACAAAAAGGTTCTTCTTGTTCTTGATGATGTAAGTGAATTAAGTCAGTTGGAGAGTTTAGCTGGGAAGCAAGAATGGTTTGGTCCAGGAAGCAGAGTTATAATCACAACCAGAGATAAGCACCTGCTAATGGCACATGGAATGAAAGTAATTTATAAAACTAGAGGCCTAGTCCAAAATGAAGCCCTTAAGCTCTTTTGTTTGAAAGCCTTTAAACAAGATCAACCTGAAGAAGAGTATTTGAATTTGAGCAAAGAAGTGGTTGAATATGCAAGAGGCCTTCCATTGGCACTTGAGGTGTTGGGTTCCCATCTTCATGGAAGAACCGTTGAGGTTTGGAATAGTGCTCTAAAACAAATAAGAAGTATGCCACACTCCAAGATCCAAGATACACTGAAAATAAGTTATGACAGTTTAGAATACTGGGAGAAAAATATGTTTCTAGATATTGCCTGTTTCTTCAAGGGGATGGACATAGATGAAGTAATAGATATATTAGAAAATTGTGGGGATCATCCCAAAATTGGAATTGACATTTTGATTGAAAGATCATTGGTCACTCTAGATAGGAGGGAGGACAATAAGTTGGGGATGCATGATTTGCTTCAAGAAATGGGCAGGAATATTGTATTTCAAGAATCTCCAAATGATCCTGGCAGACGTAGTAGGTTGTGGTCTCAAAAAGACATTAATCAAGTATTGACAAAAAATAAGGTAGGTGTCAAATTTTCTATGGCCATTGGATGTTTGGTGTTATATAAATAAATGTGACATTAAGATACAAACTGAGTGATTCATGGATTTGATTTTTTTTTTTTCTTAAGTTTGTGTTTTAGTCCCATTCTGCAAGATTACATTACTTGCCATTCTGTTTTTCCAGGGAACTGATGAAATTCAAGGCATAGTTCTGAACTTGGACCAACCATATGAAGCACACTGGAGCACCGAAGCCTTCTCCAAGACAAGTCAACTAAGATTACTCAAGTTATGTAACATACAACTTCACCTTGGCCTCAACTGCCTTCCTAGCGCACTAAAAGTTCTTGATTGGAGAGGATGTCCTTTGAAAACTCTGCCACTTACTAATCAACTGGATGAACTTGTTGACCTCAAATTGTCTTATAGTGAAATAGAACAACTTTGGCATGGGACAAAGGTAAAGATCATTTATCAAAAACTTTTTCCCAGTTACGTTTTTGTCATTATCATAATAACTCTGAAAGGTTATAACGTTTTTCACAATATTAATTTTGATCAGTTTCTTGAAAAGCTGAAGTCCATCAATTTGAGTTTTTCCAAGAATATAAAGCGATCCCCTGACCTTGGTGGGGTTCCAAATCTTGAATCATTGGTTCTTGAAGGATGTACGAGCTTAACTGAGGTGCATCCATCCCTTGCACGCCACAAGAAACTTGTTCTATTGAATTTGAAAGACTGCAAAAGACTCAAAGCTCTTCCATGTAAAATGGAGATGGGTTCCTTGACGGATTTAAATCTTTCCGGTTGCTCTGAATTTAAACATCTTCCAGAGTTTGGGGAAAGCATGGAAAATCTGTCAAAGCTTTCTTTAAGGGGCACTGCTATAACAAACAAACTATCATTTGGGATGTCTAGTTGGCCTTGCTCTCTTGAATTTAAAGAATTGCAAGAATCTTGTTTGCCTTCCAGATACCACTAGTGAATTGAAGTCCCTCTTAACTTTGGATGTTTCTGGCTGCTCAAAACTTCGTAGCTTGCCTGAGGGTTTAAAGGAAATAAAGTGTTTGGAGGAACTTTGTGCAGGTGGAACTGCTATTGAAGAGCTACCTCCATTTGTCTTTTATCTAGAAAACCTTAAAGTAATGTCATTTGCAGGGTGCAAAGGGCCAGTGTCTAACTCAGTGAATAAGTTTTTTCTCCCTTTTAAGTGGCTGTTTGGGAGTCAACAGGATCCTATTGGCTTTAGATTGCCACCTTCTAAATTGTTTCTACCCTCTTTGACGCAATTAAATTTAAGCTACTGCAATCTATCTGAAGAATCAATGCCAGATGAGTTTTGCTGCTTATCTTCATTGATTATTTTAAATCTCACTGGCAACAATTTTGTTAGCCCACCAAGTATCATTTCCAAACTTCCAAAGCTTGAATATCTTCGCCTGAACTGGTGCAACAAGCTTCAACGGTTGCCAGAGCTTCCATTAAGCATACAAGAATTGGATGCAAGTAATTGTGTTTCATTGGAAACTTCCAAATTGAATCCATCAAGGCCATGCAGCCTCTTTGCAACACAACGACAATGGCGCTTGCGCTTACCTAGAGAAGTGAAGATCTTTTTGGAGGTTTGCACCCTGGCTTCCCTAACCTTCTAAAAATTGTGTTTGTTTGAGTGTTTGTGTGACATAATCACCTATTCTTGTCACTTATTCAACATTACAATGTGTTACAGGAACTCCATCTCCCCAGAGCAAGATTTGACATGCTTATCACAGGGAGTGAAATTCCATCATGGTTTGTCCCTCAAAAATGTGTTTCCTTTGCAAAAATACCAGTCCCTAATAATTGCCCTCCAACTGAATGGGTGGGATTTGCTTTGTGTTTCATGTTAGTAAGTCATGCTGACCCTGAGTTGTGCCCCATGAAGTTGATTGTTACTTGTTTGGACCTAAGGGTAAGTTGTTTATTTCCTCCAGGGATTTACCTCCTATGCAGCCACATTGCCCTCACCTTTATATTCTCTATTTATCCGTTGATGAATGTCGTGACAGATTTTATGAAGGTGGGGACTTCAGTGAAATTGAATTTGTATTGAAATGTTATTGTTGTCATTCATTGCAAATAGTGAGGTGTGGGTGTCGTTTGGTATGTAAGCAAGATGTTGAAGATATTTACGGAAACCATTTCTAGGACTGCTAGTGACATTATTTGATTTACATAGAAACTTTTCATGGAAATTACTTGTAAGCCTTTACATGTGTAGATTCTCCATTTTATTGTACTCTATATTTACATGTCTTGTTAAGATGATCAAATGCTTCTGAAAATCATATATTAAAGTAAACTTCATTCATATGATATCTACTTGCCATTAAGACCAAATTATTGTTGACAAACCAATTTACACACATTTAAATCAAAGCAATAAAACTCAGTCCATAAGGGCTAGCTGAGACTACTAGCTCCTACTACAGAGATTGACCATTAACGTTCTGCATCCTTCAAAACAGTACATATAAAATCACCAGCTAAAACTGATGGACTCAAAATGCAGATTTTCAGCTAAACCAGATGAGCAAATGGCTGCAACCTCCTGCCTCATTTTTTTGGGTCCTGAAACAAGAACTCCCACACTTGACCCTTTGATATCAAATAGCATTCCTGTAAAATGAAAAGGGAAAAAAGAAATTGAGTGATTTCAATTCATTGATAGGTCTCTAGTCTAGACCATAATTAAAGAAAATGAAGGTGACTTACTTCTTATGTCAGGTCTTACACCATAATGCACATTGGTAGTTTGAGCAAGGGACTGGTATGGAAGACTTTCCAATTCTCTATCTGCATTGTAAATCATTGAGTTTGGTGACGCAGTTGGTTTGCCCTTCCAAGTTCTGAATCTGTTTTGCTTCTTTAGCATTGTGTCTCTTGTTCCAAAGAACAGCTGCACTAGCAACAATGGCTATGGACACACATATTACTAGCAGTTAAGGAACGCCCTCAAAGGATATGAAAATATTTTGTTCGTGTTATGATCAATAGGGAAAATGTAGTAACGGTTAATGATCCCAATTAACACAAGGAAAATGATGAAAGAAGATGAGATTATAGCACCAAGCCAGAGCCAACTGTTTGGACCCAATATAGCATGTACTGGTGCATCAGTTGGATTGGCTTGAACCATATGGTTTGAGGCTGATTTAGGCTATCTGGTTTAAGCTCATTGTCCTTTTGATGTAGACCTCAATTTGTAGCTGTAGATTGGAAATGTCAAATGGGGTGCCAGAAATTGGAAGGATCAAATCTAGCATTGACAGATATGAAGAGTTCTTGAATGCACAAATCAGGACAACTTTGGGGTTTTGATTTTGAATGTAGTGCTCAGATATATTAGCTCACGAATGATGGAGACAAAAGGTGTGATGCCACTTCCTCCACCCACCATCACAAGAGTGTCATGCCTGCTAAAAGAAAACAAAAGTTATATGTGGAAATAAAGAACATATCTCACTCCAAATTAGTTTTGCTCAGACCTTAGATAATTGGTTGAAGCAGGTCCATAAGGACCTTCAACATACACCAAGGCGATCTATTGAGGAAGGAGTTGAAAGCATTTGGTACAGTTTCTGAGACCAAATTCCTTCACTTTTAATGACAACACTTAACCTTTCTGGCTCCAAGTTACTATTAGAAGTAATGGTAAATGGATGCCACTGCAACTTGGATATGCTTGGTACATTATGAACATCACACTTGTGGGATTATAAGTTAACCCTGCCAAAGAGTTACCACATTAGTTCTTAAAAAAGTCTCATATATATAAAAGAGTCACTTCTCAAGGAGTTACAAGAGGGAACTTCAAGATACTTTTCTAATTAAGATAACCATGTTAATTACCATGACCCTTAGAGAAGTTGAGTTCTACAACTTGACATGGCAGAACACGAGCAAACCAAACGAACTTGGCGCCTTGATTGTAGAAACCTTAGGTAACGATCAATCAAGAAGAGATAGAAACCAGGGAGCATAATGCAGGCATAGGAGAAGCCAACATGAAAGATGAAGAAGATTATGAAGAGGATGTAGAGGTAATGAGTGTAGAAGAAGAGTTCAAAGACTTTTCGCCTAATCCGGGGAATGGTTGTAACCCCACAGGAACAAACCAGAAAGCAAAGATAGCTCTCCAGCTATAATTGATATATCAACTTTGTCCCATGTCAGCATCTGCAATGAAACAAGCCATAGTCCCATGAGCTAAGTACAATACTATAAACAAAAAATAATGTAAAATGACTTGTTCAAGAACATAGTGACAAGTTTGTTGGTTAGGTCTCTCATTTGTTTGCATAATTAGTCCTTCATTTTCTTGATAGAAGTAAAGTAAATGATCGGAATCAGATTAGCTATTTCCAATCTGATTCTATAATGTTAAATTTATTTTGAGAAAATAAGCTCAAGTTGACTTCTACTGTAACTATTCTAGGATTGATTAATGACATATAAATTTGTATCAACCTTTTTATCAACAATGTAAAACCTTATAAATATTGACGCATAAGATCATAAAACATTATGATTTGTATGGTATATAAAAGTAATTTAGCACTTCAAAAATGAAATAGGGCCAATAAGTATAAGCCAAGCCAAGTGACATATGAATTGTGTATACCATGAAGGAGTCCACGTGGATTAATTGCAAGTAACACTAATAAAAGTTCCGTCCAAGCCCTGAAGTCAACCCCAAAGGGGTGATCTCAACTCTTGAATTTTCATCCACTAATATAATACTATCTTAGTGACAGTGACCAGATTAGAAAGAAAGATGGAAAAAAGTTGGATGAAACATGCATCCCAAGCCAAGCAGTGACGCACACAAGTCACTCTCACAATTAGCAACAAACCAACAAAACAAATTAGTAGTATATACTACTATATATGCCAAATTAGCCTAATGAATGTGAATTACAGGATATTTATATCTTAGCCTAAATTTGTGTAACAACTAAGCGTTTGTTTGATCTACAGTTAAGTAGAATTGATTCTGAAAATCAATGGTTGAGATGAGTGATGCACGTTTCACAAAGCACGTTAGACGGAATGATTTAAAATCAATTCCATAAAATCACCATGGTTTTAATTTTCTTAACATCCAACTCAACGGGCTATAACATATTGGAATTTGACATGTGGGTCTCTACGATCTAGTGAAGCCCTCATGATTGTTGGTCTTTTGGTATAAAAAAAGCTTTGATTATTTTTCAGGTATATATTAATTGTAGTTTACTAATTTATTTAAGAAATTCCAATTAAAAATAGTTAATGGAGAATGAACCTAATTTTATTCTATTTTATTAGAGTATTAAAACATTATTTTAGTAGTGATGATTAATTGATTAACCTCAGAAAGTTGATTGGTAGCTGCCCAAAGGATGATGTAACAAAGGCCGTGAGAGGTGAAGAGTGTCATGAGAATGTGACCAAGCCAAATATGGTACTTGATGCAACTCTCTGAGGTGAGGCCAAGCAGTGGCAGCACGGATGATCCACGAGCCACAGGGAAAAACAGGAATGACAAGCATATATTCCCAACCATACCCAACCTTAGTGCTGAACTATCTAGTCTTGCTTCCCATCTGCCAAAAACCAACACCAACATATATAATTATCCAACATCACACATAATTCACAAATAATAAATAAATAGTTTAATTAATTAAATGTTTTATGTAAAAAAAAAAAGATTACAGTTTCTCGCCATCTTTTGCTGATGATTTGGGGGTGATTTTTGCAAAGCTGTTGCGTAAAAAATTGCAAAGGACCAACAAGGAGTGCAATGAACATAAGCAAGAACATTAGCTCTGTAGTAGAAACAATGCCAAGAGGGCCTTTTACAATCACCGGACGCTTCCATATGGTTGACACATGTTTCTGCCCACCATTACACCTGATCATGGTGCAAAAACACACATAGAATTAATCACAACTTCTTTTTTAGATTAAAAAAAAAAATCTTACATTGAAACATTTTATTGCAAAATCTTGGAATGACTACTAGCTAGATTAAGAAATAATAAATAATATAGTACTCATTTGTTTTTTTGCCTATATGGAGATAGACACATCCCAAAGCGGCTATGAGCAAGACTGGAGAAGTGAACAATAGGATTGATGCCCTACAATAAGAAGATCATAGGGATATATATATTTAGCATAATAAAACAGAGGAATTCAAGCACAAAGTGAAACTGATGAAATAATTGAATCAAATTAAATTAAAAGAGACCTACTTTGTGCACCAATATAGGTGGAACTCGTCTTTGCTCGGACTTTAGGCAGCCATACTTGTTTGAAAGTATTTGTGGGCGTCATTATCCAAATGAAATCCAACCCAGAAACACTAACACCACCAGTAACCTTATTGCACATTGAACCATGCCATATTTTTCTTGAGTAGGTGACCTTTTCACCATTTTTTCAGCCATCTCTTTTTGTTTCTTTCTAATGCAAAGTAGCAAGTTTGTTTTGGAGAAATGAAGAGACTCAATGAGGGGAATGTCAGTCAAACTTAACGTATTTATAGTCAAGAATTAGAATTATTATAATTGTAATGGGCCAACTAGCAATTATATATACTACTTACTGTATTTATAGGTGCTGTTAAATACGCATACATATTAATAAATATTTAAGAGAAATATATTAATTTTTTTTTGTTAAAGCACAAGTATTCTCCACAAAAGGCAATCTTGTTTGAGTCGTAAACATCCACATCATGGTAGGAAAAAGATCCACATCCAGCGAATTTTTTCCATCCACAAGACTTGAACCCGAGACCTTGCTTAAGGGGAAAGAAACATGTACCACTTCAGGTATCCTCCACGGGAGGCAATTCTGTTCGAGCCGGGAACATCCACATCATGGTGGGGCTAGCTCTCCCAGCCGTGATTTTTTTCAGCCACAAGACTCGAACTTGATACCTTGCTTAAAGGGAAACAGACATGTACCACTTGAACCAACTCATGTTGGTAATAGAAGATTATTGAAAGGAAAATTGTTTAATTGATAATAATTTTTTAAATTAAAAAAACATTTGAAACTTTTAATTTTAAAAATTATAACAAATTTGTTTAATTAATACAAGATTAGCTGATTCATTAATAATGATTTATAGCTATTTTATTATATTTAATTTTGATTGAAAAAATTTGAATTTTGATTAAATAAATTAGGAAAAATAAAAATTTCTTTTTAATGATAATAACTAAGTAAAAATAAAAAATATTAATTATTTTGATGTGAAAGTTTAAAAAGTTTAAATGAGTTGTGTCGTAATTAGGATGGGAGAAAAATATGTATAAAATAATCTTTTTTTCAAGATCGAATATTAAAATAAATATATAAATATATTACAAATAAAAACTCTTAGTTTTTTTTTTTTTACGAGAATAAAAACTCTTAGTTAGGCTTACGACAATAGAAGGAAAAGAAAACGAAAAAAAGCATGGTTCACGTCCCTCTGCTACAGTGTTTGGAATGTGGAAATAGAATTATTTTTGCATCAGATAATGTGGGACACATAGAGTTGACATGAATTAAATGTCAACCATTTCAGCGTTGTGATTAATGCCAACTAAGAATCAAAGCAACAAAGGAGTTAAATAGATATGGTAAAAATGGATCTATTTGAAAACCAGACGGTACTAGTCGGTCTGAGTCGGTCTGAGCGACTAGGAACTGACATGGTGACTGGTTCGCTCAACTTAAAAAAATTGGAGGATCTCAGAACTGATCAAGAACTAGGCGAATCGGTCAAGAACCGGCTCCTTTTAAAAAAATAATTTTTTTATTTTTTATTTAATCTAAATATTCTTAAAATAAATAAAAAAATATTTAAAAATTACATATAAATTTTTATTATTTTAATAATTATTATTAATTTTTTTTATTTTATAATCTTATAATAAGGTTATTTATACCGATTTATAATTTTATATATCTTAATTTTTTATAGTTTTATTATTTTATTAATTAAAATGTTATATAATAAAAACATATTTAATTAAATCAATTCGACCATAAACCATTGTATTTACTGATTCAATTCTGATTTTTAAAACATTGCATTTGACTATAACTATTGTGGTTAATAAGGATTTACGAAAATGAAAATGTACAAGCATGCTCGCGTTTCAAACCTTACTTGGTGCTGCGTGTGTTTTGAAGCGTGTGCGCATGTGTCCAGTAATATCCTAAATTTTATTAAGTAAAATATTAATTAATTAAATAATAAGTAGAGAAAATAATTAAATAAATAGAAGAATAAATAATAATATTAGTAAGATTAGCGTATTTTCAATAAGGATATTTAATAATAATAAAATAATAGAATAAGTGGGTTGAGAGTGGGCCTAGCCCAATTAAGTATGTATTTAAGGAGGGGTTCTCAGTTCACCCTAATCCTTATTTGTCAAATCGTCAGAGAGCGAAACACCAAGAGGGGAGAAACCAAGTCTCAAGAGGAGATTGCAGGAGAGTGATCATCGAGAACCAAGAAAGAATCTTCCTTACTGTTCGATCTCCACTACAAGGTAAGGGGGAAAGGGTTCCTTGATGTGCATGTAGGGGGGTTTGGGTAGTGGTGGGCAACCATAAGACCCATCTGAGGATTTAAATTTGATGGAATCTATGTGGATGTTGATTAATGATGATGAAAATTGTGGATTGTTGATTGTTGTATGATCCTTGATGAATCTTGAGTGGATTGAATGAGAATAATGAGAACAGTAAAAAGGGGTTAATAAGGGTTTAAGATGAGAACCATAATTGATTAGATGTTAAATTTATTGGAAATCATAGGAATGATTGTTGATTTTAGGAATTTAATCGGTAAAAACGAGTTTAATTGAGTTAGGAACTTGAGGAATTAAGTAGGGATTGAAGAAGAGGTAGAGGAAAGTCATTCCCGTTTTTACACAGAGCTACGAATGTAAAATAGCGACTGCGGATTCGTTCACCGTTGAATGAGGCTGAATTTTAACAGCTGGTTCGGGATCCTTGGTTTTTCATTCTGAATGGTTGGATCATTGATACGAGGTCTAGTTAGGATATATTTAGTTCGCACTATAGGAAAATCCTTCCCGTTTTTACACAGAGCTGCGAATGTAAAATAACGTTTGCAGATTCGTTCAACCGTTGGATCGGGCTGAAATTTTAACAGCTGGTTCGGGATCCCTGGTTCTTCATTTGAACGGTTGGATCGTTGATACGAAGTCTGGGTTTGGAGATATTTAGTTCGCACTGTAGCTGTATATTTGGGGTTTTTATTGATGAAATTAAATTGGATGCATAGTGTGTATTAATTGTGATATGGGTATTATGATGTGAATATCTTATGTGATATCCCATGTTTATAATACTTGTCATGTGATGTGTGTGATTATATAATAGAGCTGGTCATGCGCTCTGTGGCTTGAGGCTGCTGTCTTTCGTCTCGTGATTGTATGACGCTATATGTGATTATGATAGCTGCTCTTGACTTCTTGCCGTTTCTGCTGCGCTGCTGTCTTGCCTGTGTTCTGCTTCCTGTGTTGTGCTTGTTCTGTTTGTTTTGAGGATGCATTTCCTCTTGTTGATTGATCATGCGTTGAGCAGGTGAATGGTGGTACTCGGATTGCATGAGCCTAGAGAGAGGCGAGTGTAATTCGGGGAGTTGCTAATGATGAATAATTACATGTTGCATATAATTGTGGTGAATTTGTTGTTGTACTCGGTTACATGAGCCTAGAGAGAGGCGAGTGTAACTCGGGGAGTTTGTACTCGGGATGCATGAGCCTAGAGAGAGGCGAGTGTAACTCGGGGAGAGTTTGTACTCGGATGCATGAGCCTAGTGAGAGGCGAGTGTAACTCGGGGAGAGTTTGTACCAAGGAGCATAAGCCTAGAGAGGGGTGAGTGCAACTCGGGAGAGTATTGATGAGGATGATGAGATTGGCGATGTTGAGTTTTTGTGTATGTGAAGATGGATAAATATGTGTCATAAATTATGATGAAATGATTAGGATGATGGATGAATCTGTGTTATATATGATATAATGAGTTATATGATTATGTTAGAGTATAATGATGAAATGAGTATATTGTGTTGAGAATAGAGTATGTGCTTTCTTTGGTGAATGACGTTGTGAGATTTATATGATGATATTGATGAGCTGTTAAGTGAGTTCATAGATGATTGTTATTTGATGGATTACTTGTTGTTTGGGTACGTGGTGTGGTTAATGATGATATTGATTATATGTGTGGGTGAGGATAGGGTAGCCTCCTATGTGTAATATGAGTTAGAGCTCTTTCCTCACTGTTACTGTTGTTGTTTCAGGTAATGGTGATGACACCTTTGGTGTCGAGTTTAATTAAAGGGAGTGTTGCTCTGGTACATGTGACATCAGGGCATATTGTTGGGGTGTTCTTTAAGTTTTTTTAGTTAGGAATATTTTTATAAACCCTTTTGGATGCCTTGCACGACAAGTAGAAGTTTAATTATTTTATTTTAGATTCCGTTGCTTGAGTATTTGAGTACATTTGAATTCTATTTTTTTCTTTTATTCTTTCGAAATAATGAGGTTTTTGAATAAAGAGTTATGTGAACCTTTTTACCCAATGTGAACTTGTTATATTTTCGAAAGTCTTCCGCTACGTTATTATATAAGTGTTGGGGTAGAAGGGTGTCACATGCCTAAGAATGGGCAGTTAATAACATCGTTATTATTAAGGGTTTTTCTAACATGTGCAACCCTTGCACAGGATAAGAAAACAAAAAAGAAATATTTTTTGGAAATTACAACTTCCACAATATTCAATGCATTGGTAATATTAAAAGTTGCAATTTCCAATAAAACATTTTCACTTTTGTTTTCTTATTGCACATGTTAGAAAAACCGATATATTAATAAGGGAAAAGATATAAGCACCCTTAACTTTTACCCTTTTGTAAATAGGCACCATGAACTTTTATTGTCTTAATTAATCCTTAAACTTTTATCATTATTGCAGTATGTCATTTCATATAACATGAAGTTAAAAATTAACACATATAATCTCAACCCTTCAAAATTGTGTTTAAAATATTGAAATTATATAAAATAAAGTTCCAAAAATTAACAAAATAGGAAAAAAAAACTCTAAATTAAAGAACACATGGTCATATTTCACTTTTGAAATTTCAAATGTGCTTGAAATTTGACATAATTTAAGAATAAAAAAATGTAAATTTTACTGTTTTATGTTTTTTTAATATTTGAAACACAAATCTCAAAGATTGTGATTGATTATGGTAATTATTTAACTTGATATTAATGAATGGACCTATTGTAATAATGATAAGAGTTTAAGGGTTAATTAGAACAAATTAAAAGTTCATGGTGCCTATTTGCAAAAGGACAAAAGTTCAAGGTGGTTTTATACTCTTTTCCCTATTAATAATACTCCTTCAATTTCTTTTAATTCGTGATATTCTTATATACCATTGTTTGTGGTTTTAGTTTTTTACTTTCTTTATTTTGTTTTTTTATTTTTAATAGTTTTTATTTAATTTTTATTTTATATATATTTATTTTTATTATTTATCTTATTAAATAAAATATAGATTAAGAATTACAATAAATGTGTATTTTTGGAAGGATTGACATAAATTTCTTATCATCATTATTCTATTTTGATCCTAATAACCAAATATACTATCTCATTTACCATTTCTGGACACACAATTAACCTCGTGTTAACAATCATTGTTTCATTCTGATGCAAATAACCAAATTTATTATTTCATTAACCCTTAATCGACACACAATTAACTTCATGTTTATAATATTACCTGTCACGAAGGGTTAACATAAATTTCATGTGATCATTGTTCTATGTTGATGCAATTACCAAATTTACTATTTCATTAACTGTTAATGGATATGTAATTTACCTCACAAATGCAATTAACCAAGTATCCTATTTTGTTAACTGCCATTAATGGATACACTATTAACCTCATTTAAAATATATTCACCGTTTCTGGACACTAACTAATCCCGTGTTAATAGGAATGGTTAACACAAACTCCATGTGATCATTTATTATATTTCTTAATCTATATTTTTATTTAATGAGATAAATAAATAATTATAATAATAAAATAATAAATAAATAAAAACTATAAAAAAAATAATAAAAAAAGGTACGCTAAAAAACAAAACCACAAACAGTGGTACATTTGTGGTATCACTATTTGTGGTACAAGAAACATTATGCATTTCTTTTTATATGATAATTTGACTCAAATGCATGAGAATTAAGTTAGTTATTAATATTTTATTATAAATTTTTAAATATTTGTAAAATATTGGACTCAATTTCTTTCCACCTAATTAGTTATTAACGTATCTCGACTTAAGTTTTAATTATGCATAATTTTCAAAAACCAAAATGCACAATTTATAATTTTGAAAGAGTTGCATTCCATATAAAAAGGCTATAAGTTATTATGACTTAAGTCCATGAGAAGAGTCCAACTTAAAAAAAATTAGTTTATTATGTGAGAGAGCCTCATAACCTAAATCCACAATGATTGTTTTATTTCATTCAATGTTCGTCAAAAAAAAATTTCACTCAATGTGGTACTCATAACATCTTTCCACATGAGAAATATTAAGAAATTACTCGGAATTTATTGTATTAAGTACTTATTGAGAAAAAATATGATAAATAATTAGGGGTATAAAAAACTCAAGCGGAATTCTCGATGCTATAAAAAAAAGACTAGATTCGCATCGTCTCTCGTGTATTTAGCCTCTCAGCAAACATCAGCTGCCAATAGCTATAGAAAACTATGCAATTAAAATCCGTAGCTATTCAATAACTAATGATTGCTGGAGACACTTGCTAGAAAGGATCCCTGCAAAAAGACCAGAGGAAGTAGTTTTATTATTTAATCAATACTTCTATTTATTCAATGTAAACGTAGTTAGTTCATTACAATAATATATTTTAATTTTTTTGTCAATATTGAGAAGAATATTTATTTTTCTAGATATCTTTTATGTTGTATGGCTAATCTTGGTCATAGTTTGGCTTTGGGTTTTAATAGGTGGAATTCATGTTTTTTTTTTTTTTTTTTTTGCCTTTAGCTCCTCTTATTAGAGAGTATAGCTTTTCCTAGTAAGATCTTATGTAATTAGTCGTTCTGTTTCTGGGCATAAGCCCCTTATATTATATATATATATATATATATAATCCTTTTTCTATTACTTTATTTTTTAAAAATTTATTTAAATTTATAATATAATTTTATATAATGTAAGATATATTTGTTAATTCTTATACAAATAATAAATAAAGGTAGTACATAAAATATTATTCTTTGGTATTTGCTAAGAAATCCTAGAAGTACTAATTATTAAAAATAAAAATATATATAATTAAAATATAATATATTAAAATTTTAAAAACATAATTACTTAATTTTTTGAATAATCATATGTATTTAACATAAAATAATATACCTTAACTAATAAATTTATAACATTTCTTCACAATCGCATTTAGGTATAAAAGGTTTTGACACACTAATTGGTTGAAAGTCATATGTGTTCTACCACATTGTAATTTGATGAGATACATGTGAATTTTGATTAATCACAAAATGTGTTGAGAATAATGTGTTAGGAATGATAACACTCCTCCCTTAAATGGAGAACTAATTTCATGATGGTAATCCTCCAACCATTTTTCTTGTGCATTATACCACATTTTTTATTTCGATTTATACGTCCACTTTTCGGGGAAAAAATTGTTAATATTTATCTATTGACTTACAAATCCAATACAATATTAGTTATATCTTTCCCAATTATATATACCCTTATGTTAATTCACATGCAATAATAATAATAAATGCTCCATCAGTAAAAGTTTTTAACAGATAAATATGACCTAATAAATAAGGGTATAATAGAAAGTTTAAAAATATTTTTTTTTTAAAAATAATAATTATATTTTTTAATCTCTATTTTTAATTTAATTGAACAGATAAATAAAATTGAAGACCTACCGAAAAAATTTATAATTAAATGATCATCGATATATGAGAACAAATTGAATATGAATATTAAAAGCATCATAATTGTGAGTTAGAAGTAAAAGATTATTTAAACTTTTGCTTATGATTTTCCATATGCTTTGACATAAATACTTTCTGGGAATCATGATTCTTTTAATTATCACAAACTTATCGTGGAAATTTCTTACATTGTTAATTATTGAGATGGTGTAGGAGGATATAAGATCATTTAATATTCTTACATTGTTAATTACTACAGAGTATCTATCTCTCAATTATAACTACTATACACTAATTATTTCTATCAAATCTTATAAAAATTAAATTAAAATCAATAATATTTAATCAATGTTTTTAATTTAAAAATATATATAACATTGATTTGACTTTTATAAATGACTATTAAATAATTTTAGTTTAATATAAAATTTTATATTAATTTATTTGATAATAACTACCCATATAGTGGTAAATTTTAAGATAAAATTATTTGATAAAAAACATCAAACAGTTTATTTGTATAATTTTAACTTTTTTTGGTATATATTGTATAATGTTAACTTACCGGATCTTCTCATTCACTAAATATTCTAATTTTCAATGGCTAAGTAAAATCACTAATTAAAAACAAGTATGGTAATAAAATGATGTAGAACGAGAGTCACACAATAAGAAATTAAGAAGCAACTATTGACTTTCCTTAAAATGTCTGCGTTGTGTTAACCATTTTTTTAAAAAAATACTGTTTTATATATAAAAGATTTTCGTATATATATTCGCTAGGACTTTTAAATTGATGTTCAAGAAATGTTAAAAAGAGTCACGTAATAAATTTCATAATTCATGTATTCGTGAATAATTGATAATGAAAAATAAAAATAAAAGGGAAAGAAAAATGAATAGTAGTAAGGGAGTTACGTGAATTATGTAATAAATAAAAATAAAGTCTTATGTTATGTAAATACCTTTCTTGCGTTGCTAGCTACACGCTATTCTAAACAATTTCAACTTGCTAATACCCTCACAAATAATGCCTCTAATCTTATTCTCTAAGGCAATATTGTGTATAGTCGAAGCCCTGAACCATGCCTACATGTGTTGCAAATTTTCTAATATCTGATGTTAATTCCTTTTCGCTTTGATGCATCGGTTATATAATGTTTTGCTGACCTCACCTTCATTCCGAGAATGAAGTTTTTTATGTGAAAAACGAATTATTGGAATTAGAATGTAATCATCAAAATATATAAACGGAGTTATAAATATATCATTCATTATTGTTAAAAAATCGACCAATTTGATTTGATGGAACGGCGCGAATTGTCCTTATTGTATCCTTAAATGACTTCACTAAAATTACTTTATGTATATACTCCTTCATGACTTTATGTATATACTATTTCCGATCATTTTTATAAGGTATATTTAATCCAATTACACTATCAATAAAAATGATTAAAATTGGTTAATTTTATTGGAGTTTTAAAAAATAGTTTCACTTTCTCATTTTATCCTTATTTAATATCACTAATTAACTTCACTACCATTTGGTAATTGGAAAGTACATTAAAGTTAATAAAGGTAAACAAAAAAATGTAATAAATGCCCGCATTGAAATTGTAAAGTGCCTTATAAAAATGACCAAAGAGATAGTATTTTTGGAGTGACCAAAAGGATTACCATAATCCTGTTGTTGGTAATTCAGAATTAGAAAGTTAAAAACAGTTTGAGGTATTTAGATGTATCTGTTGTGGGATCTGTACACGGTAATAAAAATAATACATGCTTTCAATAAAATTGATCTCTCTGACTTTTTCTCTAAATTCCTTCTCTCTTCTTATTACTGCTGATTTTGTAGAGGTGTGTATGTTTCAACAAATTGGTATCAAGAGTTTGTTTCTGGCTAGGAACCTACACGTATTGATTGTGGTGTTGTGGTGCATCAATAAAAAATTCATGATGGCTTACTCGAATGGTTTTCCCAACTAATACAACCGATTCTTGATGGGAAAATTTTGAAAGGTGGTGCATACAAATGCGTGTCATCTTCGACTTCCAGGAGGTGTTGGAGGTTGTCAAGACTGGTGTTCAAGAATTGGGTTCTGACCCCACAAGGCTCAGAAAACTGCTTTCAAAGATGCTAAGAACGTGATTGCAAAGCTTTGTTCTTAATTCATCAATGTGTTGATGCAACCAATTTTGAGAAAACTAGTTGCTGCTGAATCTGCAGAAGCAAGCCTGGGACATACTGAATAAAACTTATGCTGGAGATGATAAAGTCAAGAAAGTGAGACTTCATCCCTGCGAAGATAATATGAATTATTACAAATGTTGGAACAAGAGAAGGTAGTAGAATACTTTTACACGAGTACAGTCTCTTGTGAACCAGATGAGGACATGTGGAGAACGTGTAACGAATCAGATGGTCGTAGAGAAGATCTTGAGGACTCTCACACCACGATTTGATTATATTGTGGTTTGCATTGAAAAGTCAAAACAGATAGAGGAGATGAAGGTACAAGAATTGCAAGGATCTTTAGAAGCTCATGAACAACGATTGATCGAAAGAGCCACAGAGAGAGTTACTGAGCAAGCCCTACAAGTTCACACAGCCAAGAAGAATGTTGATTGGAACAAGAACAGAAAAGGAAAGGGAAAATGGAAGAACAAAAGGGGTGGTTTTACACAAACCAAAGATCTGGTTCAAGAAGTAACCTTGGTCAGCCCTCTATTGATGACAAAACAACCGAAGGAAGTTCAAGAAAATGGAATTCTTGAGGGAACAAAAGGGCAGCAAGAAACACATACAGTGTTATAATTGTAATAAATAGGGTCATTATGCTAATGAGTGCATGAGTAACAAGAAGGAACATTCCTCAAGTGATGAAGTTCAACTTGCTCAAGAAGAAGAATCAGATTAAGAACAAGTTTTTTTTTTATGATGACAACCAATGCTGATGAATCAAATGTTGAACAATGGTATTTGGATACAGGATGTTTCTATATCAATGACAAGGTGGCAAAAATTGGTTTATTGAGCTTGATGAATCTGTCAAGAGCAAGGTTAAATTTGTCGATAACAGTGCGTTAGTTACAGATGGGGTGAGGAAGGTATTGATTAGAAGAAAGGATGGCAAGAAGTTATAATTCATATGTGTTGTATGTGCCAGGCAATGAAGAACCATCTACTCAGTCTTGGGCAATTGCTTGAAAAAGGGTATACCATGACCATGTAGATGTGGAATGTTGAAGATGTTTGATTCTGATAGGAAGCTGATCCTAAAGGCTCCTTTGTCTAAGAATAGGACCTTTAAGATTGGACTTAGGTGTTTAGCTACTGCTGGTACAGATGACAGATGGCTATGGCATTATAGATTCAGGCATCTCATTTCTGGAGTCTGTCCATGTTGAAAAATGAAGGAATGGTAAGTGGTCTTCCTGCTATTCAGGTACCTAAACAATTATGTGAAGAATGTTATTCCAACAAGCAATCTAGAAGCCCCTTCAGGTCAGAAATTCCTACCCAATCCACTGAAAAACTAGCTGTTTTTTTTCTGATGTGTGTGGTCCTTTTGAAATATCTTCACTGGGTGGAAATTCCTATTTTTGTGTCTTTTATTGATGACCTAACCATAAAGGTTTGGCATCTATTTGATTAAAAAGAAAAGTGAAGTTTTAGCAGTCTTCAGAAGTTTAAACACTAACTGAAAAGCAAAGTGGAGCACAAATCAAGACTATTAGAACTGATGGTGGTGGTGAGTACGTGTCCAAGGAGTTCTCAAAATTTTTGTGAGCAAGAAGGGATATCACATGAGGTGACACCCTCCCTATACCCCTCAACACAGTGGTATTGCTGAAAGACAGAACATGAACCCTACTTCATATGGCTCGAAGCATGTTGAAAAAGCAAGAACTCTCCAAACTACCTTTGGGGAGAAGCTATAAACCATTGCTGCATACACTCTGAATAGGTGCCCCACTAGAAGATTAAAAGGAGTCACCTCGGAAGAAGCATGGACAAGAACCAGACCTGATGTTACTCATCTTAGAGTTTTTGGCTCATTATGAATTAGACATATTCTTGAGCAAGTGAGGAAGAAGCTTGATGATAGAATCTGAACAATTAATACTTTTGGGATATCATGCCACATGTGGATACAAGCTATACAATCCCACAACAAAGAAGGTAATCATAAGCAAGGATGTGAAGGTGGATGAATCTAGAAGTTGGAATTGGAGTTCTAATCCAGAATCTGGTACAAGGAGGATGATCTTTAATCTTAATGATACAATTGATTCAGGTGAAATGGAAGATGCTCCACTACCTCAAAGACCTCAAAGACACAAAAAACTGCCCCACTCGATTGCATGATTATGAAGTGTTTCCAAATTCTGTTATCAATACAGAAGGTGATTTAGTTCATTTAGCTCTATTTTCAGAATCCGAACCAGTAGATTTTTCCAAGCTTTAGAAGACATTAATTGGATGGTTGTAATGAAAAAATGAATTGAAGGCTATAGAGAGGAACCAAACTTAGGATCTTGTCTCTCTACCACAACACAAGAAGCCCATGGGAATGAAGTGGGTTTACAAAATTAAAACAAAACTAGATTGGACATATTGCTAAATATAAGGCCAGGTTAGTGGCCAAAGGATTTCTACAGAAGTTGGTCTTGATTACAATGAAGTCTTTGCCCTGGTTGCAAGAATTGAAACCATTCGACTGGTGGTGGCAGAAGCCTGCTGTAGAGGGTGGAGATTACGTCAACTCGATGTGAAATCTGCCTTCCCAAATGGCCCATTGGAAGAAGAGGTTTATGTATGCCAACCTCCAGGCTTCGAGATCAAAGGTCAGGAAGGGAAGGTGTACAAATTGAGAAAGGCTCTATACGACCTTAAACGAGCACCAAGGGCATGGAACAAAAGGACTGATGGGTTCTTACTACAACAAGGTTTTACCAAATGTACCACAGAACATGGAGTTTATGTAAGGACAGTAACTAGTTCATAGTTATTGATAATCTGTCTATATGTTGATGACATACTAGTAAATGGAAGCAATGAGGCAGAGGTTGCTAAGTTCAAGGAGCAGATAAGGAATGAATTCGAAATGTCAGATTTGGGATTGCTATCCTATTTTCTTGGAATAGAGTTGTGAGACCAACAAAGGTATTTTTATGCATCAGAAGAAGTATGCAACTGATATATTGAGGAGATTCAACATGTTAGATTGCAATCCTGCCATTACACCACCTGATCCTGGCTTGAAATTGGAAAAAGAAGGGACTGATGAGCATGTTAAAACCAACCAGATTTAACAAATTGTAGGGTCACTCAGGTTCTTGTGCAATACTAGACTAGACTTAGCTTACATTGTTTGTTTGATCAGCAGATTTATGGAGCAACCTAGATCATCTCACCTCTTAGCGGCCAAGAGGATCCTTAGATATGTAAAAGGCACACATGATTATGGGATTTTGTTCTCTACTAGACAGAAAAACAATGTAGCATAAATGTATGGTTACACAGATGTAAATTGGTGTGGAGATAAAAGTGATCGAAGGAACACAACAGGTCATGTTTTTATGTGTAATGGAGCACCTGTATCATGGTGTTCCAAGAAGCAAAGTGTAGTAGCACTCTCCTCATGTGAGGCTGAGTATGTAGTGGCCTCAATGGGTGCATGCCAAGCTTTAGGCTTGAAACACTGCTTAAGGAGTTGAACCTGAGGGATGTTGAACCAATGAAGTTGTTGTGGACAATAAGTCCACAATTAATCTAGCAAAACATCCAGTGGCACATGACGCAACAAGCATATCGAGACTCGATTCCATTTTTTAGGGATACTCGAATTTTGTAACACTGAAATTCAAGTAACGGACTTGCTTACTAAAGCTTTGAAGATTGACAGATTCAAGGAGCTTAGAAATAAAATAGGTGTTATGGCAATGCAAATTTTGATTAAGGGGTTATGTTGTTGATAATTAAGAATTAGAAAGTTAGTTATTCAGTTAGCAAATCTGGCAGCCTAACTGAATTAGTTAGAAACAGTTTGAGGTGTTTAGATGTATCTATTATGGGATATGTACACTGTATAAAAATAATATGTGCTTCAATAAAATTGATCTCTCTAACTTTTTCTCTAAATTCCTTCTCTCTTCTTGTTACTGATATTTGTAGAGCTGTGTATGTTTCAATAAATCCATTATTCCATATTCATTGTAGTTTCTTGGAACACTTTTGCAATCACTCTTAAATTTAATAATGATCAGCACAACTTCATGGCTTTAAGAGAGCTGGCTACCCTCTCAGTCCTTGCAAAATTGGTACATTAGGCTATATCCCCAAATCTATCTTAAACCACACTCTCTTATTTAACACAAACCAAGTCTCGCACCCTCAAATCCACTAGTACTAATATATAGTTATATACATATGTGTGTATATATAGCTACAACTTTAGTTCAGGACTATTAACGAATAAACTTTTCAAATGTTATTAAAAAAAAAAGCTATTCAATAGAGGGTGCATCTCTTTGCTCCACAGTACTATTATAAATTTCATACGGAAAATCTTAATTTATGGGTAAAAGGAAACAATTGTTTTAACATCTAATTTCATATCTTTTTCATTTACCATCGAGAACGTGGATCAACTAGTAATTAAGGGGATGTTCTAACTTAATCAGCAGGCTCGAGTTTAAGCCCTGGGTAAACAACTGTGTTAATACTCGGAGAGAGAGTTTGCACAAAAAAAAATATTTTCATTTGAAATTCAACCACCCTTATTTATATGTAGAGTAAAGATTTTCATACATTTTATAATTCTCTTACGATTTCTCCTCCCATCTCCTTTTCATTTCTCATCATATCATTTATCTTATCTCCACATTCTCTCTAATCTCTCTATATTTATTGGTATGTTCACCTCTATGAGATGTACACCAACCATTTTTATCAATGTTTTAAAAATCGAACCAATGAAGACAACCGATTTATGATTCAATGGTTCGACCGTGATCGAACCGGTATTAATTAAATATATATTTTAATTAATAAAATAACATAAAATTATAACAAAATTAAGATATATAAAATTGTAAATTAGTATAAATAACCTTATTATGAGGTTTTATAAGAAAAAAATAAATAAATAATGATTGATAAAATAATAGATTACGTGCAATTCTTAAACATATGTCTTTATTTATCTTTAAAATATTTTAAATTAAATAGAAAATAATTTTTAAAAAAAAGACCGATTTAATTGGTTTATGACCGATTCCCACTTTGGTTCTGAGATTCGCCGATTTTTTTGGGTTAAATGGATTAGTCACTAGGTTGGTTCTATATATTTCGATTTTCTAAACTATTATTTTTATTATACATATATCTATTTGATTGATTTAATATGTGCCAAGAAGTGAATAGCTAATTCTAATTCAAACATTCTGATTATATTTAAACTCTGCAATTATTTTTAATTATTTAATCACTATTATTATATTTTTGAATTAAATTAATTAATTCAATTTGAAAATTGACACTCTATCGGATCCTTAATAGTCAGTTGAACTTATTTCTTAAGTCATCTGGATACTAATCATTTAATTTCTATTAGATTTAACCTTAGTCAACTTGTGCTCACATAATTCCTACATCTTATTTAGTGTTTTACAAATTTAACTTATTGGGCTTGGATCCTTATTTAATAGGTTTGGGCTTTTATTATGTTTAATGGGTCAAAACCACTTTTCTAGGCCATTACTTTTCACACCGTTGTTTTTGCTATTTCCACCCCCTACATTTTTTCTTCCCTAAACTACCCTCCTCCTACCCCACTCCCCCATCCCATTCACCCATTCCCCTGCACCCGTCCCCCCCTCCCCTTCACCCCCTTCTCTAATCTATATTCCCCTCCTTTGCGGACAATCATGTCCGTAAGATATATTTTTTTTGAAAAAAAAAATATTTTACGGACAATGTTTTCCGGAAATTGTATTTTTTTTAAAAAATAACTTCCGGACACAATTGTCCGGGAACTATTCTCGGACAACTTTGTCCGGGAGTGTTTTTTTTTTTAAAATATAACTTCCGGACACAATTGTCTAGAATCGTTCCTGGACAACTATGTCCGGAGGACTGCCTGAAAGGTATATTTTTTTTAAGAAAAATATAACTTCGGAACACAATTGTCCGGGAAGCATTCTTAGACAACTGTGTTTTTATTAATATGTTTTATTATAAAAGATATTTTTTATGAACTGCGGGTATTTTACATAGGAGACAGTCTTGTTACTACCATTTTATTTTTTCTCACACATTAATTTTCTTTTTCATTATCCTTTTTACTTTCTTTTTATTTTTATCAAAATTATATCTCCATTTATTTAGCTTCAATTGCAGTGTTTTTTTTTATGAATCACGGGAATCCTCCACCGGAGGCCGTCTTGATCCTATCATTTTCTTTTATTTTTATCTCACCTCCATTTTCTTTTTTTTCTTTTGATTTTTTTATTCTCAATTTAGTAATGATTTTTTATGCAATGAATAACACTGCAATTGAAGCTAAATAAATGGAGATATAATTTTAATAACAAAATAAAAAGAAAGTAAAAAGGATAATAAAAAAAGAAAATTAATGTGTGAGAAAAAATAAAATGGTAGTAACAAGACTGTCTCCTATGTAGAATACCCGCAGTTCATAAAAAATATCTTTATAATAAAACATATTAATAAAAACACAGTTGTCCAAGAATGCTTCCCGGACAATTATGTTCCAAAGTTATATTTTTCTTAAAAAAAATATACCTTCTCCAGACACAGTTGTCCGGGAACGGTTCCCGGACAATTGTGTTCGGAAGTTATATTTAAAAAAAAATACACTTCCGGACAAAGTTGTCCGAAATGGTTCCCGGACAATTGTGTCCGGAAGTTATTTAAAAAAAAAAACAACTTCCGGACAACACTGTCCGTAAGATTAGAGAAGGGGGGGTGAAGGGGAGGGGGACGGGTGCAGGGTAGTGGGTGAATGGGATGGGGGAGTGGGGTAGGAGGAGGGGGTAGGGGAGGGTAGTTTGGGGAAGAAAAAAAAAGTAGGGAGTGGGAATAGCAAAAATAACGATGTGAAAAGTAATGGCCCTTTTCTATTATTACAACTTAACCAGATTGGCAGCCTCATCCTCTTTACATCGAGGCCACTATATTATTATGTTTAAGTGATGACCCGACACTGTAACAGTCCCAGGTCATCACTTAACAGTGTAAATTAACGGTAAGGATTAAACTTGGAAATAGAAAATTAATGAGAGACTAAACTTAGGTGAAAAATTTTATAGGGACTAAATACAAAATTCCTTAATTTTCGAGGAATTAAAAACATATTTGTGCCTTTACAATAAAATATTTTCACTTTTGATTTATTAAACTATGCAATAATACACATGTTAAAAAAATTGTTGTTTTTTCAATAGAGTTTCAAAACATAAAATTTAATTTAAGCAAAAATAATAAATATAATTTTTATTTCTCAACATATCTCCATGTTAACAAAACGTTCAGTAGAAGTAGAAAGTCTCCTCTATAATGCATCGGAAAAGGCACACCAGATCTAGATCTACTACTTGTTTCTTCTTTTCCATTTAAGCCATTTTCTTTCTCTACAATCACTCCACTGATACCAACCGAAAAGACAAAAGGGGCCTTTCACTCCTATCTCATTCCAAAAAAATCATATACAACTTGTCAAATTCAACACATCAATATTAATATGAAATAGTTCGAGGAGAGTCATATAATATAATATATAAAAACAAGTGAATAGTCCAAGTTAGACTTGGCAAAACGTTCGTTTGACTTATTATATTAGTCGGTTTGGTTATAAAATAGCTTGACAGACCCAGTCCAAGTAAATGTCCCCTTCAGCATCTCTCAAGTCTCAATGCCTTTCCTTATGTCCTATCCAGCAACGTAACGTAACCGCACATGCAACTCCAAGAAACCAATTTGGACTTAGAAACTTCTATTTTAAGCAGCACAAACAATGACACAGAAACTTCCTCACCAATATGTCAAATTAAGTGGCAGCCGCATCTTGTTTGAGAAGATTCTTCTTGTGTGCTAGGACAAATTTAGATAGATATTTAATTAGCCCCTCCATGCATGTATACCAAACAATTACAAGTGAAACCTTTTATCTCATCATTAAGATATAGGCAATGAAAGTTGAAGTAGAAATTGTTTCTAGAGAAGACATTAGGCCTTCCTCTCCAACACCCAATCACCTCAGAGACTTCAAACTTTCCCTTTTGGATCAGCTTATTCCATCTCCATATGCTCCAATAATCCTATTCTATACCCCACCTGATCACAGTGACACAACTAGCCTTTCTGAAGCCCCCAAAAGGTTAGAATTGTTGAAGAAATCTTTATCTGAGACACTAACCTTGTTCTACCCACTTGGTGGCAGGATCAAAGATGACATGTCCATTGAGTGCAATGATGAAGGGGCTAATTTTGTGGTAACCCAAGTGAAGTGTCCTCTTTTAAAATTTCTTGACCAGCCTCAGCTAAACTTACTGCACGAGTTCCTTCCTGGTGTACTCATTTCTGAAGATTCAAATTCAGGAACCTATGTAACTAACATTCAAGTAAACTTTTTTGAATGTGGGGGAATTGCTATTGGCTTATGCATTTCTCACAAGATCCTAGATGGGGCTGCACTAAGCACCTTCCTGAAAGGGTGGACAGGGAGGGCTAGGGGTTGCAACCAATTACCCCCCAACCCAATTTCATAGCATCTTCTCTCTTTCCCACAAACAATTCATCACTCACACTCAAAGACTTATCAATGGCTATGTGGGGTTCCTTGTTCAAGCAAGGCAAGTGGGTCACAAAGAGATTTCTGTTCAGAAACTCAGATATAATCACTCTCAAGGCTCAAATATCAGATACAGCAAACTCTTCCTGTGTAGTGCAAGACCCTACACGTTTAGAGATTGTTTCTGCATTGTTGTGGAAGTCTCTCATGGCTGTGTCCAAGGTAAGGTTTGGTACCCAGAGGCCTTCTCTGCTGACTCATTTGGTGAACCTGCGCAGGAGAATAGATGAGGCTCTTTGTCCACAGCATACCATGGGGAACCTTTTTGGGTTTGTGGCTGTGGAGCACTTGAGTGATCATGTGAAGGGGTTGGAAGAGTTGGTGGGTAAGTTGAGGAATGCAATATCCAAAGTTGATAGTGAATTTGTTGAAGAATTGCAAGGCAACAAGGGAATGTCAATTCTGCAAGAGTCTCTTAGAGCAATAGGTGAGACAGGATCAAAGAGTGAAGTGGACTACTTTGGGTTTAGCAGCTGGTGCAATTTTGAGTTCTATGATGCTGATTTTGGGTGGGGAAAGCCCACATGGGTGACTAGTGTTCCTTCAACTGGTTCAGTGTTTATGAATCTTATTATCCTGGTTGATACCAGGCTAAGAGATGGCATAGAAGCTTGGGTTACCTTAGATGAACAGGACATGACTCATTTGATAGCAGACACTGAACTGCTAACTTATGCAACCTTGGATCCAAGTCCACTTGCAATGAGTTCATTTTCCTAAAAATTAGAATCAATTAAAATAGCAATTATTTTGAGGTTATTAATGTGTCATCAAAAGTACAAGCACATTAGATAGATGTAATTTAAAATCAAATCCACATAATTAATTCTATTCTAACTGTTTCCAACTGAAACCAAACATAATGTGATTATCCACATAGTGAATTCTGACGGTTTCCAACTGGAACCAAGCAGACACTTGGTGTTTGAGTTTGAATAATGATTCATCATTTTCTGATCATTCATACGTATTATTATTACTATTGTAAGATCCTGCACATGTCATGACCTTAGATTGCTACTTGCTATCTAAACTTTGGTTAAAACAAAAATTACACATGTTCTAAGGAGAAAGTAATTTAGACTTGTATATTATCACTCATCATCCTTGTCTACAATGGCCGCCAAGAAATTCCCAAAGTTATAAAGAAGAAGAAAATATATAAATAGCAAAGGGATTGAGTTAAGAATTATGAACAGGCGTGTTGAAGCTCTAACTACAATTCAACAATTTCGTCTTCCCCGCATTCCCCAACATCAATCACTAGAGTTCCTTTCTTCTTTGTACGCTGAACCCTGCAACAATTCCTCCTTGGAGACTGCTCAAAACAGCAAAATCAAAATCCATTTACTATGAGTTTCATTCAACTAATTGTAAAAACAAAAAAGAAAGATCCAAATGTAATACAGGCCTTTGATTTGAATTGAATTAGAGAAAATTATTGTAAGTTACCTTGTCCCATAAATGCGGGTCGGGTCTCTTATAAACCTCAACCATTTTGATTTGGGCCGGATCCTCCATTTTCCACTTGCACTCCGGGTTCTGCTGAACCCTAACATACTGAGTTGTAGTCTCATCACTATCTTCCTTATAGATTGCATTAGTCAAGTAATAAACGAACGGTTTCTGACAAACGTTTCGGCTGACAGGGCGCGTGTTGAAGGGATAGGCGGTGTAATCGGCTCGCTTGTACCAGTTCAAGAAGGTTCTCGCCGGCATCTCCATTTCCCGGGCGGAGAAAATGCCCCGGAATATTTGAACCGCATAGCCCCAAGAAACGGATATGGTCCACGTCCGGGTTTTGTCATAGCAAATGGATTGTTGCATGAGCCCGGCCGGGTCCAGCTTCATGGGCCCAGTGAGGCGCTTTAGGGCCCGGACACGGCTCACATTTGGAAATATGGGCTCCACAACGTCCAAGTGATGGAGAGACACCAGTGGTGTAACCGGATGGGCTGATAGAAGCCCAAATAGATTGCCGTACACATCAAACTATTCAAAAAAAAAATGTTAAATTCAAATCAAAACGCGTTTTTTTAATCATGTACAGTGACAACTTGATCATGGTTGTAACAATAATAACATTGTAGGTGAAGTAAGTGGGGAAGGGGAAAATGGTCCTATCTTTACCGACAGTGGACAAGAGTTAACCAATCATGGAGCTGATAGTGGCTTAGATTTTAGGGTGGGATTGCGACGTGTTTTATAGTGTGTGACTATGTGTTATTATTAAATGTTAGTTTATGTGTCTTGGCTTATAATTTGAGTGGGGTCATTTAAATTGAAAGTAGCATAGAGTGAGTCAGTGACACGTACATGTTGTGCACTATTAGTCTATTACATATATATGGCCCACAAAATGATCTGTCTTTATAATTTATGATACACACGAAAAAAAGTTACAAATGAGAAAAAAACTTTTATTTCAAAAAGACGTTTCAATAGTATAGTGAATTCGGACTAACACTATTATTTATAACATTGATCCAGATTTATATTTAAAACGTAATTTTAGAATAAATCAAACAATAATACACTATTAATATGCATTTGATTTATTCTAAACCATGTTTTAAACATGAATTACATAGAGTAACATTGTGTAACCCCAAGAGATTGGTCGAGTGGAAAACAGGGTATCAACAGGTCGCAGGTTTGAATCCCCACCCTCTTAGGGTGAGGTAAAATATAAGTACATCTTTAAATGCTCAAAGAACCCAAAGACTTCTGGGGCACCATCCCCTCACCCTAAATTTATCTTACCAAAAAAGAGTAACATTGTGCTACATCCATGTTTAAAATGTGATTTTAGGCTTAATCAAATACATTATTAAATACCAAAATTGAAGCCATTGAAAAGAAGGAAGTCGATTATGGGAGATAGAGCTGTTTAATGATTTTGGTTTGAGAAAGGAAGTCAATTGTGGGAGACCATATGATTTTGAAGATCACCATAGTTAATCCTAATAGATCTTTACCCTCAGTCAAGAATAAATGGACGGTTTAATCGAATTTACCCACTTTTCTGTCAGTTTCAACTTAAAAATTTAACTAAATTCAGTAAGTAGCAATAAATGACGTAGACCATATATGTACAAAAAGTGATTTGAACCTTCTTTGGGATACTGAAAGAAAATTTATTTAATGCATGCTCATCTATTTTCGGGCATCTACTGGTTGTGTCTTCTTCTGTTTTTCCATCTAACGGTTGTGTCTTTTTCTGGTTTTGCATCTTATGGCATACACTTGGCCAGGAAGCAAATTTCTTATTATTATTATTATTATAATTGTTGATAAATTAAACAACAATAAACTATCATCTGCCTCTCACATTTCTCCACGTCGTAGAGATTATCGTAGGAAAGCTCATTCCATAGATATATAAAATTCTTTAAAATATGATTGATCATTCTATTTTCGGTGGATCAAAAGTGCCAAGACAAAAATTTAAATGACAAGAAACTACATACAAAATTGAAAATTCTCAAACACATTTTTTTAACAAATCTTTACAAAATCTCATATATTTAATGCATGTGAAATTTGTTGCTTGTGAAGATTTATTGCTATAATGAGCAAGGTTCTCTTCTTTTAGACCATCCCTGTGGGCTTTCACAACAAAAATACTAAAAATATGCAAGATATCATCTAGCTAAAATTTCCTTTTCGTTTTTAAAATTAAAGGCCGGATATCTCGGAAGTGATCTAAAATTAAAGATCTTAACTTAGTTAGGTTACCTGTCAACAACAACATTTTTCTCTTTAATTCAAATCATTGTTACATTATCCCCGATTGCCCCGTTCTAAAATAACCTTAAACACAGCTAAACTAACCTCAGTTCTAATAAGAGAGGTCAGATAGATAAAATGATGCATCAAGTAGTAACTAAAAAAATTTAATTTTATATATTCTTAATATAATAAATACTCTCTTTTTATTTTTTTAAATCCTTTAACTTCAACCCTAAAGGACCATATTCACAAAACCTAAAAGTTAACACTATTAATTAATAATAAATTGCTATATAATATATTTAACTAAGTTGGACATTTCATATTATTAACCTCATTAAATAATATAATGATACATCCTTGTATAAGGAGGTAAAACTTGTATTTTTGGGCCTTTGGCCCCGATTATTATTAAAAAAAAAACTTATATTTTACATATCAAAGTTAAACTTAACCTAATAGTTTTTCCTAATTCTAATGATTTTAAATCAATTATATGAACCGGAAAATCCTCCACCTTCCTTTTTGGGTTGATTTGTTCATTTTTTCCACCACTTCCAATAATTAAATTTCCCCATTACAATCATACCAATATTGGGTTAATCAAGTCAATGTGTAAAGTCACATACTTAGTCAACTTTTTTGTCATTATGTTTCTGTCTAATTTCACCCATTCCCCAGTTTTCCTACCTTTTCTTAGCAACCAAACACAAACATCATCACAAAGCAGACAAAAAAGAGTAAATTCCAGAGACTACTAAGAAGAACTACTAACCTGATGAAACCCTTTCTCCTTGGTAAGTGGAACTCCAAGCTCTGCCATACAAGCTTGAATCCTATCATCTGAGCCATACAATCCAGGGTACCTTTGGATGCACCTATCTTGCATTTTCTCCAATGCCACAGCCAATGGATAACTAATAGCAAATCCACCACCCCCATAAGCCATATTGTAAGAAAAATAAATGTTCTGTAAATGGCTTTCTGAAGAGCTCCCTATGTAATAGAACTGATTGTGATCATATTTCTGCAAAACCTTGACCAAATTTTCAGTGATAAAAACTGTGTCATCATCCCCCATCACAAACCACCTCACACCCTCCATCCCAAGCCTCAATGTTTCTGACACTATCCTTGAGATCCTGATGGCAGACCTATGCCCCTTTGGGTTCTTGTACTTGAACTTTGATGTGTCTTGTGAGATCCTCAATGGGGGCAAGAGGTTCTCATCCCCAGGCTCAGTTTTCACCTTTTGTTCCAACCACACTATGCCACGCATTTGATTAGGCCTCCACCAAAGCTTGATGTACTCTTTCCTCTGCTTCCATAGCTTAGCTGAGGCACCTATGCCAAAGACTATGTGGGAAATGTTGGTTTCTTCAAAGGGTTTTGGGGTTGGGGATTCTTCTTCAGGGAAAGTGCTACTGCTATGGATAATGGGAATGTTGGGGTTTTGATCACAATCATAGGAATGGCTAACGAATCTGAGGGAATAGAAGAGGTAAGAGATGGAGATTAAGAGGAAGAAGAAAGCCATTAGCTTTGAAAAGCTCCATGAAGAGTAAAGATGATCTGGGTCTTTGGGATTGTTCTTCATGGTTTTCAAATGTTTGGCTTTTGTTAGAAGAACCACAGATGAAAAAGAATCAGAACCCAAAACCCTTTTGATCATAACTTGCCCCACTAGAATTTTATAAGAACCCCATCAGAGAGAAGAGAGAGAAGGGAAAATCAGATTTGGTAAAGTTTGAAGCTTGCATAGACAACCTAAAAGGGAGGTTTACATGGGACACGAGAAACCCTTTGAAGTTAACCAAGAAATCTTGAACTGAACAAAGCACCTATGCCGCAACTATATGCTAGTTGCCAAGTGCTAAAGGCAATTCTGCAGTACACAGATTCCTTTTCCTTTTGATTTATACACAAAAACACAATCTCTTATAATAAGTTTTATATGATTATTCTTTATTTGCATTTTTAATAAATATTTTAATTTAAACAAAATTATCATTTCTACCTATTTTAAATTTTAAATGTTTATAAAAAAGTAAAAGACAAAATGTTTATATAACTAATGATATTTTATTATTAATTAGAGTTTGTTATTTACTTGCTTATTTGCCATTCTTTGCGGTGGCGGTGGACATGTGTCCACGCATAAAATCATCAACGCTCTTAGGAAGACAGGCATTTCTTACTTCTTCTCCACTCCATAAATAAGGAGAATATATCAATTTTTTTAAGGCACATAATATATCAATTTTAATCACAAAATAAATACATGGGGTTTGTATTTATATATATACGTATACATATACAATACTGATTATAATATTTCAATCTTATCCATAGTAATTTCTATTATATAAAATGAGAAGCTAGCACTTAATTTTTTTATTCAATTTATATTATTATTAAAACATATTTATTCATCGAAATAAAATTTTATATTTTAAAATGTTTGTATAATGGAAAACAAAAATTCCACGCTCAAATTTTTTGAGTGTGAGAGATGTGAATATAAGAGATAAAAAAAATCAAATGAAAAAAGATAAAGTGAAAAATATGATAGTTGATGTGAAGTGGAAAAAATTTGGGGTGCGAAATGCAGTGTATACATTTGAGTATAAAAAATTCATGATTATATATTTATATATATTTTGAAGATTTGGAGTTTAATATGCACACATTAGAGGTGAAAATCCTTAGAATATCAATCGGATCGCCAATACTCTAATGCTTTTAAGTTAGTAAATGGGTTATCAAGTTTAAACAAATGAATGGAATTAAATGACCATACCTAGTTGGTATACCTCTTATATATGAAATTAAAGTATTGTAATAGGAGTTTTCTCTTTTATCATGATATATTTTGTTTAACTTGATAATTAGGGGTGAAAACAGGCCGGACCAGGTTTTGGCAGGCCCAAGCTTGGTCTGTTCCTAATTCTTAAGCCTGAGTCTGGGCTTGTTACTTACGTGACTTTTTTAAAGCCCATCCGGCCTATAAGTCTGTTTAAAAATTTGTTTTCATGACTTACAAGGCCTACATACAGGCTAACAGGTCTATAAGCATATGCAAGCCAACGGGCAATTAATATAATATAATTTTATTTTTTATTATATCCTAGTTTTTTTAGTTATATATACATAGTTATTTATATAATGAATTTAATATATTATATTATATTAAACTGGTCGGCCTGTAAGGTCTAACAAGTTTTTTCATACGCCTGAAGCTTGGCCTTTTTAATAAACGAATCAGGCCATTAACAGGTTGGGTCGTAGACCCCTGACAGGTCGGCTGGTCTATTCCCACCCTAACTGATAATAGTTATTTAAAATAGATATAGTCGACGGGATAATAAAATGATAAAGTTAGTTATGTGAGAATTTTAACTAAAAAAGATGAAGAAGTCATCTCCTTAAATGAGTATGATTTGTGATCTAGATCAAATTATAATTCAAGATTCTAGTAAGTGATAAGGAAGAACTTTTATTTGGTCCAATAGTTCAGAACAGGTGGCCCTAAGTCGGTATTGCATCATAGAGCTAGGTATGCCAACTTAATTGGTTACTTAGACCATGAAATCATCATACTTGTGGTAAAGATAGAGATCAAAACATGTCTTAAACGTGACCACATAATCTCAATGAAAACCATGAATTTAGGCATTTTTTTTATTGTTGTGATGACTATGCATTTCTTAGGGGTACTAGCCTTAATCGAGGACTTGAGGTGGCCCCCTTGATCCCAATATCTCGATGAAAACCAAGGACTTAGGTAGACACACGTGTTAACATTTTAAGAAGCTTTTCCCTTTGTCCCCTACAATTTGGTGACTAGGAAAGTTAGGGGCACACCATTTAATCTCATGAACCTTAGTAGGGGCCTATAAGAGGTTGTCTCATGTTATAACCACAAGAAGTTGCATTATGTTGGAATCTTAAGATATTGTCTTGAAGGTATGTTAATTCCCCTCGTATTGGGATTAGTTGAGTTCGAGATTACGGTAGGTACTTACACCCCCTACACCTGCCTCCACCCTTGTTTTTGCAAATTGGGTTCAAGCTTAAGTTTTCTTTAAACCTAATAAAAGCAAGTTTTTCCCCATAAGTTAGGATTTGATTGGCATGGCTAATTTGGAGACAATGGTTAGTGTAGTCCTTATTAGTACTCGAAGAGACTTTGTTTGAGGGGAAGCATATGAATTTGGTGACCTAAATATTTGAGATTATGGTTAGTGCGCGATCATTATCTGGTATTTGAAGAGACTTTGACTTGACAGGAAGTATAACAATATAGTGACTCACAATTGATAGAGATATAATGGGAAATCAAAATATGAGTGTTGAAACTCCCACATCAGTTAAGAATATATATGTTTTAAATTCATATATCCATTACCTTAAGTTTTTAGATAAATATGTTTGGTGTCACAACTATTTTATGATCTGCTTCACCTATTGGGACTTTCCTGGATCCAACAAAAGTTCACTCAATATTAAAAAATGTATTGCAATTTAAAAAATGTATTAGTGTCCTTCAACTATGGGGTTTTTGATATGGTTTGTTTTTGATTGATTACTTAAGGGGAATTAATGACTTTATTGATTACTTCAGTGAGCCTTATTAAGATTTAGAGTCTAGGGTCTGGAGTTGACTATATTGATTAAAGTGGAAAGTGAAAATGGAATTTAAGTTTAACAATATTGAATAATGAGTTTAATTATTATACATTGTCCATTTAATGATATTTTGTCAAATCATTTAATGAATATGACATCCCATATACTATTAAATTCATTAAATGATATGACAACACATCATTGAATGTCTATGTAAAACTTTTTTATACTAATAGTATATAGTAGTTATTAAATTCTTGAATACTACCTGGTTATTTTCTTCTAAATGAGAATATCACCGATTAAAATTTTGGACAAGTGGGAAGTTAATTTGTTACATGCTTAAAGTGTTCAATCAACACTAGCAATGATTTTGTTTAGAGTTTATGGGAGCTGAAAAACCAGCTCTTTTTTCATGCGGAAGTGAATAATCAATGCTTTTAAGACTTTCAAATAAAGAAAACTAAAGGTGTTTGGATTTAATTGTTTATTGTGACTTAGGAGTTGGTGGTCTTCCACTTCAAGAATTGTTTCAAAATTTCATTTGTGGAAATGTATTTTAAAAATTTAGTCGCATGATCAACTCCACTTCCAAGGTTAAACACGAGGACATACATAATCGGCGAGTTTCGTTTAGTGAGTGAGTGAATTAGTTCCAACAATACACTAATGTTATATGAATTAGTGCCCCGAGCAAGTAGCAACGTAGTTGTTGAACTGGAAGTTCATTTTATATTAAGAAGCACGGAATACTAATATTATAGATAAACTTTGCAATACTCAATTAATTTTATACATTAATACAGGAATTATTCTATTGAAAATATTTGTATTTTATATATATTCGAATATCTTTTAATCAAGTTTGAGAGAACAATAGAAAAGAAGGTTGATTCAAACTGAATCAGTACCAAATTATAGGCTAAAGGTTAAGGTTGCATAATTCCATTTGAAAACGCAAGATTGCTAAACAAATTTTTTGGATACCTTTCTTGTTGCTTGTGATGAGAAAATACCCCAATAAGCTCCCATACATATATACATCCATCATTTTTGAAATGATAATTTTGTAACTTCATGAGCTACCTTAATTTCTAAGCTAATTAACTTTTCAGATTTTTTTTTATGATCATAGTACTGTGTACTTATGTAATGGGTTGAATTATTGTATGTATGGTCATGAAATAATTTGTTGAAGTTAATACTTATACACGATTAATGTAAAAAAATTTTAAGATGACATTTAATGAGTATTGACACATCATTTAATAAATTTAATAGTAATATAAAATATGTTATATTCATTAAATAATGTGTAATGTGGCAACACATTATTGAATGTTAATGTAAATTTTTTTTACACTAGTATACAGACATTGTATAATAATTAAGCTCATAATTTATTTGTTATAGATATATTTTAAGATATATTATATGTAAATATATATTCAATGTGAATTATTTATATATTCAAATCATGTATGTATTTTACTTTTACGCCCATCATCTAGAAAGTCTAACTATTTTAATAATATAATAGCTCACTATGATTATGTACATTTTGTATTAACGATGCTTTAAAATTGAAGAGTTTTTTTTGTGAGGAAAAAAATTAAAGAGTTTATTAATTGGGTATGTATTTTCAGTATGCTTTTAAGTTTTAACAACAATCACGGATTCACAATCTAAAATTATAATTAAAAAAAATGCAACAATGAAATAAAAGTTTAACACACAAACACATATATGTTAGTGTAAAGAAGTTTTATACGAACATCCAATGATGTGTGTTACCATATCATTTATTGAATTTAATAACACAAGAGATGTCATATTCATTAAATGATGTGGCAACACACCACTAGATATATTGTAAAATTTCTTTACACCGTGTATATCAATTAAATCCATGAAATAAACCACATTTTGCGTGTAAGTACTTAATTGAATTGAATCAGCAATCAATAAGAAAAATGTTGACTACATAACAATTTGATACAATGACTATAATAAATAAAGGGAAAAATATGTTTTTGTCCCTATAGTTTCGGTCAACTTGGTCCTCGTCCCTGTACTTTAAATCTTTGGTTTTTTGTCCTCGTAGTTTCAAAAACCCCAAACCGTCATCCCTGCAGTTAATGACTTCAAGTAATTTAAGTGGAAGCTTGGCATTGAATGTAATTGCAGGTACTCAAACTTTTCCAGAATGGACATCTTCATAAAGTCCTACTTGGGTTCCTTGAACATTTCGAAGTTAAGAGAAGCAATTTCTCACCACACCTGCTATCTCCTAGCTCGCAGGTTTGAAGAAGAATAAGAGTTACATCTCACGCTCTTTTTTTGTGTGCACAAGCTTGCTCCTTTCATCGCAAACCTTTGTCGCAAATTTGTGCAACGATGAAGACCTCAAGAAGAAGACGGGTTCACAGGGAAATTTGAGAATTAAAGGTTCCAGACGTTTTTTTTAAAATAATTTGTTTTTTAATAATTAAAATTTAAATGGAAATTAATTAATTAACTGAGTCAGCTAAGTGGGACCCTTTAATTGGGTGAGGTGGATATTCCGTTTGCCAGGTTAGCAAGATAACATAGTTCATTAACGACAGGGATGACAGTTGGGGGTTTTTGAAACTATGGGGACAAAAAACCAAGGATTTAAAGTCCAAATAGGGAGAGTTTAGAAGGCAGAAGACTCTGTTTTCTAGAAGGCAATGGAATTGAATCAAATGAAGCCAATGTTTATCTATATGACTATTTTGAAGCAGTGTGTAAAGAGAGATGACATCAATAATTTAGAGAAAATTTTCCATATAATCACATAAGCTGATTAATTATACTTATCGAATAATTCAGTTCCAAGTTCTAGTACAAACTAATATAAATGTTAAGCTTCTGGCATATAGGATCAGGGAGAGGATGAACGCCGATAACCTATTTCCCAATAAAGCTCTACCTAACTAATTGGACTTTTTGACCACAACAGGGCAGAGTTTCGGACACGTGGCAAGAAGAAACGCTAACTGGGTTAGCGTTTCTTGAAGCGCTAACTCAGTTAGCGCAACTTGTTATATATTTTAACAAGTGGTGCTAACTGAGTTAGCGCTTCAAGAGACGCTAACCCAGTTAGCGTCTCTAGTATATATTTTTTTTAAAAAAATTATATTACCGGGGTTTTTTTGTTTTTTATTCTTTACATTACCGGGTGTTTTAAACCCCCGTTAATAATTTTTTTCCTTGTCATTGAAAATTTTTTGTCCTTTACATTAGCGGGGGTTTAGAACCCCCATTAAATGAATGGTATTTTTTTAAAATTATTACCGTTGCACAAGAAAAGGATAATAAAAAAATAATAAAATTATTATATTATTAAAAAAGATAATAAAATTATAGGAACAAGACTGTCTCCCTGGATAATAAAATTATTATGTTATTAAAAAAGATAATAAAAAAGGATAATGAAAGGATAAAATTATTATGTTAGTAAAAAAGGATAATAAAATTATTATGTTATTAAAAAAGGATAATAAAATGATAGGAATAAGACTCTCAGTTAGCGTCTCTTATTAAAATTATCATAGTAAAAATAAGAAAATGAAAGTGAGACAATAAAAGAAAAAAGAAAATGACAGGACTGACTCCCGTGATTCATAAAAAAACACGACAATAGAAGCTAATAAATGAAGATATAATTTGATAAAATATAAAAAAATAAAAAGGATAATGAAAAAAAGAAAATTATTGTGTAAGAATAAAAATATAATAAAATTAATTGAAGAATAAAAAGTTCATAATAAAATGGAAAACAACTATAAACATAAAAAAGATGCATGCTACTTTTTTATCATATAAAAGAAGCATGGGTCTTTTCTTGTGTAACAGTAATATTTTTAAAAAATATCATTCATTTAATGGGGGTTCAAAACCCCCGCTAATGTCTCAAAATGACAAAAAAAATTATTAACAGGGGTTTGAAAAACTCGGTAATGTAAAGAATAAAAAACAAAAAATATTAACGGGGGTTTTAATAAAACCCCGGTAATGTAAAATTTTTTGAAAAAAAATATACTAGAGGCGCTAATTGGGTTAACGTCTCTTGAAGCGCTAACTGAGTTGGCGGTTCAAGAGACACTAACTAAGCTAGCGTTTCTTCTTGCCACATTGTCTAAAACTATCCCATCTTGATAAATAATTTTTTTTGCACATTAATATGGTAATTAAAATTTTTTCTGCCCTGTTGTGGTCAAAAAGCCAACTAATTGGTTGTAGTTGATGCGTTTAGGAAAATCACATATTTTGATTTGCTTGATTGAGGAAATATCAACTTATACTCTTCAAATGCAACTAAAAAATATGTCTTCTTCTTCTAAAAAATGAGGGTTTTCACAAGACCATCAAAATAAGTAAGAATCTAATATGAGAGCTCACAGTTATTTGGTATTAAATTCCAATCCAATTTGGTATGGGAGACATTAAGGAATCTGAACATAAATCAATGAATTTTATAAATAACTAAAATGTTTATCCGACAAAAAAAATGTAAATATATATAAAAAAAAAACCTATATCATATAAAGATTAAACACTATTGAGTTATCTAGATTCCTAATAACCTCCAATTCCTTTGGAATGAATGTAAACTATTCACTGTCTTTAGTTTATAACAAATTTGAATTCACTCAATCAAACTGAGGCAGAAGTTTGATTTCTATGTGGTAAGGAAATACAAAGAGGTAAGTACTTGACCACAAAGCCAATAAGGTGAATCATTATAGTACATGCAATTGTGAATTCAGATATAATTTGTAATCTAAAACCCTGAAAAAAACTATTGATTACTGTATTCTTCTGAATCGAAAGCTAAGATCGATTAAGAAAAACAAATTCAAGAAAAAAAATTGAAGAAAATGAGTATGGAAAGGCTCACAACATATGTAGTGGCGGTAGAGAAACTATACTTGATACATGTCTTCCTCGACACAAAATTTTCCTTTTTAACACCCACATTTGGATTAGGAATAGAAAAAATATAAAGCATGCTACTTCTTTTCCCCTTGAACTGGACTGACAATAGTAGATCTGGGAAGAATATTTTGCACATTGACTTTTAATGTCTTTCTAAGCACATATTTTTTCCTTCAACATTTAAGCTTGGCAAAAGCTGGTCAAAGTTCAACATATTCAAATAAATAAAAGAGAAAAATCATTAAAGGGGTAGAGTTTTACTTATAGGGAGAAGAACTTTCCTTAAAAAAAATGACGATAGTTTCATAAGTAAGGAGGAAAAAGTTTTGAAAAAAAGGTTAGTCGACTCAGAGAGAGGGACATAAGGGAGGATAAGTAAGAGAATAAAGAAAAGGAGGAAGAAGAATGCTAGGAACACACTCTTTTGAATACTCTCCCTAACACACTCCATGTGATTGGTTAAAATTCACATGGGTCCCACCACTTGGGAGTGGGACCCACGAATTTGGTGGGACCCATGTGAATTTTAACCAATCACATGAAGTGTGTTTGAGAGAGTGTTCAAAAGAGTGTGTTGCTAGCACTCCTCAAAGGAGGAAAGCAAGAAAGCGGGTGAAGATTTTTAATTTTGAGAAAAAAAAGAAATGAGATAAAATTTAAAAAGTAAAAGAATGTAATTTTTCGAAGAAAATCCCAAAGGTGAGAAGTACCTGTGCTAGGGGTGTAAGCGGGTTAAGGTCGACTCGACCCGAATAGAATTTAACGGGTTGGTTTGGTTGAAGGTTCGGGTCCATTTTTGTCCAACCCGATGTTCATTGGTTGGGGATCGGGTTCTGATTTTGCAAAACCGAGCAACCCGTACCCGAACCAGGGTAGCTCGTGAATTGCAGATTATTGTGCAGGGGAAAGTCTTTTATTTTGTAATTTCTTATTTCCCTTCCTGGTTCTAACTTGTAAGCCCTAGCCTCCATCCCTCTCTTTCGTTGTGTGATCTCCTCCATACCCTCACCCCCAGCTCGCCGAACCGCCGCCGTTTAACGCTTCCCCTCGCCCTGTCTTCACCGTTCGTGGTTGCTGCAAGTGTTATCCTCCCCTTGGCAAGGATCGGTTCTGCACTGTTCTCAGGTAAACCCCATTTGTTTTCTAGATTCGTTCTCTGCTTGTTGTTTTTCACTTATTTACATTTCTCATCTAGAAATCTTATAATCTTTTCCATCCTTTTCTGACCAGTTCATAGATTGTGGATTGTGGAAGCTATTTTCTTCTGCTTGGTGTTGGTGGTCTCAAGTCTTAATCAGTTCACAGTACACAAGTACATACATGTATTCTATGAAGCATGGCAAATTAAGTTGTCTCACTGTCTCTAGTAGCAATCTGGAAAATTGCTCTTTGCCACTTGAGATTTACCTCACATTTTAAGGGAAAGTGGAATTTTGTGATTCTCTTTGAATGTGTGAAAGTAGTGTAGATGCATATAATTTTTTTTTCACATTTTTCTAAACAATCCAGTTTATTAGTATTATTTTAATCATACCCGAGACTCGACCCGACCCAACCCGTAGGAGGTCGGGTTGGTTCGGTTCGGGTTCCATAATAAAAAACGCTAAAAACGACCCAACCCAAACGAGGTGCTTCTATCGGTTTAGACTTCTAATCGCTCTCAACCCGACCCAACCCGACCCGATTACATCCCTAACCTGTGCGGTGAAAGGATTTGGATCCTCTCAAGCCTCTCCATCCTCTCCAACAAACATTAGCTACGGAATAACTAGGAATATAAAATCCGTAGCTAATCCATAATTATTCCGTAGCTAAAATCTGATGAGAAGATGGACATAAGAGAATCATTTCACGTTCAATAAAGACGTAGGATTCTTAATAGTACATAGATGAAATAGATATGTTAAGGACATAAGCATCTTTTTATATAAAATTATTTTCATTTTTTATTTTAAAAAATTGTTTTTCTTCTTCAATTTCTTAATTAAAATAACTTAAAAATTTACCCATTCTATCTTCTTTTACTCTCATTTTTTTTCTCATCCAAACATATAATACTGAAAACATGTATTTAAACATGTTTATTTGAAACATATTTAAGTCTGATGTTGTTAATAGTGAATATGCAACACATTTCATAAAATCTATTACTTCCGTATTATTTAACTGTCCATTTTGACTAAAAACACACATATTAAGGAATGTAGTTATTACTCTCATTTTCATGTAAATAAATTTTAAACTTTTAATGCTCTCATTAGTTTTTAATGGTGGGTTATTTATTAACATAAGGGTAAAATGGAGAATAGTGTATTTATTAGTGCATTAGGTTTGTAAGTGGATAATTAAATGAGAACAATTATTTTCGTTGAAAGTGGACAATTAAATAGGAGAATTATTTTCTTTTAAAATATTTTATTTATTTACTGATTTATCATTTTGTTCGGCGGTTGTCTTACTTTGCAAGCAAAGAAGAAGGGACTTCGTCACAGAACAGAACATTACACTCGACTTCAAGGTTCCTGAGCTGAGAAGACCAAAGAAAATCGATTCAATACTAAAATGAAGTTAGACCTTATCACTATTTCCCCTCTCTTTTCTGCATACATGTTTAGGGTTTATCAATTGATTCAATTATTCTGAGTTTTTAATTTTAATTTAATCTGAGCATGTTGAGGGTGTTGTGACTTGTGATTTCATTGTGGTTAATGTTCTGGAATTTGCAGATTGAGGCGTTTCTGGACTTGATTGAAATCTCATCAAACAATGCTATTGCTGTCTTCTTTCCATTGTTAAGTTGATAGTTTGCTTAACAATGGCAGCTGTTAGGTTTTCGCATATAAGATGTCTACATAGTTCAATCAAGGGTTCTTTGAACATGGAATCAGTTCAACAATTCCACCATCACCATAATGTGGCTACGAACCTCACAAGAATTGCAAGGTTGCCTAATGATTTGTTCAACCGTTCTTATTCCAAAGGAGAGTTACAGTCACCTCAGATATTTGCTCAGAATCAGTTTAGTAATTTGGCTTCTGAATCACTTGTTAGTAGTCACCTCTTTAGTACCAAAACCAATGCCTCATTTAATCCTAGATTCTCTAGCTCTTGTCTTCGTAGTACTCTTCCTTTTGCTTCCACGACCCACTTGTTGAATTGTCAAATGTTTTCATCGTCTTTGGGTGGCAAAGGAAGCAGGGATGGTGACACAGAAGTTTCTGCTGGGTCTGGTGTAAGTGACATGAATGCTAGTGGTGATTCTGTTGTTCCAGGTGATTGGGCTGAGAGGATTAAAGATACTTGGAAGAGTGTGGTAGAGATGGCATCAAATGCTGGGGAAAAGGTTAAAGAAGCTTCTGATGATCTCACTCCATATGCTCAACAGTTGCTTGATTCACATCCATATCTTAACAAGGTGGTTATTCCAGTTGGTGGTACTTTAACTGCTACTTTAATAGCGTGGTTCTTGATGCCTAGGATTTTGAGGAAATTTCACAAATATGCAATGCAAGGTCCTGTTGCTCTATTTCCAGGAAGCATATCTTGGGAGTCAGTTCCTTATGAGAAAAGTTTTTGGGGTGCTATGGAAGACCCGGTGCGATATTTAGTTACCTTCATTGCATTTTCACAAATGTTAGTGGCTTCATTACAAGTTTAAGGATATTTCTTTCCATTTTTTTATGCGTCGTTTTTTTTCATTACATGTTTGGTTGTATGACAGTTGACTTTGATTTTCCAGTGGTGTAATGGTAGCTCCAACAACTATAACCTCACAATATCTTGCACCTGCTTGGAGGGGTGCAGTGATACTTTCATTTGTATGGTTTTTGCATAGATGGAAAACCAATGTTTTCGCACGGACGTTGTCCAGTCAAAGTTTACTTGGACTCGATAGGGAGAAATTGCTTGCTCTAGACAAAATCTCATCTATTGGTCTATTTGTGATTGGTATAATGGCTTTGGCTGAGGCTTGTGGTGTGGCTGTACAATCTATTGTAACCGTTGGTGGTATAGGAGGTAAGCATTCAATTTAATTGAATCTAGTCAGTTTAATTCTACATTATTTAATATTTTAGTATCTCTCCTTTTCCTACATCTTTGGTTTTCTATAATGTTGATGGAGGCAGGAAAAGAGATTTACCGAGATTGTAGGTTTTAAGAAAGAAGAGTTACTTATATATATGTGTGTGTGTGTGTGTGTGTGTGTGTGTGTGTGTGGTTGAAAGTTGACACCATCAGCACTGTAGAAATTGATATCTAGTGTGGTGACTGAGCTCCACTTTTTTTTTTTTTTGGCTAAATCAAAGATATGTCTTAAACCAGAGAAATAAAGCAGCAAAAGCTGCAGATACATCATCCATCAACAAAGTTTCGATCCCAGGGGGAACATCCTCCACCCAACAATAATCAACAAAATTAAAAGCACCTTTAGCCATAAAATCGGCAACCTTATAGCCACTCTATTTACATAACAAACTTTACAAAGTTAAAACACTGAAGAGATCTGATAGCAGTCTTTCATAATGTCAGAAAAGAGTGATCCTTCTATGCTTCCTCAATTGGGCCATGTTGATACAGTCAGATTCAAACATGATGTTAGAGAAACTGGAGTCCTTTGCTAGGTTCATTGCCTAAAGAAGGGCCATTGCCTCTGTTTGCTTAACATTATCCTTCAGGTACTCATGGAACTTGGAGGCAGCAGCTAAACAAAAGTCTTCATAGTCTCTAAAAATAGCACCCAAACTAAAGAGGATCAAATTTGACCATCTAAGTTAAAATTGCTTTACAGTCCTTTTCTATATACTATTTCTGTTGATTATATCAGTATATCCTGCTGAAGGGATTGGATGGGATTGGGAATGTGCTGATGATGCTTTAATTGCAAAATGACTTGAAGTGAGAAGAGATATTCTATAACTTGGTTTCATGAAAATAATATTGAATAACTAGGAAACAAAAATGCCTTAATCTCTAAAGAGATATGTAGTTCTAGAGCTGTAAAAACAATTGTAAGATCAAAAGTGAGGAAAAGAAAGGAATAAAACACACACACACACCCTGTATTTACTTGTGTTCTATTTAGTGAAAACATCAGCTATTCTTAATCCCTACCTGTCGATCCAGCTTGTGAGTCTTATACTAAAACACGTTAAGATCTCTATACAAGTTTCTCTATCCATTTGATTAATTTTTTTATTTGGTTTCCTCCATTCCTTAAGAGCACCTTTATCGGTTGCCCATGAAGCAATGCAACCAGCGAAGCAACGTTGCTTGCTTGTTAGGGGCCGTTGGAAGCAATTGCATTTGGAGTGCTTCCTGGACAAGGTTGCTTTAGCTAGCAACGTTTAAATCAACAAACAAATATTAAAAGTGAGTTGTTGTGTATTGAGAAGCACCCAAAGAGAGTTGCTCCATTGTAGAGATAAAGTGCTTGGAGGTACTTGTATTGGGAAGAGAAAAAATGAGTGATGTGTACATGTGGGTCTCATTGGAAGCACCCAAATGGAGTTGCTCCATTGTGGATGCTCTAACAAGTTTTACTCATTTGTTTATTTTTTATTTTTCTTTGGATAAAATAAGGAATAGAAGATTTCATGGTTATATATGTCTATCTTTATGCAGGAGTGGCTACTGCTTTTGCTGCCAGAGACATTCTTGGCAATGTGTTCAGTGGTTTATCTATGCAGTTTTCAAAGCCCTTTTCTATTGGAGATACAATAAAAGTATGTTGATTTAGTAGGTGCAAATTAATGATCTGTCCTGTTTTACTCTTTATTGGAAAATTTATTTTCTGAACCATGGTCTTGCTATATGTTCAACACTTGAATGACCTATTTTTGGGTGAGGAATGGCAATTAATTATTTTTTTACTACTTGCACCTTAAGTAATAATAAAATACTCATTATTGGTGCTTTGTGCATTGTACAAAATTTGAAAATTTTGGAGGGTCCATGCTTTGATGAAGGCCTGCTCCTGTTTACATCCTATATTTCTTAAATGTGTCTGAGAAATTGTAAAAATTGCAGGCTGGCTCGATAGAGGGTCAAGTGGTGGAAATGGGTCTTACTACCACATCATTGCTGAGTGCTGAGAAGTTCCCAGTCATTGTGCCAAACTCATTTTTTTCTAGCCAGGTTGGCCTCCCCCCCCCCCCCCCCCCCCCCCCCTTTTCTGGTGTTTCTGAGCAGGTTCACTTCCTCTGCAGTCACATCAGTTAAGCAGAGAAGTGAGTCCCACAAATTAAAATTAGTGGAGCCTACTTTATTGTTTCTCTTTCTCTGACTGCAAGTATGCACTGACTTAAAGAAAGCCAAATATGTTCTGAATTCTCAAACATTCCAGATCAATCATGTTGAACTGTTGATCTTTCGCACAAATATATCATACAAAGATACACGACTCGATAGAAAATGCTCACTACATGTCTGTTGCTCATGGTTGAATATAGTATTTAAACCAAGATTATTCTCTTTTCTCCGATGACTCATCAAGTTATAGTTCAGTTGTTTGACTATCCAAGCAATAGTTTGAGCTGGCTTCTTGTAATCTTGTTTCTTTACTTCAGGTACAATGTTTCTCACCATCTTGTTAGGAAAAAGATAAATGTGAATATATCATGGAAGAAACAAGTGCTGGCATGCGCATATATTTCAAACAATATATGTTTGTTACTTATCATGAAGAGTTAAGAAAATGGAGGAAATAAATAAGAATTTTTTGGTTTCATTATTCTCTTGGTCAAATAATTCAATAAGTGCATAGAATGTTCTGCTCCTTCATGGTTAGATGCTGTTGGATGTTATCTTTACATTTGTCTAACAATTCTTTTTGTTAGTTTTTAACTGAGGCTAAGATATCTGATTTAAGTACTTGATTGTACCTATATTTAAAGTTAATTCTATAATTCCCTTTGTTTTTTGGGCTTGAGTATATCTGCTAGGAAACTTCTCCATAGGATATATAAATTTGAAGCTTGCACCTCACATTTATAACCCATCAGCACACACACACACAAACTGATGCAAAAGTGCCTTAATCTCTATAAAATGTTTCTTTCTTAAGCTTTTGATCTTGAGAATTGAGATTATGATCTAGTTGCTGCTTCAGTCATCATAGTACAACCCTCTCTCCCATGCTGTTTTTGCAGGTTATTGTGAACAAGTCCCGTGCTGAATATCGTGCCATTATCACCAAAATTCCCCTGCAAATTGAAGATTTAAGTAAGATTCCCCAGATATCGAATGATGTAAAAAGCATGTTAAGATCAAATGTGAAGGTTTTCTTAGGAAAAGATGTTCCCTACTGTTTCTTGTCGCGAATAGAAAGTTCATATGCAGAATTGACTCTTGGATACAATCTCAAACACATGGTACTTCACTCATCTGAATCTCTGAATTTATCCATATTATGCCTGTTTTGTACATGATGAATCCTTTTTGTTTGTAAAATGCTTTTGGAAGAATTATTCCTGAATGACTTTAATTATGACAAATTGACATGCAAGCTTGTTGAAACACCAACCCATTACCTATGGGGTGTGCTAAGTTGGAACTGGGAAGTATAATATGGAGATATTATAATTATATTTGAAGCTTCCTTTGCTTTATTTTATTATTGCGTTTATTTTGTTTGGATTTCCAGCTTCTTCTTTTTTTTTGACTGATCAGTGAGTGTGCAAAAGATATCTCACTGTATCTAAATTGCAATCACCATTAGTTAGACAATACATTAACATCTAATTGAAAAATAGCATCACGCAGTAGAAGTGATGGCATGGCCAACTTGCCAAGGAGTCTCATGTGTCACTTGATCTGAGATAATGTGTATGTTAATCAGTTCTGATTCCTACTGGATTACTGATTTCCAATTGATCCTAAATGCATAAGTTGATAGGAAGTGAGCCAATTATACATGTTAAGCTGCATAACAACACTTGTCTGCTCATGTGAACCAGAAACTCATTTATGGATGTAAAGCTTAAGTAATGGACCTTTCATATATGTATCTTAAAAGAAAATATTATTTGTCTCGAATATAATAATTAGGAGACTCTTTGTGCATGGTTGCCCTGTTACTTGGGAAGGCCTTTCTGTAAAAATGTTTGGACCTAGCTGCTCTCTTCAAGAAATGTATACTATGTTTGGTTTCTGGTTGTGAAGGTAGTGACATTGAGACCTTCCTAATGGAAAACCAAACATGCTAGTATTAGTAGTTACATTGGTCTTTGATTCACTTTTTGAGACTGTTGAACTATTTCCTTATCTTTTAGTTATTGGTTTTTTATAAGAAAGATTTGTTGTGTTTCTAACATTGGTCCAGTATCTTCTGCATTTCAATATATAGTGCTGTTTTAGGCAATCTTTTGTTATTGTGATACGTTTTCATTCCCAAATTCTGCTATATTTGGTTGCACGTCTTTTTATTCCTCATGTTTGTCTAATATTTCTCTTTCTTACAGCGCAAAGATGAGTTATACTCTGCAGAACAAGATATTCTCCTGCAGGCAGTTCAGATCATTAAAAGTCATGGTGTTGCTCTTGGAAGCACATGGAATGACATGTCTAGTAAGTAACATACTCCGCAGGTTGACAATTTTGGAAGACATCATTTCAATTCAAGACGTGGTAAGCTTTAGTTTTTTACTAGGACAAGGCTTGCAGGTATAGTAATTGATCATCATTTGCAACCAAAGCAATTTTTTAGCTAATACCAGTTGAACCTGTGAAGTTGGATCATTTGGCTTCAGATTTTAATTTTGATTTACTAAACAATATACAAAGTTTTACATTTATGAGTGAGTTATAACTTATATGCTATCATTCCCAAAATCTACCAAATGATAAAAAAGCTAAAGGAAGTTCAGGAATGTCTATGGGAGTTGATATTTAGGAGACAAACACGAAAACAGCTTTGGCTAAGGCTATGGAAAGTTGAAAAAATGGTATTTAGTGGCCAAAGTTATACAAAGATTAAATGGAACAATTTTCACGTATCCAAAACCAATTGTTTTTCGACTTCGTTATATAGTACTAATTTAACAAACGTTGTTATTGAAAATTTTTTCAGTACTCCCATAGTAGGTACTATTTCCTCTAAGATCCTAACACCTATCCATGCATAGTTAATTTTTCCCAATTTAAAATTTATTTTAACATAAAATAAAAATTATGATCACAAATTGGATAAATGAGTACTAAGTCTTCATTTCAGTACTACAGGTTTATTGAAAATTTACTCGTAATTATCACAGTAAGTAGACGACAACGAATCAAGACTCCAAGTTAACAATAATTTAACATCTGGCCATTAATTGAAAATTAATGTTCAATATAATTTCCGATATTGATTAAATTAGATCATTATTAGAAATCAACGTTGTTATTAATGTCTTTTTTGTGTGTATAGATTGTTATTAGTAATGTTTAGGCTTAATAACATTTTGTCCCTGTAATTTGGGTTTTTTTTATAATTTTGGTCTCTTAAGTTTTTATTGAACAATTTCCTGCTTCCAAAATGAAGAAAATTTGGTCTCTTTGTCAATAGTTTTATACCTAGAACTCTTACATTCTCATTTTCAATTCAAATCTTTGGTAGTTTTTGATATATTTAAGATATAAAATAATTTTAAATATTCAAAAATAAAAAAAAAATTAATAGAAGTTTGATAAATTTTGAAGGACCTAAAATTAGGGTTTAAAGGGGGTAGAAATTTGATATTGATCGATATTATGTAAAATTTAAGATTTTGATTGATGAGTTTTTAGATTTAGAAGATTTAGAGTGTGTTTCGTAAAATTAGCTGAATATGGAAAAATGACATATAAGGATATCATTAAATATTAAATAATGATAAGTAGAGGTTGTTGAGAGATAAACTTGTAATATTTTCAGTTAGTAACTGAAAAAGAGAACTTTTTAAAAAAAAAAACTACCTCAAGTAACTTATCAAGAAAACTAGTAGCTACCTAAAAAAGCTACTTTACCAAACACCGTTAATTTTTAATAAATGTAAGAATTTTTAGTATTTGGGAAGTTAATTATTTTAACTTGTTTTTGGGATGATTCAATCTATCTTTTGTTGCGTTGAGAATTTAGCGTACTGTTATCTGTTGAATGTTTGAATCTTTGTCTATGTTTAGTTTGTTATTCATTGGTTTTAATTGTATCTTGTAATTTTGAAATTTGATATTTTGATTTTTTTTATCATTTTTTATTATATTTTTATGAAGTTTTGCTTGCTAGGATATGATTTTCTTTTGGCATCATTTCTATACCATGATTATAATGGTTAACATCTCTCTGGTGGTTGGTTGAACTTGAAGTCTTGAACCAATAGCAATGCTTCCAATTTTAATTCCTTTGCCGTTAATTTTACATAGATTATACTTAGTTTAATCTAATCAATCCTTCTTCTTTTAGATTTAATTATCAAACTTTTTAGTATTTGTCAAACCATCCTAGTTGGTAACTACTAACGAGAATGTCTGAAATGTGATGCCCTATTGGGTTTGGGAGGAATCCATGGAGACACAATCAGATGTTATTCACTCACTTGTAGATAATTCACTAATACATTACACAAATGATTATTCAAATTACTTCTGCAAACTCCTCAACTTTGGATTGTGATCCAAAATTTTTATGATATAATAAAAAAAGAAAAACATACACGGGAAAAATTTTGACCATGAGACTTGAACTGCACCTCGTGCAGTTGGAAAGCTAATTCAGAGGTTCTAGTTCCCTCAACTTCATATCTGTTTCCAGATTCCATTCTTAAGAAATTGGACAAATCCTCCTATGTAATGATCCTGGTGCAGCTTCAAGTTTCCCACAATTGCAGCAGCTTCTCTGGTTTTAATTCTGAGCTTCTCTCCTTCCTCCGACGCCATTGCTTGTCTAAGGGATTTGGCAATGTCATTTCTAGTGAATGACCCATCTTCATTTCTTTTCACTTCGATGGCCAAACCCTTATCCACCAAAAACCTTGCATTAAGAGGTTGATCAGCAATGAAGGGTAATACAACAAGGTTGTGACCAAACTGCAGGGTTTCAATTACAGAACCCCAGCCAGAGTGAAACAAAGACCCCCCAATAGATGGATGTGCTAATATCTCCCTTTGTGGTATCCACCCCATACAAACAATTCCTCTCTTAGATGTCCTTTCATTAAACCCAACAGGTAGAGAATCATCATCATTACTTGCCCAACTAGGTTTCCTCAATGCCCATAGAAATGGCAATTCAGACATCTCAAGTCCAAAAGCTATCTCATAAACTTGATCCTTGCTCAGCTTGCACTCACTGCCAAACCCCACAAATACAACTGATTTGGATGCTTGCTTATCAAGCCACTCAAATATCTTACTAAAAGACCCATCAACAACTGCTCCCTGTGGCCTTTCTACAGGCAGTAAACCTGTGGGAATCACAGGCTTCCCAACTAGTTTCTGGTATAGATTGACATATTCACCGTCAATCTCATAGCAACTACGAAATATTACAGCTTTAGAGGCACTGATTACCTTGGCAAGCCTTTCACAATCACTTATCCCAGATGCATTTACCTGGTTGGCACCAGCACACACTGCAATTGCCTCATTTCTCTTATAAGCCACTGAAGATGGAAATTTCACCCATTTTGGTGGTACTGTTAGACTTTCCAGAATGATGTGAGCTTTCATTGTATCTGGTGGTCCAAGTAATACTAGTGTTGCAGCAGAGAAAACAGAATAATAGATTAGCTTTACCTGAAACTCCCGGGCAATCTCTACAATCCAATGGGGACTAAAATCACAAATTATCCAATCAGGTAGCCAATGGGCCACTAATTCCTTCACTGGATGTTGGAGTTGATCCCATGCTACTTTTAAGTATTGAATCTTTTCAAATGGAATGTCCATTGTGGCCTCAGCACCTTCTGGCAAGAGATCTGTGTCTAATGATGGTAAAGGAAGTTCCACCAAATCTATCAAGTGAGCTAAATTTGAAGGAAGTTGAGGAAGCCTTTGAATGTTTTTGGGAGTTGATATGTAAGAGACATGAACCCCAGCTTTTGCCAAGGCTATGGAAAGTTGGAAAAATGGAATCAAGTGGCCAAAAGCAGACCATGGAAGCATCACTACATGAATTGTATCCTCAGCCATTTTCCCCTTTTTTGGGTGAAGGATCATCTCAGGTCTGCTGAATTTGCTAGCACTTTGCTTCATTTTAAATACTTGGTAACATCACATCTCACAAATACATAATTATTTAAGAAGAGTTTCCATTTTCCACCACAGGGAAGGAAAAAATATCAACACTTAACTGTCAATGACTGGGGCCATTGGTTTGGTTATTAGGACTTATTGCTTGGAACCAATCAAATGTCATGTCTATTTAACTATCTATTTAACTTTAAAAATTGAAAGAATCAGTGGAAAACCAATTGAACCAATGAAAGTTGGTAAAAAAAACTGATGCTAGAAAACTTCTTTGAACCGATTTTTTTTTTCCAATTTTTTATTTAATTTAAAATATTTTTGAGTTAAATAAAGATTAATTTTAAAGAATTACACATAAATATTATTATTTAGTCAACCATTATTAATCTTATATATCTTAATTTATTTTAATTTATATTATTTTATTACTTAAAAATATTATATAATATTAAAAATATATTTTAATCTATATCTTTTTTTTTCCCCTAAGCGATGAATGTCCAGCAAATAAAATAATTCCCTTGTAAAGTTACTAAAAATGAAACAACAGCACAAGAATTCTAGGAAGTTAAATGAAATGAAGCCTCACTCCACAAAGGGCAGATCATCTTCTGAACTTTCCACTGTCTTGTAGATGACAACGAATCAAGACTCGAAGTTAACAATAATTTAACATCTGGCCATTAATTGAAAATAAATGGTCAATATAATTTCAGATATTGATTAAGTTAGATAATTATTACAAATCAACGTTGTTATTAATGTTTTTTTTTGTTGTACACGTTATTACTAATGTTTAAGCTTAATAATATTTTTTGGTCCCTATAATTTGGATTTTGTATAATTTTGGTCCATCAAGTTCTTTTTTGAGCAATCACCTGCTTTCAAAATTAAGAAAATGTGGTTCATCTATCAATTATTTTATACCTAGAACCCCCAAATTCTCATTTTTAATCCAAATATTTGGGAGTTTGTGATAGATTTGGGATATAAAATGATATTAAATGTTCAAAAGTAAAAAAATTAATAGAAGTTTGATAAAATTTGAAGGATTTTGTAGGACCAAAAATTAGGGTTTAAAGAGGGCAAAAGTTTGAGATTATTTGATATTAGGTTAAATTTAATATTTTGATAGGTGAATTTTTAGATTCAAAAGATTTAGAGTGTATTTGGTAAAACTAGTTGAAGAGCTAGCTGAAAGCTGAAAAACTAAATGAAAGCTGAAGAACTAGCTGATTTGATTGAAAATATTTGGTAAAACTAGCTGAAAATGGTAAAATGACATATAGGGATATCATTAAATATTAAATATTAAATAATGATGAGTGGAGGTTATTGAGGAATAAACTTGTAAAATTTTCAACTAGTAGTTGGAAAAGAGAGTAGCTTCTCAAGAAAAGCTACTTGCTACCTAAAAAAGTCACCTTACCAAACACTGATGAAATGATTTCAGCTACTAATTTCAACTTTCATCTAACCGAAATGTCTTACCAAGCACACTCTTAAAATGATTTAATCCATTCAATTTATGAAGATATTGAATAGAAAGTGAGAATTTAAAGGTTTTAAGTAGAAGACAATTAAGAGAGAGACCATGTCTGACTTCTCATGCATCTCATATGTCTCATACATCATATGCTCATGCTCAATGCATCATCATCACTTTACATATCTCTTATACAATCTCCTCTACTCTAATCATTCCACATCACATCATGAATATTATGAACATAGAACATTCACATTCACATTTATCTCATCATATCCAAATCACACATGATACCTCACAATCACATAAAATAATCACCTAACAATGTTTCATGCCACAATTAATACCCATTATACATCCAATTAAATCAATCAATTCCACAAAACGATTCATATTTTAAATAAACACCATCATATAAGTAGATGATCACAACATCACATAAACATAACACCCTCATCTCATTTTTGGTCTGGTAACACATTACCAGAAGGCTGTAATCAATTACTAGAAACATCTGTTTTGGCCTGGTAATCCATTACCAGAAGGCTGTAATCCATTACCAGAAGCATCTGTTTTGGCCTGGTAATATATTACCAGAAGGCTGTAATCGATTACCAGAAGCATCTACTCCAGTTTTTAGCCTGGTAATCGATTACAACAAGGTTGTAATCGATTACCAGAGACTTATTTTCACGTTTTTGCCCAGAAAGACCTAGTAATCGATTACAGTATTACAGACTACTGTAATCGATTACTAGCGTCGCGAGACACGACTGCACCTGTGTTTTTGCCTTTTTTTTTAACCCTCTTCTTCAATCTTTACTCAAATCTTTACATTCCTAACTTGTTTAGGCACGTTTTTATCGATTAAAATAATTGAAATCGTTAACTACTTCTACGGATTAACATGAAATTAACATCTATTCTATTATGATATCTCACCGCTAAATCCTAATTCGTCTCCCTTTTCAACAATCTCATTCACAACTTTCAATTCATCAAGAAACACATCAATATACACCAAACAGAACAATTTCCAAACATAAAACATGTGAATTATCGTTCATATTTCAAAGATTAGAGATCCTAGAGGGACTTGGGGTTGCCCTCACTACCCAAGCGCTCCAGCATACACATATAGTTGCACCCCTTCCCCCCGTACCTTAGGAATGGCGATCAAGGATGAATGGCAGAACTCTTCTGATGATCTACACTTCGGCACCTCCTCCTTGTAGAGTCGTTTCTCTCCTTTCTAGAGTTTGGTTGTGTGACGTATGAAAGAAAGATAGGGTGAAATAGATGACCCCTCTCTATTTAAATATCTAATTGGGTTGGGCCTACTCCGACCCACTCGTCTCCCTTTTTAATTAATTAGTACTGTTTCTGACACATAATAATAAAGATAATAATAATAATATTATTATTTCTACATAAATTTTATTTTATTTTATTCATTTATTTTTGGAAATTATTAGGATGTTACAGAAGCTACTATGCATGTTTGATTTAGCGTTGAAACGTGGTAAACTCACGTTTCCAACGCTAGAAATAGTTGCGTTGGAGAACCCAAACTTGAGTTTGATCGGTTTCAACGCCAAACCAAACAAACATAGCTTTTGCTCAGATCCACGTTTGAAACGTGATTTTGGAGTAAACCATACACACTTAATTTACTAAAAAAAATCTTTTTTTGGTAGAAAATTATCATATTCATCATATTAATGCCTAACAGACAGCCAAACGACACTTACATAAGAGGGATAGAGCCCTAAAAGAGCGATTATGCAATTTGTTACCCAAGGCAATAAAAAACTAAGGCATGGTCGCTCAAAATATAAACATTACATACAAATTAAGAACCAAAAAAGTAAATAAACTCCTAATTTTCACTACGATCAACTTGTCACCTACACCAATCTACCTACTATCAAATGAACATTGATTTTTTTTTTAATAATTTTCCATCGTTTGCTCTTTTTTCCTCCAACCCAGCTGGCTGTGCCAGTAGTGTAGTGCAATCTGCAACTGGAGAGCCTTCAAACTTCAAAAGTGGGTATACAACACAACCTCACTAGCATAGAGCATATAGGGAAGGGGTTGTAACAAAGCCGCAGTGAAAAGGGTGGAAAAGAAACAATAGAGAAATCAAACGAAAAAAAAAACTGAGAGAAGTGGTAAGTAAACGGAGAAGGAGGAAAGTGAATTGTGTGCTCGAAAAAATTTGAGAAATCAATATTGCACAAAGTCAAAACTAAAGGGATCAAAAGTGCAATTAAGCACTACATTCAGTTTAATATGAAAAATATGATTTTTTACCGATAATAACTTGATTTGAACACAAAATAGATAAATAATGACTAATCTAAATTATATATTATTTAATTATATTAAAAAGTTATTGAAATTTGTTGAAATAATATTAATATTTAAAAATATCCAATAATTAACTTCGTGAAAATTATTATTTAATTAAATAAAAATCTTAAAAGTTTGTTAAAATAATATTCATAACTTAAAATCACAAGACCCCCAATTTGCTGCCCTTTTCTCCGTAGGCAAACCCCAATATCCGGCAAGTTTCGCGCTTCAACGGCTCTCGCGTCCATTCGGGGGATTTCGCATCCCAACCCGTTGTTGCTCAACTTGAAGAATCAGTGCCTTTCATCCTCTCTTCCAAGGTAACTCCAATGCCGCGAAAATTTGTTATTTTTTAACAAAATGTAAAAACTTTTTAGTATTTGGAAAATTAATTATTATTATTTTTTATTTTAACTTGTTTTTGGGATGATTCAATCTATTTTTTGTTTCTTTGAGAATTTGGCGTACTCTTATCTGTTGAATGGTTGAATCTTTGTCCATGTTTAGTTTGTATTCATTGGTTTTAATTGTATCTTGCAATTTTGAAATTTGATATTTTGATTTTTTATCATTTTTTTTTTTTATATTTTTATGAAGCTTTGCTTACTGGGATATGATTTTCTTTTGGCATCATTTCTATACCATGATTATAATGGTTAACAGCTCTCTGGCCTCTAGCTAGTTACTTGGTGGTTGGTTGAACTTGAAGTCTTGAACCAATAATAATGCTTCCAATTTTAATTCCTTTGCCGTTAATTTTTATAGATTATACTTAGCTTAATCTAATTAATCGCTATTCTTTGAGTTTTAATTATCAAACTTTTTAGTATTTGTCAAACAATCCTAGTTGGTAACCACTAATGAGAATGTCTGAAATGTGATGCCCTATTGGGTTTGGGAGGAATCTATGGAGACACAATCGGATGTTATTCACTCACTTGTAGACAATTCACTTATACATTACACAAACGTTTATTCAAATTACTTCTGCAAACTCCTCAACTTTGGATTGTGATCCTCTGCAGCTAAAAATCAACTGCAGGTGATCTATGATCCAAAATTTTCATTTTATAATAAAAAAAGAAAAACATACACAGGAAAATTTTAACCATGAGACTGGAACTGCACCTCGTGCAGTTGGAAAGCTAATTCAGAGGATCCAGTTCCCTCAACTTCATATCTGTTTCCAGATTCCATTCTTAAGAAATTGGACAAATCCTCCTATGTAATGATCCTGGTGCAGCTTCAAGTTTCCTACAATTGCAGCAGCTTCTATGGTTTTAATTCTGAGCTTCTCTCCTTCCTCCGACACCATTGCTTGTCTAAGGGATTTGGCAATGTCATTTCTAGTGAATGACCCATCTTCATTTCTTTTCACTTCGATGGCCAAACCCTTATCCACCAAAAACCTTGCATTAAGAGGTTGATCAGCAATGAAGGGTAATACAACAAGGTTGTGACCAAACTGCAGGGTTTCAATTACAGAACCCCAGCCAGAGTGAAACAAAGACCCCCCAATAGATGGATGTGCTAATATCTCCCTTTGTGGTATCCACCCCATACAAACAATTCCTCTCTTAGATGTCCTTTCATTAAACCCAACAGGTAGAGAATCATCATCATTACTTGCCCAACTAGGTTTCCTCAATGCCCATAGAAATGGCAATTCAGACATCTCAAGTCCAAAAGCTATCTCATAAACTTGATCCTTGCTCAGCTTGCACTCACTGCCAAACCCCACAAATACAACTGATTTGGATGCTTGCTTATCAAGCCACTCAAATACCTTACTACAAGACTCATCAATAATTCCTCCCTGTGGCCTCTCTACAGGCAATAGTCCTATGGGAATCACAGGCTTACCAACAAGTTGCTGATATAGATTGACATATTCACCATCAATCTCATAGCAACCACGACATATTACAGCTTTAGAGGCACTGATTACCTTGACAGTCCTTTCACAATCACTTATCCCAGATGCATTTACCTGGTTGGCACCAGCACACAATGCAATTGCCTCATTTCTCTTATAAGCCACTGAAGATGGAAATGTCACCCATTCTGGTGGTACTGTTAGACTTTCTGGAGAGAAGAAGCGAGCTTTCAAGGTACCTGGTGGTCCATTTAATACTAGTTTTGCAGCAGAGAAAACAGAATAATAGATTAGCTTTACCTGAAACTCTTGGGCAATGCCTAAGATCCAATGGGGACTAAAATCACAAATTATCCAATCTGGTAACCAATTGGCCACTAATTCCTTCACTGGATGTTGGAGTTGATCCCATGCCAACTTTAAGTATTGAATCTTTTCAAATGGAATGTCCATTGTGGCCTCAGCACCTTCTGGCAAGAGATCTGTGTCTAATGATGGTAAAGGAAGTTCCACCAAATCTATCAAGTGAGATAAATTTGAAGGAAGTTGAGGAAGCCTTTGAATGTTTTTGGGAGTTGATATGTAGGAGACATGAATCCCAGCTTTGGCTAAGGCTATGGAAAGTTGGAAAAATGGTATCAAGTGGCCAAAGGCAGACCATGGCACCATCACCACATGAATTCTACCCTCTGCCATTTTCCCTTGTCTCATTGTAACTCTGCTGCGTTTGCCAGACAAATACGTGAACATTTACAAAATTATTGAAGTTTATTTTCGCCACAAAAGGAAAAAAAAATCAGTTTTATCAAAGTGTACCCAAAAAACAATGATTTATTTTTTTAAAAAAAGAAAGATAGATTTTAATTCTGAAAAGATTATTTTGTTAAAAAAACAGTCATTTTAATTTTGAAGTGGTTAAAAAGGGATTGATTTTAATTTTTTGGGGGAAACATAAGATTGATGCGATGAGGAGGAGGAGTCTGTTTACAGGTGAGCAACACGTTTTGGTCTTAAGTTTTTATAAAAAAAATACAAAAAATGAAAAAGAATGCTTAGACTGTTTAATAAGTAGAAGAATAATAAAAATTAGCTAATCTTACCTGCAATCACACTTCCTTCTCTGCAACTGTAACCTTGAGGAGCACCTCCGCTGTGCCCCCAATCGGAAAACCTCCAAGTTCTGGTGAGTTTCAGGCTTCAACGGCTCTCTGCTTGATTTGGGGGATGTAGCTAAAGTAAAATGAACTTCCCCCATATCAGGACTTTTTAATGTATGTTTATTTAGTGTTGAGAAGAGTATGGATCTCTCAATTCAATTATTTGTATTACTGTAAACGTAATTTGATCACGTTCTAAATGAAAACCAAATACATATTTAATCTTTAGGGAGGGCCTATTATTTTAAATTATAGGGAGCACCGATAGGACATCAGATTCGGATATAATAATACGGACACAGAACACGGTAAATGTGGAGTGGAGTTAATCTAATCCAATGTGTCATCAAACTTTTTTATTCTAATTTAGATATGAGTATTTTGACCAAAAAAAAGACATGAGTATTTTGTTAGAAATGACTGACTTTAATTTTGACATGATTTTTTTTTTCTAACTGAGATAGCATAACCTTCCTTTATTTTGATATAATTTCTACTTTGTGTTAATTTTTCACAAACCAATTTATAACATAGGTTCGCGTGAAGCCTGCTGCACAGAGCTTGGGAGGTGAGGATCTTGCATGTTCTCGCTGAAGCAAATTGGGTGGCGGACTCTTTGAATAAAATGGGCTCACTTGGTCAGGAAGATTATGTGCTTTGGGATTATCCCATGCAGAAATTTCTGTTTTCCTAGCATAGGATTCTTTGGTGTTATTTTTAGGTTCGCTTAAGCGAGGATAGGCTCGCTTGTGCGAATTATGCAGCAAAGATGAGGAATTGGGATTTTGCATATCTCACTTGAGCGAGACCTTTTAGAGGGCTCTCTGGACGTTTTTCGCTTGAGTGAGATGGTTCTCGCTCAAGCGAGAATCTTCCAGAGAGGGGTCATTTTCTGGTCTATTCTTGCTCAGACGATAAGCCTCTCGCCCAAGCGAGAATGAGAAAGGGAAATTTGATACCGAGCATCTCGCTTGAGCGAGAGTCCACTTACAACTTTAAAAATCATTAATTAGGGCTTATTACTCACGCGATCTTTTCCCCCCTTTTCTGCCATTCTAGTAAGAGAAGAAAGATTCTAGTGAGAGAAACTTCTTGGAAGATCAAGGAAGGCTCCACACCCCGTCAAGTTCAAGTGTTCGCTTTCGTTCCTCATCTCCAACTTCTGCTCCTTCTATCCTTTCCATTCTCAAGGTGAGTGTGACCACGCACTCACTCTCATGTTAGGAAGTTCTCCTTGAATGATCCCCCTCCTTTATCCCCTTGCTTTGTAGTGGATTATTGGTTGTTTGATGTATTACTATTTATGTCTTGATTATGATTGATTGAGATGCTCTTTAACATGTGCCCTAGGATTGGTTAGGGTTTGATGAACCTGCTCTTAAGAAATGTATACCCATGTTTTCCCCTTATGAATCATGTATTATTTATGATAACATTATTTGCTAACCCTAGCCATGATATCAAGAGAATTTTGGGTCTTAGGACCTCATGAAACAATTTTGGGTCTTAGGACCTCATGTGATGATTTTGGGTCTCTTGACCTCATGTTAATAATCAAGATTTCGGTCTATGGACTCATGTTCTAAGACTCTGTCTTTGGTTCATGGACTCATGTTAAAATTAAGCAATCATGTTTGAATCTATCAAGATTAATTGGGTAAGGTCTTAGGGCCTTCAGGAACGACGGTTCTTGTTAGTCTGAGCTCAGTCCAGCCTCATGTAAAGTGGAAAGAACCCTTGGGTGTTGGGTAAAACACTTCAGGACTAACATTGTGTTTATGACTGTTATGTATGTTTCGTGAGAAATTGAATGATTATATGTGTTGCATATCATTGTTTGTTTTTCCCTACATCTGCACGTTTTTGTCACCTCACTGGGACGTTAGTCTCATCTCACGCTGTGGAAATTTACCTTCAGATGTGCAGGGATCTCACCAGGGTAATGAAGGCCAGTAGCGGTTGTTGAGGCCTAGTGAGGGCCATATTCTATTGACACTATTATGATGTATTTTGCACTTCTTTTTTGTATAGGCATAAATTTGACTTATTTTGATAGGATAGAGTTGTACATGTGGGCTCTCCGGGTTGTATTTCATATCCAGGACATATGTATGACTATATCCTGTTATGCCTATTTACTGGTTTATATTTGAGCCCTCCGTGGCAATTATGATATTGTTACTATTACTATCCATGTGTTTTGAGATTGTTGTTTATGTAAGTGTGGGATTACCTAACCGGTTAAATTATCTGTAGGTGTCGATACTACAAATGCGCGAAATAATTTCACAAATTTGGAAATAGTGTTCCCAACAGGCATTATTTCTGAATTTAGAAATTAGGACGTTACATATCCCAGTGTAATACAGGAAAAATATTTTGTTTGTCCTATTATTTTGTTATTGTATAAGTTTTAATTTAAAAAAAATATATGAATTTTTTAATTTAAAATCTATAAATTGTATTTATAAATAATAGAAGTTAACAAAGTGATATTTCCCTTTGTAATGTGAAAAAACATTACATATAAATAAATGAAGATATTAAGTTTACTCTTCATTAATATTTATTATTATAATAGGAAATATTTATGATCTAGAGTAAAGGAAAAAAAAAACTCGGAGGTCTCAAGTACAAATCTAGGTATGCAAGCGTGTTAATTATTCAAAATGAGAGCTTTGCCGCTCATAGTGTTATACCCGACTCGAGTAAGATTGTCTCCCTTAAAAGATATATGTGATTTGACACAAAAATATTCATTATTTATATTATTGTTTATTATATATAGTAATAATATTAATAATATGATCATATTGATAGTAAAAGTAATATTAATAGTATAATATGTAGTAATAGAAATAATAAAAATATATAATGTATGATGTGATAGTTTTAGAAGAGAAAAATTAATAGTAATAATAATAATAGAAAAAATTAATATTAATAATATAGTATAATAAAAATAGAAATAATAATGCATGTATGATGTGATAGTTTTAGAAGAGAAAATTTAATAATAATAATAATAATAATAATAATAACAATAATAACATTGTATGATGTGATAATTTTGGGAGGAAAAATTGGGAGGGAAGTAAATTAAGGGAGAACCCTCAATTATAATAAAGATAGAAGATAAATAAAAAGATATCAAAAGAAATCAATTATTGTGTGTAGGAAAACGTTATTATAAATAAGGGATGGGAAATAAAAATAATTTTAGAACTGTGATTTTCATTATTTTTTAACATTTCCCTTTATATGTTTTACTTTTTTTATATTTCATTATCTTTTTCATCATATTAACTATCATATATTTTATTTTTTTTTTATTTATTTTTTCTTCCTATCTTTCTTCCCTATATCCACACACCCAAATTTGGGTTGTTTACCATTTCCATAATTTTAGAAGAAGAAAGGGGATCGCTAAGGACTAAAAGAAAAAAGTTTAAATATGTTTTTTATCTTTGAAATATAATTGAGATTTTATTTTAGTCCTTATAATTTTTAATTGATAGATTTAGTCCCTCAAATGGTGAAAATACCCTTTTTAATCCTTATCGATAAAAATTCACATGAATTTTTGCACAAAAAACTATACGTTAAGGACTAAATTTATGTATTATCAATTTTTTAGGGATCAAAACCAAATTCTAACTTAAAAAAAAACATATATAACTAAAAAATTTATGTGGCCACGGATGAACAGTACCAAACAGTTGTGCGCATGCATATAGGCTCTTGTAACGAAGGGGACAAATATGAAAGGTTCGTAGACAAAAATGAATTAAAAAATAACTTTGATTTTTTCATACTTATTTTTATTAATTACACTTCATTTCACACTCATTTTTTTTTATTATTATATCATCACATCAATTATCATATCCTTCACATTCTATTTCTTTATTTCATTTTTTTATAATTTTTTTTTCCCTCATACACATTCCACACTTAAATTTTGAGTGAAGAAGTAACTTTTTCCTTAAAATAATGTGATGCTCGTGAATAGGATGCTCGTGAATAGCTCGACGAAAGAAAAACACTTTCGAACAAATTAATAAAAAAATAGAGACACTCTTACAATGCAAAATAGTGCCTCTGCTGAGTCTAATTTTTCTGAGGTGGATTAACTTATCTATATGGCCAAAGTATAGAAATAACAACTTAAATGACTTTCATTTATTAAAATAGAATATTCTCATTAAAATAAAAATAAAGCTCTGTTTAATAGACACATAATAAAATCATACAATATATTTTTTATTTTTTTTCCTTTCTCCCTCATATCACTGGCTTGTCACATCTCGTAGTTCTCTCCACCAAATATTAGTTTTTAGAAACGGTTTTCTATTGACAGTGTGTTTGAAGGTGCAAATCCACATTTCATCTTTTCACCATTAACAAACTTATTTAGAAAAGTGTTTGATTTGTATTTCAATAATAAAAATGTATTTAATGTGATTCTAGCAAGAAGGAATTTATGTATACTTCACTTCAAAGTTCAAACTCATTTAATACCATTAGCTATTTTAAAAAATTAAGTTTTTTTAAATTAAATTTGTAACTACTCACCCAAACATATAGTATGTTATTTACATCATACCTGTGTATTTGAGTGTTTAAATATATGAATATTACAATTGGTGGCTTTGGAGGGTTGTTAGGTTATTTAACCTTAGGACTTTCCACTTAAATATCATCCCCTCACCCTAATTTTTTTTTAAATTAGAATAATTATATTAATATTGATAGTTAACAATTATATAAAAACACAAATTTGATAATGTTAATCATGATTTTGACCATTTATGACTCTATCCATTCTCAACAAATTAAATATTATCTTCGTTCCTATTTAACTGTCCATTTTCAGAGAAAAAAATTGTTCATATTTAATTGTTCACTTACAAACCCAATGCACTAATAAATACACTTTTCTCTTTTTTACCCTTATTGTTCCGTTAGGGTGTCCCACCTCGGGGAAAACTTCAATAAGTTAGGACCTCTAGGGCAACGCTACCTAGGTGGGCCTATTGGGCCACCTAGGAGAGGCCCATGATTGACAATTTATAAGAAATGGACCTGCTCTTGACCTAGGTATCTGACACATTCTCACTCTAAGGACTAGGTTGAGCGCCGCCTAGGTACTTGAGCTCGGTCTTTAGAGGTTTTTTGAGAATAGATTGGCGCCCACCGTGGGGCGACGGTAAAACGTCTCCCTGGCCACATTATTTTTATTTGTCCGTCATTGTATTCGGGTTCACGTCGATTCACCGTTGATTTCAAGGATGACTCAATTGAATCACTACGGTTTCATGCCCCACAGTTGTAAAGTCACCGCTCCTACGGCCGTCACTCTGCAGTGAAGCACTATTTGCGCTGCAATCGACAACGTTTTAAATTGCACTGTCCAACGCCTTCTCCACAAGAAAGGCTATATCCAGCAAATGGAAATCAAACTGCTCGCCGCTTCCACAGCAATGACGCTCGCGCATGGATGCCGCTAATCCCCGAACCTTTCGAGATTCCTGTGTCGTGTGTCGTACGCCCTTACAATTACAGGTTGGTTATTTAAAGAACGATAATTTTAATTATTTTTGAGGTGCGCTTTATGTAAGTATAAAGAATTTCAGCATCAAGTCATTTACAATCACCTGCTATTATATATTTATTCAAATCTGTATAATTCTTCTTTTAGATAATCGTTTCCCCTATTGTTTGGTGTATAATACAATTTTAGTATTCTGTGATTTATATTAAAAGCACTTCAGTTTAAAAAAGAAAATCAACTACTAGCATTAAAGACCTAGAGGCACAGATATATATAAATAGGTATATAATTCCTTTGAATCCATTTGTCATATATATTTGAGATACATATTAGTACTAGTCTTGCGTTAGAGATTACTAGTCCAGTACACCAATTAAGTGCACGCCTTTAAAAAAAAAAATCTACTTACGAGCCTGAGTGATTTGATCTACCACATTTATTTTTACCTTATTATTATTATTATTATTATTGATTTTTTTACTTGATTAAAAAAAATGATATGTGCTCAGGAATGTCATGTGTAGCATAATTATAGTAGGAAATTGTTTTTTATTTTAAAGAAATATACTAATTATAGTATAAATGTAACATAATATTTCAAGGTTTCAAGGTGTTTAAATTCTAATTTGGGGGACTAATTACGAGAGATTTATTGATTTTTAGTATCTTTCTTAATTAAGTTTCATTCCTATATGATTGGTAATTTAAATTTATTGGTAATTTAAATTTGTTCCTACGTATAGTATGGCTATAAATTGATTAATTAGTTTAAATCATTTCTTATTGTACGATGATAGCATTATTTTGACTATTTATTTTATATATGTATTTATACCACGAAATTCAAATTTTACTCCCAGGAATCCTGATATTATAGTCAATTATTAAAAATTAATTGTCTTAAATAAAACGTATTTAACTCTCATTACACATATTTATTTAATCTTAATTATATCAGTCATTATAATCAATTTAAATAAATCATATCTATAAATTCAACCTATCAATCTTATATAATTAAATAATTAATATACTATATATACAAGAAATATTCTATTTTAGTATTATCAAATTTAATATTTCCATTAAATATAATACGCAATAAATTTCATCAAATTAAATAAGTTTCCTATTTTATGATCATTTATTGGTCAAATAATGTTATTTCATACGATTTCTTTAATTACCATATTAGGGAGCATGAACGTTAATATGATAGCATTAATTATAATTTTTATCTTAATTACTAATATAGATTCTTTTTGTTTGCAAATTACACTCTCACAACCAATATGCTGACATGGTGGAGGACTGACCAACTATGAAGTCTCGTCTTACGTCAAGTTTCTATGGAAAACTGGAATATGAAAGAACGTGAAGCCACTGATAAAATCGATGGAAAATGAAATGAATCCCGAACTCAAACTCGGTCGAGGAATGAAAAATTTCCCGAGCAAGATGAATTCCGTTGAACAGTGAAGCCACCAATTAAATTGGTGTAGACCGAGAGAACTCGACATATGATAAGAAGCCACCGATCAAATCGGCGGAGACCGAGAGAACTCGGCATATGATAAGAAGCCACCGATCAAATCGGCGGAGACCGGGAGAACTCGACAATGAACATAAAACCACCAATTGAATTGGCGGAGATCGAGAGAACTCGGCATATGATTTGAACCACCGATCGAATCGGCGGAGACCAAGAGAACTTGGCATAAACCACCAATTGAATTGGCGGAGGCCGAGAGAACTCGACAATGAATATAAACCACCGATCAAATCGGCGGAGACCGAGAGAACTCGGCAATGAACATAAAACCACCAATTGAATTGGCGGAGACCGAGAGAACTCGGCATATGATTTGAACCACCGATCGAATCGGCGGAGACCAAGAGAACTTGGCATAAACCACCAATTGAATTGGCGGAGACCGAGAGAACTCGGCATATGATTTGAACCACCGATTGAATCGGCGGAGACCAAGATAACTTGGCATAAACCACCAATTGAATTGGCGGAGACCGAGAGAACTCGACATATGATTTGAACCACCGATCGAATCGGCGGAGACCAAGAGAACTTGACATAAACCACCAATTGAATTGGCGGAGACCGAGAGAACTCAACATATGATAAGAAGCCACCGATCAAATCGGTGGAGACCGAGAGAACTCGGCGAGAGAACTCAACAATGAATACTTGGTTTCGAGTAGTGAATCAATGATGAAGTTGCTGCAAAAACAGGGAAACATGGCGGAAATCAGCACATACCCATTCAACATGGCTAAAGGTATATCACACTTATTAGTTAGCATTAGCAATTCGGCAAGGTGGATTTCGAGTTGATAAAGCACTTCAACCCATCTATGAGAAAGTCATGTTTAAACAAAAATACTATATGTGTGAGTGCTCCCATCTCCCCCATATCTAAAATCCACCAAGTAGTTTGGTGAAGGCCGAGTACAACTCGGCTATGAAAAATATGAAGCAAGTAGATTGGTGTGGACCGAGATGAACTCGGCATATGATAAGATTGCGATAAAAGTTATTAGTCAAAGTAAAGGAAAGTCATCATACTGCTCAGTAAGAGTTAAGAAATCTACGAGGTATTTTCTAACTTATCTTAATAAGAATAAGAAGGTGCTTATAAATATTTATGAGGTGATTTTTTATGAAATCTTTCAGCTAAAACAATAAGTTAGGGTGTCCCACTTCGGGGACGACCTCAATAAGTTAGGACCTCTTCGAGCTCTTCACCTTAGGCAAGCTAGGCTTGAGCTTGGGGGGCTGTGTTCCGTTAGGGTGTCCCACTTCGGGGATGACCTCAATAAGTTAGGACCTCTTCGAGCTCTTCGCCTTAGGCAAGCTAGGCTTGAGCTCGGGGGGCTGTGTTCCGTTAGGGTGTCCCACCTCGGGGACAACCTCAATAAGTTAGGACCTCTAGGGCAACGCTACCTAGGTGAGCCTATTGGGCCACCTAGGAGAGGCCCATGATTGACAATTTATAAGAAAGGGACCTGCTCTTGACCTAGGTATCTCACACATTCTCACTCTAAGGACTAGGTTGAGCGCCGCCTAGGTACTTGAGCTCGGTCTTTAGAGGTTTTTTGAGAACACTTATGTTAATAAATGACTCACTATTGAAAACTAATGAGAGTCAGTAGTAATAAGAGAGATAAAAGGGTAAAATAAAAATGTTTTAAAAATGTTAAAATTTATTTCCATGAAAACAAGTGTAATAATTGCATGACTTAATATGTGTGTTTTTAGTCAAAATGGACAGTTAAATAGGAACGGAGGTAGTATCATATATTTGATATTAAATACTAATTATTTATATAATTAATTATTTTTCTTTTGTGATATAAAATTTTCTTTTTGCACTACATTGATGATTCCCTGCAATCTCTCTCTCTCTTTTTCTCTATGAATTTTATAGCTTGGTTGTGTAGAGAAAAACTAACGCAGTTTGATTTATGTCTTTGAACTTTCCTTGCATATTTTTTTCTATGGAATTTTCTGCGAATTTTGCAATTTCCCTGTGAATTTATTTTTTATGAATTTCATATTTCTATATGAATTTTCTTATAGATTTTTCAACAGTAATATCTTCCAAATATTATCAAATGAAATTTTAGGAAAAATATGATTATTTCTATGGATTCTCATATAAATTTATATTTTTAAGAAAAAAGTAACGATTATTGCAGATTTTTTATGGATTTATTTAGAGGAAAAATTCACAAATAAGTCCTGGCCAATTTTTCAAATTCATCAGTAAATGCAGGAATAAAGATCATGGAAAAAATTTAAAACTTGAATAATGTCATTAATAAAGTAGAAAATTTATATTTTAATATCATACATAGGAGGTAATTAATTAATGAAATAGATAATGTTTAATATCTAGTATATGATTTTTATTGAGAATTGGAAGTATTATAAATGCCTAAAATTCAGCTCTAACGTGTTCAAAACAAAAATTGTTTATGTTATTTAAATAGAGGATTTTCTGTTTTAATAAATCTAATTATTTTTTTAACATAGAAATAATTAACTTTACCATATTTCTTGATATTATTACAATGACATGAACTAAAATTGAATCCTATCATTAACTTTTATTGTGTGGTTCGCTGACCATAGAGTTGCAGTTTGCGCTATATAACTCTCGATGAGAATTGATGATAGGATTAATATCATTTTTATTGTAACAATAATTAACCTATAAGACAAGGAGTCAATTGAGAGTCTAATTATGTGGAGAATCTATAATAATTATTCATCATAGGGCTTAAGTTTGTAATTTCCATATTATCCGTAGTTACATCGAACTATATACTTAACCTATCTTTAGACATTCCATGAAATTGCTAAAGAAATCATTAGGGGTATAATTGGGTTGGGTTGGATCGGGTTTGGGGTGATATCAAGTCCAAACCGATAGAATGGTGTTGGGTTGGGTTGGTTCGGGTTTTGTATTTTTTGGGTGAGTAATCCGACCCGAACCAACCCGAATATATATGTTCGGGTTGGGTTGGGTCACGGGTCATGAGCATTTTTTCTTTTTTAAAAAAAAATATGTATGATGAAATGAAATTAAAATATAAAATGAAAAAAAAAGAGAAGAAATAGAGAAAAATAAATTGAGAGGAGCATATAAAATAGGATTTGCGGAACCACCTCTGTTTGTGCTGCCGCTGCGCCTATTTTTGTTCTTTCCTTGTAGGAAAATGAAATAAGATTAGAGCTTCTTTTTTTGGTTTGGTTCGTGTTGGCTCTATCGGGTTCATCATAAGCAAACTTGAGACCCGAACCGAAACAGATCGGGTTCGAAAGAAAATGTCCGAACTGAACCGAATACCCGAATCAAACCGTTAAATATCTTCGGGTTGGGTTGGATCCGTCGGGTTCGCGGGTTGGATCGGACCCGCTTACACCCCTAGAAATCATGTGCAGCAAAAGAAAAGGTGATGTTTGTTATAGATTAAGTGTTAAATAACAATAACTTTGATGACAAATTATATTAGGAATTTAAGGAGGTGAAGTACTAATTAAGCCCAATATATACTTCATCATTCCCTCCCAAAAAAATGTCATTTGTTAGACAAAGTGTTTGAAAATTTATTATACGTCTTTTTATGAATTTGAAGTAGCTTTTGTATTAAGGGACCCTTTAATTCTTTAATAATATTTCTTTTCGTCTATTGATAAAAAAATTATTTAACATGAAATTAAAACAATTGTTTATATTTAACAAGAAGTACCAAAGTTTTATATGTTCTCTCTAATTATATGTGTCGATCAAGGTTTAGACCTTGGAAAAAGTTGATATATAAATCATACTTCCCAAGTTATTAGTCTCACGACATTGTTGGGAAGAAGAAGCAAAGAGAGAAATGAGACATGCATCATGAAATAGAAATATTATAGACGAAAAGGTTTATTTATTTATTTATAGTTGTAGCATGGATAAATGCATACACTTGTAGAAAGCTTGTTCCTCATTCGGTGCGCATATGCATTTCAATGCAATCAACAACACTATATGGTGTCCCTATCATCACCACTTGACTCCCTCGTTTCCTGAACTACCTCACATGGATCATTGCCACCTTCTTCTGGTCCTGTTGCTGGGTGAGTGACCCCATTCCCCATTAAGTTGTCAATCTAAAAGCATGTTCCAAAAGACAAAAGAATTTTACTCGAAGCAACAAACAAAATTAGGAAAAATAAAACACAACATGCTACCACATTAGTGGAGAAAAACAAAGTCACATGTAGCTTTTGGAGTTGTTCATATTAGTCCTGAAAGATGAAATTTGCATACATATTCGTGAAAGATAAAAAAAGTTGCTTATAATTTAGTGCCCATTAGGAATTAAATTGATGTTAAAAAAAGCTAAAAATGACTAAAATGACTAACTCTTCATATTTTAGAGATAAAAATATAATTTCTATCTTTAAGAACGATTAAGACCAATCCAAAATTTTATAAAAATGAAAATAAGAATTTACTCACTTTTAATAGAATTTAATAAGTATACACTATAAGTGTAAAAAAAATTACACTGGCATCGAATGATGTATTGTCACATCATTTAATAACTTTAATGATATATAAGGTGTCATATTTATTAAATGATGTGACAATACATTAATGTAAAATTCTTTTATACTGACAATGTATAATAATTAAACTCTTTTAATTATGTACTAAACAAAAAATATAAGCGAAATGTTATATTATGTTTTATTTTAACCTATTTACCAAAAAAAAATTAACACTATCAAAATATTTAATTATAACAACACAAGAACAATAATAAGTTCCCTTAACATTCTCTCAATAATTATCTAGTTTGTTTGTGTTTTACTAGAGTGCTTTTACGTACCTCCTCCTTCATCTGTGCTAGTTCATCTTTCAACTTCGCATCGGCCCGCTATGAAATTTATAGAAAACTCTAATTAGTTAACGATAATTCCTTGTGTTTTAATTGAGGAATTCTTGGTTATTTGGATGTTAGATAGACATACTTGAAAATTGACCGTGACAACATCATTACGTGGACCTAGCTGCAAAACTACATCATTTGAAAAAAAAAAAGGAGTAATTAGTAAGTGTAGAGGCAGAATATTACACACATATATAGGAAGAGATAGATCATAACCTTTAATGAAGACTTCACGAATAGCATCAAGGACATTATCTTTTTCGTAACCAAGACGACATGATTCGAACATGTTTCTTAACTTTAGACTTGTTGCTTCAAAGCAATCCATAATTGCTTCATTAAATTTTCCAATCTTTATAAAAGCTACTGCTCTGCAATTCATTATAACAATATACCCATTAGTCATCAATAAGTAAAATTTATAAAATACCAACAAAAAAAACACATTTGTGAAAAAATATATATTTATTTTTTGAAACTAGATAATTAAGATAACATACAAAAGTTCCATAAGGGCCCAACTAAAAATTAAATTACCTATAATATAATATATCATTATCTCTGCAGAGTGCAAGAGCACAGCTATACATCACAATAGCTTTACCATAGCATGCATATTGCATCGCATTGTTTCCTATAGTCATAATCAAGCTTGATTATTTGAAGGAAAAAAACAATTGTAAAAATGCAAGGGGAACTAACAATAACAATTAAATATTTGAACTACTTTTCATGGTTTTATATGTATACCTAATGTTTTTAGTCCTTCAGCAAGGTTGCTATGATTGAATGTCTCATGTCCTGCTCTTCTCAACACCTGTTATGTGTGTTGCATCATTCAACCAGCAAGATTAGTAAAGGGGAATTGAACTACTAGCGTTGTGTATACTACATAGCCAACAATAATGGCTATATCATAATCTAATTAATATGTGCAAATATATGTCATGTACTATGATAAATAACATTGTGATATTGTTTGGATGGATAGAAAGCAATGAAATAGAATGTATCTTCGGAATCAGAACTAAACCCCAAAGTGGGAGGGAGATGAACCAGATAGATGGAAAGGTGGTAAACTTCTAAAAACTTTATCATATTAAATATATTGAAAAAAAATACAATAGTATATTTATACAACAAATGGAGCCATGTAACAAAGGATAGTAACAAACAAATTCCTAAAAGAATAACAAAACTAACTTCCTACACTAACAAACTCCATATCTAGAGAGGGATCCATGTGAGAACTTTGTCACCCCCTCACAAGATGGTTGGTGGGTGATATCCACCATAGCCAACTTGGGATGTAGCACAAGTCCAGGACCATGGAAATCATTCTATCACCTTGAGTCATTGAAATATAGTCACCACTGGATTCTTGTTGTTTGAAGAGTTGCTTGAACTTGAGAGTTGCAACAAAATTCATTGCCCTACAATTTAAGAGGCATGTATTGCTTCTACATAAATGAAAGAAATACCAACAACAACAACATGGTCAGGCGCAAAATGTTCTTATGGAAAAGGGGAATTGGACACTATTTTCTTTTGCAAAAAGGAATCATGGACCAGTTAGAGAAGGGTATTGGAAACTAAGGTTGAATTGGGAGTGGGAGAGTAGGTTGAGGAGGAAGATAGAAGGTCATCAAGACACGAGCCTGAAAAGTGGGGTTGAGACGATGCCTCCATCGCATAGTCGATTAGCAGTATTTCCTTCATCATTGTCCTTCTTTTTCTCTTTTGAATGTGATTCTCATCTTTATTGTGTTGAGGAGAAACGGTTTCAAGGTGGTTCACTAATGTGTTCCATGATTCATAAGGAGTGGAAATTATATGATATAAGCATGTTGAATGAATGCTACCAAAGGTGAAGGGATCCAGCAAAGGTGTCTGGTGCATTTTATTGAAGAGTGGAGCTCTATAAGGAAGAAATGGTGGTGATTGCTTCTCCATCTTTGCTAGCCTTTATAGATGAGAGATTATAGAGTGAGTGAGGAGGAAGCAAGGTTGATAAAAAATGATTGAAAACAGAACTTTGTGGCTGAAGGAAGGTGATGTGTTTCATGGATGAAGCTCTAATACCATATACGCAATGAGAACTAATCCAAAGTGAGGGGGAGATGAACCAGATAAATGGAAAGGTGGAAAACTTCCAAACTTTATCATATTGAATACATTGAGAAAGAAGAGATACAATGGTACATTTATACATCAAATGCAACCATGTAACAATGAATAGAAACTAACGGAATAACAAAACTAATTTCCTACACTAACCAACTCCACATCTAGCGAGAGAGCCATGTGAGAACTCTGTCAATGTGATAGAATAATATTTATATTCTCAAATTATTTAAATAAATAAGATGGAATAATAAATAAAGCATGATAAAAATGCATTTCGTAAAACATGAATGATAGTTTTATAGCCCCACTTAGATGGGGTTTTCAGAACACTAGGAGTGACACCTCTTATTCTTTCTCATCAAAGGGAAAAAATCATATCACATTCCTTTCAATCTATATTGATGACATCATTATAGCAGGAAACAACTCAAACTTCTTGAAAGCTTTCATCAAGTAGTTGAATGTATTACTTTCCTTGAAGGATTGGAAAAATACACTATATATTTTCTTAGAATAGAAGTTTATAGATATATAAGTAACATGTATACCTCAGACAGTCAAGATACATAGCTGATGTGACCAAATCTTTACTACAAGAAATTAAGCTACCCTTGCCAAGGGTACCAATCCTTTGATGTGATGACAGTTTAAGTGCAAAAGCACTCATAGTAGATCAAAACACATTGAAGTTGATGTCCATTATATACGAGACTATGTGTTGTATAGTCAGATCATATCACAATTCCTTATGTTCCACCCGTAGATCAAATTGCCAATTGCCTCACTAAAACTCTCAATTTAATTAGTCAATGTATATATAAGGATAAGCTCGTCATGTGTGTGTGTGTGTGTGTGTGTTTAGTTTTCTAAGAAATAGTCAAAACTTAATAGATATATAAATAAGACATCTATATGTGTGTGCATACCTCTATGGCATCCTTAAAAATTTGCTTGGCACGGGATTTTCGTTTCATGTAGTCATTGCCAACTGATGAATCAAAAAATCCAATTTTTGTCATTGTCATGTGAAATTCATGGAACAATAATGCCAGTGATGGGCCTATCTGTACTCCAGATCCTGCCAACACAAACACTAACTCATATATACTTGAAATATATATAAGACACGAGTTTAATTTCCAGTGCATACCCATTATATATTCATATATATTAATAGTCACCTGATAGACATATATACCTTTTAGCATATATAATATAATTCTTTTATATATATACTAGCAAAGCTTGCGTTATGCATGTAGACATGAATATATATGTTTTTACCGATAGAAAATAATGGAGGCATAGGTGCAGTATTAGAAGCTTCAGATGTTGTTCCATTTTGTTCATCTGCTTCCTGTGGGTCTGAGTCAAATAAGTTATATAAAGAAACATTTTCAATTGTTGCTTCCTTCATGGATTGACCGATTGTCAAAATAGATGCCTTAAGATTCTCTAATTTTTCTGTATCCACTCCAGCTGAACTTTCAAGTACTGCAGGACAGAAAGGCAATGTCAATAAAATGCATATTTCTATATAAGATGCGTTAATATAACCCATATATTGTGCACAGAAAATCAAAGAAATTTATAAAATAGTATAACCACAGTAATATCACACGATCTCAAACAAGATTCGAAAACAAGTACAAGGACAATTGAATAGTTACATAGCAGTATAACACCATTCAAAGGAAAATGTAGTAATGTCAGAGAGTAGAAGGGCTATAAAACTAAAATTCATAAAGGAATTTGGACAAACCGCTCGAGAGAAACTCAAGGAAGATGATGATAATGCGAATTGAAACATTGTGGTGAAGATTTGGGGATGCCATCTTCAATTTTTGCCCTGATCAGTGAAAGTTGAGTGAGTATTAGCAAGATACAACGATGATACTTATAGCATAATTTGTAAATGTGATATTTATGAACAAGTGACATCATTGCGTACCCACAAGAAACATCTTTGACCTTATCATTTTTTTCATTAATAAAGCTTTGGCAATAATAAATGTAAATGAAGCATTTATTGTTGGGGTATGAGGTAAAAATGGTGTGAAAGAAAAATCTACTAAGAGTAAAAAAAAATAAGGAGAAAAATAACCAGGATTATTAGGGGTAACTATGTGAATTAATAAATGTCAAAAATAGTGAAATAAAATTATATTCATAGGCCATATTTAGAAATTGAGTAAAATACGGTAAATGTCCCAATTAATTAACATATATTTTACAAATAATTAATTTGATCGTGGTAAGAAAAGGAAATAGCAGTTTGAAATACATTCTCTTTTGTCAAAATCTATATTTGTTAATTAAGATAGATTATTTTTATTAGATAGCATGTCTGATATAGAATGTTAATTATTAGTTTATTACTAATTCAATTCAATTTCAAACATGTACATTAAAAGTAATTATAATATAACATTTGATAACATTTATTATTTTCGTGAGATATGATTTCACGTAAAGTTGGTGATACCTCAAAAAAATTAATCATTCATTATTTTCAAGTGAGATATGATTCAACAAAGTTGTCGATATTTCAAAAAGGCCAACATTAATAAATCAAAAGAACAAAAAATATTTTTATTTTTATTTATATTATTTAAATTTCCTTAATATTTAAGAAGTAATTAATAACCCTCTTAATTATTAACTATAACCAAGTGTAAAAAATATTTGAGAGATGACACTTTTGGATTACACATGTTTGCTAATATTTTATATTTTATATTCCTAATATTTTATAATGTAAATTTTAAATAAAAATATAAAAGTGATTATAATTTTATATTAGGGGGAGAGAGGCACAGGGTGTCTCTCTATATATTTTAAAAAAGAAAATAAAAAAGAAAAGTACCTATCGGTAGTTATTTTTATAAAAATAATTTTTAAAAATTTAATATAAGGATAAAATCATGTAGTGATATGTGGAAATCAAAAGAGCGATATTCCCTTTTTAATAGTATAGGTATATATCATGAAAGTGAAGTAATACTAATAAAAATAAAAAAAAGAAAACGTAAACTTAAACTTAAAAGTTTATTTTTAAAATAAATAATAAAATGAAAGAAATACTCTAAAATTATGAAAATAAGTTTTGAAATGATTTTTACATTAATCGAGAAGTTATGAGTTGGATTTCTAAAAGACAATACTATGTAATTTTTGAACTACATATTCATTATATTAAGAATAAATTTCAAATTTTAGATTGCAATTTATTATTAAAATAAATATTAAATGCTGAATTGAAAAACTAAAAAAAATGATTTAAGAAAAAATTTCATAAGAAAATAGTTAAATTATAAATGAACTAACTAAATCAATCTCAATAAGTATTTGAAACCTGTTAACTTTAGGTTGTTGATTTAAAGAAACTATTTGAAACCTGTTTTTGTGACGGGGATGGAACTCAGATTGGCTTGCGACGTTGCGGGGTGGTTCTGTCAGCACAGGGAGGGTCGCGTTGGCCAAGATTGACTGACCTGACCCGAACTCAAACTACCTGCAACAAAAAAAAAGGGTACGTGCAGGTCAGCGGGTATGGACATGCGATAAATTGTTAAAAATCGGGTGTTTCCCGTTCGGGTCAATTTTCATTTTAAATATCCATCGATAATTACTGATCCGATCCAATACAGCATGTGTTTATGTTTATTGACTAAACCCCGAATAGGATTACCCTAAAAAAAAATGAGCACATGGCTCTTCAACAGCCAACATCGTTCAACTGTTATAATCTAACGATGAAAATTGTTTTCTATCTCTCTCTTTAATTAACTTCCTTTTTGGATTTCAAACTTCCATTTTCGGTTTTCCAACAAACCAAAACTATACCTCTCTCTCCCACTCCCATACCCACATTATTCTTTTATGGCCTCTCTCAACTCTAATTCTCTCAACCTTTGCCTTTCTCTTTCTCTTTCTCTCTCTCTCTCGCCTCTCGTCCCTCTCTCATCTTCACCGCTATGGCGAGGCCCCTATCACCCCCAGTGGATGCAATGTATTTTTTTCCTTAAAATCGTGTGGTGCCCATGAATAGCTTGATGAAAAAAAGAAAAACGCTTTCTAACAAAATAATAAAAAAAGAATGAGACGCTTACAGTACAAAATAACGCCTCTGCTGATAAAAATGAGTCTACTTTCTCTGAGGTGGGTTGACTTTATCTAGACCAGAGTATAGAATTAATAGTTACAATGAATTTCATTTATTAAAATGGAATATGAATATCCCTATTAAAATAAAAACACAGCTATATTTGATAGATAAATAATAAATTCTTACAACACATTTTTTTCTTTCTATTTCTCTCCATCATATCATCCATCACGTCTCATATTTCTCTCTACCAAATATTAGCTTTTAGACACTATTTTCTATTGATAGTGCGTTCGGTGGTGCAAACCAACATTTCACCTTTTCCATCATTTACAAACTTGTTTGGAAAAAAGTGTTTGATTTATATTTCAATGAAAAAAAAATGCATTTAAATGTGATTCTAGCACGAAGGACTTTATGTATACTTAACTTCAAAGTTCAAACTCATATTTAACTAAAAGTTATTTTAGAAAATTAAGTTTTTTAAATTAAATTTGTATTAAGTTATTTACATCATACATGTGCATTGGAGGGTTGATAGGTTATCTAACAAGTCATAGTGAGTCTGGCAACTTTCCACTGAAATACCATTCTCTCACCCATTTTTTTCAATGAAAAAATATATTATTATTGATAGTTAACAATTATACAAAAATGCAATTTTGATAACATTAAACATCATTTTGACCATTTATGGCACTTTCCATTCTAAATAAATATCATATATCAAATATTAATTACTAATTATTTAATTAATTATTTTTCTTTTATGATATAATTTTTTTGGCACTATATTGATTATTTCCTACACTGACCAGCGCCACATCTAGTGAGAGAGCCATGTAAGAACTTTGTCACTCCTCATAAGCTAGTAAGTGGGAGATATCCACCATAGCCATCTTGGGATGTAGCACAAGTCTTGGACAATGGAAACCATTCTAACACCTTGAGTCATTGAAATGTGGTCACTATTGAGTTTTCGTTGTTAAAATAGTTGCTTGAACTTGAGAGTTATAACATCCTAATTCCTAAGTCCAAGAGTTATGTCCGTTGGAGACACAATTCCCAAAACTTACGAAATTATTTCGCGCATTATCAATATCGACATTCACACATATACAAACACTTAGGCAATCCAACAGTTACTTAAACTCAACATCAATACATCATCCACTAAATCCAGTAAAATGTCAACATTGGCTTAATACAACATATAATGTAAATCTATAGGCTCAATGGAATACAGTGTACATGCGTCCTGACATAATAGAAATAGGCCTCTAAAGGCTCCACATATACTAAAATATCCCATCCAAAAGAATGCAAGTAAAGCCTATACAAAATAATCCTAAGTCAAAGGATTGGGCAAGACCGGGCCCAACCATAAACTCCTGGCTCCGAATCAAGCATCCAGTCGAGAGCCCTGCAGATCTGATCATAAATCCACAACGTGTGGTGAGACTGACGTCCCAGTGAGTGTGATAAAGCATGCAGTATGGGAGAATAGGCATATGAGGTGCAACAATCGTCACATGAATCAAATCAGTTTATCAAATATAAATGGCAAATAATACTGAAATATTAGTTGTGAAGTGTTTAACCCAACACCTTAGGGATCTTTCCACTTTTCTGTGATGGCTAGGCTGAGCTCAAAGTAACAGGAACCATCGTTCTTGAAGGCCACCAGGACCTTACCTTTAAACTGTGAAAGATTTTAGCAAACATGAGTTTTACCATGAATCCATTGAATTTCTCTTTGGCCATAGGCCCATTAATATTCTTACATGATTAAGGTTGATAAACATGAGTTGTGATATTTATTGAACATGATTTTGCATAAGCAAGTCATTTCATGAAATGCATCATCAACACTCAAACTTAGCATGGAACCCTGATTGTAAACCCTAGGATTAGGCAACCATCAAAGAAAATCATCACATACAACAATCCCTAGCCCTAAGGATAACCAATCAATCACAAACAAGATAAAACAAACAAGGGAGAAGAGAATAGGGGTCATTCATTGATTCAAGCAAGATGGGAGTGAGTAGGTGAACCACACTCACCTCAAAGGTAGAGGAAAAGGATCATGAAGAGGTGGAGAATGATGGTCGAAGGCTCCTATAGAGATTTGAGGTTTCAATCCAAGCTCCTTGCTCTTCCTTCTCTCTCTATATATAGAATCCTCTCTAAAGTATGGTGAAAGACATAAATGTCAAGCCCTAATTCAGAAAACGCATTAAAAGTTATTCTGCGTAATCTCGCTCAAGCGAAGACTTGCTCGCTTGAGCGAGCCAAAAAGATGCTCTGCAAGATTTGCATCCTCGCTCAAGCGAGAATAAGTTAGAGAGCAACCTCAGAATTGAGGGGCAATTTCGCTCAAGTGAGGGAATTGTGCTTGATCAAGACCAAGTCAGAGGCCAAATCTGAAATTCCCCCAAATTACGCTCAAGCAAGATCCTTCTCGCTTGAGCAAGAAAACCATAAACCGTCTCCCTTATTTTTACCGATAAATTCGCTCAGGCCAAGGGACTCTCATCTGAGCGAGCTTGCATCAGAATGGAAATTCTAGATTTCCATCCCAAGCCCTTTTCACTAATTATTACCCTCTTTTCCTAGTTCCTTTTTACAAAAACACCTTTCTAACCTTATTTGATTTATGAAATTGGTTTATACTATTTGGGATGTTACAGAAGTTGCAACAAAAACCATTTCCTTTACAACATCAGAGGCATATATTGCTTCTGCAGAAATGAAAGAAAGACTAACAACAACAACTTCGTCTAGAACATAATGTTCTTCTAGCATAAGAGAATGTGATATTATTTTATTTTGCATAAGGGAATTAAGGACCGGTTGCAAAAAGGTATCAGAAACTAAGGTTGAATCGGGGGTGGGAAAAAAGGCTAAGGAAGAATATGGTAACAGGTCGTCAAGACATAGGCCCAAAAAGTGGGGTTGAGATGATTCCTCCATCACGTAGTCAATAGGCGGTGTTTCCTTCTTAATCGTCCTTCTTTTTCTCTTTTGAATGTGATACTCGCCTTTATTTTATGGAGGAGAAATGATTTCAAGGTTGTTCACTACTGTGTTCCATGACTCACCGGGAATGGAAATGATATGATATGAGCATTGTGAATGAATGCTACCAATGGTGAAGGAATCCAGCATAATTGTCCATTGCAACTTATTGAAGAATTAATGGAGCTTTAGATGGAAGAAATGGTGGTGATTGCTTCTCTATCTTTGCTAGCCTCCATAGATGAGAGATTATGGAGTGAGTGAGGAGGAATCAAGGTGGATCAAAGATGATTGAAAACAGAGTTTTGTGGTGGAAGGAAGTTGGTGAGCTCCATAGATGAAGCTTTGATACCATCTTTGGAATCAAAACTAAACCAAAGTGAGGGGGAGTTGAACCAGATAAATGGAAATGTGGAAAACTTCCAAACTTTATCATATTGAATATATTGAGAAAAAAGAGATAAAATAGTTCATTTATACATCAAACAGAACCATGTAACAGTGGATAGTAACTAACGGATTCCTAACATAATAACAAAACTAATTCCCCATACTAACCAACTTCATATCTAGTGAGAGAGCCACGTGAGAACTCTGTCAATGTGATAGAATAATATTATATATCCGCAAATTTTTTAATTAAATAAGATGAAATAATAAATAGAACATTATAGGAATGCATTTTATAAAACATGAATGATAGTTTTATAGCTCCACTTTGATGGGGTTTTCAGAACACAAAGAGTAACACCACTTATTCTTTCTCATCACATGGAAAAATCATATCACCTTCCTTATAATCTATGTTGATTACATCATTATAGCAAGAAACAACTCAAACTTCTTGAAGGCTTTCATCAAGTAATTGAATGCATCACTTTCCTTAAATGATTGGAAAACTACACTATATATTTTCTTAGAATAGAAGTTTACAGAGATATAAGTTGCATGTATACCTTAGAAAGACAAGATACATAACTTATGTGACCAAATCTCTACTACAAGAAATAAAGCTACCCTTTCCAAGGGTACCAACCCTTTGATGTGATAATTTAAGTCCAAAAACACTCATACTAGATTAAAACACATTGAAGTTGATGTCCATTTGATATGAGATTAAGTGTTGCATAGTTAGATTAGATCACAGTTCCTTATGTTCCGTCCACATATCCAATTGCCTATTGCCTCACTAAAACTCTCAACTTAGTTAGTCAAGGTATATATATATATATATATATATATATATATATATATAAAAGGATAAGCTTGTCATATGTGTGTGTGTGATTAGTTTTATAAGCAATAGTCACAACTCAATAGATATGAAAATAAGACAAATTGAAAGCCATATGTGTGTATGTATACCTCTATGCCATCCTTAAAAGTTTTTTGGGCACAGGAATTTCGTTTCATGTAGTCTTTGCCCACTGACTAATCAAAAAATCCAAATTTCTATCATTGTCATGTGAAATTCATGGAACAAGAATGCCAATGATAGGCCTATTCGTGTTCCAAATCCTGCCAACACAAACACTAACTCATATATACTTGCAATTCATATAAGACACAAGTTTAATCTTTATAAAACAATATATAGTTGAATGCATTATAGCATGTTAACAATCTATATAACAAAACGAGTCTTAATTTGCATGGGATAATTAATCAAATACACCCCGTTTAAATTTTTGGGTTGAAATGATATGCCATATTCATTAATTTAACAAGATCCAAATAAAGATTCAAACGCGGGTAAATTAAATGAATTAACACAAGTTCTACACTCACCTAATAAATTAGACTCCTGCTATATCTTCATAAAATCTATTTGTGTAAATTTATATAGAACATAACATTTTTCTTATCCTCATTAATGTTGGTTTGACCAAATGGTTCAATAATCTAATTCAATTTCAACCGTCTAAACTTGTTTACTTTTGAATTCAATAATGAGGATGACAATAATCTATTAGGATGAATTTAATCAATTAATAGTTAAACTACTCAAACCATATTTATTTGATTCATATATGTAAGATTAGTGATTGTAAGTTGAGTCAAATTAATTTTAAATAAAAATTAAAAACAAAATTGATATAGCAATAAAGTGTAAAAATAAAAAAAATTAAATAATTAAAAATAATCGTAAGCAGATTCTCGGAAACTATATACTCATTAACAAGACCTAAAATAAAATCAAAATAAGATCGTTTGATTTGATTCAAGTCGAATTCATTAAAATAAACAATTTAAGTCGAATTCATCGAAACATTGGATCAAGCTAGATTTGTGACCAATTCTATATAGGTGAACGGTTCATTATTGAATTCATATAACTCGAGCAATTTTTTTTGTTTAAACCAGACGTATCCTCCACGTAAAGCAATTATACTCAAGTTAGGAACATCCATATCATGGCAGAGCTGGCATGACTCTCTCAACGGGGATTTTTTTTCCATTCACAAGACTCGAACCCAAGACCTTGTTTAGGAGAAATAAACATGTACCACTTGAACCACCCTTGATGGTATTTAACACGTACATTGTGCATAGGAGATCAAAAGAAAATTATAAAAGAGCATAATCACACTCAAATGCATTATCTCAAACAAGATTTAAAACAAGTAGAAAGATAAATCAAATAGCTACAAAACAGTAAAACACCATTAAGAAGAAAAGATAGCTACGTCCGAGAGTACAATGGCTATAAAATTAAAATTCATAAAGAAAATTGGACAAAACGTTCGAGAAAAACTCAAGGAAAGCGATAGTAATGCGAAATGAAACATCAGGGTGAAGATTTGGGGATGCCATATTCAATTGATGTCCTGATCAATGAAAATCCACAGAGTATGAGCAAGATAAAGCGATGATGCTAATAGCACACTTTGTAAAGGAGGTCTTTATGAGCAAGTGACGTCATTGCATGAACCACAAGAAGCATCTTTGACCTTTTTATATTTTTCAATTGTAAAGTCTTCACAGTTATTAATGTATATGAACCATTCATTGTGGGGGGTGTGAGGTAAAAATTGGTGTGGAAGAAAAAATCTACTCAGAGTAAAAAAAATTAAGAGGAAAAATAACTAGGGTTATCAAAGGTAACTATGTAATTTAATAAATTTAAAAAATAGTGAAATAAAATTATATTCATGAGCCATATTTGAAAATTGAGTAAAATACGATAAATGTCTCAACTAATTAACATATGTTTTGCATGAATTTGTTTATATTGAATATTTATAATATTTTGTAAAAGAAGTTTAGAAAAGAAAATGTATAAAAGTATTTTTTAATTCAAATATAAAAATAATATACAAGGATATGGGAACTGCAATCATATTCAAAAATTCTATTAAACACTTACATTTTTAGTTTATTGTTCATATTGTTCAATAAGGAGAATTTTCAAATTTTTAATGATAATGTCACTTTTTACAACGTGACATATAATTGATCTTGATAAAATGTTTTGACAAATATAATATTATAATAACATTTAAATTAAAATTTTTGAATTGAATTCGTGACAATTATGACATGTTAAGTATAATGGAATTATAATTGAAATTGTTAAATTTAATGACATGCAATTAATTTTTTGTTCAAGATAATTTTACACATGCGCATGCGTGCACACACATATATTTAAATATATAATATAGATAGATTATATTAAATATAGCATTTGATATTATTTTATTCAAATATATTTTACTTTTATATATTGGTTTATTATTATATTATATTAAAAATAGTATTCAATGTTGTTGTTTAAGTCTATATAGATTATATTAAATATAGCATTTAATATTATTTTATTTAAGTCTATTTTACTTATTTATATATATAGGTTTATTATTATATAATATTAAAAATAGTATTTAATATTGTTGTTCAAGTCTATTTTACTTATTATTATTATATTAAATATAATATTCATTGTTATATATTTAATGTTATTATAATATTCAATGTTTTTTTTTTTTTGAATGTGGAATAATATATTAAGAAGAAGAAAAATCTGAAGCTACAGCTAACTGTATGAACGGTGGGACTTCAGTCCACCAGACATAGTCACCAGAATTAATAGCATTAGCAGCTAACAAATGAGCTACTTTATTTGTTGAACGAAAATCAAAAGAAATAGAGCAATTTAAACTAGACCTAAGACATAAACAATCAGAAATAATATCATGAATTAGTGGAAAAGAAAAAGGATCTTCTAATGCTTTGACTAAACTAAGGCAATCTGTGCTGACAGTAAAATGATCTAGCTCCCATTCCATAGCCAGTTGCAGAGTCCATTTGAGAGCTAGTGCTTCACCTATCAAGGGATCAAACTTCACTGGTTGGTACTTCGTGGCTGCTACCAAAACTGCTGCATTGTGATCTCTGACTACCAAACCAAAACCTGTCCCATTTTCTCCTGACCAACCATAATCAAAATTCAGTTTAAGGAAACCTTGTTGAGGTGGGATCCAAGGGTGTGGATTTTGAATTGAACTGTTAGAGGGAACCATCTGTTGAGATTGTCTACATTCTGCTAAAACTTGTTCTGCAACCATGAATGTTTCCTGTGGAGGGATAGACTTTTGTGCAAACACCAAATGGTTTATTGATTTCCAAATAGCCCATAGTACCAATGCTATTTGCTCACATTTTTCTGCAGAAAAACTGTTTATACTATTCCTCCACCAGTCCAAAAGATTTATGTCAGTAGATGAGAAATTTGACAGCAAATAGGAAGCATCCCAAACTGACTGAGCATAGGGACAATGTAGAAATAGATGGGAAACTGATTCTGGACAATTACACTGACATGGGGGACATACATCTTCTACCTCAATTTTCCTTTTTCTCAGATTGGATCTGCAAGGTAGAACATTTAGTAGCGGTCTGTAAAGGAAGTGTTTAATTTTTTCTGGTAGCTTCAGTTTCCATAGGGCCCTCCAATTCTGCTGCAAAATTGATCCACTAGATTCAGGAGTATTAGAGGAATTCAGAAGCATGTGATAAGCTGACCTAACAGTGAATGATCCATGATTTGTAAATCTCCAAACCAATATGTCTGGATATTGGAGGTTAGAAAGAGGAATGTGCTTCACCTGCTCAGCTTCTAAGGGGTGGAATATATCATCAATTAACCTTTCATTCCAGCCTTTAGGATCTGTCAATAAAAGTTCACTAACAGTAGCAGCTGGCTCTAGAATTTTAGGATCAGAAAAAACCCTCCGAGAGTGTTTACCAGGCAGCCAGGGGTCTTTCCAAATTGAAATATTGATTCCATCTCCCACACACCATTTTGAGCCTGCAAGAATTACATCTTTTGTACTAATGATACTCCTCCAAGTGAAGCTGGGCTGAAATCCAGGATTAGCATCCAAAATATGAGTTCTAGGGAAGTATTTTGGCTTTAACACTCTGTACAGCAGGGATTTCTCAATGGTTGTCAGTCTCCAAGGTTGTTTGGCCAAGAGAGCATCATTAAACTTTTCAAAATCTCTATATTTAATGTTATTATATTCAAGTATATTTTACTTATATAGATAATTTTTTATATTAAATATAGTATTTAATGTTATTGTTTAGATATATTTTACTTATTATTATATTAAATATAGTTTTAAATGTTATTATTCTGACTAATTTTACATAGTATATCATATTAAATATGGCATTTAATATTATTATATTCAATTATATTTAATTTATTTATATTGATAGATTTATTATACTAAATATTAAATATTATAGTATTCAACAAGGTTGATTCAATGGGGACATGTTTGATTCTCCTTAAGCAAGTTGTTCGACTTTTGTGGAGAGAAAAACATCCCTGCTGAGGAGAGCTAGTCAATAGTCACACCATTATTTGGATATTCCCAACTCGGGTATGATTGGCTCATGTGGAAAATACATGTGTTTTAAACCAAAAAGTGGTCAATTTTATTTATTATTATATTAAATATAGTATTTAAAGTTATTGATCAAATATATTTTATTTATTATTATATTCAAGTTTATTTTATCTTATAAAAATAAAAATTTATTTTATTTTATAAATTGTGAATATTAGTACCTAATAAATGATTGTTTCATAGTATTTATTCAAAAAAATATTTTATCATATTTTATGAAATATATAAGAAGAATAAAAATATAATATGAAAATTTAAACATGCTAAAGCACTTAATAGAAAAGCACTTTATAATTGGGATAACAACAATTATAGTAATTATTTAGCTATAGTTATTATATCAATATTAAAGCCTTTTTTACATAATAACTACTTTCTTTATATAGAGCTTCTACAAAGATTGTATATTATATTTAAAAAATAAAGAGTTTTTATAAGGGTGAAGAAGAAATGTAAAGGAAATTGCCTTAAATTAATTGCAATAAAGTGTGTAAATCAAAAAGTGAGAGCAAGGTTTAAGATTTAAGAATAAATGATAAGAAATTATTTAATTAAGCATTTCCTAGCAAATGGAAATGAAGTATGTTAGTCAGATGTGAATCTCTTTGATGTAAAATCCTTTTAATTAAATATGAGAAGTGACGTCGGGATAGAAAATATGATATTGAAAGGAATAAAACTTAAGAAAATATGAAATAAGAGCTCAAAATAAAAAAATGGTGGGGGAAAGAAGTTAGTTACTTTGCAAAATAAAGATATTTATAAAAATATATATAACTTTTTAAAAATGTGATACTAATTATTATTTAATTAATTTTTGCCATATTTATATTCAAAATATAACTTCTTTGTGTGTGTGTATATATATATATCTTAATTCACATTAATAGTCCATGTGTTCTAGATGCACAATTTGATAGGATTGATGATGTTTATACTGTTGAAATTATTAGTACAGTAAGTTATTCAAAACTTCCAAATCATAAATGAAAGCAATATTCTTATAATATTATTGAGAAATATATATATAGGCTAAATTTACAGTACATGGAGAAAAAAAACTTGTACCGATACAAGAGTTTTTTTCAGTCGTTGATATAATAGTTAAGAAAAGGAGCGGACGAGATGTTTGAATGAAAACCGGCTGTTTAGATAGTTGAAGTAAATTGATAAAAGGTCCCTGTAGAGGAGAGTAATTGCTCGTATAGTAACATGTATATGATGATTGACAACCGTGAGAAGGATGGTTGACCAAAAAAAAATAAAATGCGAAAAGAATGGAGTTGTAGCGTGGTGGTCATTACGGTTTTGGTCCCAGAATAATATAATTGATTGGCATGAGTCCATTACGATTTTGGTCATTACGTTGGTGGCCATGTGTTATTCTTTGACCAAAAATAAGAATAATATATTCTATATTATTTAATTAAAGAAAGATTATATAATGATTGAAAAATAGAAATACACATAAATAATTACACATGGTTGGTAATAGTTGATTGGTTTTACATATTGTATCTGTATTATGTTTATAAAATAATTTTGTAGATTTTTCTTGTAAGAATAATATTATTTTTATTTAATTATTATTCGAGAATAAGGAAAGGAAATTCACGAAAAACAGATTTTCATTGTCAAAAAATTCAGAAAAATCAAGTTAGTGTCCTTAAGTGTGCAAGAACCTTGGGTTAGAAGTTCGGGTCCATTCAAGCTAAGCCGGAGTGGATTTGACGAAGCGGATAATGGATCCTCAATAGCTTATTTTATATGGCATTTTTCCACTATTTTGGATAAAAGTTTATGAATGGTGTTTGGCAGGAGTGTGGGGGGGGGGGGGGGGTTGTTAGGGGCTAGCAAACCAAGTTTGGTGATTTTTGGACTTAAAATGTATTTATGGTGAATTAAATGGTGAAAAAGGAAAGGAAATTCATGGAAAATAGGCTTTCATTGCAAAAAAATCCAAAAAAATTCAAGTTAGTGTCCTTAAGGGTGCAAGAACCTTGGGTTAGAAGATCGGGTCCATTCAAGCTAAGCCGAGGTGGATTTGACGGAGCGGATAATGGATCCTCAATAGCTTATTTTGGATGGCATCTTTCCATGTCCAGGATAAACGTTTATGAATGGTGTTTGGCAGGAGTGTGGGGGGGTTGTTAGGGGCTAGCAAACCAAGTTTGGTGATTTTTGGACTTAAAATGTATTTATGGTTAATTAAATGGTGAAAAAAGGAAAGGAAATTCATGGAAAATAGGTTTTCATTGCAAAAAATCCAGAAAATTCAAGTTAGTGTCCTTGAGGATGCAAGAACCTTGGGTTAGAAGGTCGGGCCCATTCAAGCCAAGCCACAGTGGATTTGACGTAGTGGATAATGGATCCTCAATAACTAAAAACATGGGGAAAATAATTAAAAATAGCAAATGATAGTAAAAAATTACGAAATTTGGTTTTTGATGGCTCCTAACCATTAGAAACCACGTGGAGAGTTTTCGTGATGAAATTCAAAAATGCGATTTTCAGCCATTTGAACACTTACAAGAACCCTAAACCAATGTGCTAACTTTGGGGAGAGGCCTCGTGCATGCATACTTGTGGTTTTATTTTTTATTTAAAATTTTGCATGCAGTAAGGGAGACGTGAGAGGACCCACGTGGTGAATTTTCATGATTTTTTGAAGGGTTTTGTAATTACTATGAATTGAATAGCTAAAAACATGGGAAAAATAAATAAAAATAGCAAATGATAGTAAAAAATTATGAAATTTGGTTTTTGATGGCTCCTAACCATTTGAAACCACGTGAAAAGTTTTCGTGGCAAAATTTAAAAGTGCGATTTTTGGCCTTTTGAACACTTACAAGAACCCTAAACCAATGTGCTAACTTTGAGGGAGAGGCCTCATGCATGCATACTTGTGGTTTTATTTTTTTATTTAAAATTTTGCATGCAGTAAGGGTGACGTGAGAGGACCCGCATGGTGAATGTTCATGATTTTTTGAAGGGTTTTGTAATTACTATGAATTAAATAGCTAAAAACATGGGAAAAATAAGTAAAAATAGCAAATGATAGTAAAAAATTACGAATTTTGGTTTTTGATGGCTCCTAACCATTAGAAACCACGTGGAAAGTTTTCATGACGAAATTCAAAAGCGCGATTTTCGGCCTTTTGAACACTTACAAGAACCCTAAACCAATGTGCTAACTTTGGGGAGAGACCTCATGCATGCATACTTGTGGTTTGAATTTTTATTTAAAATTTTGCATGCAGTAAGGGTGACGTGAGAGGATCCGCGTGGTGATTTTTCATGATTTTTTGAAGGGTTTAGTAATTACTATGACTTAAGTAGCTAAAAGTATGGGAAAAATAAATAAAAATAGCATGCGTCTTTGTTTGTTCATATAAAAGATGTCTGCGTCTTTTTTTGTTCTTATAAAAGACGCATGCGTCCTTTCTTGTACATAAAAAAGACGCATGCGGCTTTTTTATCATATAAAAGACGCATGCGTCTTTTCTTGTGCATATAATTTGCGCAAGCGTCTTCTCATGTGGAATATATTTTGATTTTTATATTATCATTTAATAAAAAAATATGTATTAAAATACTAAATTCAAGAATTTTAAAAATAATTTAACAAAAATTTTCATAAAAGCAAAAAAATGAGTTAAACAAGCCAACCCATAAATGAGTCAAACTTGAGTCACCCATTTTTTTCACAAGCCAAGTCTGAGCTTCAAGTACTCGACTTGGCTCGGCTCATTTACAGCCCTACGTGAGAGGATCCACGTGGTGAATTTTCATGATTTTTTGAATGGTTTTGTAATTACTGTGAATTAAATAGGTAAAAATAAGGGAAAATAATTAAAAATAGCAAATGATAGTAAAAAATTACGAAATTTGGTTTTTGATGGCTCCTGACCATTAGAATCCATGTGGAGAGTTTTCGTGACGAAACTCAAAAGTGCGATTTTCGGCCTTGTGAGTGTTGGACAATAACCCTAAACCAATGTACTAAGTTTTGGGGAGGCCTCGTGTGTAACATCCCAAAATTTAGAAATCTAGAATTAAAATAAAAATAATAATAATAAAATAAAAATACTTATAACTGTATTTCGATAATATTGGTTATAAGAAGAGAATTTTTATAATAATAACAGTAACTATTAATAAAACAATATTATAATATTAACGATATAATAATGATGCGATAATATGGATACTAAGAGGGAGATATAATATAAGGTTGGACTTTAGAAGATATAATAATTGTTATTAATATAACAAGATAATAATAAAATTATTAGGAGATAAATCATATTACTAAGGTTTCAATTAACCTTTATTGTTATAGATATAGTAATTATTATATTATTAATATAAGATCATGCTTCAAAATAGGAATGATTACGTCACAAGAATTAGGGATAGGAAAGTAATTTCAGTTTTAGGATAATGTTTAATTATAAGATTTGAATTTAAATTTGAATGTAGACGGATAAGGTTCCTATAATTAAGGAGAGTACAACATAATAAATTATAGATAATTAAATATAAATGAATTTAGGAAATTTATAACATGATTAGAATGAAGTAAGGAATTGATAAGGAAAAGGTTAAGAGGCAAGAAATAAGGCTCTTAGGAATAGGATTCTCGCTCAAGTGAATTTCATTCGCTTGAGCGAATTATGCAGCAAAAACTGCAAAAGTGGGTTTTGTAATTTTCGCTCAAGCGAGTAGCAACTCGCTCAAGCGAAAAACAGGGGAATTTAGAGTGCTCTCTGGACGTTTTTCGCTTGAGCGAAAGTATTTTCGCTCAAGCGAAAGTATTTTCGCTCAAGCGAAAATGAGAGGGGGAACGTGGATTCGAACGACTCGCTCAAGCGAATTTGGCTCGCTTGAGAGAGACGACAGTTACAGCGTTTTTAAAATATGATCACAGGCAGTTTCCGCTAAGTTTTCTTTCCCTTTCTTCGTCTTTTTAGAGAGAGAAAGAGAGGTTCTAGTGAGAGAATGTTCCGGTGAAGGTCAAGAACGATTTCTACCCAACCAAGATCAACTTCTTCATTAATCTACTCATCTTCAACGCTTCTTTCTTTCGTTCGTCTTGCGTATTTTCGACTCTCAGGTGGGTGTGACTCTCACTTGTTTATCTTGATTGATGCCATAACATGACCCCTATTCTTATTTCCCTTTCTTTCATGGAACAATGATATATGTATGAGATGAACTTAAGAAATATGAATGCATCAATGATTGTATGTATTGAATTGCAAAACCATAGGGTAGATGACTTGAGTGATTATGTATTATGAACCTTGAGTATGTTATTATGAAATCACGGGCCTTTGGCCATCACAGTCATGAATTATGAGTTGAGATAATGATTATGTATTCTGAACCTTGAATATTTTATTATGGAATCATGGACCTTTGGCCATCACAGTCATGAATGAGGAGTTAAGTTATCACAGGGCTTATAGCCATCACAGTGCCTTCGGGCTATCACAGGGTCATTGACCGTCACAGTCATAGGCCTTCAGGCAATTTAATTAAGAAAGACGGGGTAACCACATCGAACTCATGGCCAAGAGGGAGATGGGGGTCCCCAATCACAGAATGAAATTTAAATGTTACTTAAGACTTAATCATAGGTAGCCCTGGACGACGGTCCTTGGTTACATGGCCGAGCGCTCATCACAGTCACGTTACAGAGAAAAGACCCCGGGTGTCGGGTAACAACACCTCACAGTCATGCATTGCATCATAATCATTGATTTAAAAAATGATGAATCATGTTTAGGTGCTTTTGTTTATGATGCTTTGAATAAATATGTATCTTTGTGGTAGTTCTTTGTTGTCTCCCACACTGCACACACTTGTCACGCTCACTGGGACGTTGGTCTCACCCCATTCCATGGGAACAATATTTCAGTGGTGCAGGATACTCCTCAGGATTACGACGAGCAGTAAAGAACTCGTGAAGGATAGTAGTATAGTGTTTAGTTACATTGATGTATTTAACCTTGCTTAGGACCAATGTTGTTAATTGTTAGGATGTTCTTAGGAATTATCATGCTATCTTAATACTTTGGATTAGAACCCTGATGGCAACCTTGTGTTGACTTTCTTGAACTTATGTATGTAATGTTGGAGCTTTAGTAATTGTTGGGTTACTCAAGCGACTATGTTTTATTTTGATACGCGAAATTGACGAATTAATTTCACGAGTTTGGAAATAGTGCTCCCAACAGGCATTATTTCTGAATTTAGAAATTAGGACGTTACATCATGCATGCATACTTGTTGTTTGAATTTTTATCTGAAATATCGCATGCAGTAAAGGTGACGTGAGAGGACCCGCGTGGTGAATTTTCATGATTTTTTGAAGGGTTTTGTAATTATTGTGAATTAAATAGGTAAAAATAAGGGAAAAATAATTAAAAATAGCAAATGATAGTAAAAAATTATGAAATTTTGTTTTTGATGGCTCCTAACCATTAGAAACCACGTGGAGAGTTTTCGTAACGAAATATAGAAGTGCAATTTTCAGCCTTTTGAACACTTGTGAGTGTGAGACAAGAACCCTAAACCAATGTGTTAACTTTGGGGAGAGGCCTCATGCATGCATACTTGTGGTTTGAATTTTTATTTAAAATTTTGCATGCAGTAAGGGTGACATGAGAGGACTCCGCGTGGTGAATTTTCATGATTTTTTTATTTTTGTAATTACTATGAATTAAATAGCTAAAAACATGGGAAAAATAAATAAAAATAGCAAATGATAGTAAAAAATTACGAAATTTGGTTTTTGATGGCTCCTAACCATTAGAAATCACATGAAGAGTTTTCATGATGAAATAAAAAAAGTGCGATTTTTAGCCTTTTGAACACTTGTGAGTATGTGACAAAAACCCTAAACCAATGTGCTAACTTTGGGGACGGTAGCGGAACTTGGAATAAATACTAGAGGGAGCCAAAGTAAAATTTTAATGCATATATATAATATCATAGGTTAATTATATTTTTTATCCCTCTAATTTAGATTATATGTAATTTTGGTTCTTCAAATTTTTTTAATAAATTAGATCTATTAATTTTTAAAATTAAATAAATTTGGTCCCTTGTCAATTATCTTCTATAAAACCCTTGCTCAATTTCTCATTTTCAATCCAAATATTTGATAGTTCATGATAGATTTGAGATCTGAAATAATTTTAAAGGTTCACGAGTAAAAATTTTAAAAGAAATATAATAAATTTTGAAGAATTTTGTAGGTAAAATTATAAGATTTAAAGTGGAAAAATTTTGAGATTTTTTTGTAAGAGTATCTCTATTTTTTTTTATTATATCATCACATCAATTATCATATTCTTCACATTCTTTCTCTTCATTTCATTTTTTTAAATTTTTTTTTCTCTCTCATACACTTTCCACACTTAAATTTTGAGTGAAGAAGTAACTTTTTCCTTAAAATAATGTGATGCTCGTGAATAGGATGCTCGTGAATAGCTCGACGAAAGAAAAACACTTTCTAACAAATTAATAAAAAAATAGAGACACTCTTACAATGCAAAATAGTGCCTCTGCTGAGTCTAATTTTTCTGAGGTGGATTAACTTATCTATATGGCCAAAATATAGAAATAACAACTTAAATGACTTTCATTTATTAAAATAGAATATTCTCATTAAAATAAAAATAAAGCTCTGTTTAATAGACACATAATAAAATCATACAATATATTTTTTATTTTTTTTCTTTCTCCCTCATATCACTGGCTTGTCACATCTCGTAGTTCTCTCCACCAAATATTAGTTTTTAGAAACGGTTTTCTATTGACAGTGTGTTTGAAGGTGCAAATCCACATTTCATCTTTTCACCATTTACAAACTTGTTTAGAAAAGTGTTTGATTTGTATTTCAATAATAAAAATGTATTTAAATGTGATTCTAGCACGAAGGAATTTATGTATACTTCACTTCAAAGTTCAAACTCATTTAATACCATTAGTTATTTTAAAAAATTAAGTTTTTTTTAAATTAAATTTGTAACTACTCACCCAAACATATAGTATGTTATTTACATCATACCTGTGCATTTGAGTGTTTAAATATATGAATATTACAATTGGTGGCTTTGAAGGGTTGTTAGGTTATTTAACCTTAGGACTTTCCACTTAAATATTATTCCCTCACCCTAATTTTTTTTTAAATTAAAATAATTATATTAATATTGATAGTTAACAATTATATAAAAACACAAATTTGATAATGTTAATCATGATTTTGACCATTTATGACTCTATCCATTCTCAACAAATTAAATATTATCCCCGTACCTATTTAACTGTCCATTTTCAGAGAAAAAATTTGTTCCTAATTAATTGTTCACTTACAAACTCAATGCACTAATAAATACACTTTTCTCCTTTTTACCCTTATGTTAATAAATGACTCACTATTGAAAACTAATGAGAGCCAGTAGTAATAAGAGAGATAAAAGGGTAAAATAGAAAGGTTAAAATTTATTTCCATGAAAACATGAGTAATAATTGCATGACTTAATAAGTGTGTTTTTAGTCAAAATGGACAGTTAAATAGGAACAGAGGTAATATCATATATTTGATATTAAATACTAATTATTTATATAATTAATTATTTTTCTTTTGTGATATAAAATTTTCTTTTTGCACTACAATGATGATTCCCTGCAATCTCTCTCTCTTTTCTCTATGAATTTTATAGCTTGATTGTGTAGAGAAAAACTAACGCAGTTTGATTTATGTCTTTTAACTTTCTTTGCATATTTTTTTTCTATGGAATTTTCTGCGAATTTTGCAATTTCCCTGTGAATTTATTTTTTATGAATTTCATATTTCTATATGGATTTTCTTATAGATTTTTCAACAGTAACATCTTACAAATATTATCAAATGAAATTTTAGGAAAAATGTGATTATTTCTATGGATTCTCATATAAATTTATATTTTTAAGAAAAAAGTAACGACTATTGCAGATTTTTTATGGATTTATTTAGAGGAAAAATTCACAAATAAGTCCTGGCCAATTTTTCAAATTCATCAGTAAATGCAGGAATAAAGATCATGGAAAAATTTAAAACTTGAATAATGTCATTAATAAAGTAGAAAATTTATATTTTAATATCATACATAGGAGTTAATTAATTAATGATATAGATAATGTTTAATATCTAGTATATGATTTTTATTGAGAATTGGAAGTATTATAAATGCCTAAAATTCAGCTCTAATGTGTTCAAAACAAAAATTGTTTATGTTATTTAAATGGAGGATTTTCTGTTTTAATAAATCTAATTATTTTTTTAACATAGAAATAATTAACTTTACCATATTTCTTGATATTATTACAATGACATGAACTAAAATTGAATCCTATCATTAACTTTTATTGTGTGGTTCGCTGACCATAGAGTTGCAGTTTGCGCTATATAACTCTCGATGAGAATTGATGATATGATTAATATCATTTTTATTATAACAATAATTAACCTATAAGACAAGGAGTCAATTGAGAGTCTAATTATGTGGAGAATCTATAATAATTATTCATCATAGGGCTTAAGTTTGTAATTTCCATATTATCCGTAGTTACATCGAACTATATACTTAACCTATCTTTAGACATTCCATGAAATTGCTAAAGAAATCATTAGGGGTATAATTGGGTTGGGTTGGATCGGGTTTGGGGTGATATCAAGTCCGAACCGATAGAATGGTGGTGGGTTGGGTTGGTTCGGGTTTTGTATTTTTTGGGTGAGTAATCCGACCCGAAACAACCCGAATATATATATATATTTTTTCGGGTTGGGTCATCGGGTCATGAGCATTTTCTCTTTTTTAAAAAAAATGTGGATGATGAAATAAAATTAAAATATAAAATGAAAAAAAAAGAGAAGAAATAGAGAAAAATAAATTGAGAGGAGCAGATAAAATAGGATTTGCGGAACCACCTCTGCTTATGCTGCCGCTGCGCTTATTTTTGTTCTTTCCTTGTAGGAAAATGAAATAAGATTAGAGCTTCTTTTTTTGGTTTTGTTCGTGTTGGCTCTATCGGGTTCATCATAGGCAAACCCGAGACCCGAACCGAAACAGATCGGGTTCGAAAGAAAATGTCCGAACCGAACAGAATACCCGAATCAAACCGTTAAATATCTTCGAGTTGGGTTGGATCCGTCGGGTTCGCGGGTTGGATCGGACCCGCTTACACCCCTAGAAATCATATTCAGCAAAAGAAAAGGTGATGTTTGTTATAGGTTAAGTGTTAAATAACAATAACTTTGATGACAAATTATAATAGGAATTTAAGGAGGTGAAGTACTAATTAAGCCTAATATATACTTCATCATTCCCTCCCAAAAAAATGTCATTTGTTAGACAAAGTGTTTGAAAATTTATTATACGTCTTTTTATGAATTTGAAGTAGCTTTTGTATTAAGGGACCCCTTTAATTCTTTAATAATATTTCTTTTCGTCTATTGATAAAAAAATTATTTAACATGAAATTAAAACAATTGTTTATATTTAACAAGAAGTACCAAAGTTTTATATGTTCTCTCTAATTATATGTGTCGATCAAGGTTTAGACCTTGGAAAAAGTTGATATATGAATCATACTTCCCAAGTTATTAGTCTCACGACATTGTTGGGAAGAAGAAGCAAAGAGAGAAATGAGACATGCATCATGAAATAGAAATATTATAGACGAAAATGTTTATTTATTTATTTATAGTTGTAGCATGGATAAATGCATACACTTGTAGAAAGCTTGTTCCTCATTCGGTGCGCATATGCATTTCAATGCAATCAACAACACTATATGGTGTCCCTATCATCACCACTTGACTCCCTCGTTTCCTGAACTACCTCACATGGATCATTGCCACCTTCTTCTGGTCCTGTTGCTGGGTGAGTGACCCCATTCCCCATTAAGTTGTCAATCTAAAAGCATGTTCCAAAAGACAAAAGAATTTTACTCGAAGCAACAAACAAAATTAGGAAAAATAAAACACAACATGCTACCACATTAGTGGAGAAAAACAAAGTCACAGGTAGCTTTTGGAGTTGTTCATGTTAGTTTTGAAAGATGAAATTTGCATACATATTCTAGAAAGATAAAAAAAGTTGCTTATAATTTAGTGCCCTTTAGGAATTAAATTGATGTTAAAAAAAGCTAAAAATGACTAAAATGACTAACTTTTCATATTTTGGAGATAAAAATATAATTTCTATCTTTAAGAATGATTAAGACCAATCCAAAATTTTATAAAAATGAAAATAAGAATTTACTCACTTTTAATAGAATTTAATAAGTATACACTATAAGTTTAAAAAAAATTACATTAGCATCGAATGATGTATTGTCACATCGTTTAATGACTTTAATGATATATGAGGTGTCATATTCATTAAATGATGTGACAATACATTAATGTAAAATTCTTTTATACTGACAATGTATAATAATTAAACTCTTTTAATTATGTACTAAACATAAAATATAAGCGAAATGTTATATTATGTTTTATTTTAACCTATTTACCAAAAAAAAAAAAATAACACTATCAAAATATTTAATTATAACAACACAAGAACAATAATAAGTTCCATTAACATTCTCTCAATAATTATCTAGTTTGTTTGTGTTTTACTAGAGTGCTTTTACGTACCTCCTCCTTCATCTGTGCTAGTTCATCTTTCAACTTTGCATCGGCTCGCTATGAAATTTATAGAAAACTCTAATTAGTTAACGATAATTCCTTGTGTTTTAATTGAGGAATTCTTGGTTATTTGGACGTTAGATAGACATACTTGAAAATTGACCGTGACAATATCATTATGTGGATCTAGCTGCAAAACTACATCATTTGCAAAAAAAAAAAAAAGGAGTAATTAGTAAGTGTAGAGGCAGAATATTACACACATATATAGGAAGAGATAGATCATAACCTTTAATGAAGACTTCACGAATAGCATCAAGGACATTATCTTTTTCGTAACCAAGACGACATGATTCGAACATGTTTCTTAACTTTAGACTTGTTGCTTCAAAGCAATCCATAATTGCTTCATTAAATTTTCCAATCTTTATAAAAGCTACTACTCTACAATTCATTATAACAATATACCCATTAGTCATCAATAAGTAAAATTAATAAAATACAAAAAAAATTAGATTTTTGTGAAAAAATATATATTTATTTTTTGAAACTAGATAATTAAGATAACGTACAAAAGTTCCATAATGGCCCAACTAGAAATTAAATTACCTGTAATATAATATATCATTATCTTTGCAGAGTGCAAGAGCACAACTATACATCACAATAGCTTTACCATAGCATGCATATTGCATCGCATTGTTTCCTATAGTCATAATCAAGCTTGATTATTTGAAGGAAAAAAAAATTGTAAAAATGCAAGGGCAACCAACAATAACAATTAAATATTTGAACTACTTCTCATGGTTTTATATGTATACCTAATGTTTTTAGTCCTTCAGCAAGGTTGCTATGATTGAATATCTCATGTCCTGCTCTTCTCAACACCTGTTATGTGTGTTGCATTATTCAACCAGCAAGATGAGTAAAGGGGAATTGAACTACTAGCGTTGTGTATACTACATAGCCAACAATAATGGCTATACCATAATCTAATTAATATGTGCAAATATATGTCATGTACCATGAGAGATAACATTGCGATATTGTTTGGATGGATAGAAAGCGATGAAATAGAGTGTATCTTTGGAGTCAGAACTAAATCAGAGTGGGAGGGAGATGAACCAGATAGATGGAAAGGTGGAAAACTTCTAAAAACTTTATCATATTAAATATATTGAAAAAGAAAAAAATACAATAGTATATTTATACAACAAATGGAGCCATGTAACAAAGGATAGTAACAAACAAATTCCTAAAAAAATAACAAAACTAACTTACTACACTAACCAACTCCATATCTAGTGAGGGATCCATGTGAGAACTTTGTTACCCCCTCACAAGATGGTTGGTGGGTGATATCCACCATAACCAACTTGGGATGTAGCACAAGTCCAGGACCATGGAAATCATTTTATCACCTTGAGTCATTGAAATATAGTCACTACTGGATTCTTGTTGTTTGAAGAGTTGCTTGAACTTGAGAGTTGCAACAAAATTCATTGCCCTACAATTTAAGAGGCACGTATTGCTTTACATAAATGAAAGAAATACCAACAACAACAACATGGTGAGGCGCAAAATGTTCTTATGGAAAAGGGAAATTAGACACTATTTTCTTTTGCCAAAGGGAATCATGGACCAGTTAGAGAAGGGTATTGGAAACTAAGGTTGAATTGGGAGTGGGAGAGTAGGTTGAGGAGGAAGATAGCAGGTCATCAAGACACGAGCCTGAAAAGTGGGGTTGAGAAGATGCCTCCATCGCGTAGTCGATTAGCAGTATTTCCTTCATCATCGTCCTTCTTTTTCTCTTTTGAATGTGATTCTCATCTTTATTATGTTGAGGAGAAACGGTTTCAAGGTGGTTCACTAATGTGTTCCATGATTCATAAGGAGTGGAAATTATATGATATGAGCATGTTGAATGAATGCTACCAAAGGTGAAGGGATCCAGCAAAGGTGTCTGGTGCATTTTATTGAAGAGCGGAGCTCTATAAGGAAGAAATGGTGGTGATTGCTTCTCCATCTTTGCTAGCCTTTATAGATGAGAGATTATAGAGTGAGTGAGGAGGAAGCAAGGTGGATAAAAAATGAGTGAAAACATAACTTTGTAGCTGAAGGAAGGTGATGTGTTTCATGGATGAAGCTCTAATACCATATACATAATGAGAACTAAACCAAAGTGAGGGGGAGATGAACCAGATAAATGGAAAGGTGGAAAACTTCCAAACTTTATCATATTGAATACATTGAGAAAGAATAGATACGATAGTACATTTATACATCAAATGCAACCATGTAACAATGAATAGAAACTAACGGAATAACAAAACTAATTTCCTACACTAACCAACTCCACATCTAGCGAGAGATCCATGTGAGAACTCTGTCAATGTGATAGAATAATATTTTTATTCTCAAATTATTTAAATAAATAAGATGGAATAATAAATAAAGCATGATAAAAATGCATTTCGTAAAACATGAATGATAGTTTTATAGCCCCACTTAGATGGGGTTTTCAGAACACTAGGAGTGACACCTCTTATTCTTTCTCATCAAAGGGAAAAAATCATATCACATTCCTTTCAATCTATGTTGATGACATCATTATAGCAGGAAACAACTCAAACTTCTTGAAAGCTTTCATCAAGTAGTTGAATGTATTACTTTCCTTGAAGGATTGGAAAAATACACTATATATTTTCTTAGAATAGAAGTTTATAGATATATGAGTAACATGTATACCTCAGACAGTCAAGATACATAGCTGATGTGACCAAATCTTTACTACAAGAAATTAAGCTACCCTTGCCAAGGGTACCAATCCTTTGATGTGATGACAGTTTAAGTGCAAAAGCACTCATAGTAGATCAAAACACATTGAAGTTGATGTCCATTATATACGAGACTATGTGTTGTATAGTCAGATCATATCACAATTCCTTATGTTCCACCCGTAGATCAAATTGCCAATTGCCTCACTAAAACTCTCAATTTAATTAGTCAATGTATATATAAGGATAAGCTCGTCATGTGTGTGTATGTGTGTTTAGTTTTCTAAGAAATAGTCAGAACTTAATAGATATATAAATAAGACATCTATATGTGTGTGCATACCTCTATGGCATCCTTAAAAATTTGCTTGGCACAGGATTTTCGTTTCATGTAGTCATTGCCAACTGATGAATCAAAAAATCCAATTTTTGTCATTGTCATGTGAAATTCATGGAACAATAATGCCAATGATGGGCCTATCTGTACTCCAGATCCTGCCAAAACAAACACTAACTCATATATACTTGAAATATATATATAAGACACGAGTTTAATTTCCAGTGCATACCCATTATATATTCATATATATTAATAGTCACCTAACAGACATATATACCTTTTAGCATATATAATATAATTCTTATATATATATATATATATATATATATATTAGCGAAGCTTGTGTTATGCATGTAGACACGAATATATATGTTTTTACCGATAGAAAATAATGGAGGCATAGGTGCAGTATTAGAAGCTTCAAAAGTTGTTCCATTTTGTTCATCTGCTTCCTGTGGGTCTGAGTCAAATAAGTTATATAAAGAAACATTTGGAATTGTTGCTTCCTTCATGGATTGACCGATTGTTAAAATAGATGCCTTGAGATTCTCTAATTTTTCTGTATCCACTCCAACTGAACTTTCAAGTACTGCAGGACAAAAAGGCAATGTCAATAAAATGCATATTTCTATGTAAGATGCGTTAATATAACCCATATATTGTGCATAGAAAATCAAAGAAATTTATAAAATAGTATAATCACAGTAATATCACACGATCTCAAACAAGATTCGAAAACAAGTACAAAGACAATTGAATAGTTACATAGCAGTATAACACCATTCAAAGGAAAATGTAGTAATGTCAGAGAGTAGAAGGGCTATAAAACTAAAATTCATAAAGGAATTTGGACAAACCGCTCGAGAGAAACTTAAGGAAGATGATGATAATGCGAATTGAAACATTGGGGTGAAGATTTGGGGATGCCATCTTCAATTGATGCCCTGATCGGTGAAAGTTGAGTGAGTATTAGCAAGATACAACAACGATGATACTTATAGCATAATTTGTAAATGTGGTATTTATGAACAAGTGACATCATTGCGTACCCACAAGAAACATCTTTGACCTTATCATTTTTTTCATTAATAAAGCTTTGGCAATAATAAATGTAAATGAAGCATTTATTGTTGGGGTATGAGGTAAAAATGGTGTGAAAGAAAAATCTACTAAGAGTAAAAAAAATAAGGAGAAAAATAATCAGGGTTATTAGGGGTAATTATGTGAATTAATAAATGTCAAAAATAGTGAAATAAAATTATATTCATGGGCCATATTTAGAAATTGAGTAAAATACGGTAAATGTCCCAATTAATTAACATATATTTTACAAATAATTAATTTGATCGTGGTAAGAAAAAGAAATAGCAGTTTGAAATACATTCTCTTTTGTCAAAATCTATATTTGTTAATTAAGATAGATTATTTTTATTAGGTAGCATGTTTGATATAGAATGTTAATTATTAGTTTATTACTAATTCAATTCAATTTCAAACATGTACATTAAAAGTAATTATAATATAACATTTGATAACATTTATTATTTTTGTGAGATATGATTTCACGTAAAGTTGGTGATACCTCAAAAAAATTAATCATTTATTATTTTCAAGTGAGATATGATTCAAAAAAGTTGTCGATATCTCAAAAAGGCCAACATTAATAAATCAAAAGAACAAAAAATATTTTTATTTTTATTTATATTATTTAAATTTCCTTAATATTTAAGAAGTAATTAATAACCCTCTTAATTATTAACTATAACCAAGTGCAAAAAATATTTGAGAGATGACACTTTTGGATTACACATGTTTGCTAATATTTTATATTTTATATTCCTAATATTTTATAATATAATTTTTAAAGAAAAATATAAAAGTGATTATAATTTAAATATATAAAGAATACATAAAAATAACTTTTTAGTAAATTTTTTAAATAAACACAATAAAATGAAACAAATGTGCATTGAGAGATTTTATTATATAATTTATCCTAAACAACATTTTTAGTGTACCGTTAGTAAGGTTGTGGGGGTGAACTGAACTATTCGTGAACTATTTGGGTTTGACTTATTATATACACGATCAAGCTCATTTTTTTAATTAAACTCAAGTTTAAAATTGAGCTCGATTATTTAAATGAAATCAAACCCAAATTAAAATTTATAAACTTGACATTAATAGCTCATGAGTAGCTCACTTATTTTATATTAGGGGGAGAGAGGCACAGGGTGTCTCTCTATATATTTTAAAAAAGAAAAAAAAAGAAAAGTACCTATCGGTAGTTATTTTTGTAAAAATAATTTTTAAAAATTTTATATAAGGATAAAATCATCTAGTGATATGTGGAAATTAAAAGAGCGATATCCCCTTTTTAATAGTATAGGTATATATCATGAAAGTAAAGTAATACTAATAAAAATAAAAAAAAGAAAACATAAACTTAAAAGTTTATTTTTAAAATAAATAATAAAATGAAAGAAATACTCTAAAATTATAAAAATAAGTTTTGAAATAATTTTTACATTAATCGAGAAGTTATGAGTTGGATTTCTAAAAGACAATACTATGTAATTTTTGACCTACATATTCGTTATATTAAGAATAAATTTCAAATTTTAGATTACAATTTGTTATTAAAATAAATATTAAATACTGAATTGAAAAACTAAAAAAATGATTTAAGAAAAAATTTCATAAGAAAATAGTTAAATTATAAATGAATGAACTAAATCAATCTCATTTTTCAATAAGTAAAGCTCAAATTTTAAGATTGGCTCTTTTAAATAAATGAATCAATCTTGAGCCATAAATTTTGCCATGAACAAAGCATGACTTTCATGTGCTTGACTCGGGTCACCTTATTTACACCTCAAACCATTAGTTTTGTTTGAAATCTCTACGTTTATAAATAATTTTAAGTCTCTACGTTTATAAATAACTAAAATTATTTTTAAGTGATCTATCAAGGTTTTAAAAGTTAATACATTCAAGATAATACCATCAGTATACTTGAGGATAAGAACTGGGAAACATCTCTTTCACGGCCAATTCTAGAATGAACCATTTTTTATTGGTGCACCGTAGATCACTTGTTTTGATCTATTGATTTATTAATTTTATATTGAATGGCTAGGATTTCAATAGTAACAAAAGAGTAAAGTTATCATTTACTATACTCCTACTCTAACTTCGCAGGTTATCTATTTTACTGGTCCACCAAGATTCATTGGGTTTATTCCTTTCTTACCTATCTTTAAGCTGTGAATGTTAACTTTAGGTTGTTGATTTAAAGAAACTATTTGAAACCTGTTTGCGGGGTAGTTCTGTCAGCACAGGGAGGGTCGCGTTGACCGTTCACAATAGCCCTAGCGGACGACGAATGTAGGGGTGGTCAAGATTTACTGACCCGACCCGAACTCAAACTACCTGCAACAAAAAAAAAGTACGTGCAGGTCAGCGGGTATGGACATGCGATAAATTGTTAAAAATCGAGTGTTTCGCGGTCGGGTCAAATATCCATAGATAACTGATACGGGGCATGTTTTGTTGCTAAGCCTCGAATAGGACTATCCTGGTAATATGGGACACTTATAATTTACACAAAAAAAGAGAGCACATGGATTGTACTTCTCTTCGACAGCCAACATCAATCAACTATTATAATCTAATGATGAAAGTTGTTTTCTATATCTCTCTTTCTCTTTAATTAACTTCCTTTTTAGATTTCCAACTTCCATTTTTGGTTTTCCAACAAACCAAAACTATATCTCTCCCTCCCGCTCCCAGACCCAGATTATTCTTCTATGGCCTCTCTCAACCCTTTTCCTCTCTCTCTCTCCTCTCATCCCTCTCTCATCTTCACCGCTATGACGAGGCCCCTATCAAAAACGCTTGATGAAAAAAAAAACGCTTTCTAACAAAATAATAAAAAAAGAATGAGACGCTTACAGTACAAAATAACGCCTCTGCTGATAAAAATGAGTCTACTTTCTCTGAGGTGGGTTGACTTTATCTAGACCAGAGTATAGAATTAATAGTTACAATGAATTTCATTTATTGAAATGGAATATATATCCCTATTAAAATAAAAGCATACCTCTATTTGATATACAAATAATAAATTCATACAACACATTTTTTCTTTCTATTTCTCTTTACCATATCATTCATCATGTCTCATATTTCTCTCTACCAAATATTAGCTTTTAGAGACTATTTTCTATTGATAGTGTGTTTGGTGGTGCAAACCCACATTTCACCTTTTCCATCATTTACAAACTTGTTTTGAAAAAAGTGTTTGATTTATATTTCAATGAAAAAAAATGCATTTAAATGTGATTCTAGCACGGAGGACTTTATGTATACTTAACTTCAAAGTTCAAATTCATATTTAACTAAAAGTTATTTTAGAAAATTAAGTTTTTTTTAAATTAAATTTGTATTAAGTTATTTACATGATACATGTGCATTGAAGGATTGATAGGTTATCTAACAAGTCATAGTGAGTCTGGCAACTTTCCACTGAAATATCATTCTCACCCCTTTTTCTCAATGAAAAAATATATTATTATTGATAGTTAACAATTATACAAAAATGCAATTTTAATAACATTAAACATCATTTGGACCATTTATGGCACTTTCCATTCTAAATAAATATCATATATTAAATGTTAATTACTAATTATTTAATTAATTATTTTTCTTTTATGATATAATTTTGTTGGCACTATATTGATGATTTCCTACACTAACCAACGCCACATCTAGTGAGAGAGTTATGTAAGAACTTTGTCACCCCTCATAAGCTAGTAGGTGGGAGATATCCAGCCATCTTTGGATGTAGCACAAGTCTTAGACAATGGAAACCATTCTAACACCTTGAGTCATTGAAACGTAGTCACTATATATTGAGTTTTCGTTGTTAAAAGAGTTGCTTGAACTTGAGAGTTATAACATCCTAATTCCTAAGTCCAATAATTATGTCCGTTAGAGACACAATTCCCAAAACTTATGAAATTATTTCGCGCATTATCAACATCGACATTCACACATATACAAACACTTAGGTAATCCAACAGTTACTTAAACTCAACATCAATGCATCATCCACTAAATCCAGTAAAATGTCAAAATTGGCTCAATACAACATATAATGTAAATCTATAGGCTCAATGGGATACAATGTACATGCGTCCTGGCATAACAGAAATAGGCCTCTAAAGGCTCCACATATACTAAAATATCCCATCCAAAAGAATACAAGTAAAGCCTATACAAAATAATCCCAAGTCAAAGGATTGGCCACACCAGGCCCAACCATAAACTCCTGGCTCCCAATCAAGCATCCGGTCGAGAGCCATGCATATCTGATCATAAATCCACAACATGTGGTGAGACTAACGTCCTAGTGAGTATGATAAAGCATGCAGTATGGGAGAATAGGCATATGAGGTGCAACAATCGTCACATGAATCAAATCAGTTCATCAAACATAAATGGCAAATAATACTGAAATATTAGTTGTGAAGTGTTTAACCCAACACCTTAGGGGTCTTTCCACTTATCTGTGATAGCTAGACTGAGCTCAAACTAACAGGAACCATCGTTCTTGAAGGCCACTGGGACCTTACCTTTAAACCGTGATAGATTTTAGCAAACATGAGTTTTACCATGAATCAATTGAATTTCTCTTTGGCCATAAGCCCATGAATATTCTTACATGATTAAGGTTCATAAACATGAGTTTTGATATTTATTGAACATGATTGTGCATAAGCAAGTCGTTTCATGAAATACATCATCAATACTCAAACTTAACATGGAACCCTAACTGTAAAACCTAGGGTTAGGCAACCATCAAAGAAAATCATCACATACAACAATCCCTAGCCCTAAGGATAACCAATCAATCACAAGCAAGATAAAACAAACAAGGGAGAAGAGACTAGGAGTCATTCATTGATTCAAGCAAGATGGGAGTGAGTAGGTGAACCACACTCACCTCAAGGGTAGAGGAAAAGATCATGAAGGGGTGGAGAATAATGGTCGAAGGCTCCTCTAGAGATTTGAGGTTTCAATCCAAGCTCCTTGCTCTTCCCCCTCTCTCTCTAGAATCCTCTCTCTAAAGTATGGTGAAAGACATAAATGTCAAGCCCTAATTCAGAAACGCATTAAAAGTTATTCTGCGCAATCTCGCTCAAGCGAGGACTTGCTCGCTTGAGCGAGCCAAAAAGATGCTCTGCAAGATTTGCATTCTTGCTCAAGCGAGAACAAGTCAGAGAGCAACCTCATAATTGAGGGGCAATTTCGCTCAAGTGAGGGAGTTGGGCTTGATCAAGACCAAGTCAGGGGCCAAACTTTGAAATTCCCCCAAATTGCGCTCAAGCGAGAGCCTTCTCGCTTGAGCAAGAAAACCAGAAACCAACTCCCTTATTTTTACTGATAGATTCGCTCAGGCCAGGGCACTCTCGTCTGAGCGAGCTTGCATCAGAATGGAAATTCCATATTTCTATCCCAAGCTTTTTTCACTAATTATTACCCTCTTTTCCTAGTTACTTTTTACAAAAACACCCTTCTAGCCTTATTTGATTTATGAAATTGGTTTATACTATTTGGGATGTTACAGAAGTTGCAACAAAACCCATTTCCTTTACAACTTCAGAGGCATATATTGCTTCAGCAGAAATGAAAGAAAGACTAACAACAACAACATCGTCTAGAACATAATGTTCTTCTGGCATAAGAGAATGGGACATTATTTTATTTTGCATAAGGGAATTAAGGACCAGTTGCAGAAAGGTATCAAAAACTAAGGTTGAATCAGGGGTGGGAGAAAAAGGCTAAGGAAGAATATGGTAATAGGTCGTCAAGACACGGGCCCAAAAAGTGGGGTTGAGATGATTCCTCCATCACGTAGTCAATAGGCGGTGTTTCCTTCTTAATCGTCCTTCTTTTTCTCTTTTGAATGTGATACTCGCCTTTATTTTGTGGAGGAGAAATGATTTCAAGGTTGTTCACTACTGTGTTCCATGATTCACCAGGAGTGGAAATGATATGATATGAGCATGGTGAATGAATGCTACCAATGGTGAAGGGATCCAATATAATTGTCCACTGCAACTTATTGAAGAATTAATGGAGCTTTATAAGGAAGAAATGGTAGTGATTGATTCTCTATCTTTGTTAGCCTCCATAGATGAGAGATTATGGAGTGAGTGAGGAGGAAGCAAGATGGATCAAAGATGATTGAAAACAGAGTTTTGTGGCAGAAGGAAGTTGGTGAGCTCCATAGATGAAGCTTTGATACCATCTTTGGAATCAAAACTAAACCAAAGCGAGGGGGAGTTGAACTAGATAAATGGAAATGTGGAAAACTTCCAAACTTTATCATATTGAATATATTGAGAAAAAAGAGATAAAATAGTACATTTATACATCAAACAGAACCATGTAACAGTGGATAGTAACTAACAGATTCCTAATAGAATAACAAAACTAATTCCCCATACTAACCAACTTCATATCTAGTGAGAAAGCCACGTGAGAACTCTGTCAATATGATAGAATAATATTTTGTATCCTCAAATTTTTAATTAAATAAGATGAAATAATAAATAGAACATTATAAGAATACATTTTATAAAACATGAATGACAGTTTTATAGCTCCACTTTGATGGGGTTTTCAGAACACAAGGAGTAACACCACTTATTCTTTCTCATCACATGGAAAAATCATATCACCTTCCTTATAATCTATGTTGATTACATCATTATAGAAAGAAACTACTCAAACTTCTTGAAGGCTTTCATCAAGTAATTGAATGCATCACTTTCCTTAAATGATTGAAAAACTACACTATATATTTTCTTATAATAGAAGTTTACAGAGATATAAGTTGCATGTATACCTCAGAAAGACAAGATACATAACTGATGTGACCAAATCTCTACTACAAGAAATAAAGCTACCCTTTCCAAGGGTACCAACCCTTTGATGTGAGACAATTTAAGTGCAAAAACACTCATACTAGATCAAAACACATTGAAGTTGATGTTCATTTGATATGAGATTAAGTGCTGCATAGTCAGACTAGATCACGGTTCCTAATGTTCCATCCGTATATTAAATTGCCTATTGCCTCACTAAAACTCTCAACTTAGTTAGTCAAGGTATATATATATAAGGATAAGCTTGTCATGTGTGTGTATGTGTGATTAGTTTTCTAAGCAATAGTCACAACTCAATAGATATAGAAATAAGACAAATTGAAAGCCATATGTGTGTATGTATACCTCTATGCCATCCTTAAAATTTTTCTTGGCACATGAATTTCGTTTCATGTAGTCTTTGCCCACTGACGAATCAAAAAATCCAATTTCTATCATTGTCATTTGAAATTCATGGAACAAGAATGCCAATGATAGGCCTATCCGTGTTCCAAATCCTGCCAACACAAACACTAACTCATATATACTTGCAATTCATATAAGACACAAGTTTAATCTTTATAAAACAATATATAGTTGAATGCATTATAGCATGTTAACAATCTATATAACAAAACGAGTCTTAATTTGCATGGGATAATTAATCAAATACACCCTGTTTAAATTTTTGGGTTGAAATGATATGCCATATTCATTAATTTAACAAAATCCAAATAAAAATTCAAACGCGGGTAAATTAAATGAATTAACACATGTTCTACACTCACCTAATAAATTAGACTCCTGCTATAACTTCATCAAATCTATTCGTGTAAATTTATATAGAACATAACCTTTTTCTTATCCTCATTAATGTTGGTTTGACCAAATGATTCAATAATCTAATTCAATTTCAACCCATTTAAACTTGTTTATTTTTTAATTCAATAATGAGGATGACAATAATCTATTAGGATGAATTTAATCAATTAATAGTTAAACTACTCAAACCATATTTATTTGATTCATATATGTAAGATTAATGATTGTAAGTTGAGTCAAATTAATTTTAAATAAAAATTAAAAACAAAATTGATTTAGCAATAAAGTGTAAAAAAGAAAATTTTATTTAATCAAATTCGATCTTACTCGGGTTGGATAAATATTTTTGAAAAAATCACTCAAATAACATCATTTTATATTAATTTTTTTAAAAAAAGATTGAAGCAATATTACTCTGCATTAAAATATTTATCAAAAATAAAAAAATACTAAAAAGTTTTTTTAAAATCTAATTAATTAAGGAAAAAATAGAAAATATTTAATACAAATTTTTTATATTAAAAACGAAAAAAATATTTTAAATAATTAAAAGTAATCGTAAGCAGTATCTCGGAAACTATATACTGATTAACAAAACCTAAAATAAAATCAAAATAAGATTGTTTGATTTGATTCAAGTCGAATTCATTAAAATAAACAATTTAAGTCGAATTCATCGAAACATTGGATTAAGCTAGATTTGTGACCAATTCTATATAGGTGAACGGTTCATCATTGAATTCATATAACCCGTACAATTTTTTTTGTTTAAAACCGCACGTATCCTCCATGTAAGGCAATCATACTTGAGTTAGGAACATTCATATCATGGCAGAGCTGACATGGCTCTCTCAACGGGGATTTTTTTCCATTCACAAGACTTGAACCCGAGACATTGTTTAGGAGAAATAAAACATGTACCACTTGAACCACCCTTGTTGACATATAACACATACATTGTGCATAGGAAATCAAAAGAAAATTATAAAAGAGCATAACCACACTCAAATCACATTATCTCAAACAAGATTTAAAACAAATAGAAAGATAATCAAATAGCTACAAAACAGTATAACCCCATTAAGAAGAAAAGATAGCTACGTCTGAGAATACAGTGGCTATAAAATTAAAATCCATAAAGAAAATTGGACAAAATGTTTCGAGAGAGACTTAAGGAAAACGATAGTAATGTGAATTGAAACATCAGGGTGAAGATTTGGGGATGCCATATTCAATTGATGTCCTGATCAATGAAAATCAACATAGTATGAGCGAGATAAAGCGATGATGCTAATAGCATACTTTGTAAAGGAGGTCTTTATGAGCAAGTGACATCATTGCATGAACCACAATAAGCATCTTTGACCTTTTTATATTTTTCAATTGTAAAGTCTTCATTGTTATTAATGTACATGAACCATTCATTGTGGGGGGTGTGAGGTAAAAATTGGCGTGGAAGAAAAATCTACTCAGAGTAAAAAAAATAAGGGGAAAAATAACGAGGGTTATCAGAGGTAACTATGTAATTTAATAAATTTAAAAAATAGTGAAATAAAAATATATTCATGAGCCATATTTAGAAATTGAATAAAATATGATAAATGTCCCAACTAATTAACATATGTTTTGCATGAATTTGTTTATATTGAATATTTATAATATTTTGTAAAGAAGATTTAGAAAAGAAAATGTACAAAAGTAAATTTTAATTCAAATATAAAAAATATACATATGGGAACTGCAATTATATTAAAAAATTCTATTAAGCAGTTACATTTTTAGTTTATTGTTCATATTGTTCAATAAGGAGAATTTTCAAATTTTTAATTATAATGTCACTTTTTACGATGTGACATATAATTGATCTTGATAAAATGTTTTGACAAATATAATATTATAATGACATTTAAATTAAAATTTTTGAATTGAATTCGTGACAATTATGACATGTATTTAATTTATATTTAAGTATAATGGAATTATAATTAAAATTGTTAAATTCAATGACATGCACTTAATTTTTTATTCAAGTTAATTTTACACATATATATATACACGCGCGCACACATATATATATATATATATATAATATAGATAGATTATATTAAATATAACATTTAATATTATTTATTCAAATCTATTTTACTTATATATATATATTTATTATTATATTATATTAAAATAGTATTTAATGTTGTTGTTCAAGTCTATGTAGATTATATTAAATATAGTATTTAATATTATTTTATTTAAGTCTATTTTACTTTTATATATATATATATAGGTTTATGATTATATAATATTGAAAATAGTATTTAATAATGTTGTTCTAGTCTATTTTACTTATTATTATTATTATATTAAATATAATATTCATTGTTATATATTTAATGTTATTATATTTAAGTATATTATAATGTTATTATAATATTTAATGTTAAATATTTAATGTTATTATATTCAAGTATATTTTACTTATATAAATAAATTTTTTTATATTAAATATAGTATTTAATGTTATTGTTCAGATATATTTTATTTATTATTATATTAAATATAGTTTTAAATGTTATTGTTCTGATTAATTTTACATAGTATATCATATTAAATATTGCATTTAATATTATTATATTCAATTATATTTAATTTATTTATATTGATAGATTCATTATACTAAATATTAAATATTATAGTATTCAACAAGGTTGATTCAAGCGATACATGTTTGATTCTTCTTAAGCAAGTTGTTCGACTCTTGTGGAGAGAAAAACATCCCCGCTGAGGAGAGCTAGTCACACCATGATTTGGATATTCCCGACTCAGGTATGATTGCCTCATGTGGAGAATACATGTGTTTTAAACCAAAAAGAGGTCAATTTTATTTATTATTATTATATTAAATATAGTATTTAAAGTTATTGTTCAAATATATTTCATTTATTATTATATTAAATATAATATTTAATATTATTATATTCAAGTTTATTTTATTTATAAAATAAATAATTAATTTTATTTTATAAATTATGAATATTAGTAGAGCCGGTAAAAATGGGCTAGCCCGACCGACCCGGCTCGCAAAGCCCCGAAAAAATATAGGGCTTGGGCACCTATTTTAGAAACCCGAATTACTCCCGGGCTTTTTAGCCCAGCCCGATAAAACTTGATACCCGCAAAAAGACTGGGTAGCCCACCATAAACCGGACTACCCGCAAAAAGGTAGGGCTTGGACACCTATTTTAGAAGCCCGATTAACTGCCGAACTTTTTAGCCCAGTCCGATAAAGCCCGCTACCCGCATTAAGGCGAGCCGGGTAGCCCGAATTGACAACTCTAAATATTAGACCTAATAAATGATTGTTTCATAGTGTTTATTCAAAAAAATATTTTATCATATTTTATGAAATATATAAGAAAAATACAAATATAATATGAAAATTTAAACATGCTAAAGCACTTAATAGAAAAACACTTTACAATTGCGAAAACATTAATTATAGTAACTATTTAGCTATAGTTATTATATCAATATTGAAGCTTTTTACATATATCTACTTTCTTTATATAGAGCTTCTACAAAGATTGTATATTATATTTAAAAAATTAAAGAGTTTTTATAAGGGTAAAGAAGAAATGTAAAGGAAATTGCCTTAAATTAATTGCAAAAAAGTGTGTAAATCAAAAAGTGAGAGCAAAGTTTAAGATTTAAGAAAAATGACAAGAAATTATTTAATTAAACATTTTCTAGCAAATGGTAATGAAGTATGTTAGTCAGATGTGAATCTTTTTTATGTAAAATTCTTTTAATTAAATATGAGAAATGACGTCGGGATAGAAAATATGATATTTAAAGGAATAAAATAAAAAATGGTGGGGGAAAGAAGTTAGTTACTTTGCAAAATAAAGATATATATAAAAATATATATAATTCTTTTAAAAAATATGATACTAATTAATATTTAATTATTTAATTAATTTTTGCCATATTTATATTCAAAATATAACTTCTTTGTGAATTAATATATATATATATATATATGTGTGTGTGTGTGTGTGTGTCTTAATTCACATTAATAGTCCATGTGTTTTGGATGCACAATTTGATAGGATTGATGATGTTTATACTGCTGAATTATTAGTACAATGAGTTATTCAAATTTCCAAATCATAACATTAAAATGAAAACAATATTCTTATAATATTATTGAGAAATATATGTGTGTGTACATTTCTAAATTGTGCAATATGATGCCTAGCTTATAAAACTTGCGATAATGTTTTCAAAAAGAGTTGGATCTAAAAACAGTATTGGAGAAAAAGTTTAAGGTTGTCATTAATTAATTTCATCTAATAAAAGAATTAATTATTTTTAGATTTCAATAACCTATTAGGATGAATTTAATTAATTAATAGTTAAACTACTCAAACCATATTTGTTTGATTCATATAGGGAAGATTAATGATTGAATTAATTTTAAATAAAAATTAAAAACAATATCAATTTAGCTATTGAGTGTAAAAAAGAAAATTTTATCATATCAACTTAATCCAATTTAGTCTTACTCGGGTAGGATAAATATTTTTGAAAAAATCACTCAAATAACATCACTTTATATAAAAATTATTTTAGAAAGATTGAAGCAATATTATTTTATATTAAAATATTTCTCAAAAAAATACTAAAGAGGTTTTTAAAAAACTAATTAAGGAAAAATAGAAAGTATTTAATAAAAAAAATTTGATATTAAAAATGATAAAATATTTATTTTTTAAATAATTAAAAATAGCCTTAACGTATCTTAGAACTATACTCATTAACAAGACCTAAAATAAAATTAAAATAAGATGTTTGACTTTATTCAAGTCGAATTCATCAAATCATTGGATCAAATCAGATTTGTGACTAATTCTATCAAGGTGAAGTTCATAATTCAATCCATATAATCCATATGATTTTATGGTTTAAACCACATGTATCCTCCATTAGAGACAATAATACTCGAGTATGGAACATTCATATCATGTTGGGGTTAGTTCTCCTAACATTTTTTTCATTCACAAGACTCAAACCTAAGACATTGTTTAAGGGGAATCAAACATATACCACTTAAATCACTCATGTGGGTATATAAATCATACATTGTGCATCGGAAATCGAAATAAAATTATAAAAGAGCATAACCACAGTCAAATGCATGATCTCAACAAGACTTGAAACAAGTACAGAGATAATCGAATAACTACAAAACAACATAACACCATTGAGAAGAAAAGATAATTATGGCAAATAGTAGACATGCTATGAAATTAAAATCCATAAAAGAAATTGTACAAACCGCTCAAGAGAAACTCAAGAAAGGGCGGTGGTAATGCGAATTGAAACAACGGGGTGAAGAGTTGGAGATGTCATCTTCAATTAGCGTCCTGATCATTGAAATTCGAGAGAGTACGAGCAGGATAAAGCGATGATGCTAATATAGCCACACTTTGTAAAGGAGATCTTTATGAACAAGTGACGTCTTTGCATGATCCGCAAAGAAGCATCTTTGACCTTATTATATTTCTCAATTGTAAAGCATTCACAGTTATAAATGTATAAGAACCATTTATTGGTGTGAAAGAAAATTCCACTAAGAGAAAAAACTAAGGGGAAAAATAACCATGATTATTAGGGGTAATTGTAATTTAATAAATTTAAAAAAAACAGTGAAATAAAATTATATTCATGGGCCATATTTAAAAATTGATTAAAATATAATAAATGTCTCAACAAATTAACATATGTTTTGCTAATAATTAACCTGGTCATGATAAGAAAAAGGGAATGACATTTTAAAATGCATTTCCCTTTTTCAAAATCTATATTGTTAATTAGATAGATTATTCCTAATAAACAGTCTCTCTAATATAGGACTTTAGTTATACTCCCTCCATTTCATATTGATAGTCGTTTTAGGAAAATAAATTTTTTTCATAATATGAGTCGTTCTCTAGTTTCTATGTGAGTATTAATGTTAGTTTTCTATTTTTACCCCTCCCCACTTTTATGGGAAAAAAAACTTAAAAAACTGTGCACCACACTACTCATTAATATATTTAGGTAAAATGAAAAAAATGTGTAGTAAATTAATAAGGGTAATTTAGTAAGATTACTATGTCCTTTTAAGTCATTTATTATTGTTCTTAATTTGTGTGTAAAAACCTTAAACGACTATCAAAATGGAATGGAGGGAGTAGTTTGTTATTAATTCAAATTAAATTTCAAATATGTAAAATAAAAGTAATTATAATATAACATTTAATTTATTATAACATTTATTATTTCAAGTGAGATATGATTTCATGTAAAGTTGTTGATACCTCAAAAAAGTTACTCATTTATTATTTTCAAGTGACATATGATTTGGTAAAATTGTCCGTATCTCAAAAAAGACAACATAATAATTTGAAAGAACAAAAATATATATATTTGTATGAGTTTAACATATATTATTTAAAACATCATAATATTTATGAGTAATTAATAACCCTCTTAATTATTAACTACTACCCTCCGGTCCTATATATAAGAAACATTGGACTAAAATCATCAAGACCAAAGAAATGCATTGGAATCTGTTAGTGATAATTAATAGTGCCATGAATTTAATTTTTTCTCAAAATACCCTTAGTATTAAATGAGTAAATGAGTTGGTACCTCTTTAACTACTCACAGTAAATCAAGGGCATATAAGGTATTTAGCAATTAATGCAACTAAAAATAGTACTATGTTTTCTTATATATAGGACAAAAAAAAAAATTCATTTTTGTTTCTTATATATAGGACCAGAGGTAGTATAACAAAATGTTAAAATTATTTGAGAGATAATACCTTTGGATTACATATGTTTGCTTAAATTTTTATATTTTACATTTCTAGTATTTATAATGTAAATTTTAAAGAACGTATAAAAGTGATTATAATTTAAATTTGTAATGAATATATAAAAAATTAATTTTTAAATATAAAACACAATAAAATGAATTATTATAGAATTTATTTTAAGCAACATTTTTAGTGTACCATTAGTAAGGCTAGCCTGTATGGATGACAAAACGGGTTTGACCAGTTGGGCCAACCCATCAGTTTATACGACAAACACCGCAAACGGACACGACGTCTGAGTCGCCGTCATTGAACGCGGTCTGCACCACTTCAAACACAACTTTATCCCCATCACCAAACGTTGCTCTGTAGTCTATATCACCACATCACAGTACAGACATTGCACACGTCGCCGCACCAACACCACGCTGCACCAGCTTGATGTTGTCACCGTTGTGCATTGTAATCATACACCACTACGCCGCTCCTGACCCTTTTCTTGATCTGTTAGCGTGTTTGGTAAAACTAGCTGAAAAGCTAGTTGAAAGCTTAAAGTTAGCTGAAAATTGAAAAACTAGCTGAAAGCTTAAAGGTAGCTGAAAGCTGAAAAACTAACTGATTTGATTAAATGTGTTTGGTAATACTAGCTGAAAATGGTAAAATGACATATAAGGACATCATTAATTATTAAATAATGATAAGTGATGGTGGTTGAGGGATAAACTTATAATTAATTTTCAGCTAGTAGCTGAAAATTGGAGCTTTTTTAAAAAAGCTACCTCTCAAGTACCTTTTCAAGAAAAACTAGTAATTACCCAAAAAAACTACCTTACCAAACACATCTGAAATAGTTTTAGCTACTAATTTCAGCTTTCAGCTAGTTGAAATGGCTTACCAAACACACTCTGTATCTATTTCTCCCTCTTCGTTCTCTCAGTCTCATATTTATTTTATTATCTACTATAATCTGTTCAACCCCACAAAACAGAAACCCTGTTTTGTTGTTGCATGCCAACCTGCCATTGTTGATAGTTATTGTTTTGTAAGTTGTAATTTGTAATATACTAATGTGTCAATTTTTATTTTTCGTGTTCATTAAACGGCTGGTCCATTGGCCCGTACAACCCGTCCAAATGTGAGCTAACTTGGGTTTTGTGTCCACTTTCAAATTTGGACCCAACATGTCCCGTCTTGTATTTTGATCCACATGATGTTCATGGGCCGGGACGAGCTGACCCCTATTGCCATCCCTGACTATAGGGGTGTAAATGAACTGAACTATTTGTTCTTGACTTTTTAAATAGTCGGCCCGAACTCATTTACTTAATTAAACAACAAACTCAAGTTTAAAGTTGAGCTCGATTATTCATATGAGATCAAAACCAAATTAATTTTATAAATTTGACACTAAGAGCTCGTGAATAAAGCTCACTTATTATACATATATACATATCATGAAAGTAAAGTAAGATTAGTACAAATTATAAACGAGTTTTGAAATAATTTTACATTAATCAAGAAGTTATGAATTGGATTTCAAAAATATAATACTTTGGAATTTTCGAACTACACATACATTATATTAAGAACACAGTTCAATTTTTAGATTATCTTTTAATATTAAAATAAATATTAAATTGATAAACTTAAAAAATGATTTAAGAAAAAAATTCATAAAAGTAAAAATAATGAAATTATAAATAAGCTAATTAAGTAAATCCCATTTTTTAAGAAGTAAAGCTCGAGCTTTAAGATTGACTCATTTAAATAAGAGTTTTAATATATATACACTGTCAGTGTAAGGAAATTTTAGATAGATATTCAATGATGTGCTGCCACATCATTTATTGAATTTAATAATTCATGAGGTGTCACTTCTATTAAATGATGTGGTGACACACAATTAGATGTCTGTGTAAAATTCTTTACACTAAGAGTGTATATCAATTAAATCCTTTAAATAAATGAACCAAAATTGAACTATCATTTTTTTTCATAAACCGAACACCAACTTTCCTGTGCTTGAATCAGGTCAACTAATTTATACCCCAAACCATTAGTTTTGTTTATACTTTTATAACTAAAAATATTTTAAGTCAACTATCAATTTTTTAAAAGTCAATATATTCAAGATAATACCATTAGTATACTTGAGCATAAGAATTGGGAAGCATCTCTTTCATTCTATACACTATCGTTGATGGAATGATAAAAATTAATGATGCATGAGGTAGAAAGCATATATTAGAAGAAGTGATTTAAAATTAATTCTAATGTAATTAATTCCTACTATTTATAATGGATAATCAAGTGAGCATTTAATTGGTTTGGAACTTAAAACCTTGAGAATCCAACCCGACTTATTGGCCACCCCTACCTAGCTACTAAACTTTTGTTGATATCTACATTGTTAATATTTAATGACTTATTAACATTAAGTTCAATTGCATAAATATGAACTTTTACCGATAATAAAAATTACCATGAATATAATGGTTTATCTAAATTATCATTTTAAATTATAAAGGTCATAGTTCAATTGATTTGGTCTTCGGTTCAATTTTTAAAATGTTCAATTTTTAAACTTTTATGAAGAAACAAAACAGAAAAAAAAAGTGTAGACTATTTAATAATAATCATAATAATAATAATAATATAATAATAATAATATAATATAATAATAATAATAATAATCTACATCTATATTCTATAATATTAATAAAGGATACCCGAATCTGCACGTTAATAGGATTTAGTTTTTAAATTTTGAGCCCGAATTAAATTTGAACTTTTTTAGGTCAGCCTATTTTATTAAATTGGGGGCTTAGTCTGTAAAGGTCGTTAAAATATCGGGCTTAGCCTGTATTTTACCGGGTTTGACACCATTTTTAAGTCCGAACTAAAAGTAATAGAAAAATAAATTTAATTATAATGTATAATTATGAAATAGAGAAATATATAATATATGATGTGATAGTTTTTTCGGAATTTAATAGTATTTTCCCTATCGCTCCCTCTCCCTCGCCCTCATCTCATCCTCATCCTTCCTACTCATCCTCATACCTCCTCCTCCTGTCTGCTGTGCTCGCTTTCAGGCGCCCCCTTCGGCTTGGCCGTCACTCCGCGCCCCCGCCCTCATAACGCTCCCGCTCTAGACGGTATTCCAAGAAATCAATGGTTCCGTGCAAGGAAACATAATTATACTAATTCACATTCATTTTTTTACATTTCTATTTATCTTTTTTATATTTCATTTTCTTTTCCATCATATTAATTGTCTTCTATTCATTTTTTTCTTTTCTCCTTTTTTCTTCTTATCTCTCTTCTTATACTCACACACCCCCAAATTTGGGTTGTCTATCGTTTCCATAATTTTAGAACAAGAAAGGGGATCACTATAGAGTAAAAGAAAAAAAGAGGTTAAATATTTTTGGTCCATGAACTGTAATTGAGATTTTATTTTAGTCTCCATAATTCAAAATTGGTGGATTTGAAACCTCAAAAAGTGAAAATACCTCTTTAATCCTTATCGATAAAAATTCACAGGAATATATGTGAGAAAATATGCATACAGAACTTTATGATAAGAGCTAAATTGATGTATTATCAATTTTTAAGGGATCAAAACCATCGGTTTTAAATTATAGTAACTAAAACCAAATTTTGACTATATTACATGGATTAAAAACATATTTAGCTAAAAAAACTACTTGGCCACTAATGAATAGTGCTTAATAGTTGTGGGCATACGTATATTTTGTTATATTGATAACAATAGTCAGAATTAGAGAAACCCTTGTGCCCATGCTCTCATCTGCTGCCAAGATTTGGTGTGAAAGATATTGGCTGGATTTATCCAAAGGAAGATTGGATCAAGTGCAATGTGGATGGATCATTGCATAATGGCAAAGCCTAAGTCAGACGTGGTGGAGTTTTCAAAATTCCTAGTGGCAGATGGTTGAGAGGCTTTAGCAGGAATTTAGGAAGGAGAGAGTACAATGCTATCAGTTGAACTCCAAGTTATTGTCTAAGCTTCGAGCATCACTAAGGAGATGGATATCCTAAAGCTTTGGATAAAAAGCGACTTGAAAACGGCTATTCACTTGATCTCACATGACCATCTAGACTCTCATGTTCATTCTGTAAACCGATTTAGATAATTATCATCATTAGATAATTTTATCCTTTTGTAACAAATAGATATTGTATCATCTTGTATTTGAATTTTCGAATTTTGAAATTCAAACCTTGTATATATTTGTACTCAATATTCATCAATGAATCAATTGAACCTTTTCCTATCACTTTTATTCCTCTATATGGTATTAGAAGTCTATCTTGCTTAACCACACTATGATCCTTAAATATGGCTTCCTCACCTTCCTCTGAAACCTTCAATGATCCCACCCCACAATCCACCATTAAAAAAACAACCTCTTGTCGAACTTAATACCACCACTCAACTTCCAATCAAACTTAATGGCTCTAATTACCCAGTCTGGCATAATCAATTATGCTATCTCTTTGTTGCTGCATGCTATTGAAGGATTTATTGATGGGACCTTACCATGCCCTCCCTCTACCATTGGTGAAGGATTTGCAACTTAAACCAATCCTGAATACATCTATTGGCTTCATCAGGATCAATTACTCTATCTTGCTCTATTTGGTTCCTGTGATGTAAAGGCAAGGATTGTCATATCATATGCTAACATCTCATCTGATGCTTGGAATCGGTTAAAGAAGGCCCATGCCAATTGTTCATGATCACATATCATGTCGTTGAAAGAGCGTCTCAATTCTCTCACCAAAAGAACATCACTTGTCAGTGACTATTTGTTCTCTATACACACTATTGCGAATGAGTTAGCCCTCATTGGTTACCCATTGGATGATCTTGACCTTGTCATTCATGCTCTCAATGGCTTGCGTCCATCTTATCGAGAGTTAACAACATCTATTTGTACCAATGACTCGCCAATAATGTTTGATGACCTATTGACAAGCTTGTGGACTTTGAAATCTCTCTTTAACGTGAGGATCATGTCAACAATAGCACTACTCTCTCTACTCTCACTTAACTTTGCCAATCAGAACTTTTCTGGTTCTAGCCGCGGTCATCAACACTCTTTTCAAAATTCCTCAAAGAGGTCTCCATCTACCTCTACTCTTGTTTGTCAGTTTTGTGACAAGAAAGACCACATGACAACAACATGCTACAAGCTCCATGGTTATCCACATAAACAAGCCCCCTCCTCTGAAAATATGGCGCATAAATATGAAAGTAATGGCCTTACATGGCTGCTTGACTCTGACGCTTCTCATCATGTAACTAATGACCTCAATAACCTTTCCATTAAATTAGACAATCTTGGACAAGACACACTCATTGTGGCCAATGGTAAGGCTTTACCGATCACTCACATGGGCTCCACTAAACTCCCCACTCTCTGCCGCCCCCACTTCATCTTACCAATGTTTTATGTGTCCCTTCAATCACTAAAATTCTTATCTCGATTTCCCAACTTTGTCAAACTAATAATGTTTCCATTGAATTTTTCCCTTTCACTTCGAGGTGAAGGCATTGGACCTGGGGTGATGCTGTTACGCGGATCTAATGAGGACGGTGTGTACAAGCTACCAACCAACAACCTATAAGCCCACACTGCCTGTACCACATCCTCCCCATCCCTTGACCTTTGGCATCTCTTATCGACTTGGCCACCCAACACGTTCAACCCTAATGCACGTTTTCTATTCAAATAACATTTCCTTTTCTACTTCCAAGAATAAATGTAATGATTACCTATTCAATAAAAGTTATAAAATTCCATCTTTTAGGTCTACCATTGTTAGTAGTCATCCATTGGAATTTGTGTACTATGATGTTTGGGGCCCCTCTCGTATTCAAACAATTGACGATTTTTCTTATTTCTCTATACGTACAACATTAGTTAAGGAGATTGATAGGCTTCACAAGGGAAGTTGGGTGGTGAACATCTTTCATAGTTTCCGCGAATGAAACAACACTGCGGATTGTTTAACTGGTTTCTCACATGGATTTTCACTTGGCTTGCATATTCTTCGCTCACCTCCTCCTAGATGTGTATATCATCTTTGGCATAATTTTATTGGTGTTATGTTTCCTCGTATAACAAGCTTGTAGTCTTATTTGGTCGTAAGGCCTCTCTTATCACCGAGAAAAAAAGTGGATAGACAGACATAATAATCGTGTAATAATAATAATAATATCATAATGGGAAAAATAACTTATTAGTCTCTATAAAATATTTGGGTTTTAATTTTCGTCCTTGAAAATATTTTCTTTTTCATTTCATCCTAATGAAATATTTAAATATTATTTTAGTTCGTGTTGATAACTCTACTGTTAATTACGGATGTGTTGAATGTCCATCACAGGCACTAATCCCATGTGTAATACCCTAACACATTATATAAAACTCCATTCGGTCCTAATTATAAGAACATGTCATAAGGTGGGTAATTAACACAATGGAGTAATTAAATAGAAAGAGAAAGATAATGAGTCCCAATAAATTCAAGGGGCAGTTCAGGAAATATGATATATATTCATGACCATTTTATTGTAAACTAGTTAATTAACTAACTTCCTTAATAATTAAAAGATTTTTATAATTAGAACTAGAGGAAGTAGTATTAGCTATGGACACGACTCTTCATACGAGCTTAAAGAGGCTAACACTTTCATAAATACGTTAGGATAATGCAATAGATTACTTGCTGTGATAGCATTAGACAATAATTAACAATAAAATTAACACCATAGACAAAAAAATTAGCTTAAATATATCATAAAAAATGAAATAAAAAAATTCTAAGGATGAATATCAAAACTCAAATACTCCCTTCGTATCTAATTATAAGTCCCCTTACAGAAGAATTGAGTGTCTCTTAATAAACCCTTCGCAAATTTTTAGATGAATTAGTCATTTTTCCATATTTGTCCTTCATTAATGTTTAACTTTTTAATTCCCCATATATTAAATAGTGTGAATAATTAATGAAGTTCTAGCCCCATGTTAACTAAACCAATGAAAATTAACTTTTTGAGTCTTCCATTGTGTAACAATTAATGTTCCTAAAATATAGTGACCTTTAAATAGGGGTATATTTGAAATGCTATAATTTTTTTTTAAAAGATCAATGCATTAACTAACTTTTCTTGAACTGTGTGAAATAGTTGAAAGGGTCTTATAATAATAAGGGTTCATCAACATTAAAAAAAAATTATTTTACACTGTCACAATTCACAATTTCATTAGTAGTACTAGGGAAGCTTACCTGTAAACACACTCTTCTCTGCGACCGTAGTCTGTAACCCTTGAAGTTGAACCTGCATTTTCTCCGCCGTACCCCCATCGGAAATATCCAAGTTGCGGCGAATCACAAGCTTCAACGGCTCTCTGCTCCATTCGGGGCATTTCGCATCCCAACCCGTCAGAATAGATCAATAGAACTCTAACTGTCCCTCCCAGTGTCGCCCCCTTCCCGCCTTCTATTTCTTCCTCTGTGCGCGGCGCATCACCTGAGCCAGACTCGCCGCCGGCGTCCTGTGTCCAGCATCAAGCGCGCGACCACATCGCTGTCCAGCATTCATCGTCTCCGGCACCAAGCTGAGCGACTGCGTCCACCACCTTGAGCAACCGCGTCGCTGTCGCAGTCCATCTTCTCCGGCAGTCAGCTGCGCGACTGCGTCCACCTTGACCAACCTCCTCCCACTCCATTTTCACCGGCAGCCAGCTGCGCGACCGAATCCTGCGCGACGCACACGGTAAGTTGTTGCCTTTAGATGCATGCGCTTTATCAAATTGTCAGCAATCTGTTTGTGCTTTTGTGTTGTGTGGACTGTAGAGACAAGACACCATCTGTTCGTTGAAATGTCTATGAAACTAATTGGCAGCAATCTGTTTGTAATGTCTATGAAACAAGTTGACAGCAATCTGTTTGTTGAAATGTCTATGAGAATTTATTTCATAAATTATGTTTGGTGATATTTAAAAATTATGTTTGAATGAACGTAGAGTAATTTTTCAATTGAGATATATTTTTGTTAAATTAATGTTTTTCTTATTGAGTTGTTAATTTTTACTCAATTAAACTGTGTGTAGTATGGGCACATAGATGCCTAATGGGAATGGGTATGGGCACGAACCTTAAAATTGCCGTCGGCAATTTATTATTATTAATATCATCACCATCATGATCGCTTTTTTTTCTTCTAATTTTAACTCGTTCTCGGGATGATTCATTCTATCTTTTGTTGCTTTGGGAATTTGGCATACTCTTATTTGTTGAGTGTTTGAGGTTTTTTCCATGTTTAGTTTGTATTCAATGTTGTGCCTCTTGTATTTTTAAAATCTTAAATTTTGATGTTTTATCATTTTGTTATTATATTTTTCATGAAGTTTTGCTTGCCTTGATCTTGTTTTCTTTTGGCATCCTTTCTCTGTCATGATTACAATGGTTAACCGCTCTCTAGCTAGTTGCTTGGTGGTTGGATTAACTTGAAACTAAACCACAGCAACATGCTTCGAATTTTAATTCCTTTGTGGTTAATGTTGGATTAAGCTTTGTGTAATTAATCTTTCTGTTTTTTTATTTTAATTATAGAACTTTTTCAAAGATCTTGTTTCTATTTGTTGCTTATTGAAAAATCCTAGTTGGTAACCAGAATGTCATGCACTATTGGGTTTTAGGGAGGAATCCATGGAGACACAAACAGATGGTAATGAGGACACTATAGCCACCATTAAAGAGATAAGGCAACAGCTTGAAACTCGCATAGAGTCCCAACACAAGGCTCACATGGACATGCTTGCTTCTATGCAAACCATAATACCCAATCTTGTCTCATCCCTTGACCTTTCTCTCAAGGTTGTCTCTTCTTTCAACCATCGTCCTTTTGCTCCTACACCTTCTCTGCCTCAACCAGATCCGAAATTGAATCCCAAAAAACCTATCGAACTAGCTCACCGTTCTAATGCTGAAACTTGCACCGATGGCTCTGTTGAGGCTGACTTGACAAATCCCAAGAATCAAAAGCCCAAAACATCTCTGGATTCAAACCCAGTTTGTCAGGTAGAATCTGAGAAGGTTAGTCCATTAGCGGTGGTTCGATCAATGGTTGCTGTTTGTCTGTTAGGGCGAGTACCATTCTCACCAATTGATTCTTCCACTGTGTTGAGGAAATTGGAGAATGATCAAACAGTGACACCTGTAGAGAAGGCTGCACTTCAGGAGCTTGGGGGGGATTCAGGGGCAACACTTGCAGTGGAGATAGCTTTGAGGTCAATGGCAGATGATAATGGTGGTGTTGAATTGGAGGAGTTTGTGGTGAGTGGAAAGGCAAGAATTATGGTTTTAAATATAGACCGAACTCGGCTCCTGAAAGAATTGCCAGAGAGTGCACAGTATCAGCAACTTGAATCAAGTTCTGGAGATGGGAATGTGAATCAAAATCAAGGTCAGCAAATCACCACCAGTAGCACTAATGTGAATGGTGGTTTGCTTGGGATGAGAGGACCAGTTCTGAGGCCAATGTCTGATATGTGGATACCCCACGGGGACCCCCACATGTCAGGGTTGCAGCCAGTGTTTTCAGGAGGACCAAGGGGAGCACCCAGGGTAATGGGCATGATGGGGGCACATAGAGGTATAGGTATTCCGTCAATGCATAGACTCCCATTGGGGCCAAATGCATCAGGGAGTAGTCCTAATGCAATGCCACAGAAACCAAGAACTTTAGAGGATGATATGAAGGATCTTGAGGCTTTGTTGAACAAGAAATCATTTAGGGAGATGCAAAAATCCAAAACCGGGGAGGAGCTTTTGGACCTAATTCACCGACCAACTGCAAAGGAGACTGCTGTAGCTGCTAAGGTTCAAATTCACTGCCTACTTTAGTAGTCTCTACACTAAGATTTCCCTAGTGCTTATTGTCAGCTTTTAGTGCACTCTGCATTTCATACAGTTTAATCTAATCTGGCTTGTTTACAATGTATTGTTTCAGTTCAAAACAAAAGGTGGTTCTCAGGTGAGGCAATACTGTGACTTACTGACAAAAGAGGATTGTCGACGCCAGTCAGGTTCCTTTATAGCATGTGATAAGGTTAGCAACAAGGGCAATTTTTAACTGTTTTTTTCATCTCTTTGATTTCATTTCTAACACATTCACTCTTTATTTAAGCTGGTATGCTGATTGGCATGTGGTTTTCAATGCAATCTAACCATCAAAATTGGGATTTACATTTAAATTAGCCTTTCTTGATGTGCATCTGTGATCCTTTTCTTGGCAGGTTCATTTTAGACGGATCATTGCTCCTCACACTGACATCAATTTAGGGGACTGTTCTTTTCTTGATACTTGCCGACACATGAAGGCGTGCTTTTTACCTCCAAAATCTTAGTTTGATTTTTTTATTTTCATTTTAGCTATGTTTATCATTATTTTGAGTTGTGTTATTCTTTTCTTTCTTCCTTTGATAGACATGCAAGTATGTTCACTATGAGTATGACCCTACACCTGATGTACCTCCAACAATGATGGGTGCTCCTCCTCCTCCTAAACCATTAAAGCCTCAACGTGCTGAATACTGTTCTGAAGTGGAACTTGGTGAACCACAATGGATCAACTGTGATATACGTAACTTTAGAATGGACATATTAGGTCAATTTGGAGTAATAATGGCAGATCCACCATGGGACATTCACATGGAACTGCCTTATGGAACAATGGCTGATGATGAAATGCGCAGTCTTAATGTCCCTGCTCTGCAAACTGATGGGCTTATTTTTCTATGGGTCACTGGACGTGCCATGGAACTTGGACGGGAATGGTATTTGTGCTTGTTTTTGGTCATATGATAATTGTTATTTCGGTTTTCTAACATGTACAATGTTGCACAGGTTAATAAATCAGAAGTGGAAAGGTTTTATTGGAAATTGCAACTATCACAACATTTAATGCATTGGTAATATGAAATGTTACATTTCCAATAAAACCTTTCCATTATTGATTTATTATCCTGTACAACATTGCATATGTTAGAAAAACAATTGTTATTTTGATTAAAAAATGATTGTTGTCTGATTGAGGCTGCTATTAATATTTGGCTTGCATATATTCCATAATGCTCCATGCAGCTTAGAACTTTGGGGATATAAACGTGTCGAGGAGATCATCTGGGTGAAAACAAATCAGCTTCAGCGAATAATCAGAACTGGGCGTACAGGCCACTGGCTCAACCACAGTAAGGAGCACTGTCTTGTTGGAATAAAGGGTAATCCTGAAGTAAACAGGAATATCGACACTGATGTTATTGTTGCTGAGGTCCGGGAAACAAGCCGCAAGCCAGATGAGGTTTGTATATTGTTTATCTAACTTTTAATAGTTAATTATTCCCCTTAATGCTTTGATTGGCTTTATCTCTAAAAAGGTGGTCAAAAGTAGTCATTGATGGTGTATCTATAATTTTCTGTTTTCAAGGATATGTTGTGTTCTCTAGAATCAAGTTTTTTTCTTAAATCCAAAAAAAAAAAAACAATTGTTTTACATTATAATAGGCTTGGCCAAGACAAATAGAACTTATTAAAAGCCATTCTCATTATATCTTTTTCCCTTTTCCTTTCCACATTCTTGATTGTTAAGCTTCACATTTCATCTCTCCATTTCCCATGGGCCCCTCCTTGAAGAAGAAACGGTTTAATTAAGCTTTATAATAATGTTATCCTACTATTCTTGTTATTGAATTTAAATTATTCACATGCTTAAGAATTTCAAACAAAGTTGTTGATATTTATTCATGCAGATGTATCCTATGCTGGAGAGGATAAGTCCGAGAACAAGAAAGCTGGAATTGTTTGCTCGCATGCACAATACTCATGCAGGGTAGGTTTTTCTTTAATAGTATATTTTTCTTGGTTTTTCTTTCATGGAATTCTTAGAAGTCTGATTGAGATTAAGTATTGTCTACACTTGAAATGGTTTTTTAATGCTATGTAAGCGGAGTTCATATGATTATGTTCTATAAATAAAACGCTTTCTTGTCACGCGCTTTTGATTTCTTGGACTAGGAACATAATCTGGTTGCAGTTGTGGGTTTAGGGCCAAAATTCATCTTTGATGATAGAAATCATAAGCTGTTTGTGGTGTGCTTTATAATTGTTATTGATGATTATGTTCTCCATTGTTCCATCAGATGGATGTCTCTTGGTAATCAATTGAATGGTGTAAGGTTGGTTGATGAGGGGCTGCGAGCAAGGTTTAAGGCTGCTTACCCAGATGTGGAGGTGCAGCCACCATCACCTCCCCGAGCTTCTGCTATGGAAGTAGACTCTAGTGTTGCTGCTCATACAAGGAGTCCATTTGTAGTCACAGAATCAAAGTCCACAGCAACGCAGTTTGCAGAGCCTGCGGCTCCAGCAACTTCCTATGCTTCAGAGGAGAAGTCCATTGACGTGGACATTGGTTAAGTTTCCACCAATTCAATCATGACTGGCAGGGACAATTCCTTGATCAAGCTTTAGAGAAAAACAGCATTTTGACCTTTGTACCGTTTTTTAATTTGTACTCTTCTCTCGCTTTTCTGTTTTGCAAATGTAAGAGTAGCAAGGTTTTGAGGAAGAAATACCTGATTTAGGTGAGGATGCTATGTAAATTAAATAATTGTGTAATAGTTGTTAGTTATAAGGAGTGTTGTAAAAGTAGCATTCCAGTTGTACTTTGATAAGGAATAGAAGAGAAATTGGGAGGAGAGAGAGGAAATATGGTCAAGATAATAATTTGTCTCTTCGATAAGAGAGAAATCAGTGTTATGTGAAAAAAATTTCACATGAAGAGAGAAATGCCGTGCTCACTTTTAATATTTCATTTCTATTTTCTATAATTTTCTCATATCAAGTAAGATAAAAGAAAATATCATTTTATTTTCACTCTATTTCACTTTTTTTTTTCACATTAAGTAACACAATTTTTTTTCTCTATTTTTCATTTTTTTTTATATCACTTCTTTCTTTTTAATTTTTCTTTGTCCTATTATTCTCGACTCCATCACACATACCCTAACTTCATTTTTTTAAAAAAAAAGTTGACACTTAACAGTTCCACGATGATTACCTTTTGGTTGTGCTTCACACACCTTTTGTTTTAAGAAATAGTAAATTATTTTAACCTCCCTTCTATTTTACATTTCCAACACAAAACTCTTTCTATTTTAAAAATCTACAAAAAATTTCCTCTATTTTGAAGACCTATACAAAACCCCAATTAATATAATTTTTTATTATTTATTAATTTTTTTTTTAAAAAACTCAACATTACCCTCCAAACACTCCTTCCTTTTTAATTGAATTATCAAAACTAATAAATGCAATAAAACCCCAACGTAAAAATCTCAGTCTTTTTCACGTAAAATTCATTCTTTATGTTCTCCTTCTTTCTCGTTACCCTAACGTTCATAATTTTACATATCAAGTCTTTTTTTTTTATAATTTATGAAGCTTTTTTTTAAGATCCATCTTAGTAAATTTATTTTTTAATGTATTAATACTTCATAAATTAATATTAATAAATTATTTTGGTTCATTTTATTAGTTTATGAGTTTTTAATTAAATTTTTAATATGAAAAAATTTAAAATAAAATTCTTTATTTTGTTGGTATGAAACTATGATTTTTGTTATTCAAAATAATGTCATTTGAAAAAAATTATATGATATTTTTTTATATTATCTTTTATTCACCGACACAAAAGAAAAAGAATAATATATTTGTAAAATATAAGGAGTTTGTGTAAAGCTTAAAAATTGAGGGATTTTTATGTAGTAAAGAAAAATCTATAGTTAATAAGGGTATTTTGGTCAATTTAATATAAAAGATAATTGTTGTCTGTTGAATAAAATTTCTATTAAATGTATCATAAAAAGTTGGGTTTGAGTGTAATGTACTTTTAAAATTTGAGGGGTTTTGTGTAGGTTTTCAAAATAGAAGGGGTTTTATGTTGGAAGTGCAAAATAGAGGGGATGTTAGAGTAATTTACTTTTTAAGAAAATGAATTTAATAACTATACACTGTCAGTGTAAAATTATTTTACACAGTCATCTAATGATATGTTGACACATCATTTGATGAGTTTAAAAGTATGGGGTGTCATATTCATTAAATGTTATGTCATCACATCATTGGATGTCCGTAAAATTATTTTACACTGACAGTAATTAAACTCTAAAAAAATATGTCATTCTTTTTTATTCCCCCACAATTTTATCGACTATAAGAACTTGTTTAAACTGTTTAAATAGGACTGTCTTTTAAATTATAACTTACGGTGCATCATAATTAAAATTTTAAAATAAATATTAATTTTTTCAAAAAAATCTTTAAGGCAGTGTTTGGTAGATAAATAAACGAGTCAAAATAAAACAGAATAGAATGTAACGGAACAAAAAATGTTTTATATGTGTTCAGTTACATATATATCCTTATCCTATTTATTATTAATTAAGTATTGAAAAATTTAATATGGAGTGTTGGACTGTGGTAGTAGGGAGTGTAGGGCGGCGGTGGTGGTGGCTATGGCGACAACGATGATGGTTGCAACGACAATGGTGGTGTAGAGTGTCAAGCGATAATAATGGTAGTAAAAGGTGATAGGTGGTAGTGGCGACGATGACAGGGATGGTGGTGGCGGTGATGGTGATGGAAATTGCCGCGGTGGTGGCGGTGGCGACGGCGGTGGTGGCAACGACGACGGCGGTGGTGTAGGGTACCGAGTGACAATGGTGGTGGTTAAATGTGTTAGGTGGTGGCGGCAGCGACAAAGGTGGTGGTGATGGCGATGGCGGTGCAGGGTGCCGGGCGACAATGGTGATGGTAAAATTGTTAGGTGACAGTGGGGAATAACAATTTTGGGAAGAAAGTTACGAAATTCGGTGGTAGTTTTTTTAATAAAAAATTAATAATGAGATATTATGTTCTGTTCTCTTTGGTTCCACTTTTTTTACGGAACCAAAGTGTTCCACTCTTTCAATGATTTATCTGTTCTGTTCTACTTTTAAAATATACCAAACATAGAATAGAACTCATATATCTCGTTCTGTTCAGTTCTGAAGTGTCTATCAAACGCTACCTAAAAGAAACTTTCTCATAACTTTACCTCAATATTTATGTCGAGTCATGACCTTATTATCAACTAGGCTTATATCATGTATCATTCCACTGACCAAATGAAGGTTCCTATTATCAAACTCTTCCGACCTTTCTTGGATGAACTCTCGGACCCTCTCTCTTCTAACACCATGCTTACTCTTAACCATCCCTATTGATCAATTATCTATCCTTTGCCCTTTCTATCTCTATAGCCAAGCCCTTCACTAACAACTTGGCATTCAGTTACAACTACGAGGCTATGTAGTCTCAATCACTCACTATCCTAGGGTAGAAAAGGGAACCTCCACTTGCATGTTTAGATGGATGTTGGAAGACCCATGATCACATTTAAAGATGAAAATGTGGTTTAAAATTCCATAACATATTTGAGTGCTCTGAATTAAAATTAATTTTGTCTTTAAAGTAAGATTTGAGTTAACGTGATAAATTATAACTTTTACACTGTATTTTAATAAAATTATACTAATTTTTATTATAAACTTACTTTTAAAAAAAGAAAATTTCAAACATAAATTTCATCACTTTTTTGTTAATATAAATCACATCACTTCAAACTCATTTTTATACACAATTAAATTCATTCAAACTTATTTTTACAAACTCCCATCCAAACACATATTTTATGGACGGGCAGAATTTCCAATTGGGTTTCCTTAAAGGGAGGGAGAACATGTAAATGCCACCATCACCTACCGTCTTGTCCTTCCACCAAAACCGGGAGGGAGAACATGTAAATGCCCAATTGGGTTTCCTTGAACGGAAATTCTACGGTATCCTGTTAAGAGAGAGTTTTGGTACATTTTTTTTATCTTTTAATCAATTTCTCTCGATTTTCTTAAATGGTCTTAGTATTTTTATAATTATGGGACAATATCTAATTATTAAAATTTGTATTTTTAATTTTTAAAAAGACTTTTTGACCTCCTATAACCATTATCCTGTATTTTTATTGTATTTCCCCATTTTTCATATTTTCATTTGCAATACACATGTGTTTCATTTAAAATCTATTTTATGTCTTCGAAATAATTTAGGACGGAGTACATGACTTAATCCTATGTAGTTTTGGCCTTTATGCCTCAATTCAATAAAAAAAAATAACAAGAAGGTACCAAAATCTTCTGAGGATACCAAATTGCAACCCATTCTTAAAAGGCCGAAGAAATAGGACCTCTACATGCACTAGCCCATAAGCCATCTTATAAATTTGTTCCTCGATGTGTTAATCCCTTTCCTTCTGGGCTTTTTGGTGAGACAAGAACCGTTGGTATCAATATATACGAGAACATCACAACCATTAAACAAATTGCTTCGTGCTTCACTTGCGATTTGCGAAAACCAACAATTAAACTGCTTTGTATTGAGCATTCTAATAAAAGAGATGCATGCATAATTAAGTAGTCCCGAAGTGATTCTTCCATTGGAATAGGCTTGCCCGTTCATCATAACAAAATAGACTATGATTTGATCATTACTCATATGAGCTACACAACATAACACAACGAACGCATGCACACCCAACTCAATCCTCTTTCTCGTAAACATAAATAAATGAAAGCAGCAAGTCTGTGTAGTGTATTTTACAAAATTCTCCGCAGCACCCCAATTACTTGCCACTTTTGCTTAATCATGATTCATGAGAACGACTATGAACCATATCTATGAATGCGTTGTAGGTTTGGACAAAAAGTAATTATGGTCGTTCCACTAGCGACCAAAATCTCTTGTTTAATCAAATGGTACTATTAGGTATCTCTTTTTTTCCATCCCATCCAAAAGGGAAGAGTGAAACAAATTAATTAATGTTATTGTTATCGTCTCCAAAATCTAAATGAATGAAGGAGAAAGGTGTCTTAATTTTTTTCTTTTTGAATAACATTCACAAAAGTAGGATATTGTGGGAGTTTATAATAAATTAATATTAATATTAATGTTTAATTAATTGTTCAGTTAATGAAAATTTTGTTTTTCTATAATTTATGTAATTTTATTTAATCAATATAAAAAGGATATTATAAATTATCATTAAAATAATTTTTTATTAACTAAATTTTATTTGTAAACTTATTTAAATCAATAGCTTTAATTTAAAACATCTTAATTTATTTTACTGTTTAAATATCATTATATCAATTAAAATTATCTTAAAATATTTTTTAATTTATTTTTTATATTTCGAAAAAAGTTTTGTACTATCATTAGCATAGTTCTGAAAACTGGACCGGACCAGCCGGTTCGACCGATAAACCGGTGAACCGGTCCTGTACACCGTCCAAATAAACCAGTGAACCAGTGCTGCAAAAAACCGGTAAATCGGTCAAAATCAGCAAAAAAATCAGTTGAATCGGTCTTTACAATAAAAAAAAATCTATTTTTAATTTTTTATTTTTAATTTAATTTAAAATACTTTTAAAATAAATAAAACATATGTTTGAGAATTACATATAGATATTTATTATTTTATCAATTATTTTTATTTTTTTATTTTATAAACCTTATAATATGATTATTTAAACAAGTTTATAACTTCATATATCTTAATTTCTTATAATTTTGTGTTATTTTATTAATTAAAATATTATAATATTTAAATATATATTTAATTATACCGGTTCGACCTCGGTTGAACCACGGTTGAACCATTGAACCATGAACAAGTACCTTCATCGATTCAATTATCGGTTCAGTTTTTAAACCATTGATCATTAGATATTTTTGCTTTTTTTTCTTATTAAATCTAAACAATTAATTTGTATTTTTTATTTTAAAAATATCTTATTTTTAAATATGTTAAATTTATAAAAACATAAATAAGACAAAACATGAAACAAGCTCAAGTTTTGCTCTTCTTTTAATTTAATAAACTCAAACAAATAAATAATATGATTTTTAAACATGAAATATGAACAAATAATTTAGATTTTGTAAGGGTAAAAAAATCATGATTTTTTTCATCATTAACGATTAAGTTCAAATTAATTAAAGAATATATTATAACATTAGTTAAAATTTAAGAATTATTTGAGATATAGGTAAGATCAAATATACTTATTTATAAAATGTGTAATTCAAAATGAGTTTATACACTTTTTTTAATAAAAAGCTATATGATAAAAATTACGTTCTCTTTTGAAATGTCACATTAATGAAACTCATGTGAAAAATTAATCATATTAGTTTAAGAAATGAACAAGGATATGCACACATGGATGATTCTTTTAAAAAACTATAGACCTTTTATTAAGGTGTCGGTAAAAAAAATTTAAATTTTTATTTTACACATAAGTAAACTTTCAGCCACCATTTTGTTTCTTGTGAAGTCTTATATTATTGCTTTATGTGAATATATATAGTTTCCTTTAATGTAAGTGGTATTTCTTAGAAAAATGTTTTGTTAACGAGGTATTTTTTTTGTGTAACCAAGCATTTATTTTATATTAATGCTGCACCAGTCAAATGTTATTGAACGTGACATGACTACGCTTCAAACGCACGCTTGCTCAAATCATTTGTTAAGAGAAACAAAATTACGATTTGATAAACATTCCATTGCCATGGATGCATGCAAAACATATATGACCTTAAGTTATTAGAAGAGGTAACTATTGATACGGTAATAAAGCCTAAATGACTCTTAATTGTGAGGAAAATATTGGATGTATAAAGTCATTTATAATTTTAACCTTTTCCGTCAATTTATAAAATTAACTTGATAATCTAAACTTTTGAGAGAATTAATTGATCCTTTTATATATATGTGTGTGTATCATGGTTCACTGAATAATAACTAAAGTATTTAACATCGAGCGCGCGGTGTATATATATAAAAATTTGGATTTATAAATTTGTTTGTATTGTTTTAGTAATTTTATGTTATGATTTAACTCTTCCTTAAAATAAGAGTATTACTTAAAAGATAAAATATGGAATTAGATCATTGATTAAAAATTTATTATTAATATTGTGGTAAAATACATATACACACCTCTTAAATTATAAATTAATATGTGTTTTAAGTGACACTTATAACTCTAGAGTTTAATTACTATACATTATTAGTGTATCCAATAATATATTGACACATCATTTAATGATTTTTTTTTTGTATTAACCACATGTATCTCTTATTATCAAGGTAATATTGTTCGGGGCTTAGTCACAATTAAGCTATCACCTCTCCCTATCATTTGATGAGTTTAGTAACACATACGTTATCAGATTTATTAGATGATGTAACAACGTATTATTGGATGACAATATAAACTTTTTACACAATGTATAGTTATTAAATTCTTAATCTTTTATACAAATTCTTTGTAATATTATTAGGTAAGAAGCCGAAGTTAAAGATATTTTTTTGTATTTATAGACATTTTGGTGTGAGACCATAAGTATTCTCCATGAGAGTCAATATGCTCGAGTCAGACCACATGATGGTGGAGCTAACTCTTTTTCATCCATAAAACTTGAATCCGAGACATTGTTTAAGGGGAATCAAACATGTATCACTTTAATCAACCCTAATGATTTTACATACATAGATTAAATTAATTTTTTTTATAAAAGTTAAAGAATTTAATTGGTATACACTGTTAGTGTAAAGAGTTTTACACAGACATTCAATGGTGTGCCGCCACATCATTTAATGAATATGACACTTCACCCGTCATTAAATTCAGTAAATGATGTGACAATACATCATTGAATGTCTTTATAAAATTTATTTACACTGACAATGTACATATATTAAACTCAAAGTTAAATATAAAATAATTGTCACATCAAACTAAAAATATATTGTAAGCTTAGTTTATTATTTCTACCACAAAGAAATGTGATCAGTGTGATCTGATACTGAAATTAAAGCCACAAAATTTCTGCGCCTATGAAGTGGGTCGGCAATGGTGGGGGTGGCGTGAGCGTGAAGTGGAAGAGAGGCTCATGAGACCCAATAGGGAGAAGCGAGGACTCCAATAAAGGTTTGGTGTATGTCCCTTTAATTGTCTACTCTATAGTATTATAGTTCTAGCATAGCACAACAAAACTCCAAAGTAGCAACTAGCAACCACACTATGAACCCACCAACCCATTAATTTACCCAACTTTCTAACTCCTTCCCAAACCCACAGTGCATAAAACAACAAATATATATCATTAGTTTCCCTTTCCCTACCTCTGTTCATTGCATATAGTCTCTCTTCTCTTCATTAATTTGCAAAGACATAAATCTATATGTGTAGATTTAAAAAAAAAAATTGTTACATAGCATTTTCTAGACGTTTGATATTGGGTTATGAACTTAATTAAGAACATGTGTGCATAATAATTAAGAAAATGACATTGAGACAGTGATCATGTGCAGTCAGCATTTCATAGTAAAGTGATGGCAAGCTATCATGAAAATGTGGCATGAATTTGATAGAGCAACGCATAAACATTCAAAATCAGTTTACCCCTATTTCATAAGTCCTTGTAAAAACAGTTTTGACCAGAAATTGGCTGTTGAACATAAGACTATGAGCATAAGTATGGATGTTTGCAATATTTCAAGTTACAAATTAACTAAAACGGTTTTGAATTTCTTTTTATGCTTTCATGTATGCAAGTTAAAATGAATTAAGAATAAGTATTGACTGCCTAAAATTGTGATAAAATATATCTCTATCTATTACAGATTATAAAATTGTTAAAATCTCAATTATTAATTTCTCAATCAAAAATTATAATTTTACACTTTATTCTTTAAAATGCATCTATGTGATATATATACAATTCCTTGAGCTCATAATCTTTAATATCAAATATTTCATCAATTATAGAAATGAACAGGGTATAATTTCAGAGAATTTATGTCTATAAGAAAAGATGGGGATACTCAATGATTCTAATATTCCTTTATCCTTAACAGGTTCTGCTGAAACAAAACCTTCAAAGCAAATGGAAGGAAAAAATCAACATCCACTCATGAATTTGGAGAAAAAAAATTAACAGCTCCTATTCATAGTTGCAGCTAAGATTTAAAACTTGCACACAACAAATCGACTATCATTCTATTGGTACATCATGCCTCCTAGAAAAAACTAAAACAATTTTGGACTTGTATGTTTTGTGTTTAAGAATGACAAAACAGAATATTTATATATGGAGACTTTAAAGTATAGGTTACTTATAGGTATATTTACCATTTTATTTATATATAGAGATTAAATAATCATTTTGATCACTTATTTTGCTAAACAATCCCTAACATCCGCCTAATTTTAGGAATTCATGAAACTGTTAGCCATAACTAAACTTCCCCTATAAATACTTGACATAGCCTCACTCTTCACATACACCTCAAACAAATACCAAAGTGCATTTTCTTAGGATGGAGCTCTTGTGGAAAGCTCAAATGAGGGTACAAGTGAGACCTTCTTTCCTCCTCTGTGATTCTATCTTATACATGCAAATCATTCCTGCTTATACTTGTAGAGCTTATTATGTCTTCATTTTGTACCATTTTTTCTTTTTTATCAATGGGTGCTTTTGTTTTACAGGTAATTAGATTGGTTTCTGCTATCCTTTTGGTGACACTGCTGAGTTCAAAGGTAGCTGAGAGCAGAAAAGCCAAAATTGTTACCACTTCTTTTGAGTACAGTGCTATAAATTGTAGAGCACATAGTGCTTCATTGAAGGATTTTGGTGGTCTTGGTGATGGACAAACATCCAACACAAAGGCCTTTGAGTCTGCAATTAGTCACCTGAGTCAGTATGCTTCTCAAGGTGGGGCTCAGCTCTATGTTCCTGCTGGGAAATGGCTTACTGGGAGCTTCAGTCTCATCAGTCACTTCACACTCTATCTCCACAAAGATGCTGTTCTCCTTGCTTCTCAGGTATTTGTTTATGTTCATTGTTTGATGACTAAGTAACCACTATTATGAGATCCAAGACCTGATCAGTATTCACTTTGTGTGTTCTGTTCATTCATATTGATGACCAATTAACCACAAATACCAGTTCTTTGCATGTCCTCAAGAAGAATCTATTTCTACCCTGCATACCCAAAAATTTTCACCTTACATCTCTTAGAATCAAAAGTCAGAACCTTTGATCCTCAGTTGTCTTCACCAACAGGTGGTTGGTTCAAGTGGTATATGTTTGATTCCCCTTAAATAAGGTATCGTGTTTGAGTCTTGTATATGAAAAAAAAACTCAGTTGGAAAAGTTAGTCCCACTATGATATGGATGTTCACAGCTCGAGCAGGTTTGCTTCTAATAGAGGATATCTATGGTCTAGACAAAAAAAAAAAAAACTTAAAATCTCCCACCATTTTCACTATTCCTTACATAACTATCTTGCCTTTGATGTTGAAAGTGATGTATTACCCCTCCATAGCCTTTGAAAAACAGTGGAAAAAGGTTTTTATACTGATCTTAGTGTTTGAACTAATGTTGTTGTTCCACTCAGTTGGCCTCATCTGCTCTTTCTAGCAGCTTTCCTTTTGGCTGCATTTGGTGAGAACTACTTCCCAAGTCTGACTACAAACAAACAGGCAATAAATTAAGTTAGGAAGTGATGCTCTAAGCTTTCATTAGTTGCACGGTAGAAAACATTATATGAGTGGACTTTATTGATGGGAAATTAATAACACATTATCGGTTTAGTGCTCTAGCTAGGATTTCTTGAATGTCACTCCAAGGTAAAATAAAAGCAATCTGTAATTTATCACTGTCTAGCTCATGGCTCATGAAATTGGAAATAGACGTTTTTAAAGGGATTCACTTGAGTTACAAATGAGGTAAAATGTCCAATAAGTGAAATACAAATTTGTCACAAGGTTCCTCACTTACTACTATTACTAGAAAACAAGGCTATCAAAGCAATTTTGTTGATTAACTCATGAAAGCAATATAATAACTCCTAAACCTTTGTTCCCCTAAAAACTGTTATCCTAGCACTTTTGGTATATTCCTCCTAGATACTAACTCTGCTACTGCCAGTGCCATGGTGTGGCCCAATACACTTTTTGTCTTTTGGTAACAGGTGTGACACATTTTTAGCATTTTTATGTGTGACACTACTAACTAGAGTTTATCTTTGTATTAATAAATTGGTTTAGGATATTACTGAGTGGCCTGTGATCAAACCACTCCCATCCTACGGTAGAGGAAGAGATGCAGCAGCGGGAAGGTACACCAGCCTCATATTTGGAACAAACCTCACTGATGTTATTGTCACAGGTATGGAAAAAAGTTGCAGGAAACAATTATCAAACCAGTAGTTAAGGGTTGGTGAAACCTTTTCAGCAAACATGTGCTACGCATAAAAAAAGTTTGAATTCCAATGCACAAAGTTCACTTACTTTTATTGAATTCCAATTCCAATTAGGCTTAATTAAATTTGTTCCATCACATTAAATTTTATGTTTAGTCTCGCATATTTTTAGTTAATTATCTACTTAATTTATTGTTTATATTCAATATAGTAAGTTAGTAACTTAAAAGCCACTCCCATTCAAATTGGACATTTAGTTATTTGAAGAGCAAGCGGGTTAGTTATTTTGTGACTAATGATTGATGATGTGTTGAATCTCAAGAAAAATTGTTCCTTGCTTATAATCAAGGGTCACATTTATATATTAATTTTTGAATTTAATTAATATACACGGTCCATGTAAAGAATTTTTATACAAACATTCAATGCCGCCACATTATTTAATGAATATGACACCTCATGTACTGTTAAATTCATTAAATGATGTGGCAATACACCATTGAACATATGTGTAAAACTTTTTTAAATTGACAATGTACAGTTATTAAATTCTTATTATAAATGAATATGAATGAAATCATGACCATTGTGGTAATAGGGGATAATGGCACCATTGACGGTCAGGGAGCATTCTGGTGGCAGCAATTTCACAAGAAAAAGTTGAAGTACACTCGTCCTTACCTGATTGAACTAATGTTCTCAGACAACATTCAAATTTCCAATCTAACGCTCCTAAATTCTCCATCATGGAATGTTCATCCTGTTTATAGCAGGTAAACCTGCCCCTCTCATGATCATATTCAAGTTTTAATTTAAAAGCCTTCAAAATCACATTTGACCTTTGTGACACTAGATTATTACACCTCTGAAATTTTCTTCAAATATCAAGATTATCACAAAATTTCTATACTATGCAGCAATATTATAGTTAAAGGCATTACCATCATTGCTCCTGTCACATCCCCAAACACTGATGGCATCAACCCAGGTGAAGATTAATTTTAGATTAGTGCATTTAAAACTGTATAGCCCAAAAAAGAAGTATGAAAGGGGCTAATTTTGACCATATAATTTTACAAGATGATCTTAATTAATTTTATTCATATAAAGTTGCATGTTAAATATTAACTCTTATTGTGTGGATTAATTAATATTTTTGTGTTTCTTTGCCTTTTGGCATTAGATTCTTGTACAAATACTAGAATTGAAGACTGCTATATAGTTTCTGGGGATGACTGTGTGGCAGTGAAGAGTGGTTGGGATGAGTATGGCATACAGTTTGGGTGGCCCACAAGACAACTAGTGATCAGACGGTTGACATGCATTTCTCCATACAGTGCAACCATTGCCTTGGGAAGTGAGATGTCAGGTGGGATCCAAGATGTAAGAGCTGAGGACATCACAGCCATCCATACAGAATCAGGGATCAGAATTAAGACAGCAGTAGGGAGGGGAGGGTATGTGAAGGACATATATGTGAAGAGAATGACAATGCATACTATGAAATGGGCCTTTTGGATGACTGGTAACTATGGTTCACATGCTGATAAGCACTATGATCCTAATGCCTTACCTGAGATCAAAGGCATCAACTATAGAGACATGGTAGCTGATAATGTGACCATGGCTGCTAGGTTGGAAGGAATCTCCAATGACCCTTTTACTGGAATTTGCATTTCTAATGTGACAATTAGTATGGCAGCCAAAGCCAAGAAACAGCCATGGACTTGCACTGATTTGAAGGGATCACAAGTGGGGTGACTCCTAAGCCATGTGAGTTATTACCTGATCAGCCTGAGAAAATCAAAGCATGTGATTTTCCCACAGAGAATCTACCCATTGATATGTTGGAGCTTAAGAAATGTACTTACAGCATTAAACATGCATGAGTTATTTTTTAAGATGTATCATTTAGTTATTTATTTACGGTTTAGTCTTTCTCATATTGTCAAGAAATCATTGCTCAAGTTAAGAAATGAATTGTCTGTCAAATTATAGTAATGAAACAACTTTCTTTTTACTCTACAAGTTTATGAGATTGCTTGATGCTGCTAAGAACCCCCAAGCGTTACAATGCTGACATTAATCAAATTTTGCTAGTTAAGTTTTCTTATGATGACTAGTATACAGATTTGTCTGACTTAAGCAAAAACATGGCAAAGATAGAAACTTCTTAGAATATTTAGAATACTAACAAACCATTACATTTTATGTCATACAATGGGATAATGATGTTAACAAATGAAAAACTGGCAGCAAAAGTTCTCTGCACTAAGCCATGGTCCCCAAGTCTAAGCTGAAGGACAGAAATACTCCAACAAGGAGCCGGAGTTCTTGGATATAATGTTGAGTAATGTTGCTCATCTTCTGATCCTTTCCACAGTACATCTTGAGAATAAGATTATCCAAGAATCACAATGAGACTTAAATGAGAAAGACACATCTCAGTGAATCTCAATATTTCCAACATGTTTCATATCTTGTGGTGAGCTACAACTGCTCAAGTACAGTTGTAACTTATAAATTAGTCATTAAAATATTTCACTAACCATATACAAAGAGCAAATACAAAATCTCAGTAAATTGGTGGGTCAGGATTGAACTTCACAGATTCTCTCCAGATGAGTTCCTTGATATCTTCTTCAGTGAATGACGGTTGCTCAAAGTCAAAACTGAAAGGTTTTCCGCATACAGGTTCTTCATTGATATCATGGAGAGGTGCCATGTATGGGTGGCACAATGCCTCATCAACTGCAAAGCATCAAGAAGTAAGGTACAATCAATAAAAATATAGACAAACAGAAAATCCTGTCATTATAAATACATATATGTTGTCTAAAAACATGGGAAAAGTTAGAATTTTAATGAATTCACAAAACTAGCTTAACTTTATAACATACAGTAACGTTATTAGTTATTACACAATTACCTAAATGGTAAGGAGTTCAAGACAAGTCATTTTACCTGTAATGCGCTTGTTTGGATCAAAGACAAGCATCTTCTCTAGCAAATCAATAGCACCAGCAGACATACTGGGAAATCTAGCAGAAAAGTCTCTCTTTGGATATTGTGGAAGCTGTCTTACGTATCTACGAGCATTTTCGCTGCGTAGAAATCCAAGGCTGGCATCATCAGGTGAACCTATCAACTTTGAGAAAGAAAGGACAAGTGTCATACTTGAGTTAGGTTTAAATAAAAAAGAAACATCTGAAAAAAATCAAAGAATGAGAAAGAACTTGAATGTTCCGGAAAATCACATAATCTGAATCTATTTTTGCAAATGTGAGTTGGCACCAAGCTGGAGCACCATGAGTTATCTAAGCATTCTTAATTTACTCAGTTTCATTTATCAAGTATATGGTCTCCTTATGATCCCAACAAAACAAAAAGAAAAGGGACAAAGGTAGAACCATAAAGAGCATAACTATTTGATGTTTTTTCACAGACATATGATATGGTCTTTGACAAACTTATTGTATGGGTAAGGACCATACATATCATGTCCTATAAATGAAAATCATGTGTTTAAATTTTATTGAACTCCAAAACTTGGATTGAATTTCATCTGTTTTCCATTTAGAACCATGTTGCAGGCTGTAAAATCCAGAAGACTTTAAGCTTAAAGATCCAAATTTTTCATTAATGTCATGCATCTCTTTCTCTTAGGTGTGATTCCTAAGGGACAGAAGGAATGAAGCCTACACTTTTTTCTTCTTCACATCTCAATTTTGGTTTTTTCTTTGTATGGAACCAGACTTGAATCCTTTGACAGACATCATAAGTTCAAGTGTTCAACCCTTAAAACCTTAGTTGCATTTCTTAAATTTTTGACCTGGGCCTAACTCAACCCCAAAAGCTAGCTTGTAAGGTGAGGATTGCCCAAGGCTTTGGCCTTATCTCTAGGCAATGTGGGACTCTAACACACCCCCTCACGCCCAGGACTGGACATCTGGAGCGAGGACAACTATACGGGTGGCGGCCCAATAACAACGGATCATCTAGGATAGGCTCTGATACCATCTTAAATTTTTGACCTGGGCCTAACTCAACCCCAAAAGCTAGCTTGTAAGGTGAGGATTGCCCAAGGCTTATATACCACAATTTGGCCTTATCTCTAGGCAATGTGGGACTCTAACAGCATTAAAATGTAAACATCTCACTCGAGGAAGGAAACATAATTCCCATTTGCATTTTCCCCCTTTATTAGAAAAGACATTCCTGACTCTTGCAGTGGCAAGGTTAATAAAAAGAGGTCAATATTGATGGAAATGACCCATATGTTAAAAACAGTGAAGGCACTGGTAGCATTTTAGCAAACTTCGACACCCAAAATTCACAATCATGTAAAGTTATAGAGGTTAGAACTCTAATTTGCATGCAGATACAACATCCTGATCTAAAAGGGAGAAAAGAAAAACAAACAAATGAGAACATAATCTGTCTCACTAGAGTTATGCTAGCAATCATAAGTCTGTAGTAGAAAATTCCATTTAAGTTATCTAGCTAATACCTCTGTGATCAGTCTCAGCTGATGAACATAATCTTTGCCCGGAAAGAGGGGTTTTCTTGTTATGACCTCACCAAGTATGCAACCAACAGACCATATATCAATGGCTGCTGTATATTCTGAACAATTAAGAAGCAATTCGGGAGCTCGGTACCATCGAGTAACCACATACTCAGTCATAAAATCAGTTTCAGATGTAGTTCTAGCCAGACCAAAGTCTCCAATCTTAAGGTCACAATTGGCATTCAGTAGCAAATTGCTAGGCTTTAGATCACGATGCAAAACATTTGCTGAATGTACATATCTGAGCCCTCGTAACAGCTGATACAGAAAATACTGGAAAAACAGATCTTATAAGTGGCTGTAAGACAGAAAGTGTTGAGAATTATGCTACAGTGCCTGAAACCTTGGAGCCTATATGGAAGCCAATACAGTGCAACAGGTAGTGTAATCCCCACAAGTGAGGTGGGATGCACACCACCTATACATTGTCTGATATCCGGTCTCCAATGTTCTAGGCTCTTTAGGATGTTCCTAAGTATACATTTTTAATGTCTATTGTTGCACAAACCCATGAATGTCAATTACTTACTTAGAAAAAGAAAAAAGAAAAATACTGAATAAGTCCAAGTTAATTCTGCATATCAATGTAAACTAGATATAAACCTGCGTGCTGTGCAGATGTTAACTAAAATGTCTTAAGATTAAAATTTAAAAGTCATATGCCAAAGGAAATAGTTAAAGTGCTAAGTGCTAACCCGACAATGATCATCTGTTAATGGCTGATTGGAACGTATTATTTGATGCAGATCTGTGTCCATTAACTCAGAAACAATGTACACATCATTGAAGTTCTCCTTCTGTGGAGGCCGTATAATGTCTTTAATGGACATCACCTGCATTGGAAAAATAACTGATGAGTAAGAAGTATACTTTGCAAATTGACTACTAAAGAGATTTCAGAATCCGATGAGAAAAATCCAGTCCAACACCTTTCGTGATAAGTACAGCTAGAGACTGGCTGACAACCAGGCAAGTATTTTCTAAGGCTAACATTTTCCCATAATCTGACTTATATAAGGGAACATACTAAAGCTTATCACAATCTGCATTTAAGCTAATGACAATCTGAACATTTGAATAAATTTGAGCAATGACGTCAAGAAAATACTACTCAAAAGCAACAATTTGATACACTCCATGATCTGATTTACTTCATTCAAAAGCATGTTTTGTGGTTGTAAGGATGTGAAGATCAGATATATTGCATTCACCAGTGTGGTTAGATTGTTTATTCTCAACCTAACAGAGCACAAATCTACACATACAATAATATTTTTCAGTAATATTTAAGTAACAAAAAAGAATCATAATTTTGCATCATGCCACAGGATGCTGCCCCATGTTGTTTGTTCAGTGAGCAAAAATATATTTTAGAGATCAAAGCTTTTACAGATGTAACAGAAAGTGGGGGAAGAAACAAAGAATAAAGTAAGTAGAGGAAGCAACAATAACCCAAACAGGAAAATTCATACAGCCACTAATGATAATAATCACATTGAGGAAACAAGGTGTAGATGTGAGAGTGCAAGTAAAAATGTTTATCAAAATTACATTTTCATGATCCATGTGCCGAAGAAGTTTAATTTCTCGTAAGGTCCTTTTGGCATCTATTCTGTTGTCAAATGCATTGCCAACCTTCTTAATGGCGACCTCCTCACCTGTCTCAGCATTTACAGCAGCACTGAAGGAAATGAAAATTAATATTGTCCCTCACATTGTTTGTAACAGAAAATCTATGTTACATGGATGAGAAAAAAGTTAACTTCTTGTCAAAACCCAAATTATAAGAAAACATCCACAACATATACATGGTACTGCATTTAATGAGTCTAGAAATACCAAGAATTGTATTATTTACAATTTTACAGTATCAATATCCACACAGAGATACCAGAATAATCCCATCTCATTTTCCATGTTTGCTAAAGCAGAATCGTAGCATCAAGACATTTAATTGGACAACAGAAATGAAATTGGAAGGGATATGAAAGTGTATGAAACTTGGCCAATAACTTCTGGCTATGACACTTGACTGGCACTATAAGAACTTACTATAAAAAGAATATCTAAGGTGTAATACTAAATGTGGAAAACCGGATATAGTTAAATAAATTCCACAAGACTAAACTTTGACTTACTTTTACTTATTCCAATCAAACTGAATTGATGATCAGAAACAACGAATTTTAGAGTCGCAAATTGCGATAATCAGCTTAGCAAAACAACCAACACAATATCAAAGAGTTGTGGCTCAGTTGGCAACGCAGGCTGAGTTTGTGGGAAGAGCTCCCAGGATCTATCCCCACAAAACACATTCTTAGAGAGGGGTGGGCAGCCTTAACTGTGATTAAGCCCCGAATAGGATTACCCCAATAATAGGGGATACCTATGGTGAAAACAAAAAAAACAACCAACACAATGGCTTTCATCATCACACCAAAATAACCAATCCAATCTTCATTTACTCAACAAACAGATATGGCCAATCACGCCAAACGTATAATTCATTAAAAAAAATTAAAACAAGGACACAATTTTAGACTGAAAAATTATCAACTACCAAATGAAGCAATAACTCCACTTAACATTTAAATCTAAATTAACAAAAAGGGCTTAATTAGTAGCCAAAACTAGTACTTCCTTGCTTTCAAAGTCAGGTAATTCAAAACCAGAAGATGAAAAAAAAGTACAACATAGCTCAAAGTAAGCACAATTCTTTACACAAAAAGCACCAACAGAACATATGAATTCAGCAAGATTAAAAACAACAAAAAAAAACTTTTTTTACCAAACAATACCATAAGCGCCTCTGCCAACAGGGCGAATTGGAGGAACATACTTGTTAGAAACCTCAAAGAGGTTGCCATAGATATTGTACTGAACGTAGCGTCCACCATGAGTTGGTACCCCTTTGATGTTATTCTCAGCTGACTCAACAGACATGTCTATGACTATGACTACGATATGAGGCACTTCAATTCAAAATAAAAAATGGGAAGAGGACCCAACATAGAAGGGAAGATTCAGAGTGGAAAAGGAGCTAACTTTGAGGTATCTGACACTTGAAAGAGGGGGGTATATGAGGCTTTTCAAGTGGACAAGCTCGTGTGAACCCGTGAATAAATTCGCCTTTCTCGCCTTTCTTTTCGCTTCTCTTTTTCATCAACGTTGGTGTGCTGTCTGTGATTTTCGTCTTGCAATGGTCTTTTTTTTTCACCTTTTTTTACTTTCTTTTTGTTTAATTTGTGTCTAACTTCATAAAAAATTATAGTTTAATGATATAAAATATCACTTCTGTAATATATATTTTTACGATGAATGACAATGTGTCTATCATTGATAAATTACTAGTATTATTATGTGGTAAATACTTGATGATGAATTCTACCGTGTAGTTTTTTTTTTTTATTGGTTTGAGCAAAGTTTTTCTAAAAATGTGACAAATAAAATAAATCAATTATTTAATATTAAACTAATAGTTTCATTCACTAATGAATTACGATTTAGGTGGTACAATATTTTATGGTAAAAAAATTAATATTTTCATTCAACATTTCATATTTATTACTTTATATTCCCTGCGATGTTATTTATGATACCATATCTTTAAATATAAAGCACATTGTGCAACTGCAATTGGTGATCTTTCACTAGTCACTTTTACTTACAAGGTTAAGGAAAATGGTTATTCTTGGTCAATAAATTTTGTATTCAATAATTTTTCCTTTTAATAAAATTCGTGTGTTTTCTTGTGTTTCTTAGTCAATAATTTTGCAGTCAATTATAATCTTTCCTTTAAATCAAAATTTGGGTGTTTTCTTATACATGTTTTTTAGTCGGTCTTCGTTTCTTTCTTAGTCTTTTTTATTTTCAGTCCTTCTTTTATCCCTGACCCCAAAGTTGGCCATTTGAATTTGAAAGCGCATAGAATCTTCCAGATTGTGGTCCAAAAATGCATGCAAACAAATTCCAGAGGACAAACCTTGGAAATATAGGCTTTCTTCTTATGTCATGCTTATCTGAAAATTCTATGGTGCTCTCGGTGCTTTTGTCTAATTGGCACTATCATTCATCCCATGATGATTTTTGCACATATTTTAATGTAAAATTTATGCCTTATAGGGTGCAATAGCAACTTAAGTGGTGCACCGTGCCTTTGATAGGTTTGGAGGCCTTTAAAAAAAGCTCGGGGGTGAATAGGTGATTTTAAGAAAATTAAAGGAATTTTCAAATTTTGCAACTAAAGACGTCTAAAAAGCATTCATTGAAAAATCTAAAAAGCTATTTGTTAAAGAAAATTTTCCTGCTCTCCGCCCAACTCATTTTCTATGAAGCCCTGACCCTTTCTTATCTGTCACTCACGTTGGCTATCGTCGCCTCTGTCCCCCACCGCGTGGCCTCCTACATTATTCAATCGTGCTCCGTCCATCTCTGTCACTTTCTCCACCGTTCGGTGTGTCCAGTGTCGTCGTCTATCATCACCGTCATTTTCGCTCTCCCTTCTCTGGACTCCTGCGCTCTGTCCCTCTCCGTTCGTAAACGTTTTGGTCCTCCGTCCTCCGCTACACTCTGGGAGTTCTCCGCGTCGCTGCTGTGGGCCTTGCTTCTCCTGATACTGTCAGTATATTTGTTTTTCCAGATTGGGTAAACTGTTGATGGACCTTGTGCATGTATTATTTGTAAAATTTGAATGAGGGTTGTTGGCGGAGAAGGACGCCTTTGATTTTTCTGTTCACATCAACCAATTCCCATATGTAATTAACCGTTTGTGGAAATATCATTAACCAGGTGGTAACGACATTGCATTCCAAGCAGTGACTTAGTATAAGTACACATTGTGATGGACATGATTACCAATGAACATGGATTATGCTCAACTGCAGTAATCTGCAATGAAGTTCCATTATGGGCCGAAAGTACGACATTCGTTTTCTGTTCACATTAACCAATGGGTTAATGAATTAACCGTTAACGGAAAGAACATTAACCACGTCGTAACAGCAGAGCATTGGACGCAGTGTTTAATAGTTACTAGCCCTTGTCATGGACATGGTCACTACTAAAGAACAGGGATCATGCTAAACAATAATTTGGTTAACTATGTTATTAACCACTCAAGCAACTTATTTAACCACATAATAACTCACAGTTAACCACTTTTGCCTCACTTAAAATTATTAACCAGATTAATAACACAGTTAACCACCAACTTAATGGTATTAACCACGTGTTCACTTGAAAACAAAGTTCATCTAGAACAGTTATTAATTACAAACCTTTAACTTTATTTTCAAGAGAACAGGTGGTTAATACCATATAAGTTGGTGGTTAACTATGTTATTAATTTGGTTAACTATGTTACTAACCACTCGAGCAACTTATTTGACCACATAATAACTCACAGTTAACCACTTTTTGCCTCACTTATAATTATTAACCAGATTAATAACAAAGTTAACCACCAACTTATATGGTATTAACCATAAGTTCATTTGAAAAACAAATTATTGACCAGATTAATAACACAATTAACCACCAACTTATATGGTATTAACCACATGTTCACTTGGAAACAAAGTTCATCTTGAACAGTTATTTGATCATAATGATTACTAGACAAATAATCACTGAGAATGAATTTATGATTAATGCTATACAATTTACTGGTTAAGTATGTTATCAGTCTGGTCATGAAAACAAAAAAAGAAAAAGTGGTTAACTGCACTAATATTTAATTAAAGTTCAAATATGGGCAAAAAAAACTAGGCATTTCATTTTTGTTTACATTAACCACTTTGTACATAAAATTAACCATTTACGGAAACAACATTAACCAAGTGGTAACAACATTGCATTCGACGCAATATGTAAGTAAAATTAGGCCTTGTCATGGACGTGGTTACCAAGAACAATGATTATGCTCAATTGCAGTGCTCTTTAATTAAGTTCAAAAGATTGCCCAAAAAGTAGGCCTTTCATTTTCTTATCACATTGACCAATTTGTACATGGGATTAACCGTTTATGGAAACAGCATTAACCAGGTGGTAACAAGATTGCACTAGACGCAGTGTGTAAATATAATTAGGCCTTGTCATGGACGTGGTTACCAAAGAACAGAGATTATGCTCAATTGCACTACTCTTTAATTAAAAGTTCAAAAATGTCCCAAAAAGTAGGCCTATCATTTTCTTATCACATTAACCATTTTGTACATGGAATTAACCGTTTACGAAAACAACATTAACCAGGTGGTAACAGCATTGCAATCGACGCGTGGAATGCAATGTTGTTACCACATGGTTAATGTTTTTTCCCTAAACGGTTAATTCCATGTATAAATTGGTTAATATGAACAGAAAATGAAAGGCCTAGTTTTGGCCCATATTTTGACTTAATTAAATATTAGTGCAATTGAGCATAATCCCTGTTCTTTGGTAACCATGTCCATGATAAGGCCTAATTATAATCCACTGCATGGAATGCAATGTTACCACCTGGTTAATGTTGTTTCCGTAAACGGTTAATTCTATGTACAAAGTGGTTAATGTGAACAGAAAATGAAAGGCCTAGTTTTTTTGCCCATATTTGAACTTTAATTAAAGATTAGTGCATTTGAGCATAATCCATTCTTTGGTAACCATGTCCATGACAAGCCCTAATTATATTTACCTACCGCGTCGAATGCAATGTTGTTAGCACCTGGTTAATATTGTTTCCATAAACGGTTATTTCTATGTACAAAGTGGTTAATGTGAATAGAAAATGAAAGACCTAGTTCTTTCTGGCCCATATTTGATATTAATTAAAGATTAGTGCAGTTGAGCATAATCCCTTTTCTTTCATAACCATGTCCATGCCAAGGCTTACTTATACTTACCCACTGCGTCGTCGTATGCAATGCTTTTACCACATGGTTAATGTTGTGTCCGTAAAAGGTTAACGCGTTCAATGCCATGTTGTTATCACGTGGTTAATGCTCTTTCCGTAACAGGTTAATTCAGTGAAGCCATTGGTTAATATGGACAGAAAATTAAAGGTCTACTTTTAAGCCTATATTTGAACTTAATTAAAGATTAGGCATACTTATACTTACCCACTGCGTGGAATGCAATGTTGTTACCACCAGGTTAATGCTGTTTTCACAAATGGTTAATTCCATATACAAATTGGTTACTGTCAACATAAAATGTAAGGCCCGGTCTTTGGCCCATATTTGATCTTATTCAAATATTAGTCCAATAAACCATAATCCCTGTTCTTTCGTGACCATCTCCATGACAATGCCTATTTAACATTACCCACTGCGTGGAATGCAATGCTATTCACACCTGCTTACCGTTGTTTCAGTAAACGGTTAATCCCATGTACAAGTACTATTATCAATGGGTAACAACACACTATAAACTCAATGCTCTTAATGTTCATATAAAACTTGCAATTGCCTAAACACTGATATAAAACATGTGTACTATACATCTGCTCTATTATGGCAGTCAATGTTTGCAACATTGTCACATTTACACTTTGCCTTTTAATTTATACCGGTTGTACCTCATGCCAAACTCAAAATATAAAAACCATCTGAATTACATTATACACATCATTACAGTTTATCATTCTTAACAATGAATCCATGGTCCTCTCCATATATTGCACATGTACAAAAGGTTGCATACGCAACACAAAGACAAGTTAGGCACAAATATTATGACAAATACATGTTACAAAATTCAATTAAATGTCAAATCTTCTGGGAGATTTTCTTCTGCCAATACCCTCTGTCTTTCTTCATTGAACCAATGCAATACCCAGCAAGCAATTTGTCAAGCATATTGGTTTCCGTACACATGACATGTTATCGTACTCATCCAATTTCCTTCTCGTGCACCATTAGTTAGGAAGAGAAGCCACAAAGGTTCCCATGAATCACAATTAAAGACTTTTTTTTCATGTTATCAAACAAAACCTTAATAAAGGTTAAACAACAGTTAGTAAACATGCGAAATTCATAAAAGTTGTAATATATTTTCTGTTTGTTTCATGACTAATTCTTTCATGAATACTATGCTTATAAGTACAACAAGTTTTAAGCTCAGGATTGATAAATAGAAATAAAATAAAAAAGGACTCCAAAGACCTTGCTGAAGTTATTTTAATGTTATCTAAGCTTTTGATTGGTTGTGTTTTATTGTGATCATGTAAGAATTGCTCTTGTTTCCTTTTGGTTTTGGTTCGCTTTTCATTCACTACACACTCTTTTAAAATTTCAAACATATCCTAAATAGTCATCAAATAAGGAAACAAAAATTGCATAATGAACTAAAATTTGCATTAATATATCGGAATTTGTAGAGTAACAGTAGGCATACCTCTATTGTAATCATGTCTTGATGTTGTCCATTATAGTCAAAATTTGTTACAGTTTTGCCTGATGATTCACATAGAGCTGCAAAAGAACATTCTTCAAAGCCGCCAAAATTGGAGTTTTGAGACACATCATCCTAAAGGATTGGAAAATCTGATGTTTCAGAGGTAGTAGATTGGAATTCATCTTTAGATTGAGATGAACTAGATTTTTTCTTGGTTGATTTCTTATCCCATACTCTTTGACTTTGTCAGCACCTTATGTGCTTTGCCAGCATCATGATTACAAACCTCATTGCTAAGCCCAGTTTCATAGACATTAGAAAGTGCAGGGACAGAATTTGACCTTGGAACATTTATAGGAGAATCACCAATGCTTATTTCCTCATTGAAAGAATGGCGGCAAGAAACAGATTTGTTTGGTTGGCCACGCAGTGGGGGAGGGACGCGAGAGAGAGAAAGTGAGCAACAGAGAAGAAAGGGACACACGATAGGTTTAGGGCTTGAGAGAAAATGACAGGGGACGGAGAGCAGGGCAAATTAGATAGGCAAGATAGCTTTTCAAAATTTTCAATTATTAATTTTTAGATGTCTTGATTTGCAAAATTAAAAAATTTCTTTAATTTTGTTAAAATCTTTTTCACCCCCGAGTGCCTTAAAACCTATAAAGGCACGGTGCAACACTTGGTGTTGCACCCTAAAAGCCGCCAAGATAAATATCCCAATAGCACTTAAAAAGAACCATGAAGAAACTATCATTCTGTAAATTACAGACGGGATACGCATGGACAGATGTTCTCTTTGTTATCCAGCCTGTCAGCAAACATTAGCTATAAATTATTTCATAGCTATTAGCTATAGAATTACTAGGTAATGAATCGAAGGGCCACCACTAGCTAAATTTTGCTTAAAAGATTACAATTAGAGCTGACAATTTGGACAATGATCCGAAATGATGTGAGTAGTAAATTTTATCAAGCTGGACTAAAAAGCCCGAGAATATTCAAATTTCTAAGATATGTTAAAAATTAAAACTTGGCAAAATGATGCATGCTATAATCTATCATTTGTTTATATATGGCATGAATGCTAGATTATCATGCTTCAAATCAAGATTTTCAACTACATGCTATAATCTTTGTTTTGGTTCTATATGACAAAAACTAGATTATCATGCTATTGAAAGTCAAGATTTACAATTTATCATTATATTGATTTAACAACCATGCATGGTTTTAAAAGTCACAAAAGGTGGTTTATTTTATTGATTTTAGAGTTTTTTTTTAGTATAAATAGGTGTTGTATTAGTTAATTTAAGCATCAAGGTGAGTGTAAATTGAGCGAAAACTTCAACAAATGTGTCATTGAATATGTAAGTGGGCTTTAACAATGTCCAATTTGTGAGTGTATTATTCATTACTCAACATGTGTAAAATTAGTTCTTGAGTCATATTTTTTTGCCATACACTTTCTTAAGACAATTTATTTAATTGCCACACTATAACATACTCTGTAACTATAGTGATAAAAAAATACCTTCATTTCTTTTTGTTTTCGGTCCTTTGCTGCTGCGTCATCCACATCAGTGAATTCTTACACCTAATGCGCTGCCGCCATGCATCGAACGATATCTCTCTATTGGTCCAACGACCGTTTAACACTTCAAACGTGTACTCAACCACCATAGGTCAAGTTTCTGGTAACTTTCTTGACATTTCCGAAATTGGTTTCCTGGTTTGTCTTGAAAAAGTTCAATCAGAAGCTTAAAACCCAACTTCCATATCTTCGAGATGAAAAAACTTTGTGGTGCTTGGATTCCCTTCTCCATCTTGTTTTGTGTCATAATTTATACAAATAAAAGAGATGTAGAAATTTAAAAGAAAAAAAAGGACATATCTAATGATTATACATATCTGAGATCTGAGATATAACAAATCCATCGCCAGTGATCACTGTATCCATATCTGAGTCTGAGGCCTGATGAATAAGCCGAAGCTAGCCGTCCTTCGCACCTGCATAAGTCCAATTTATACGAGGATTTGGCAGATATATAGTGTCGCACTAGTATTCTGATGGATATACCAGATTGCTAGTTAACAGACTTCTGTTGGCATAATATAATATAACTTTTTATATCTATATAATTTTTACTGCTTAACATCACAGAGAACACCCCACTCCCATTTACATTTGAGCTCAACCATGCTATCGCCTAACCCCCGAATTCGGATTTGATGTAGTTGAAATTTGGTGCTATCATAAAATCAGGGTCATTCGATGCTGTCATGAAATTCAGGCCATCCAATTAGGATCGGCCCGGATTTCATAACAGCACCAATTTCAACTGCACCAAATCCGGATCCATATCCCCCCACCCCTACTAACTAGAAACATAAAAAACCAAACAAGACCAAATACTATCATCAATACAACATATAACCCCCCCCCCCCCCCCCCCCAAAACCCATCAAAATCTACCAGTTAGGCTACTATGCATATTTAGTTGACTACTTGCTGATCCATGTTACGACCAACGCCACGATCACTTACAGTTTTACCAAACCTCAGAGAGGATAGCAGAGTATCACGACTAGTCAAAACCCCTTGGAAAAAGCCATCCACTCCCTTTGCAAGAACATCCATTCCTTCAGAAAGTTTCTCTGCAGCCTTGCCTAATTCCTCAACAGTCTTCAGAATCGACTCTGCCAACAGTATCTGCACCACCCTGGATAGCAGGATATATTTCCTTCACAACGCCATCAAACTACTTCCAACTCATTCAACACAGAAAATTTCCCGCTGGAAAATCTAACTCTAATTTCCTCATTTACAAGATTCTGTAAACTAGTAAAGCCGGAGCCCATAAATACATGTCAGCCACATTCAGGTCTAACAACTTTTTTGGGGAGCCAGAGAATGCCGCAGCAAACACACTGCAAACAAATACAGTCTCCACCTTGACTCCATACATAGCTTGCATCAAAACCTTACCTTTGGCAGAATTTTAACCTTTGGAAGATCAAGTGATCCCACAAGATTATCTAAAATGGTGCTACATTTCTCAATTCTGGGGTTCCTAGAATTCATATGATGCCTCCAATCATCAAGCAAAGAACATGCCCGAACAAACAGCTTTGAAGAGGCAGAGTCTAAATTGTGCATTGCACACTTAAGCAGAAGATTGCACTGATTCAGACGTAAAAGCTCAGAACTGAATATATTGCAAATATCTAGCAACTTTGAACTTATGTCCAAGTACACATCAATCCATTTGTCATCCCAATTACTAACGGGCAGCTCAAGATCTGTTATAAGGGTCCTTATGTCATTATGAGTTTCACAAAGTGACTTCATTGCGGCAGTCATCCAAGACAAGCTGAGGTTTCATCCTTGCTTTTTGGAATAACGTTTCTCAGCCTCTCTGCCAATGTTGCTTCAAAAGCTTGTAATATTGCAAGAAGTTGTGGAGACATGCGAGAGCCTTTAGGTGATATCTTCCGAAAAGGATTTCCAAAAGGGAAGAAAGATCGAGGCGGTTGTGGATCCCGTGAACGGCTCATTTTACTGCAAAAACAAGAATAGAAGTAAGAAATGTTAAAATTATAGATTTAGGTATGGAAGAAGGAAAAGAGCTAATATCTGTGCACAAAAGCAGCACATATCCATTACAAGCTAAAGTGTTATTTGTGCACTGATATTTCATACTATACCTTCACCTTTTGAATAGCCTGTTTGAAGTAAAACTAACAAAGATAAATTAGATATGAAATTCTGGCAATACTACCAAAGGCAGTGTTGAATAATTAGCCACTCCAAACACTACTTCCCTTAACCCATCTGATTCTTTAAGAACTACGATAAAGTTTAGCTTCCTTTCAGTTTTCAAGCTGTAACAATCATTTAAACCAAATTTATCTCAAATAACCTGCGGATTGATAGTAAACCGTGGCAAAGTGCAAAGTTCCCTCTTCCCAGTCATAAAGAAACAAATAGAATGCAAATTTAAACCATTTATAGGTAGGAAATGGTCACGCACAACTATAGGGACCAGAATATAAACATATACCTTTTATTACACAAAAATAAAAGTACGAAAACTAAATCTCAAAATCCATCAAAAAATTTCATCCTAACCTTCAATTTTCCCATAATCCCGTTCAGATCTAAAACCAGAAACTATAAAACTTCAAACATCAACACCCAAATTCAAAGAGCAAATCAACAACCAGCAAGTCTCAAAATTCAATATAAAAACTACCCAAAAAAAAGTCAAACCAGATAAACCTTACCAAATACTGTCAGATCGTCGAACCATAAGTTAATCAAACCGAAGAAAGCCACCGATTATCAGATTAATTCACAAAAAGACACAAAAAATAAAGAAAAATTAAAACCCTAATTCTAGCTATTTTCCCTAAACAAAAACCAAGAAATTCTTTTTTACCTTTTACAAAAAAAATATAGAAGCAGAAAGTGAAGGGTGTTACCTGAGAGATGAATCGAATAGAAAGGAAGAAGGTTTCAGACAGAGAGAGGTTCAATAGCGTGCAGAGATTTCGTCTGTTTGAACTTTGAAGGGTTCAGACTGAATGGTAGGTGAAGTTCTTCATTTGATTTCTATTTGTGGTGAGTTGGATAGGATTCTATGCACCTCTGATTTTAGGTAAGGGAGAACACGCGTATTATATTATTGGAAAAAATAGTAAGCAATCGTTCCATTTAAAATCTAATAACTGTTATGATTAGTTATGCATTCTCAATTTTAATTTATAAATAAAAAATTAAAAAAAAATTATCAAATAATAAAAAGAGTATTGAAGAGTGAGTGTTTCTGGAATACTAAAAATTTATTCATGTTATTGGTCCGTCACGCTATCCGTGCCTCTGTTTTATTCTTTTTAATTTCTTTTCCCTTTTTTTTTTTCTCTACTCGGTAATCAGGTCACGCGCGGCGCGCCAGCCTCACTAGTCACTACTCATTACCTAGAAACTCCCCTTTTTCTGATTTGTTAATTTCATATCATCATTTATCTTTTCATTTCATGCCATTATTTTTGTTTGTCCGATTTTTCTCATTTTTTTGGCTATTATTTCATACCAAATTCAATGTTAATAAAATTTTGACTGAATTTTTTTTTAAAAAAATTGTGACATAAAACATGTAAATGATTATTGTTGAAACAAAGTTGCGGGTAAACCAATTTCATGTAATTCACACGTAACTTATAATGGAAGTTTGTTAAAACAAACCTATTATATGACTCGACCAATACATGTGAGGGTGTAACGATTCACGCAAATTTTGTTTAATTTTCTAAGAAATGAATGAATATCATTTGGGGTCGCAATTTGGCAATATGTAGCGAGAGAAAATTTTGGTACATTCTTATTATTTTCTTTATTGAATGGAGACATTAAGACTAAAACTACATAGAAACAAATCTTGTACTTTGTTTTAAACTAGTGGTCTACCCGTGCGATGCACGGTATTATTAGTTAGAATTATACATAAAACAAATTATAAGAACGAATAATTACTAAATTGATTTAATATAATAAAAAAGAAAATAAAAGTGCGATAGAATAAAAGAAAAACGAAAAGCAACTCTCCCGTGGAGGATACCTGTTATTCATTGCATAAAAAACATTACTAAATTGAGAATCAAAAACAAAAAAAAATGGAAGTTTGAAAACACGACGTATGTACTGTGGGAACAATTTTAATATAGAGTAAATAGAATAGATAAAATGGTAGGAACGGGTTGTCTCCCGTGGAGAATACCCGCAATTCATAAAAATAATTTCATAATGAAACATATTAATAAAAACAAATAATGTGTTAAAATGTTTTAATATCATAATAAAAAAGAAAACGAAAGTGTGATAAAAAAATAAAAGAAAAAGGAAAACGACAGGAATAAGATTGCCTCCCGTGGATGATCACTTTACTAACATGAGAATGAAGAAGAATGATATTATAAGTGATTGATTAATTAAAAAACAAACAAAGGAGAAAAAAAACACTACAATAGAAGATAAATAAATGAGGATATGATTTTGATAAAAAAAATTAAAAGAAAGTAAAAAGGACGATATAGTTTTTGTCATCGTCCATTTTTAATTTTTTATTATATAATAACACACATTAGGAAATATAATAAATGTGTTGGTCTACATTAAATGTAATATAATAATAATATAAAAAAAATTAATGTGAGAAAAAATAAAATGGTAGGAACAAAACTGTCTCCCATGGAAAATACCTGCAGTTCATAAAAAATTTCTTTTATAATGAAATATATTAATAAAAACGAATAATGAGAGAAAATATTTTAATATCATAATAAAAAAAGAAAATGAAAGTGAAATAAAAATAAAAGAAAAAAAAAATGTCAGAATTAAGACCGTCTCCCCCCGTGGAGGATACTCATGATTCATAAAAACACTATAATAGAAGCTAAATAAATGGAGATATAATTTAATAAAAAAAAAAAAAAAAAAGTAAAAATGATGATGTGATGTTTTTAAAGGGAAAGAAACGACGTGTTTAAAACTGTCTTCCGTGGAGGATCACTTTATAACGTGAGAATGAAGAAGAATGATATTAGAATGAATGATTAATTAAAAACAAATAAAAGGAAAAAATCACAACAATAGAAACTAAATAAATAAAGATATAATTTTGATAAAAAATGAAAACAAGTAAAAAGGATAATACGGTTTTTGTAATCGTCCATTTCTGATTTTTAATTACATAAAAACACATACTAGGAAATGTAATAAATGTGTTTATGTACATTAAATGTCATATAATATAATAATAATAAAAGAAAATTAATGTCTGAGAAAAATAAAATAGTAGAAACAGGACTGTCTCCCGTGGAGAATACACGCAGTTCATAAAAAAATTCTTTATAAAGAAACATATTAATAAAAATGAATAATGAGAGAAAATATTTTAATATCATAACAAAAAAGTGAATGAAAGTTAGATAAAAAAAAAATAAAAGGAAAAAAGAAAAACGATGTGATTAAGACTGTCTCCTGTGGAGCATACCCGTGATTCATTAAAAAAAACACTATAGTAGAAGATAAATAAATGGAGATATAATTTTGATAAAAAATGAAAAAAAAAAGTAAAAAGGATGATATGGTGTTTTTGGGAGAAAAAATAAAATGGTAGGAACAGAACTGTCTCCCGTAGAGAATACCCGTTGTGATAAAAAAAATTCTTTTAAAAAACTATTAATAAAAACGAATAATGAAAGAAAGTATTTTAATATCAAATAAAAAAAAGGAAATGAAAGTGAGATAAAAAAATAAAAGAAAAAGAAAACGACATGATTCAGACTGTCTCCCGTGGGGGATACCCGTGATTCATAAAAAAAACACTACAATAGAAACTAAATAAATGGAGATATAATTTTGATAAAAAAATAAAAAGAAAGTAAAAAGGATGATGATGTTTAGGAGAAAAAATAAAATGGTAGGAACAGGACTGTCTCCCGTGGAGTATATTAGATAAAAACACATGCCTAACACATATACACATTGGAAGCCCAACCCATGTTTTACATGGTCAATGACCCACAAAATCGTTGACCGGCCAAAAAAATTTAACACCGAATGAACAGTACCCAAACAACTCTTCCCGTGTAATAGTATAGATAAAGAGTCGGTGCTATGCACGAGCTCATATTCCAAAAATATGAAACAAAAGATGTGAGTATTTGAGGTAGAGAAAAAGATGTGACCATTCAAGTAGAAAATCCGAGCATAAAACAAATGTGTTGAAAGAGATAAAGAGATGAAAAGGAAAGAAATTTGAAAGGAGAACAAAAGCGAAAAGAGGGCAACGTGAGTGGAAAAAGTGACAATTAGAATCCCAATGATATTTAGAACCCCAATTAAAAAATTAATTAAATCGAATCAATAATGAAAAATATTAAAATATCTATTATATTGTATAATTATAGATAAATAAAGACCGTGAATATCCGAGCAGAGCATCCGTGGTTAAGCAAATGTGGAACAAAAGATGTGAGCATCCAAGTTGGAGCATCCCAACAAAGCATCAAAGCACAAAACAATGTGTTGAGAGAGAGAAAGCGGGAAAATGTAACATTTAGAATCCCAATGAAAATTAAAAAATTGTTTAAATCGAATGAATAGTAAAAAAAATTAAAATATTCATTAGATTGTATAATTATAGATGGATAAAGATAGTGATCATCCTCAGGAGCATCCGAGTAGAGCACCTGAGGTTAAGCAAATGTGGAGAAAGAAATGTGAGCATCCGAGCACAAAGTAAATGTGTGGAGAGAGAGAAAGTGGGAAAAATGACATTTAGAATACCCATGAAGATAAAAATTATGATTAAATCGAATGAATTGTGAAAAAAATATTAAAACACCTATTAAATTGTATAATCATATTATATATAGATAAAGATAGTGATTATCCGAGATGGGGCCTCTGAGCAGGGCATCCAAGATTAAGCAAATATGGAGCAAAGATGGAAATATTGACATTTAAAATCCCAATGAAGAATAAAAATTTTGATTAAATCAAATGAATAGTGAAAAATATTAAAATACCTATGAATTGTATAATTATAGATAGATTGATAGATTATAGAGTACGATTACAATTACAATTACAATATTATGTGGATTTGAATATATTGAAGATGATAAATGTTTGGTGCAAATTTCAAAATACCACCATAGAGAAAAGGATGCAAATCATAGTAGATGTTAATTTATTTTGCACTCATTGGTAGTGAAACCGAGATATATTAGTGCAACTTTTTCTTTGACTTTAAGCAACCTGAGCAATGCACCGGTTCGGTCCGGTTCATTGGGCTCATCGGATTGAACCAAACCAATGAACACCCCTAAATAATATATTAGAAAAATACACAATAAATTTGATCTAATTCAACACATTTTATATATTTCATATCCAAACTTTAGTATCAATCTCAATAAATATATTGTACTCATGTGTATCAATATCTACAAATTAAAAAATATCTCAACAAATACATTTATGCTCATGTGGATCAATATCTACAATTTAAACAATTTTAATGTAAATAATATATTAGGAAAATATACAATAAATTGATGTAAATCAACACATTTTATTATATTACCACATCTAAACTTCAGTATCAATCTCAACAAATATTTGTATTCATGTATCAATATATACTAGTTAAACAATTTTATTTTAAATAAAAGAAATGACACGACTTTTGATAATAAAAAGTAGTAATAATAATAAAATAACTAATAAAATATTTTAAAAATACATCAGCACATTTCATTATATTATTACATCAAAACTTTAGTATCAATCTCAACAAATATATTTTTACTCATGTGTTTCAATATATACTAATTAAACAATTTTACTTTGAATAAAAGAGATGACACATCTTTTGATAAAAAAAATTAGTAATAATAATAAAATAACTAATGAACTATTTTAAAAATGCACCAACATTTATTATATTACCACACCCAAACTTTAGTATCAATTTCAAACAAATATTTGTACTCATGTGTATCAATATCTACTAGTTAAACAATTTTACTTGAATAAAAGAGATGACACGACTTTTGATAACAAAAAGTAGTAATATAATAAAATAACTAATGAAATATTTTAAAAATGCACCAACACATTTTATTATATTACCACATCCAAACTTTAATATCAATCTCAACAAATATATTTGTACTCATGTGTATCAATATCTACTAATTAATCAATTTTACTTCAAATTAAAGAAATGACACGACTTTTTATAATAAAAAGTAGTAATAGTAATAATAAAAAACTAATAAATATTATAAAATTAAATGAACTGAATATATTATTAGAAAACTTATCAAATTGTATAATTATAGATTATTTCGAATACATAAAGTAGATTTTGAATAAAACATGTGTGTAATTGAAAATGAAAATGTAAAAATTGAGGAACACAATAAAAAATACAAGATAATGGATATAATGGGTCAGAAAGTTTTTCAAAATTAAAAATATAAATTCTAACAGTTAAAGATTATCCCGTAATTATAAAACTAAGACCATTTTAAAAATTGAGAGAAATTGATTAGATAATCAAAGAATATACCAAAACCCTTTCTCACCGGAGGGTATCGTAGAATTTCTCTATCATTTGATAAAATAGAAAAAGTAAAGTCGTTTATGGCAGACAATCGTGTCTTGTTGATTCATCATATTTGCTTTGTAATATAAAAATATGACAAAAGCATGTAATTGATGGTCTGTAAAAATAAAGCTGCTACTTGCGTGTTTGGATTAGTCGTGGATTATTGGTCGTGTGAGTCTACCAATGTGGCACCGCTTTGAGTAGTATTAAAATAAACGTGAGTCCAGAACAAAGAAAGTGGATCCAAATTGATGTTACTTAACTTGATCAATTTCATGAAAATCTGTCAAGAACAAAGTTGGTGCTTGCGTGTTTGGATCGAGCGTGGATTGTTATGTCATGTGAGTCTACTAACGTGACACCGCTTGACTAGTATTAAAGTGAACTTGAGTCCAGAAGAAAAGAAAGCGAATCCATATTGATGTTACTTGATCAATTTCATTAGAATCTGTCAAAACAAAATTGGTGCTTGCGTGTTTGGATCGATTGTGGATTGTTATGTCATGTGACTCCATTAACGTGTCACTGCTCTTAATAGTATATTAAACTAAACATGAGTCCAGAAAAAAGAATGTGAATCCCGATTGATATTACATGACTTGATCAATTTCATGTGAGTATATAACGGACTTACACATGATTTTTACTTGTTTCTAATAAATGAATATGAATTGATAAAATAAGAAAAAGTAAAGTTGTATATGGCAGAAATCATGCCACCTTAATTCATGTATGACTGTGGACAATAAAAATGACAAAAACATGTAATTGATGGTCTATCAAAACAAATGAAATAGATTTTCATATATATATATAGGAGATGTATCATGTGAGAAAGATATCCTTATGTGATAGTGGGGGGATTAATTTAATCACTAGATGAATTTAAACGGTTGAGATTAAAATTTCACTTTTAAGTGACTCACGTGTTTCATCTTCCCTGTTTCGCCTTATGCCCCTAACTGTCGAATCCAAGTCCGTCTACAAGAAAGGCTTCATTAGCCGTCAGACCCCATTGAACCATCGTCCCAAAATCGCCTTAGTCGCTCATCCCTGTCATCGAATCAAAGCACGTACTTGTCAATGGCCATCAAATCATGAACACTCATCGTTGAACCATCGTCAATGCATATTCATTATGCTCAGGCAATCACGAATAACCGTTTTTTAGCCAAGTAAGGGGTTCTACTGCACTTATGGTTTTTATAGTATTAGTAGGATAGCACAATTATGCTTTTAATATCTTTTTTCTTGTTTCTAAGAAGGAAAATGACAAATTAAGAATATTGTTGTGTTACTGGTTTCAACTTCTTTGAACAAGATCATGGCAATTTGAACAAGATCAAATATGGGAATATATTTTTAAATTTATTTTAAGTTCATTTCCATTTAAGTACCGGAACATAGTAATAACATTCTTTAATAGTTGATTGAAGCTTGGTGGCATGGCTAATTCTTTGAGTCTGTTCAATGCAAAGTATGACACTCAATGACATGGCTAGGGGTACACATGACAACTATCTATATATATGAATTTGTAGTTTGTAAAGACGGTGACTGGAAAAATACACATGGTAACTATCAATGACATGGCTACAAAGCTTGGCCATTTCTTTGAGTCTCCATATCTGCGAAGCATTTTCACAAACATTATATTTTCCTGAGCTCTGTGTCATCAAGAAACTTTATGGACATTATGGAGAGCAGTTTGCAAGAGCTCTCTCCCTAGGAATATTGTTTGTATAATGAATTCTGTGTCGTCAAAGAAGCAAAGAAAAGGTTTGGATGAGTGGATATAGGTTTAGAGAACAAAGAATAGAGGAAACGGATAAATACAGGGCACGTGAGTCACTTAATGAACGTTTTAATCTTGATCGTTTAATATGATTGAATGATTGTTATATATATTATATATATATATATATACCGTGTCATTATTTTCATAATAAATTACACCATCATTTACACAGTGCATCATGTCAATAAGAGTGTGAATGTAGTTGTTGATTGTTTATGGAAACTAACTTTCGGTAATACATCTCCCTCATTGGAGATATGTCCTATATTAGCTTCTGATTTGTAGTTCCTTTTAATTCATTTTTCAATTCCTCTGTATAAAAATACAGTTTTCGATAATACTACTACACGCTAACATTTGCAAAGTGTCCCCCACCTCAATTACACCTAATCATGTTAGCATAATATTGACTCAGCAAAAAAGTTCCATGGTGGTGGGAAAAAAAAGTGTTAGTTGTGAGTGTAGCAAGTGTAGGCAGGTACTGTACGAGTCTCAAGTATGGTGATTGATTAGGGTGAGGAAATACCACGTGATTGGAAAAAAAAAAAAAACCTCTTCAGTATGAAAGAGGAAGGGATACACTACACATGGGTCCCACATGAAGTGTATCTCTTTCTCTCTCCTACGGGAGAATTTCAATTATTACAAAGAAACTGCTCCTCACCCAAGTTCCATGTTGAACTACTACACAATCATGTACTAGCTAGCCGCCTTTGATATACTATCCTGGACTTGAATATAAGCAAAAATAACTAAATTTATATTTATTAAGAAAGTTGGTTAAACTCATTAAATTTTCTTGGTATCATGTAAAGAGTACATGCATTGCCTAAATTACCATACATTCAGTTTTATTGAACAATTGTTTCAAGCGGACATACTCTCTTTCTATTGGCACATGATTCATTAAATAGAGTGGTTGAAAGTAAAATCAAAGGGCATTTGGGTTTATCTCATTAAATAGGTAAAAATATATAGTTAAAATTTGCTTATATTTTAGTCCATCAAATGTGAGTTTTTTTTTTTGCTTATATTCAAGTCCGGAGGTAGTACCTTTTATTCTTGATGAAAGGATTCACGTTAAAAAAACACTATTCTTTATTAGAAATGCTTATATGTACCAGAATGTGCATATTTTTAATCAAAAAAACTTTATATTTATCTCTTAGAAAAAGCACAAAAATAATATATCAGATTTCATGTAGTTCGCATATATTGCTTCTCGCACCGGAGAGCAGTTCTATTGTCTATTTTTAATTATTTGTTTGATAAAATTGTTAATAATGTCAACTTTTTAAACTACAATTAAAAGAGCTACATTATTTAAATGTGATTTTTATTATTTTGAGATGATTTTAGCCATTTTTAAACCTTTATTTAAATAATGCAAAACTCTTTAAATGTAGAACTTTTTTCTCATCTCCTGGACCATTATTGATTATTTCATACCAAATAAAAGATTAATATTTCCGGTATAAGTTTGTAACATTGAAATTTTGTTTGGCTTTAGCCCTCATGCTGATTGATGCATAACGTTTGGAGGAGTGCTAGCAACACACTCTCTAAGACTTTAAGAGTGTGTTTGTGAGTTTAGAGAGGAGGGAAAAGAAATGATTGGAGGGAAAAGGGAGGGGGAGAAGAGGAGGGAAAAACTTTGTAAGATACTCAAACTCACAAACACAAAGGGGAGAATGACTTCTAATAAACCCTTCCCCCCTTCCCCTCCAAAATTCAACTCATAAACATGCCCTAAACACACTCTCCCCAACACACTCTATGTGATTGGTTAAAATTCACATAGGTCCCACCAAATTTGTGGGTCTCACTCCCAATGTGGTGGGACCCATGTGACTTTTAACCAATCATATAAAGTGTGTTAAGGAATGTGTTGCTGACACTTTTCTATAGTTTACTCTCTCTGCTAATAACGTGATTGGTTATTTTTGGCACGAGATATTTCATAAAGAAAATTGTAGATTGTAGAGGGTGTGCAATGATATTAAGAGGTCGTCAGCGGTGGGCTAAGCCAGATGCAACATATTCAGTTGGCTAGGCCCATAGTTTCTATTTTATTCGGGCTGCACGGCAAAAACAAAAAGCATTGTTAGAAGGGAAAAAAAAAAAAGAGAATTGTTCAGAGAGCGAATCTAGGTTGACCAAAACAAAGAGAGCGAACCTAGGAAATCTTGTACTTTCTTTTAGTAAGATTCACCTGTATCATTGTATTGGGCTCTTGGCCCGTGTTCCTTCGAGTCCTTTCCTGGGCCTAGTAATTCATAATCTGTTTGACATAAAAAAAAAAATTAGTGGATAAAAAGAAAACAAGAGCCGCTTGTTCAAATTTTTTAAAATAATTTTAAATTTGAATAAAAAATTATTTACCTTTTTAGAAATTTTACTTAAAAATTTATGTTTTCTGTTTGTAATTATAATTTTCATTTTTTTTTATAAACAGGAAATAAAGAAACATAAACCACAAAATTAAAAGAGGACCCCACATTTTTTTTACATTGGAAAAATAATTATAATTAAGGCTGCCCCAATGTATATCTAGACTAAAATAAATTTTGAGATAAAACCTTCTTAATTAATTAAATTATTTCTTAGGGGTCGTTATTTACAATTTTCATATTTTCTTTATGTTTCTAATGGACTGTTTGAAAGTCTAAGTGTAAATCATTAAGCAGGTTGATGGTGAAGGTTGGCTAGAACGAATGGTGGAGGGACTTATAATGATACTCAATCCTAAAGTTAGTGAATAAATCAATAATGTTTAGTACTAAAAGTAATAAGGTGTACATATAAGGTAAATATAGGGGAGGTAACCTATATGAGTACAGATTTCTAATTGGTTGGTGCATTCAGTCCAATCATCATACGTATCTTGGCCTAGACTATTATTGCCTCCTTGGGATTGAGAGGACTTTATGTGTATTCACGCTTAGTTATGTGGCCAACACGTTATATTACAAGAGAATGAGTGTGTGGCATATCGTTACAGTACATGTGTCAACCAGTCGAGTAAAGTTTGAAACCGGCTAGCTGACCATGAGAAGTACATGACATATCCAGTTATATGAACCACCGGGTAGCCGGTTCTGGTGGAACTCAATCACATTTTAAAACCTTGTGTTTGGATGGAGAATTTTAACATTCCAAAGTTGTGAAGTCAATATTGATGATTAAAAAAAGAGCTAAGTATGAGAGGAATTGTAAATGTAATATAAAATGTTAAGCATAATAGAAAAAATTCAAAATTATCTCACAATATGTGTCATTTGAAATTTCTTTATTTATCATTTGAAATTCTTTCTTTTACCATCTTAACAAATGAAATCTAGTAATATAAAATTACTCTATCTAAAACACAAAGTGTTAGTTTTGTAAGAAATGTTTGTTTTTACTAATTTATCGTTTTTAAACTTAACATATTGCTTAAGCTCATCTTTTAAGTAATTAAATTCAATAGTAACTTATTAGAGCTAATTAATGTCAAGGATATAATTAAGATATTTTAAAAGTTGGATAATAAAATACAATAAAGAAAAACATATTTTTAATTTATTGATTATATTTTATCTTTATCTAATTAGTTAATAGTATATAAAAAATTCTATTGAAAAATAACATATTAAAGACACAAAATTCATATTAAAAAGTTAAGGATAGTTAAAACAAATGAAATAGCTAAGTTCTAATGATGAATGAACACTTACAATTAGTAGTTTCATGATGAGCAGCTGAGCACGTTGCTGTACTTAATAGCCTAAGAAAAATAAGTTCAACTTGATTGTTTTAATATTCTTAACACATGTAAAAAAATTATCGGATCGAACATGCATGACTTGCGAGTTTAATTATTTTTGTCTCTACTAGAAGTGAAAAATTCGTTTTTACATTAGTAAATTATACACGATTCTCATGAGTTTAGATGAGTAGGCAAAAAGAAGTGAAGAATCTCACTTCCATTGATCTAGCTACCACCCATTAAGAACATCACGTGAGTGCAAGCTTCTTCAACTGTTAATCCACGGCATTATCGGGATATTGTAATATATTTTAAACAAAAGTTGACCTTTTTGAGCAAGATCTGAGAGGAAATATCTGCACGACAGATACTGAGTCGCTTTTAAAATAAGATTTTGCTAATGAATAAGACTATTTAATATTTATTAAGATATTTTTTTGTAAACATTTATTAATGATTTCAACATTTTTTTTTTCATTTTGAATCCTCAATGAATATCCTAGCTAGTAAACATATTTTCTTAAAATAATTGTTAGCTTAAAATTTTTAACTTCCTTTCAATTATTTTTCAATTGGCCGGGAAAACTAAGAAGATATTATTCTTTTAATAAATTATATGTATTGTACCTTAATTTTTTTATCCCCGATTATGTGAATGGGAAAGAACATAATAGAGTATAAAAATAAAATATAATTGTATTTTCTTGAGGAGAACATTTGTGATTATTCACAACGTAGTATTTATATTTGGTTTCGTTAAAGTGAGGAATGGATTTTAAAAGATAAAGTCTGGAATTATAGTCATTAATGATTGAGATTTTAATAACTCCATAATTTGATACAAAATATATATATATATATATATATATATATATATTTATATTATCTTATTAGTTGATTTTTAAATCAATAGTTATTTTTACACTTTATTCTCATATATATATATATATATTAATCATTACTTTAGAGGCTAGAGTCAAATCCTTAGCATTTTATGTTAGTGATGCATTACAATGTTGTACTTTTAAATAAAAAGTTGTCTATTTCTTGATTCAATTTACCAACATATGCAAAAAGATTGAAAATAAAAAGTGGAAAGTTTTTAATTATTGGAAATTAACATTTAATGTTATTAATGCTTTACATTTCATGATTTAAATTAAAAATATTTGGGTAATATTAACTAAAAGAAACACAAGGCAAGGGAAATGTTCAGAGACAAAGGATGAAATGATTTGCTTACATTACAACAATAAAGAATCGGGAATATATATACAACTTATGAAAGGAAAGAAGACAAAAGGAAATAACGGAAATAATACACCTCAGCTAATTGTAGAACCTAGTAATGGAATATTTCTCAGCAAATTCTAGAACCTATTCACGAAATACAGTTATGAATAGAAACAAAATAGAGAAAAGACAAAGGGACAAAAACTCTGCAGCTGTACAAGAGGCTGTACAATGGGTTTTGGAATTAATGGTAATCTTCTGTGTAATTGTGATTTTCTTCTTCTTTTAGCCCCCCACAAGCTGGAGGTTCATAGATATCATGAAGCTCAAGCTTGGAAAGATTCGATTGAAACAATTTTGGGGGAAGAGCCTTAGTGAACATGTCTGCAAGCTGGTGGGAAGAGGAAACCGGAAGGAGGTTCATTAGTCCAGAAAGAAGCTTTTCTCGAAACTATATGGCAGTCAATTTCCAAGTGTTTAGTCTGCTCATGAAAGACTGGATTTGCAGCAATGTAGATTGCGCTTTGACTATCACAGTATAATGCAGAACGTTTGGAAATAAGGAACCCGTAAGTCTTTGAGTAGGTAGAACAACCACTGAAGTTCGCAAGTGGTTGAGGCAAGGGCTCGGTATTCAGCCTCTGCAGATGATCTAGAGACTGTAGATTGCTTTTTTGTTTTCCATGAAACCAGGGAACTACCAATGAAGAAGTAGTATCCAGTGACAGAGCGGCGAGTGTCAACACAGGTGGCCCAATCTGCATCACTAAAACCAGACAATTGGAAGGAAGAATTTCTGCTGAAGAATAAGCCCTTCCCAGGGGTAGCCTTCAAATAGCGAACAACTCTCAAGGCAGCTTGAAATTGAGATTGAGTAGGAGCAACCATGAATTGACTGAGTTGTTGGGTTGCAAAAACGATGTCCGGACGGTACTGGTTAAGTATATCAAGCGTCCAATTAACCGTCTGTATGATAAGGGATCAGCAAGAGCCCCACTAGAATCATGATGGAGGCGAAGAGAGGCTTCCATTGGTGTGGAACATGGCTTGGAGCTTAAAAGCCCTGCATCTTTAATCAATTCCAAGCAATATTGTCTTTGGCACAATGAAATACCAGATGATGAATGGGCAACCTCAATCCCTAAGAAATATTTGAGTTTGCCTAGATCCCTTATATGAAAATTGGAACTCAAGAGGTGTTTGACTTTATCAATTTCAGCAATTGAGTTACCAACCAGAACAATGTCATCAACATAAATGATCAAGACAGTGATAGTATGACCTGTTACCTTTGTGAAAAGACTATGATCAGCGTGAGCCTGCTTGAATCCAAAAAAGCTTCAACAGATTGGAGAGCTTCGCGAACCATTGGCGGCTTGGCTTGTTTTAAGCCATAGAGTGACCGCTTCAGTTTGCAACATTGAGATGGTTGATAGCCATGGACACCCTGAGGAATGGGTCATATACACATCCTCTGTGAGATCCCCATATAGGAAGGCGTTACTAACGTCAAGTTGCTGCATGTGCCAATTATTGATGGAAGCGATCGCCAAAACAACGCGAATGGTGCTCATCTTGACTACATGAGAGAAGATTTCGAGGTAGTCGATACCTTCGATCTGAGAGTAGCCTTTAGCCACCAAACGCGCCTTGTAGCGCTCAATAGAACCATCCGGACAACACTTAATCTTATACACCCACTTGCAACTAATTGGCCTCACATTAGGCGGTGTCTGGACAATGTCCCAAGTCTGATTACGAACTAGAGCTTGAATCTCAGATTTCATGGCCTCCTGCCAACAAGGATACTGTGCGGCTTCATGAAGGGTGGTGGGTTCTTGCTCAGAGGACAGACTCATTAAAAAACGAGTGTGAGAAGGAGAGAATCGTGAATAATCAACAACAGCTTGAACAGGGTATGAGATTTTTGGAGAAGATTGGTTTGGTTGTGTTGAGCCATGGATTGGAACGCTCGGGCACGCATTGCACTCGAAATCATCAAGGTAAGTGGGACGGTGGTGAGGACGATGTGAGCGGCGTGGAGGTTGGGGTTCTAGTGGTGGAGATGGAGGTATAGGAGAGGTGGGAGACGGAGGTATAGGCGAAGAAGGAGATACGGGGTCTGGGATGAAAGAGTGTGGAGTAGATGGGTCATTCTGTGAGGGTGGGGACAGTGTGGAGGTGGGCCGAGTGGTAAAGGGGGTGGTGTGGTAAAAAAAACTTGGAACATTGTGGGCTGGCAATGGGCTTTGGTTATTAGACAGGTCACTGGAAGGAATTTTAGCATATGGAAAAACCATCTCATTAAACAAGACATTACGGGACACGAAAATTTCTCTAGAATTTAAATCTGAGATGACATACCCTTTGTCCCAGTTTGAAAACCCAAAAAAATACCACGTCTAGCTCGAGCATCAAATTTTTTACGGGAAGGATGGGTGGAGGCATAACATAAACAACCGAAGACCTTTAGCATGGAAAAGTATGGGTTCCTTTTATGCAATAATTTATAAGGGGTTTGGTTTTTAATTATTGGTGATGGGATTCGATTTATAAGATAAACAACATGTTTAATGGCATATGACCAAAAATGTTTTGGAATTAGAGATTGAAACATAAGAGCTCTGGCAACGTTAAGAATATGTTGATGTTTTCTTTCTACACGACCATTTTGTTGAGGCGTATAGACACAACTAGTTTGATGAAGTATTCCTTTGGATGAAAAAAAGTCTTGTTGAAAAAATTCAGGGCCATTATCGAATCTAACACTTTTAATTGTGATTTGAAATTGATTTTCAATTAGAATGATGAAGTTTTGAACTTGTGTTCTAACTTCCCCTTTTGATTTTAGAAGCACTATCCATGTATAACGACTAAAATCATCCACAATAGTTAAAAAATATTTATGACCTTGAATGGAAGGTTGAGAAAAAGGACCCCACATATCCATATGAACCAAATCAAAAATCTTGAAGCTCTATTAAGACTGGGAGAATATGACAATTTCTTTTGTTTAGCTAAGTTACAAACATCACAATTTTCTTCAACATGTTTAGAAACAAAAGGACAAATGGAATGAAGAACATTGAACGTTTACCGGAAAGGTGACCTAATCTAAAGTGCCAAAGGTTGGTGTTGGTAATAGGTGGGGTGGAGAAGTTATTGATGAAGGAAATTTTGGGAATGTCTTGGATCACATTCTTGATGATTTCCAAGTGGTATAATCTATGCTTCAATTTAGCCAAACCAATCATCTTCAAGGATTTCATCTCCTGTATTTGACAATGAGAATTGGAAAAAGTGGGAGTGTATTTTAATGAAGACAGAAGCTTGGAGATTGAAATAAGATTGAATTTAAAATTTGGAACATAAAGAACAACATGTATAATGAAGTGAGGTGATAACTGTACAGTTCCGGAAATATGAGCAACAACCATGGAACCATTGGGTAAGTTGATATGCACAGGCTTTATTTTTGAGAAGCTTGAAAAAATATTAAAGGAACATGTGATGTGGTCTGTGGCCCCAGAGTCAATAATCCAAGGGGTACAATTATTTGTGTGAGTGACAGGAGCAGAGTGTGCATTAGATAAAGAACGTGGGTGAGTTGTAACATCCCAAAAATTTAGAAAATCTAGAATTATAATAAAAATAATAATGATAATGATAATAAAATAAAAATATTTATAACTGTATTTCGATAATATTGATTATAAAAAGAGAATTTTTATAATAATAACGGTAACTATTAATAAAATAATATTAATATTAATGATATAATAATGGTACGATAATATGGATATTAAGAGAGAGATATAGAATTTGATATTAGAAGATATAATAATTGTTATTGATATAACAAGATAATAATAAAAATTAGTAGAAGATAAATCATATTATTAAGGTCTCAATAACCTTAATTATTATAAATATAGTGGTTATTATATTATTAATATGAATATAATAATATCAGAATCGATTGGGATAAGCTTAGGAAAGAGATATGCTTCAGTATATTAATTTAAGATCATATTTCAAATAGGAATGATTACGTCACAAGAATTAGAGATAGGAAAGTAATGTCAGTTTTAGGATAATGTTTAATTATAAGATTTGAATTTAAATTTGAATGTAGACGGATAAGGTTCCTATAATTAAGGAGAGTACAACATAATAAATTATAGATAATTAAATATAAATGAATTTAGGAAATTTATAACATGATTAGAGTGAAGTAAGGAATTGATAAGGAAAAGGTTAAGAGACAAGAAATAAGGGTCTTAGAAATAGGATTCTCGCTCAGGCGAATTATGCAGCAAAAACTGCAAAAGTGGTTTTGTAATTTTCGCTCAAGCGAGTAGCAACTCGCTCAAGCGAGTAGCAACTCGCTCAAGCGAAAAACAGGGGAATTTAGAGTGCTCTCTGGACATTTTTCGCTTGAGCGAAAGTATTTTTGCTCAAGCGAAAATGAGAGGGGGAACGTGGATTCGAACGACTCGCTCAAGCGAATTTGGCTCGCTTGAGCGAGACGACGGTTACCAGCGTTTTTAAAATACGATCACAGGAAGTTTCCACTCAGTTTTCTTTCCCTTTCTTCGTCTTTTTAGAGAGAGAAAGAGAGGTTCTAGTGAGAGAATGTTCCGTTGAAGGTCAAGAACGATTTCTACCCAACCAAGATCAACTTCTTCATTAATCTACTCATCTCCAACGCTCCTTTCTTCCGTTCGTCTTGCGTATTTTCGACTCTCAGGTGGGTGTGACCCTCACTTGTTGGTCTTGATTGATGCCATAACATGACCCCTATTCTTATTTCCCTTTCTTTCATGGAATAATGATATATGTATGAGATGAACTTAAGAAATATGAATGCATCAATGATTGTATGTATTGAATTGCAAAACCATAGGGTAGATGACTTGAGTGATTATGTATTATGAACCTTGAGTATGATATTATGAAATCATTGGCCTTTGGCCATCACAGTCATGAATTATGAGTTGAGATAATGATTATGTATTCTGAACCTTGAATATTTTATTATGGAATCATGGGCCTTTGGCCATCACAGTCATGAATGAGGAGTTAAGTTATCACAGGGCTTATAGCCATCACAGTGCCTTCGGGCTATCACAGGGTCATTGACCGTCACAGTCACAGGCCTTCGGGCAATTTAATTAAGAAAGACGGGGTAACCACATCGAACTCATGGCCAAGAGGGAGATGGGGGTCCCCAATCACAGAATGAAATTGAAACATTATTTAAGACTTAATCATAGGTAGCCCTAGACGACGGTCCTTGGTTACATGGCCGAGCGCTCATCGCAGTAACGTTACAGAGAAAAGACCCCGGGTGTCGGGTAACAACACTTCACAGTCATGCATTGCATCATAATCATTGATTTTCAATATGTTCAATTAGGTTTAATTGTCTCCATTACGTTTCTTGAATTAATATGTATGCTATGGTGGTTCTTGGTTGTTTTCCCCCACACTGCACACACTTGTTACGCTCACTGGGACGTTGATCTCACCCCATTCCATGGGAACAATATTTCAGTGGTGCAGGATATTGATCAGGAATTATGACGAACAGTAGATGACATGTGGAGAATAGTAGTTTAGTGTTTACATACTTTGATGTATTCCATGTTGCTTAGTACGACTTTAGGAATTATTATGTTAGTTTAATACCTTGTACTGGAGCCTTTATGGCGACCTTATATTGGTATTTTCTTTGAGTTATGTATGTATTATTTGGAGCTTTAGTAATGGTTGGGTTACTCAAGTGAATGTGTTGTATGCCGATACGCAAAATTAACGAATGAATTTCACGAGTTTGGAAATAGTGCTTCCAATAGGCATTATTTCTGAATTTAGAAATTAGGACGTTACATGAGTGGTGGTGCAAAAAACAAAATGGGCACCAAAATGCATTTCAGGAAGGTCATTAGAATTGGACTTGGACACTTGAGTAATGTTGGCATGTTTGGTCTGAGAAGTCGTTGATGGGCTGGCATCGGCATTTGGTTTCTGTTGTTGGAGGAGACCTAGAAGTCCTTGATATTGGGCTCTGGTTAGGCTAAAGCCCAACCCATTGGAGACATTGTCCTGACTAACCGAAAGGGGAGTGCGTGAATCCCCTTCATGTGTAGCGCTTTTGACGGCAGCAGAGGAGGAGGGGTTGTCCCGGTTGTGGAACCTTGGTCGTTCGGGTAACGTGGGTGGCCAGGAGGATACCCGTGTTTAGAGTAACAGATATCCACTGTGTGTCCGGTACGGCCGCAGTAAATACACTTTTTGTTGGAACCGCTGTTTCGGGTGTTACCTCCTGGTGGTCCGCCAGGTCCTCCTCCGCCGCGTCCTTTTCCATACGATGACTGTCCAGCATTAACAAAGGCATTTGGTTCATCAATGGTGGGTGATGAAGAATGTTGACGCTCCTGTTGAGTTACCATGGAAAAAACACGGTTAATAGATGGCAACGGATCCATAAGAAGTATTTGTGAGCGAACAACAGAGAAATGGTCATCTAAGCCTTTCAAAAAACGTATTATAAAGTCTTGTTGATGATAAACTTTTGCGGAACGGGTGCAAGCAGGAAGGGGACGAAAATTATCAAGCTCCTCCCACAATGACTTCAGTGCTGAATAGTAATCAGAGACCGAACGGGAACCTTGCCGAAGATCGTATATTTCTTCTTGGAGCTCTGCTATGTGAAGTAGATCACTTTGGGAAAATCGTTCTTGAAGGTCTGTCCATATGTCTATGGCACGGTCAAGAAAAATGACACTCTGAGCAATTGGTGGTGACAGAGAGTTCAACAGCCAAGAGATGATAAGGGTGTTACAACGTTCCCATGACGGATAAATGGGTTCATTGGTAGCTGGAACGGGTATTGTGCCATTCAAAAAACCCATATTATTTTTAGAGACTAAGGCCATTTTGATGGAGCGTGACCAAGAGTGGTAGTTGCTGCCAATTAAAACTGGGGTGACAGAGACAGAGGATGGGTTTTCACTGGGATGGATATGATAAGGACTAGATGGATCAAGACAAGGATCATAGGGTGGCGTGACAGCCTTGTGTGGGAATCATCTGACATTTTGACAGAGGGAAGGAATTAGCAGAGCTCCAACGAGGAGCTCTGATACCATAAAAGAAACACAAGGCAGGGGAAATGTTCAGAGACAAAGGATGAAATGATTTGCTTACATTACAACAATAAAGAATCGGGAATATATATACAACCTATGAAAGGAAAAGAAGACAAAAGGAAATAACGGAAATAATACACCTCGGCTAATTCTAGAACCTAGTAATGAAATATTCCTCAGCAAATTCTAGAACCTATTCATGAAATACAGTTATGAATAGAAACAAAATAGAGAAAAGACAAAGGGACAAAAACTCTGCAGCTGTACAAAGAGGTTGTACAATGGGTTTTGGAATTAATGGTAATCTTCTGTGTAATTGTGATTTTCTTCTTCTTTTATTAACAATACATCCTTAAGGCTATTCGTTAAGGAATTATAAATAAAAGACTTTGATTAGAAATGATGATATTTATTATATTTATAATCTAAGAAATACGATTAACAAATTTCCTATCACGCTATTTTTAACAAACCATCTATGATTAATTGATACTCCATCCGGTCTCATTTATAAGCAAAAATAATTATATTTACACTTATTAAGAAAGTTAGTTAAACCCATTTAATTTTCTTGATTTCATCTAAAAAGTAATTGTATTCCTAAATTACCCTACATTCAATTTTATTGAAACTTGTTTTGAGTTGACATACTCTCTTCTTATTGGCACATGATTCATTAAATGGAGTGGTTCGAAAATATAATATGAATTAAATAAAGGGTAATTTGGGATGATATCATTTAACATGGTGAAATTAGTTAACTTTTGCTTATATTTTAGATCACGATAGGTGAGTGATTTTTTGCTTATAATTGAGACCGGAGGGAGTATTCATATAGGCTCCACCAAATAGGGAGCTAGCGAGACTCGTTACATTGGAAAAGTGGCCCATATAATATGTCAAAAATTATGTCGTTGACATTTTTTTTATAACACTAGTCCACTATACATTTTTTAATAAAAACTTTTTAATTTTTATTTTTTAGGGTACATTTTTCAAACATTTTATTTATTTATTTATTTTATCCTAGACAAGATTGCATAGTTTAATAAAATCTTATTGATTTCTTAATTAGTGTTCTTATTGGACCCTTCCTTAAAACTTAAGAATTTGATAACAAATGGAATGAAATAATATGAAATAAAATGGAACAAAATTAAGATTTATTAATTAGAGCATCTTCATTGGTATATAACTCGTTTTTTTTAACTCTTATTTTTTTACAACCTAAATAACTCTTTTCTCTAATGGTGTAATTATAAAAAATTTATTAAATTGACCCATAAATTATCTCTTATCTTTATACTTTATAAACATTATTTTTATTAACTCACATTTACTGTTTTTTTTTCATTTCATTTCACCCATAAATGATTCCATTTGTTTCACTCATTTTTAGTAATCAAAGCACAATCATAGAATAATAGCATTTTTAGTAGAATTAGTTGACTTTGAGCTTATAAACTAACTAATTAAATTAAAAATATTTGATAAAACTAGAGGATAAGTCAGGTAATAAATATAAAATGACATAAAAAGACGTAAAAAGAAGACAAATAGAAAAGTGTGTTAAAATATTAACCTCATTTAGAGAGAAAAGAAACCCTAGCAGAGAAACAGTTCAGCGTCGCACGACTCCTCGTCTCCCCCCTTTGGGGGGGGGGGGTTTCCTCCCCATGTGTGGGGTTTTTTCTACCCATTCTAGGTGGGTTTTCCTCTCTCCATGGTGAGAGTTTTTCTTTCCCTCTCCTTCTTTACTCCACACTACCACTTTCTTTCTCTCATTTCCTTTTCCGGTTACCTTCACCCCTTCTACCACTTTACTTCCTTCCTTTTCCGATCACCCACCACCCCTCTTCCGCAGTTCACGGTCATCCTTCCGTGTTTTTATTTTTATTTTTCAGTTTTTTTGTTGTCTCCTTTCCTCCACTCCACTGAGTGCTCATGTCTCCTTCCCTAACTGCTGCTATGTGTTGGCGAGGCTAAATGTGCCCACTTTTGAATTTTAATGGACCTCCAAATTGCATACTTGCAGTGCCGGCAGAGTCGGTTTGGTCCCAGGAAAATATGAAGAACAAGCGACAGGGAAATAGAGAGAAAAAAAATTCAATATTCGTTTGTCACTAAGTAGAAGCGGATTGGTGTAAGAGACAAGTTACTGTTGTGGAGATTAGGAATTTTTTTATTTTGTTGGTTATTGTTATATAAGAGCGAGCATGCTTTAGTTTGTTAATGTTTATCTGTTTGAGCATTGCAGAATCGCTTTCTTAGGGTCATTATCCTTTTTATGTAAGTGTCGTTTGGCCGCCTTCTTGGCTTTATTATATCATATCTTTCGACCAGAAAAAAAGAAGAAGGAAGAAACATAAATAAGTTACAAGATAGAAACTATTAGCTCCTAAAATAAGCTAGAAGTTTATGTCTTACTAAACACTTTTATGTTGGTAACTAGCTTATAAACTTGTCAAATAAACTAGTAGCTTGCTTATTGGCCTTGCCAAAGAGTATGTTTGGTAAAACTAGCTAAAAAGCTAATTAAAATCTGAAAAATTAGATGAAAATTGAAAAAGGCTAATTTGATTGAATTAGTTTAGTAAAATTAGCTGAAAATGACAAAATGAATATAAGCACATAATTATCTATCAAATAATAATGAGTGAGAGTTATTAAGGGATAAAATTATAATCAATTTTCAGCTGATAGCTGAAAAATGTGATTTTTGTTTTAAAATTACCTCGAGTAGCTTCTCTAAAAATTAAACTACTAAAAAGCTAGTAGCTTACCTACAAAAGCTACTTTTCCAAACAAAACTGAAATGATTTCAGCTATTAATTCAGCTTTCAGTTAGCTGAAATGTCTTACCAAATACACTCTAAATATTTGATGACTTCCTCAGTTCTTATATAAAATATTAAACCACTTTAGTGTAATTAGAGTTTAATTATTATGCATTATTAATTTAAAAAAGTTTTACATTATCATCCAATGATGTATTGTTATATTATTTAATGACTATGACACTTCACGTGTTATTAAATTCATTAAATAATGTGATAACACATTATTTGATAATTGTAAAACTTTTTACATTTTTACATTGACCGTATTGTTATTAAATTCTTATTTTAAAATGGAATAAGAAGTTTTTACATTTTATTCTTTAACAAGTTTCCTAACCAAAATTTAATTTTGAAATCTAAAGAATTCACATGATTAAAAAAATTCAAGATTTATGCAATTATTCAACATTGATTGGGTTCACATTGTTTGTGTTTGCCTAGTATATACACGACAATTTCTGCGAGAGGGCGACTCTAGAGATAAAAAAATACTATAAAAGATGCTTATCTCTTATTTATGCTGAGAACATTTTAAATTGGAGATTTTGGAGAATGGAAACGCTAAAGCCCATTTAGTTTGCATTTTCATTTCATGTTTCCATTTTCTGTTTTCTGAAATTTTACAAAGGAAAAACTGGAAATGCTGGAAACAAAAATTTGCTGTTTTCAGCATTTCCAGTTTTTCCTTTGTAAAATTTCAGAAAACAGGAAACAGAATGAAAACAGAAAATGAAAACAGAAAACGTTTCCTCAAACCAAACAGGCCCTAAGATTCTGGTGTGAATGCCCATTTTATGCTTGAAAGGCTATAAAAATGACAAGGTAAGAAAAATGAGAATACTAAAAATAAATGAGTTTAATATATATACATTGTCAGTGTAAATTTTTTTTACACAAACATCTAATGGTATGCTGCCACATCATTTATTGAATTTAATACTCCCTCCATTCCATTTTGACAGTCGTTTAAGGTTTTTACACACAAATTAAGAACAATAATAAATGACTTAAAAGACATAGTAATCTTACTAAATTACCCTTCTTAATTTACTACATATTTTTTCTCATTTTACCTAAATACATTAATGAGTAATGTGGTGCACAATTTTTTAAATTTCTTTTCCCATAAAAGTCGGAGGGTAAAAATGGAAAACTATCATTAATATTCACATAGAAACTAGAGAACGACTCATATTATGAAAAAAATTTATTTTCCTAAAACGACTATCAAATTGGAATGAAGGTAGTAACATATAAGATGCCATATTCATTAAATTACGTAATGACACACCTTAGATGTCTGTGCAAAATTTATTTACAGTGACAATTAATATCAATCTATTACTATTATAAGAAAGTAGTTTGCCTAGGCTACGTGTCTGCTCCTCCTTTTTTCTTTTCTTTTTTATTTTTTTTCTTTTTTCTCAAATAACACGCGTTGGATTCGTTTCCTTTTTTTCTTTCTTTTTTTAATTTTTTCTCCAACGCCTTTCTTTCTCTTTTTCTCTTTTTTTTTTTAATTTTTTTATCATTTAAAATGTTAATTTTTTTTAACTTTTCTAATATATCATTTATCTCATTATTTTACTCATTCATGATTTCACTTATTATCTCTATTTTATCTATTTAATCTATATTTAAATTGTTTCCCTAATATATATGTCATATTTTTTTACTACTTTTTTTAGTTTTTTTTTATTTTTTCAATATATCATTTATCTCATTATTTTATTCATTAATAATTTCAGTTATTATCTCTCTTATCTATTTAATCTATATTTAAATTGTTTCCCTAATACACGTGTCATATTTTTTTCACTTACTTTTTTTTACTTTTTTATTTTCACTTCAATAAAGTGATTTTTTTTTTATAAATTATGGGTATCCTCCACGGGAGACAGTTCTCCTGCTGTTTTCTTTTTTTATTTCTTATCACACATTCATTTTCTTTTTTTAGTATTCTTATATTAAAATATTTTCTCTCATTATTCGTTCCTATTAATATGTTTTATTCGTTCTCTCATTATTCGTTTTCTTTCCCCCTTTTTATCACACTTTAATGTTATTTTTTCATTATTATATTAAAATATATAGTTTAGCTCATTATCTCTTATCTATTTTATTTGTCCATTTATTTTCTATCTTAAAATTGTTTTTCCAGTATATCTGTCACGTTTTCTCAATTGAGTTTTTTTAGTTTTTTATTCTCATTTCAGTAAAATAATTTTTTATGAATCACATGTATCTTTTATGGGAGACAGTTTTACTCCTACTGTTTTTTTTCCTTTTTTTTCACACTTTACTTTCTATCTTAAAAATGTTCCTGTAATACACGTGTCACGTTTTCTCACTTGAGTTTTTTTTTAAAAATTTTTATTCTCATTTTAATATAGTGCTTTTTTATGAACCACAGTTCTGTCTACGGGGGGCAGTTCTCCTGTCGTCTTTTTTTCTTTTTTAATCACACTTTAATTTTCTTTTTTTATTATTATTATATTAAAACCGTTTCTTTTATTATCCATTGTTGTTTATCTATTTTATTACGTAAAAACACATGTCATGTTTTCTCACATGCGTTTTTTAGTTTATTTATTCTCAATTCAATAAAGTGATTTTTTATTATGAACCACGAGTATTTTCCACGGGAGACTCGCTCCTATCATTTTTTTCTTTCTTTTATTGTTTTTTCACACTTTTATTTTCTTTTTATTATTATTATTGTTATATTTTAATGCTTTTTCTCATTATTTATTCTTATTAATTTGTTTCATTACAAAAGTGATTTTTTTAATGAACCACATGTATCTTCCACGGGAGACAGTTTTGTTCCTACTGTTTTCTTTTTTCCTTTTTTTTTTACATAAAAACACATGTTGTGTTTTCTCACTTGCGTTTTTTAGTTTTTTTATTCTCACTCCAGTAAAGTTATTTTTTTTATGAACCACATGTATTCTCAACGGGAGGCATACCTGCTCCTGCCATTTTTATTTTTTCTTTCTTTTTTTTGTTTTTTATTACATTTTCATTTCATTTTCTTATTATTATTGTTATATTAAAATATTTTCTCTCATTAATCGTTCTAATTAATTTGTTTCATTACAATAGTGGATTTTTTAATTTAACGAAGCACAAATATTTTCCACGGGGACAATCTTGCTCCTATTGTTTTTTTTTTTCTTTTTTTCATACTTTAATTCTTAAATATCAATATATTTTAAATTTATAATTATGTTAATGATGTATTGATTACTATTTTTTCTATAAATATAATAACAATATTTTCTTCTCATTCCATTAATTGATATATATGATTATATTATAAGTTAATTTTATTATAAAAATTTAATAATATATGGAAAGCGAGCATCACTAGCAAACTTCTAAAACGAATATATATTGAGTTTATCCAAAGAGGGTCCACATATGATTAAAAGTCAAAAACCAATGTAGCTATATCAAATGCCTTACTTTGACAAAAGCTTTATTGCTTGCTTGTAATTATTACTGACCCAAGTCAATGTCAAGGTCCAAAGTACATAGAAATTAACATATTAATGGTAGTCAACCGAATGAAAAAGAGTGGTTTGGCTCGGCCAGTAGCAGTTTTAAGAGAAATGCAATCAAGTCATAAGAAACTAACTAACCATTGAAGAATGCAACAAAAGACAAAAGGGGAGTTCCTAAGCCACACACTAGATACTACACAATTAGACAACCAACTATCAGTGCCGGTTATCAAGCTTTCTGTGGAGTGAGGACAAAGAATGTACTGGCAAGTCTGGCATTGATAGTGAAACCTAAATCCATGACCAAATTCATGTAAACTTCCTTGCTTTCACTGCCTGCTGTTCCATTTGGGAAATCTAAGCCGAATGACAAAAAAATGCAGATAGAGTTGATATTGATTAGTTAGTCTGCAGGTCCATTTCCCACATGCACCCAAACTTATGAAGTTGGCAATGATGTTAATGCAACGAAAATGTTTCTATCAAGATAGCTGGATGGTAGGCCTAGTTCTTAAGAGCATCTAAATGACCCTACCAATTACACTCATAAAGTGCCAAGCACTTCATCTTATAATGGGACCAGGATGCAATGCTAAAAACAGTATGCAGGAGACAAAGGAAGTTGATAATATATTTTTAATACTAGAAAGAAGTACCAATTTTATGTTATGAATAATTTTGATTTTTATATACAAAGACATAAATAATTTTGATTTTTATAATAATGAATCAGAGTATACAAAATTACAATTGAATTCCAAGGTGACAATTGGGAGGGGGGGGGGGGGTATGTAAATAATAGGAAGAAAAAAGAAATGGTTGCTTGTTTCCTCATATTGAGGTAGTAATAAATATTGGCAAACTACTAACCAAAAAAAATAAACACATTGCTTCTCAATTATCAGACTACTATCTTCCCCACCTAGTGGGCTGATGGTGATCTCTACTACTATCATCTTCACTTTGATCAGTGATCTCTCCACCTCTTGGATTTTTATCTAAACTTGAGTCCCTGTGCTCTCGGCGATGATCACGATGCGAATGGGAAGATTCTCCCCTGATCCTTCGATCCTACAGACAGAAGGAGAAAAAAGGTGGTAAGTATCAGATTATAGCAATGTTGAGAACCTTCTTGTTTTTGGTTCAGTCAAGTACGATGCAAAGTTTGAGAAGGGAAAAGAAACATACATCATGGAATAAGAGGTCGTCAGCCTCAAGCATGTGGATCACATGTCCTATTTTAGGTCTCTTTGATGAATCAGGGTCAACACATCGAAGAGCAACCAAGAGAGCACGTTTAAGTGCCTTTGAAGATGGCTTCTCAGGAAGCTTAGGATCAACTACTTCCTCAGATTTTTGATTCCCAACCATAGATTTCAACCACTCAATTAAATTAACCTGCAATAATTTAAACTTTCACATGTAGGGGGAAAAGAGAAAGAGAACTGGATATATAGGTGTGAAAGGAACAATCTCAGAGCTGTTGAATGTTGTTGGTTATGGTCTCTTACCTCTCCTTGCGGTCTACTATAATCAACAGGACTTCTCCCAGTGATTATTTCCATGATAAGTATCCCGAAGCTATAAACGTCACTCTTCTCAGTCAGCATTCCAGTGCAGGCATACTCTGGTGCAACATAACTGCAGAAAACGAAAGGGAGAGAATCACTGTCTGTGGACCTTGAGAGAGTAACAATTACTACTAATGCATGGCACTCATAAAGGAACTGAAACTAATTGTAATTGGTAAAATAGATAGGAGGATGTTTAGTTAAATCATACTAACCCAAATGTCCCCATCACCCGAGTGGTGACATAACTGTGATCAGAATGCAAAAGCTTAGCAAGCCCAAAATCAGAAACTCTTGGGTTCCATTGGCGATCAATGAGGATGTTGCTTGATTTCACGTCTCGGTGAACAACTTTTGGTTCAAGACCCTCATGAAGATAAGCCAATCTGAAAAGATGCACAAAAACCACTGTGATCAAAGCCTTTCAAGCACCAACATGGATACCAATGGAAGCAGATTAGATCATGAATATGGTACCCTTTTGCTGTGCCCAATATAATGTTCATCCGGATATCCCATGTCATAGGGCTTACGTTTCCAACATCCCCATGCAGCCATTGTTCCAGATTGCCATTATCAATATATTCATACACAAGCATCCTGCAATATAAATCCATACTTCAAATCATGCATCTCTTCAAACTAAACAACATTTTAGCTTCATGTTTAAAAAAGAAAAATACCTGTATGCCCCCTCAACACAGTATCCAAGCAGCCTAACAAGATTCTTGTGCCGCACACGACCAATTGCTTCTACCTCTACTTTAAATTCTCTCTCAGCTTGGCCCCTGTAAATGAGTTAAACAGTAAGTGCTAACTTCCAACACAAACACAAATATAAGACCAAGGCCAGAGAACCTTCATTAAGTAGAAAAAGTCAGTAATTAAAAAAAGAAAGCGTAAAAAAAAAAAAACCAACCATGTATGACATTACAAAACTCCTAACAAGTAAAAACATTATTAATCCAATAGTATGAAAACAAGGGGCTGAAAAGAAAAATGATTCTTTTCTTCACACAAGTGAGTCACTTTACAGAACAACTCCCAGCAATAGAAGACAGGGATAACACACGGGGAAAAATGGTTGAAAAGTAGAAAACAGTAACAAGAGTAAAACAGAAGAAAACATTAGCCTACAATAAAAATCCAATCACTGCTTAGGATAGGATAAGCATTAGTGTAGTTCAAGCAAAAACTTTGCTATAACTCTTTTAAATCAAATAAAAGAATACAACCCCAAAACCAAAATGAAAAGAATCCATCTGCCTTAATCCTCTCTCTGGTTCAAAATATCAAACAGCTATATATATAGAAAGACAGAGAAACCATGAATTCTTCATGTTCTCGAAACCCCAGTTTATATAAAATTGAAACCGAAACTGTAAGAAAGAAAGCAATATCTGAACAGTGGTTAAACACACTATTGACTATCACCTAATATTTTTACACAAATTCACAGAGACCAAGTTGAGCCTAATAACATGAATATACACAGAGCCAACAGAATGTAACTATAGATCATAGAAACCTCATTTTTCCTCCAAATAATACATCCTAAGTAATCTAAAAAAGAACAATTGTTATGATATCATTAACATACTTGTTATTCAAAAGGTTCTTGACAGCAACTTTGGTACCATCAGGGAGAAGTCCACGGTAGACGATTCCATAGCCACCTTCTCCAATCACATTTTCTTCACACAAACCATTGGTGGCAGCTTCGAGTTCCCTCAACGTATACCATCTCCCCCAACCAAGATGCGAAACTTCGGGCCCAATGCTACCGCTCCCCAAAGACGACGCCGTTTCACAGACGCTGGCGGTTCCCTTGCTCTCCCCGCTGGTGGAGGCACGGTGATGGAGGAGCTCAAGCTTGACGGTGTCGACGTGGATCTCCGGCAAGGGAGGGACGTGGACGATCTCCTGGATTTCCTTGGAGACGACGGGGGTGGCGGCGGAGGAAGGGTGACGGAGCTTGGTGGAGGTTTTGGTGTTGTTGTTGTTGTTGCGGCGGCGAGAGGTGAGGCAGAGGGAGAGGAGGAAGAGGGTGATGACGATGAGGGAACCGACGAGGATTCCGATGACGACCCAGAGACGGAGGCCGAAGATGGAGGTGCGTTTGGAAAGCTCAGTGTCGACGAAAGCTGCGTCGTACACTGACATGGTTGAATTGAATGAAGGATTCAGAGACAGAGAGAGTGTGTGTATTAGAAAATGGATGGCATTGGTTACTTTTGATAAAGAGAGAATAGAATGGAGAAGGAAAGAATGGAAGTTTCTTTGTGAGTGTTGTGGGTGGAGAGAGAAGAGTGAGATCGGAAAGAAAGAAGAAAAAGAGTGAAGATGGAATATTTTGAATCAAATTGGAGAAGCAAACAGTGAGAGAGTGAAGTAGCAAATCAGGTTAGTGGAGAGAGAGAGAGAGAGAGAGAGAGAGAGGTGTGTGTGTGTGTGGGTGAGCAAGCAAAGACAGAGTAAGGAAACTTGGTTAGGTAGGTAGACAGTGTGTTTGGTCAAATTAGCTGAAAATTAAAAATTCGCTGAAAGTTTAAAACTAACTAAAAGCTGAAAAATTATTGAATGTGTTTGATAAAACTAGTTGAAAATGTTAAAATGACATTTAAAGACAATATTAATTATTAAATAATGATAAATGAGGGTGGTTGAGAGTTAAACTTAGAATTTAATATCACATGAGGTGTTATATTCATTAAACAATGTGGCGGCACACCATTGGATGCCCGTTTTAATTTTTTTTACACTAACAGTGTATATCAATTAAATCTAAAAAATTAACACTGGGTAATGTAAATATATCTAGACATGTCAACGGGGCGGGGCGGGGCGGGGCGAGTAGTACACTACCTGCACCCATGCCCGCTAAAATTAACGGGTACACATGCGGGTAGCTGGTATCCACGAGTACCCATTAATATTTAAAAAAATCTAAAGTTATGGAAAGAAAGAGAAAAATTGTCATATAATATATCATGATGTCATATAATATTAATATTATATAATATAAATTAACATTGTATAATACCATTACTTGTTAATATATTAGAAATATCATTATAAAATAGTAAAAAATATTTTTATATCATGATAAAACAATAAAAAGTTTTAATATTTAAAGCACCGGGTTCGGTTCGGTTCATTGGGCTCATCGGATTGAATCAAACCAAAGAACACCCCTGAATAATATATTTGGAAAATACACAATAAATTTGATGTAAATCAACACATTTTATTATATTACAACATCCAAACTTTAGTATCAATTTCAATAAATATATAGGTACTCATGTGTATCAATGTCTATAAATTATACAATATCTCAACAAAAATATATGTACTCATGTGTATCAAATATCAATATCTACAATTTAAACAAATTTCATGTAATTAAATAATATATTAGGAAAATACACAATAAATTTGATATAAATCAACACATTTTATTATATTACCATATCCAAACTTTAGTATCAATCTCAACAAATATATATGTACTCATGTGTATCAATATCTACTAATTAAACAATTTTACTTTGAATAAAAGAGATGATACGACTTTTGATAACAAAAAGCAGTAATAATAATAAAATAACTAATGAAATATTTTAAAAATGCACCGACACATTTTATTATATTATCACATTCAAACTTTAGTATCAATCTTAACAAATATATTTGTACTCGTGTGTATTGATATCTACTAATTAAACAATTTTACTTTGAAATTTGAATAAAAGAGACGACGCGACTTTTGATAACAAAAAGTAGTAATAAATATAAAATAACTAATTAAAATATTTTAAAAAGGAACCAACACATTTTATTATATTACCACATCCAAACTTTAGTATCAATCTCAACAAATATATTTGTACTAATGTGTATCAATATCTACTAATTAAACAATTTTACTTTGAATAAAAGAGATGACACGACTTTTGATATCAAAAAATAGTAATAATAATAAAATAACTAATGAAATATTTTAAAAATGCACCGACACATTTTATTATATTACCACATATAAGTTTTAGTATCAATCTTAATAAATATATTTGTACTCATGTGTATCAATATCTACTAATTAAACAATTTTACTTTAAATAAAAGAGATGACACCACTTTTGATAATAAAAAATAGTAATAATAATAAAAGAACTAATGCAATATTTTTAAAATGCACCAGCACATTTTATTATATCACCACATCTAAACTTTAGTATCAATCTTAATAAATATATTTGTACTCATGTCTATCAATATTTACTAATTAAATAATCTTATTTTGAATAAAAAAACATGACACGATTTTTTATAACAAAAAGTAGTAATAATAATAATAAAATAACAAATAAAATATTTAAAAAAATTGAATGAATAGTGAATTAATTATTAAAATACTTGTTGGATTGTAAATATATAGATATAGATAACTAAAATTAAATATTTACTGTACATTTCAAGAATTAAAAACATATTTAATCTTAATTTAATTTTTAAATTTAAAAACTAATACATATAAGAGTGAGCGAGAGTACAGTGGATTGGATTGCAATGTCCAATTTTTTTATTTTAAATTTTCCTTATCCTTTATTATATTATTAAAACATATATGTTAAACATAAAATAATGCAGTGCAGCTGATCCAATTCAAGTATAATAAAGTTTTATGTGCACAAATCTTCACGAGGTTACCTAACACTTTGTTCATATTCATTTATCTATTAAAATAAAAAATAATATAATTAATATTTTTAGTTTATAATTTTTTTAAAACTTTTCTATAATAAACCCTTTATTTATTTTATATTAGCTATCCTTGATATAATGAAGCATTTATTATTAGTAAATTACTAAATTTATGTCTATTTAATCACTAATATATAAATGGGTCGTTCTAAGGATGAAGCATTTATTATTAGTAAATTACTAAATTTATGTCTATTTAATCACTAATATATAAATGGGTCGTTCTAAGGCTGAAACACCGGTGTTTCACTTTTTTTTATGAAAATAACCTACTATTGTAGGTAATTTTACCTGATGCTATAATAAAACACAAACTTTTAATATTTGTTAAGAGGAGTCTATTTTTTTATATTTGGAGTTGTATAAAATCAATCACGTGAATTGTGTTATACAATTAATTGGCTAAGCTTTTTTTATATCTGCATCATCATCTTCCCTGAAAGAACTTCAGTTTCCTCTACTATGCTGCAATTTAGTAAGTTAACCATATCACATAAATTATCACGTTCTCACTTTTTTTTTCTCCATTTCAATTTCTTTTATCTATATTTTTCACTATACTTCTACACTAAATTATATAATAATTAGTGTGGATGAATCTTTTTCCTTCTCCTAACTAAATCAGCAAAACACTTTATTATGCGCCTAATCATCATAACTGTATTGATGCAAATTTAATTTAATAATCATTTACCCTTCAAATTCTAACATAACCAATGATAACAAAGGCTTACGAAGTAAGTGGAGTTAATTTCAACTTTCAACCATTGGTTACACCACAAATTTCCTTGCTTCTTGAATTATCTATGGCATTCCAGAGTGGGTTATTCTATGGCATTCCTGCGTCTGTCATTTCATGTTTACGAAAATTTTCGTAAATTTCATTAAGAATTGGGTCTTCTCTATAAATATGCAATTATTATTTTAAAAGTTAGAGGGATGAAATTGATAATATTTATAAATTTATAGTTACAAGTAATCGGTAACTAATCTAGACCATTCGATCAAAAAGCACTAAATCCTACGGTTAAGAAAAGGTGTAACACTGGTATTTCACCCATGAGATGAAACACCCTAGACAAAGCTTACATTAATTTACTAATTATCGAAAATAGTATCATCAACTAATGCTCCGTTTGCTCCCAGTCCCACGTTGTGTGTACTGAAAATTTGTTGGTGCGAATCTCTAAATACATTAGTGGGTATTTTTTTTTTTTTTTGCTATTAATAAAATTGATTCTGTCTGCAACAAATACTAGTAACATGGAAGCAAAACGACTGTTAAGTGGTCGACAAATTTAAACATGTCATCAGTTTAACTGTCGCAACTAGCTGGACATTTTGCCACACAACACTACATGCCATTTTTTTTTATTAGCATAACGTCTAGTAAACAATAAATTAATTAGATTTATAATCTATAATTTATTTAATGCACATGAAACACATAAAAAAAATACACGTGAAAAATTCACAATTTTATCACGGAAGCAGTCTCTTATTATCTAGTTTAAGTTATTTACGGTGATTAAATTCAAAATTTGTTATTTCGATTTATTTTACATTGTAATATCTGTCTTAAATAAAATATGAATTTAATTGATATATATTGTCAGCATAAAAAAATTTACACAAATATTTAATAGTGTATTACCACGTCATTTAATGAACTTGACATTTTATTGAATGTATGTGTAAAAATTATTTACATTTTTATAATGTATATATATTAAACTCATAAAATATACATATTCAAAATTTTATAGAAGAAAAAAATAAAAGGAAAAAAGTGATACAAATCTATTAACGAAAACCCCTAATTAATTAATGAGTTCCAAACAATCTCCTAATCACTACTTTAGGAAACCGCATAAATTAAAGGATATATCCTTCCAAATATATATTTGCCACTTGCATGAGGGTGGAGGAATAAAAGAAAAACAAAACTGTCTTTGTAAAACTAAGGAATGAGAGAAAAGCTAAACACAAATAAAATAAAATGCAATGTAATTTCAAGGGTTTTAACTATTTATAAATCCCTCTCAAAGATGAAGTGTAGTGAGTTCTGACTAGCTACAAAGATCTATGTACTTTTAAAAACAAAGCACTACTAGTGGAGAGCCCTTTATATAAGACTTAGACAGACGGTATGATGCATTGCACCATAAAAAATTTTGAAAAGGCATTTGTTTATTGTTTGTCTACTGACAAATTGGCCTTTTTTAAAAGAATGGGATTACTGAATCCTTCACTCGATCTTGTTAAACTCTTTTCATTACTTCTTCTGATTTTTAAATAAATATTGGCTTAATTTGATAGTTGGATAGTGGATAGAATTTAGAGTTCTTTAACTTTAATTACCGCAACTACATCAATATTTGATTGAGCAGCTCAGACCAAATTAAGTCTTCTTTTGGTGGAAGTATAGTTAGCTCATTAAGGTCTAGATGCATTATATATAGTTTTGGCCAGTAAAGAGGTGAAAGACAAGTCTAGGGCCTCTTTAAGAACATTAGATTGGAGGAAATTATCATAGCCAACAGAAAAAATAAATGGAGGAATTGGACAGGACATCAGTGGTGTAGCTCTTAATAAAACAGAATATAAAAAAAATAGGTACGATTTATTAAAGGCATGATAGATAAGACCTAACCCGATCGGGTAATTGTTTAGTTTTGGAGTAGTTGTCCAATCGGATTTGGATTCACTCAAGCCTGTTAAACGTATTGAGCAATATTTAGCTACGGAAAAACTTTGGAATCACTAGGAAACTAAATTTCATAGCCCATTCCAAGCTATTTTGTAGCTAAATGTTGCTGAGTACTAGAGAGAATCCTTGGATCCGAATTCTCTCATGACCTAACAGTCTCTCAGTAAACCTTAGCCAGTGAAACACTAGGAAACTTAAATCGGTAGCTATTTTGTTGCTAGATTTGGCTGGACTAGTAGAGGATCCTTACACAGAATCCATACACTGTTGACTGTCCAATCTTCTAAGAGGGAATTTCCAAATAATAAGGAAAATGAAAAAGATGGTACGATCGATCGTTTGTGATTGTGAAGACTACCCCCGTGTAATTTTGACTTACAGTTTTTTCCATTGATCTCTTATATTACTCATATTAATTTATTCCAAATCAAATTTGCTATAATGTTTTAAACCATTTAACATTTCAGGAGACAAATAAAAAATAAACTATAACAAAAAAAACTAGGTCATGGACATTTCAATTCAGGGTTGGATATTCAATAAGGCAATTAAAGTCATTGCTTAGAGCCCCCAAATTTATAAGGTCCCCAATTTTTTTTAATATAATGTTATTGATATACATCATTTTTTAAAAACTTAATAATGTTCGAGATAGGAACCCAATATTTTATAAGGCCCATATTTTACATTTTTTATATCTTTTTTTTCTTATAATTTAAATTACTTAAAAGTCCACATCTCATTTATTAGTTTTTGCAAATGAAAAGTTACTCAACACTCAACAGTGAATTTTCTTGTATCGGTAGTATTGTTGAACCTATGATCTATTGGCTACTTGTACGGTTATTGAAATGGATATAGAGCCAAGTTCAATGAAAAATGTAAGATTCATTGGAAAAAACATTTTGATGACACTGTTAGTGATGAGATAACTCATTCTGCTGAAGATTTGTTTCGCATTGATTATTTTTTGTATGTATTAGATTAGTCCATTTCTTCTATTGAGAGTCGATTTGAACAATTTTTAGAATATGAAAACATGTTTGGTTTTTTAATTGATTCAAATAAATTTAAAACTTTAGGGGAAGATGGATTGAAAAAATATTGTATCAATCTTAAAAAGATTTTGAGTTTTGAGGACCATTTTGATATTGATGGTCTTGATTTGTTTTCAGAATTAAAATATTAAAAGAAATTCTAACAAATGAAATTAACACACCATTAAAAAAATTGAACTATATAAAAAGATTAGGTTCTTTTCCAAATACATACATTGCTTATAGAATATTATTAACATTATCTGTAACTGTCGCGATCGTTGAAAGAAGTTTTTCAAAATTAAAATTGATTAAATCATATATATTTTAGATAAACTATGCTATTAGATAGATTGAATGGGTTAGCTATATTATTTATTGAGAATAAGATGTTAGAATCACTTGATTATAAAACATTAATAGATAATTTTACAGCTCAAAAAGTCAGAAAAATAACGTAAAATTTATTAGTCTATATTAACATGGACCTTTGTCTTAATTTTGCCTAAGACCCCAAAATTCCTAGATACGACCTGTTTCAATTTCACACTATTTGTACACTTCCGACGAGACGGGCTTTCTGTTAGTATGACATGTTTGAATTGGATATAGATTCATGTCAACATATTTGATCATTTTAAAATAAATTTGATTTTGTATTTAAATCATTATTTTGTTATCTAACTAGAAAAGTAAAAAAAAAAAAAATCAATTAGATGTGTATTGACAACAGTATCCTCATAATTTTAGAGAATATTATTAATTTGATAATATTTGCGTATTTATATTAATAATTACACATCTAAGAGTAATTTTTATCAATATTATCTAAATAATATTCATTATGTTACAATTGCTTTTCATATAAATATTTTGAAATGTAAACTAATTCATTTAAAAATAAATCAAAATTAATTTTGCAAATTAAATTCATTCAAAATTAATTTTAAAAAATATAAATTTTGTCAACTACAAAACAATATGATTAATTTAAAAATATAATTCAAACACATCAATAAAAGGAGACAAAAATATTTCATTTCTAAATTCAGTCTCTAAACTTGTTAGAGACAGAAAAAATCCAACTCTAAAAATTTTGGGAAAATATTCATTTCATTTTTTAGAGATGGAAATTTTTTCCTTCTCTATTTTATCTCTAATAAATTTAAAAATGATTTTATAGATGGAATTTTTTTTTCTGTATTCACATCTTTTAAATTAATTTCCAAAAATTTATTTCCAAAAGATATTTTTATCATGATGAAGTTTCTTGGAGTTAATTTCCAAACATTTAGAGGTGCAAAAAGTAAAAGTAGGGGTGTGAAAAGCAAGTTTCTTATGTTATTATGACAACAAATGTAATTGAAAAGGTCTGGCTGGACCCAATAAAAATGTAATTAACGAGTAGGATGAGTTTTGAACAAAAAAAAAAGGATAAGATTCAAAGTATTTTTTTTGTCACCAAAAAAGAAAAATTATTGTAGATGCATGCACTTCCCTGTCATGTTTGCAAGTGAATTGTCCAAAAATAAAATGCAAGTGAACTGTAGCCTGATACAAAGCCCAGCCAAGCAAAATACAAAACTTTATGTATGAAGATAGTAAACATTCGCACGTCCAAGTGGCTTGAATTATTTTATTAATTCCGTTACATATTTTTCATATGACATACAGTCATACATGGATAATTTATATTAAAAAATTATTTAATGAGTATTGTTTAAAAGTTAAAGAGTTATGAGTCAATTGGCAACGCAGACTGAGTTTGTGGGAAGAGCTCTCGCCTCTCGGGTTCAATCTCCACGAAACACATTTTTAAGGAGAGATGATGAACCTTAACTGTGACTAAGTCACAAATAGGATTACCTCTGACAATAGGGGATACCTATGGTGAAAAACCAAAAAAAATATGACCACTTAAAAAATAATAGTCGTTATAATTTAATTTTAAGCATTAATAATTAGGTGGTGTCTGCTTCAAGTTATATAAATTCATTTCCATGAATGATATATTCCCCCAAGGTATATATTATTCCCGGGCATATTTAGAATATGTATTTGGTTGTCATTCAAGATTTTTGATTTTTTTAAATTATCAGAAAAATAAAATATTCAATTATTTAGTTTATAATATAATTTTCAAAATACCTCCACTATATAAAACACAATGGGAGAATAAAAAGTTATCTTGGAATTTTCACACAAAAATGACATGAAAATGAATGTATTATTCTCAACCCTTTCCTTAGGAATAGAAACTATGGAAAAATGAAAATTAGTATGAGAATACGAAAGTTGTTTTTTTCCAAGAAATATTTTATACTAAGAAATAAATTTGTTTAACATCATACTTATTTTAAAACTTTTATTAATTTAGAAATCTAAAACTAATTAATTCTTTTTTCAGCTATACTCTTATTTAACACTATTTCAATTAACAACTATAATTATATCTCTCATTTCCTCTATTAAAAAAGTACTACATTTTTCCTATTAAATTGGTCACTTAGACAAAAAAAAAAACACAATTAAGAAATGCAATCCTATTTTCATAAAAATAAATTAAATTTCTATTTTATCATTTATCTCTCCTATTCTTATTTTCATTGTAGCATAACTTCAATTTTAGTACGTAGATTTGTAGTTTCTTGCATAAAAAAGAAATTCAATACTTTTTAACTAATTTAAAAATTTTATATAAAAAGTATGAATATTATATATTTTATAATAAATAAAAATATTGTGGGGTCTCTTTAAATGTGGCCGGACTAATTTACCTCGAGAGTCAATATAGACCGACTGGACCTACTACCCAGTTCTAGCTACATCCAGTCCTCAATATTTGTGACATTTTCACAAATTTGTTAACAGTTATTTACTCCACGTCTTAAACCTTATTCACACAAGAGTATTTTCCTTTAGAGCCTCTTTAGATTTTTAAGTTGTCTTTTACTAAAGCCTCTCCGAATTCGCTCTACCAACACTCATGACTCTACCTAATTTGATTGGTTATCTTAGATTTGAATGATGAGATAAAAGTGTTTCCTAGCTAAAACAGTCAATAGACAATAGATTTATTAACAGATTTTAGACACAATTTATTATGTTTCAGATTAGTGGAAACTCTTATCTTGCTCTGCTTCATAATTCCATCCATAGAAACAGGGAGGGAAGCAGAGCTACTCGATCCAACAAGAAAAGATAGTCTTCACTTAAATATTATAACGCAATTTGATTTATATAACTGACTACACTTTGTTATTTTGTTGTTGTTGACCAGTTCTTTAGTCTTAATCTAAATCAACTTGAATTTTCGCTATTAAAAAGGAATAATTTTTTAGTTTCTTCCATCTTTTGCTACAAAGAATTTGAAACTAGTACGAATGTCTTGTATATGGTTATTATTCCACTCTTCAATCTTTTTACAAGGCACATTTAACTAAATTACACATACAAATAAAAGTGGTTAAAATTAGTTAATTTCATTGGAGTTTTAAAAAATAGTTTAACTTTCTAATTTTACCCTTATTTAATATCATACTAACTTCATTGTCATTTGATATAGTTTAAAAAGACATTAAAGTTAATAAATGTAAATAAAGAAATGGTAATAAATACTTCCTTGAAATTGTAGAATGCCTTATGAAAAAGACCACTAAAACTTTTAAGAAGTATCTTATAAAAAGGACCAGAGGGAGTAATATTCAACCAAAGGGAGTAATATTCAACCCAAACGTTGTTTAGGGTAGGTTCATATAACAAATTCTATTGACCAAAAAAAATATATAACAAATTCTAGGGCAAATTGTGATTTTTTTTTTTTTTGTTTCTTGTTCAAAACTGCGAGTAGTTTGATCTTCTTCAACACTGGGAGTGCTACGTTGAGACTAGGTAGCAGGACAGGATTATAATTATATATTGTATTGTATGTTTATGATATATACATGCATGAAATTAGAGTAAGAGTTATCTACACTGTTTTATTGGTTTATATACAACACAAACGGCTAATACCGTTCTTCTATACTAACTCTAGAAAGAAGCTTCACAGTGTAACACACAAAAGCACTCAACACTGTACAGTATAAGCCTCCACAAGTGACCTGAACAGGACTCATTGTCCTGCATTTTTAGGACAATTCATCTTCATAAAATATACACACGTCTACCCAAAACACAAGGATATCTACTATCTAACCATGCCTATAAAACAAACAAAAACTCAATCCCAAAGGCATTAAAGGTGTTACTTATGTACACATGCAAGCATCTACATGCTACATTTTCTTTTACCAAAACCTTTTATCCTTTCTCCCACCTTATGTGCATTCAGAAAACAAATTTGAAATCTATCTTCAGGACAAACCACTGGCAACACCTTAAGCAGATAGAACAGCACTCCCAGATTTACCACTGAGGGAATTGTTGCTAGAATTAACAAACTTTGCTTTCTCACAACCAGCATCATATGATGAAAGTAGCTTCTTCTGCATTAAAGGTTTGGCAAAAAAAGAATCAGTCAATAGACTATGATGCAGTCCATAATATGAAAACTTTAAAGGTAAAATGAACTAAATGATGGTGGAATTTTGCCAAGTGGAGTGACCAGACAACGCTTACAGTGGCAACATAGAGCATGCAAATTGCAATACAATAAATTTGAGAATAGGCCTGTCTTTCACCAGAATAAGAAAATAATGCAGGTGAAGAACTACACATGCAATTCAAAATAAATACGCACATAGAGCCTAACTTTTCTATACTTCTGCATGTGTGTGAGAGTGATTGTGTGAAGATAGTCATCTCCAGTGGATTCTGAAGATTGTCAGTGTGCTGATTTTGTAAATCAGATTGCTGGATCAGGTATAATTCAAAAATAGGAAAAAAAAGTGAGCCTATTTTATGATTGAAGTTGTTTTAATAATGGTGCAAACACTTGATTATAAGCATGAAAATAGGAACAGCAAGCATGTGGAAGGAATATAACTGAACAACTTACTGCAAAGAAGAGTGTCCAAATCAGAAATCCTATACAATAATATGGAAAATCGAAGTTCAATATGGCATTACCCATGGTATCAAACATAAGTGCAACGCTAAGAGACAAAATTCTATTCTATACAGACCTAGGCCCTTGATGAGGCTTCCAGTGACAAAATAGTTAAAGATAGAAAAACCAATGTGCTTACACGCTTTAAAATAATCCAGCTAGTTGAAAGCAACTAAATATCATCCAATATCTTATGTCACATTATTATACAATAAAAAACAATAGCAGAATAAAAGATGACGGAGGCATCTCAGTTAATTGATGCAGTAACTATGTCGGAAATATGTCAAGAGAAGAAGGAACAAAACTTACATGATCCTCAAATTCAGGACTCATTAAATTGATGGAGAGGTTTCTCATCAACAACAATGCCTGCAAAACAGGACCATGTGTAAATTACTTGGTCAGACAATAATGAACTTAAACCACAAACATTAGATTCCCTTTTCAAACCTTGGACCTACACACTCCAAAAAGAAAAAAGAATGATATGGCAGCAAATAAAATGAAGGACTTGATATTAATTACCGTTTCCACATTTATTGGGTCCATCTGTTTTAGTCTGTGTAGGTGATTAGTTGAATTTGGATCGAATACACTGCCGATGAAGTTGTATACTTTTGCGAAATCTGGCATTACTGCATAGAGAAGGTGAACTTATTAATAGGAGCATGGCAAGAATCAATGAATCATGATTATGGCATACTAGTAAAACAGATGCTTAACAATCAGCAATATCAGACATCTAGCATGCTACAACATACAAACTTAAAAGTATTAATACAATCCATAAACATCACTATTTATACACAAAGAAGATGATGCAAGAATTGAAGAATGATGTAAATGAATAAAACAAACTACTACTGTATCAACATTAGGAAAATTGGCAAAACTTATTTGTAATTGTATGCAGTATATCCACCACTACTCACCCCTGACAGTAAATTCAGAATAGAAAAACAAATGTACTTTTTGTTTAAGGTCAAGGCGTGTTGTATAATTGTATTAAATACTTATTGCCCCCTTAAGTGAGTCTACCCGACTTGACCTAATTTAATCAGGGTCTAATGTAGCTTCTTGATACCAAGGCTCTAAGACAAAAAAAAAAGACTTACCCAACCCTTCTCATTTCTTGACCCTGTCTCCGGGTAACTCTAAATCAACTCTTACTTAAGTATTTCATTTTATGTGAGCAGTGGTTGGCTTGCAAAAGTAAAGTTTTACTGTTACTCCCAGCTGCCTCTCTCAATAATAGCATCTCTAAGGTTTTATGATTTAGTTTCCTGTCATTCTTACTCTAACGGGTCTCAGGCTCTGTTTCTTACTCTTCTTGGAAAATGATTGTATGTAAACAAATGGAATCTAAAAAAAAACTTATCTTAGCATGATTTTTACTTCCCTGAACTTAAAGCTTTGAGGAGCACCATAACATTCGTTATGCGTGTTTCCTATGAACTTAAAAACCAATTCAAGAACTTGTATTCAACAATTTTTTACATCTGAGTCTTAGATACATCTAATAAACTCTGCAAAATCTTTGGCTGATATTTTGGGCCATTCAGATTTCATCCTCAAGTTCAGTTCAATGTGACTACTCACTATACATTCATAGATCTATGTCCATCCGACCATCCTACATGCAGAACAATAAAATTAAAAATAAAATAAAAATAAGTACTTCAATCTACCCCTCGCTCTCTCTGGACCAATGCCTCCCCCTTGTAGTTGTATAAAACTGTTTTTGTTGAGTCAGATTGGGACTTTGAAGTCAGAGCAATTTCTTTGGCCTAGCACAGCTGGGGTTCAGCATGGGTATTTTAGATTTTGGTGAAATAAGCCTAGTCTCACTGATAAAATCCTTATGCTTGAATTCCTTCTTTTAGTAGTTTCCTCAGTATCCTAATAAATAAAAAGCTTTATCTTTTACTAGTTAATTAATTCTTATATAAAACTTCCACAACTAATAAATGTGACAGAGGAGACAATTGGGTGACGTCAAACCAAAATCATCTAGGAAACATGGTCTTCATACAATGAAATTATGATTTTTAGGAGTTCTTATTTTAATTCAATCAAAATTCAAGAAGCACCCCACTGTTAGTCTGTTACAGACAATATTCTCTTATATTTTATCATAGGTTCTAATTAAAGATTTTGTGACTATACCATCATACCAATTTCAAGATGAATCAAAAGTTCAAATTAGAGATGAAGAAGCATTCCAACCTTTAATTGGCTGGCCCTGGTCACGTTGATTAATTCCTTTGCTACTTGGCCAAGTTCGATGGATGCTCTCATTACTGCTGCTATAGCAACAATTAAGAGGAACAGCTTGTCCAGCTCCTGTCAATCCCATGTCATCTAACAAACAAACAATGAAAATTTCCAAATTAGCATAACTTTCCTCATGCCTAATTCTACATAAAATAGAGAGGGAAAAGTACAGATTTTAATAACAAAAAATACAAAACAAGCATAAAGGAGTTCAGAACAAGCAAAACCTCTAGCCACTTGTGGCACACTGGCTGGTGGTATAGCATTATAATTCCAAGAAGATAAAGGCACACTAGTAACTGGTGTTCCAAGTACAGATGATGAATCTGGGGTATAAATGTATGAAGGTTCAATAAAAGCCGATGAAGATTGCAATGGCCCTGTGACTTGGGATACAGTAGGAGCTGATAAAATGTAAAATAAAACCTAGTATTAGTCAACAATTTATACAACAGATGAAGGCCACTGGTACATCAAATATGGTTGGCTATGCCTATACTAACCGATTTTGGGAGCTTTTTGAGGGTATGGGTGTGCAGCTTTTCTCTTTGGCCGAGGAGGAGGTACATGTTCACTTGTTCCATTCTTCTGAACTTTAAGAAAATACTTCTGTGCATGACTTCGTATCTGCAAAAAAGAATTTTACATATAAGGATGAAAAAGGGAAAGTAAGAGGAACATGAGTAAAGAAATTCACCATAAGAAAATTGAAATAATCCCTATACTCATTACATAATCCAAAATGAGTTAATAGCTTTATGTTCTTTCTTTTCTTTTCTATATTCTTAATCCCATCATCAACAGGTAGGTTTTTGAAGAAAAACACAGGAAGAATAAATTGCATTTCATTATAATGCAAGAAAATCTAGATAAAAATATGTACTTTATTGGTTTGAGGAATGAAAAACTAAACTGGTTTGCTAGTAATGACACTAAATAAATTTCACCAAATATCCAGTAAGGGATTCAAAATTCAAGAATAATATTGAAACAATGAATAAATTTATTATCAAAATTTTTCACTGTTTTGAAAGAAACCAAAATTATCTAAATTTTCCACTAGTAACTTGTTCTTTGTTTCCCTTTGACTTTTATAATAAAATAATTACCTGGATAACTGTTTTTGAACCAACAAATGCTTCAATCTTTTTCCAGTCACGATCAAATCTGAAATTGATCAAAGAAACACAAGGAAATGAGCAAAAGATAAACAAATAAATCGGATGGCACATGTACTTCTACATACATTTGTTTTGGCAAGCAGTCAATAAACGTTAAGAGAGAGAGAGAGAGAGAGCTTCTTTATGGTTTTTTTAGGTGTACAGGTCAGGTCATCCACAAAGCATGTATTGCATTTTTAGGAGAGCCCGATGTACCCTCAACAAGTGATAGAATGCTATCAATTCACCTAAACTTATCATTGTCCCTACTTTTTCTAATACTTTTCTCAAGATGATGGATTCAGTTATCATGGAGTTTCTAAACCCTAATCCTTTCAATTCTTAATTATCACAGAACCAGCAAGCAGAGTTAGGCTTTATGGATGTAGATTCATAAAGCTCATTCCTTAAGGGTATGTTTGTGAGTTGGAAAATGAAAGGGAAAGGAGGGAAGATAAAGGTTTCAAGGAGGCCATTCCCTCCCCTGTGCCCTATGTTTGTGGGTATAGCTCTCTCCTTCTCTAACTTACAAAGCATTCCCTCTCCTTCCTTCCCCTTTTTTCTCCTTCTAATTCTTCCCTTTCCTTTTCCTCCAAACTCCAAACACACCCTAAAAAGTACATAATAATAAAAAAAAGGTTTGAAGCACAATTAGACAAGGTGTTCCTCAAAATTCCATTAACATATCCACAAACTGTTTAACAATCCATTTAATTCCCTCTAAAGTACATTCCATCACAGAATCTGCACTCTGCAGCTTGTTGCTTAAGTGGAAGAGAGAAGTCTTAAAACTCAGGCAATAAATTCAAGCAGCAGCACTTGTTTGATGAGGGATGTTCACAATTTTGTGATTGTTGAGGGATACTTAGGGGGGAGAGAGAGGGGTTACTATTGTTGAAAAGTACAGTATAAGTAAAACATGTTGTAAATAAATAAACCATAAACACGTGAAATTATAAAAGCAATAGCTTAAACAGAGTACTTTCTTCTCTGATATATATGAATGCCGCTCTTTCATGATTTCGGTTAGACGGGTAAAATTGCGAGCTCCCAACATGACCAAAACAAAATGCTAAAAGAATAACTGAGAATTAACAAGGGACTTTATTTCACACTATAATACTTATAACCCACATTCAAATCATTAACTTAATTTACATCCTACCTGAGTTGAAGTAAGTATTCTCCTATCCTACAATAGTTGCTTTTCTCCAACCAAAGCTTGTGAATGAAATATCAGCAATCAAACTACATCAAATTTCTTTTATGAAAAAAAAAGGTAAACAATTTTGAAAAAAAACCAATTAAAAAACGAATCTAAAACATAAACCCAAATTATTTACATTGAAGTCACCTATTCTTTACTAATTACTTGACTGGTTGAAATTCCCAATTCAAGACCAATTAATCACCTTTAAATATTGAGAAAACTCAGAACTGCGAAATTCCCAATCACAAAGCACCAATCCTCACAACCTAACCCTTTTTCTGAACGATCATCCAAAATAGACCCAAACAGTGCCTAATTCATAACATAATCAATTTCAATACTACGAAGAATCAGAGAAATTTAATAATAAAAAAAGGACTTACAATTGGAGAGCTTCTAGAAACTTGTCGTGCTCCTGCTCGGTCCAGCTCTCCCTGGACTTGGTAATCGTATAGGGTTTTCGGATCTTCTTACTCGGATCCTCGGCGGTGGTGGAAACGGCGGCGCCGGGAGCGGGAGGCTGGGGAGGAGGCGGGGCCGGAAGAGGGTTGACACCGGGAAGGGCCATATTGGAAGGATCGAAGAAGTAAAAGCCTTGAGCTGGGTTAGGGTTCACGGACACCATCAAGTGACGAAAATCGAAACCTCGATTGGTGTGTTGAGTGTTGCCGACTTTGTTAGTGGGTTTTCCAACAACCTCTGTAATCAGTTACTGATAACCGTTCTTCTTGTCTCCGTTTCCTTGCTCGCAATAATCCTCGGTAATCTTAAAAACCGACCTTTTATATAAGAATCGAGAAGCGCGTGAAATTACCTTCTTGCCCTCTCACCACTTGCCTACACGTCACACCAAGTGACAATGGCGGTTACTTCAAAGGCTACCACTACTTTCTGCATACTATTCTGTGTTTTGTTAAGCGGAGTGAACATGTTTTTGCTTACTCTAATTTAAAGGTTTAATGTACAATCTATTTCGGTTTAGATGTGGTTTATTTTGTAGAAATTGAAAATTCAAAAAAATTATTATAGATCATTGAGACTAAAGATTTTTTTTTGTGAAAATTGTGACTAAAGATTGTGATAATACATAGTGCACTACAAAATTAATTGGGAATGAAAAATGGAATAATAGACATATAATTCATGTAAAAGCTTATAGGAATATAGAAGAAGTAAAAGCGGATTGATAATCTACAACGTCCAGTAGACCCAATCATTATTTGGTGGGTTAGGTTTGGCTATCAAATCTGTTTGGATTGGGTAAACATGAACCCGACGAGTTTGGGTCGGGTAGCGGGTCTGGATAAGTATACCTCAATGTACCCAACTCAACCCGAACTCCCATATAAAAATTTATTATATTATTAATAATTATTTTATCTAAATTAAATTTAGTAATAGTAAAATAAAATTTAATTAAAAATTGGTGTCATGACAGAACAATAGTTTGTTAATTTGTGAGAAAGAGACTTTTATAAATGTGGAATATTTTATTTGAGACATCTCTTTATTGCTTTGTACTAGATATTTGAATTAAATTGTGTGTGGAAAGTGTATGCCATATTTTTTTTCTAGTTTTGATTTATAAAATTTTTGAAATAGTTATATGGCCAAAGTGTCAAAATCATGAAAATATAAATTTATACAATTTATGAAGACCAAACGGTGATTAAAAAAAATAACCAGTTCTATAAATTTGATTTTTTCTTTTTTCTTTATGATTTTTTAATTATTATGACTCGATCACCCGACCCGATCGACCTTGATCGATTTGGGTTGGGTTGGGTCCATAAAAGAAAAATGGCAGAACGACCTAACCCAATCTGGACACGGTTAATTAAATTGGGTCTAAAAGTAGTGCAAATCCAACTCAACCCAACCAATCTCAACCATTCACATTTATATGAAAATTATGATATATATGGGATGTGCTTTAGTCACTACTATAAATCTAAAGTTATCAGAAGATATTTTAGTGATCAGTATATTTTAATTAGGGGGATGTGGGGTTAATAGAAAATAAGGCAATGATTGAAACTTAGAGTAAAATGCAAGGGGGGAAGACCACGCTCGCTTAATTTGGAGAAGGATTAATTATATAATTTGAGCTCTGTCAATCCTTGACTTAAAGAATAACTTAGCCTGTGTCATTAAGAATAGTCTATGTTGCATTCATACATAATTGAGTTAATTACTATTAACTATTGAAGGTTTTTTTTCTTTGTCAGATTGCAGGCGGTTGTATTACTAGGGATGGAAACGTGGAGGGTTTGGACTCTTGAAGGTTACAACATAAAAGCTACGAAGTCTATAAATTTGAAATATGGGAAAGTAGGCTTGTTTGTCCTAGACATGTTAGACAAATGTGCCTAAGTTAGACTAATATGGGGAAAAAAACAATTATTAAAAATTTTATTTTAAGCCCTTGACTTTATCTCAGAAGATTTGTCCTTCACGTGTCAAATTAGGACACTGTAAAAGATACACATGGATACGTAAAGCCGTGTTTGGATATCTGGGTAAAGTATATAACGGTGGTGGTTATCATAGAAAATAATATATTAAAACAAACACAAATGATGAGACGCCAAATGGAGTGTGAATAAGCATTGAAGGTTAATTTACCTGTAAATCCCTACTTGGACCTTGGAGTTCCGAAAAAAGTTACTACTATATATATTATGTGGGAAAGTTCTAGGTTTGGACCAGAAGAGGATTCACGAACCAATTTTAAAGACCAGCTGCTATCCTATCTCCAATTTTAAATCCACAATTCAGATATTCATCACATCAAAAGGGTACATTCTATTCTATATTCTATATATTATTCTTTTATATGGTGCGACAGACCAAATACATTATATCTTACAAGTGGATCTGTCTATCCACAATTTCTATTTTCGCTTAATTGCACTTTTGATCCTCCTATTATTATTAATCCACGATTTCGGTCCCCTTATATTATTCTAAATTCGCGATTTTGATCCCTCTAATACATAGATTTTGAAAATAGAGGACCAAGATTTTGAATTAAATCGCGAATTTAAAATAATAGGGGACAAAATCGCGAAAAAAGTAAGGGGACCAAAATTGCAGATTGATGATAATAGGGGGACCAAAAGTGCAATTAAGCCTTCTATTTTTGTGTGTACAATATTTATTAAAAAGTAAAATAATATTATAAAATGGGTTAGTTATTGACTTATTGTATTGTGTAAATAGTTATTATTCTAATTATGTGTTGATTATCTTATTATGTGAGTAGTTATTATTTTAAGTTAGGTCATTTTTAAAATATAATTATTATAAGAGTATTTTTAGAAGGGCAATGTGGATATAAAAAATTGGATATGGTATAAATAAATAACTTATAAGAAAGAAAACTACATAAGGTCTACCATCAAATAAAGTGTTAATTTGTTTCTATAATTAATAATACATTAATAATATTTTGAGGTTAATAATAATTAAAATAAAATACTCTCTTTTTTCATCCGTCACCTTAAGGTTTAAATACATAAATTAAAAAAGGAATACAAAGGTATATAATTGGTAAAAATATAATTAATATTATCTTGATTTTTTAAATGACTGATAAATACGAATAATATTCTTTTTAAATTGTGATAGATAAAAAGTTAAATTTAAAGATACATTGTTAAAGTATATTAATTAAGATGTAGTTTTCACAATAAAATATTAAATCTAATGATACACTGTTAAAGTAATTAATTAAAAAAGTTTCACATTACTATTTAATATGATGTGCTGTTAGTTTATTTTTTATTGAGTTTAATAATAAATCAAGTGTAATATTCATTAAATAATATGATATGCAATTTTTTTATATTAATCATATATATCCATTAAATTTTAAAATATTTAAGAGGTGCACAATTAAGATTAGACACTTTGCAATTTGCATCTTAAGCCGATAAAATGATAAATATAGATAAGTAATTTTGATGTTAGTTGAATATAAAATTAATAGCAACTAACTATTGAAAACGTAGATATTTATTTAGTTAGGAGTTTGAATAGTTGATATGAATTTATTTGAGTTGACACAAACCAATGGTGTATGGGCCCCTCAAGGAATTTAGGTTTAGGTAAAGCACATGCTTTGGTCCAAAAGCCCACTCACCTCAGTACGTTGTCAGTTCAGCCACAAGGTTATAGCTTTGGACGGGCCATAAACATAGCCACATGCTTCACTCATACTCTTTTTTCTTGGTTCATTCTTTGCGATCAAGCAATGTTGTTAGGCGGCTGCTCTAATTGGAAAATAAGGGAATTAGGGTTTATCTTAGAATAAAAGATCTACTAAAAAGACAGAATTTTTCATACTTCATTCATAGGTACTGCTTACAATATATAGTGCCAAGTATAACGGCTAATCCAATTAGGTGGCTAAATACAAGCTTCTAGAATTTAAAAACACAAATAAAATTTTAATAAAAATCTTTCATCCAAAAAGGTCTCTGAACCTTTCTTTTGGGCTTAGGAGATGGGCTTATATTTTTTTGGGTGCCTTGGGCGCTATCATCACTGTGCAGCTCAAAAAAAACCTTGTCCTCAAGGTTTGGAACAAACTGCTGGGCACAAGTTGGGTCCAAAACCCCTTGGGTGTTAGAATTAATTTCGGTAGTGGAAGAAAGAGGGGGCGTGGTTGGTTGAGGCAATGGCACGGGGATTGTTTTTATAGGGGGCGGTCCAGATGGGTCATGGGAAAAAGGAGAACAATCCAATGGCTGAGAAATTTCAGCTTTTCCAATACATAGGTTGTCACTAGGCACAGCTTTTGTGCAGTCCGCGGATGGTACAGATGCGGCTTTGGGAGCGACGCGCTGATCCAACGGCTGAGGGGGATAGAGCGCGACAGCTGGCACATGGGAAACCGCGTGAGACACCTCATCAGGCACACGGATTGTGCTTTTCGTGCACGGTCCAGATGATTTGTGAGGGAGATCTAACGACTCTGAACGCGTGTGATGCTGCTGCACACGGATTGTGCTTCCATTTGACCGTTCAGATGCAGCCCGTTCGAGATCTAACGGTTCCGCGCACATGGGATGCTGCGCCTGGACTGCAGGATTGGCCGTAGATGGTGTTGGTGCACAAGAGATCAACGGCTGTGTTTTATCCCCACTTTTGTGAATTTGAATTTTTCTTTCATCGCACGGTGTTAGAGCTTACTGTTGATTTTTCAAACAAGAAGTACTCAGCTTGACGGATTCACTTATCCCATTATCTGAAGTATCATGTTGAACTTGGTGTCCCTGAAGAGAGAGAGACTCTGTAGTTTCTTCTGGTATGGAAAAGAAAGGAGAGAGGTCTGAGGGAAGGGGAGTCTGAGAACCCAAAGGATTATCTCCAACAAAAGGGCGTAGCAGTGAGACGTGAAATACTGGGTGGATACGACTTCCTTGGGGAAGATCCAGTTCATAAGCGACCTTTCCAATACACCGACGCACTGAGAAGGGACCAAAGTATCTCTTGGACAGTTTCTGTGAAGCTCTGTGATGCACCGAGCTTTGTCTGTATGGCTGCAATTTGAGAAGGACCCAGTCACCAGGCTTAAAGGTACAATCACGTCTTTTCTTATTTGCTTGATCAATCATCCGTTGACGACTCCTTTTGAGATTATCCTTCAAAGTGCTGAGTATCTGTTGTCTCTGTTGCAGGGTAATGTCCAAGGATCCCTCCGAAGCTGTCCCAGGAACATAATCAGGAATTATGGGAGGGGGTCTACCATAAAGGGCCTGGAAGGGAGACATGCCTATTGCAGAATGCATAGCAGAGTTGTGCCAATACTCAGCTAAGTGGAGGTATTTGTACCAGTGGCGGGGATAGTCACTGGTAAAGCAACGCAGATAGGCCTCCAGGCTTCGGTTCACAACCTCAGTTTGGCCATCTGTTTCGGGGTGATAGGCGGTGCTGTATTTCAGCGTTGTACCCTGAAGACGAAATAGCTCTTTCCAGAACGAGCTGAGGAATAAGGGGTCTCTTCAGAAATTATTGATTTAGGAACTCCATGCAGTCTGCAGATTTCAACCGAGAAACGAGCCGCAAGGTTGGTAGCTGTGAACTTAGTTGGCAGAGCAACAAAGTGGACATATTTAGTGAGCCGGTCACAAATCACCCATATGACAGTATGCCCAAAGGAGATGGGAAGGTGAGTAACGAAATCCATAGTCAGTTCTTCCCAAACTTGCTGAGGTGTGGGTAGGGGCTGAAGCAAACCATTTTTCTTTTGTGACATGTATTTGTTTTGTTGGCAAACGGAGCACTGCTGGACAAACAGTTTGGCATCCCTATATAGTCCAGGCCAGTAGAAGGAAGCTGCGATCCTGGCGATGGTTGGTTTAAGCCCGGAATGCCCTGCGACCAGAGTAGCATGGAATTCGCGCAACAGAGCCTAACGCAAGCCCGTAACATCAGGTATGAACAATCTCTTTTGGAAGTAAACGAGCCCGTGAGAGTAGGAGAAATTTTCTGTCATGGTTGTATCATTTGTACACTTCTCCACTAAACTTCGGCCCTCTGCATCTTTCTGATAGTACTGCTGGAGTCGTTGAAGCATGGATGGAATGGGGGATGACACAGCCATAAGCAGAGACCCTTCGTCAGAGAATTTTCTGGAAAGTGCATCGGCAACTCTGTTGGTATTCCCAGGTCTGTAAAATATCTCAAAGCTGAAACCCTGTAATTTAGTTGCCCATCTTTGTTGTTCTGGAGTCTGGAAAACCTGAGACAACAAACTTTTCAAGCTCTTCTGATCTGTTAAAATGTGAAAACGTTGCCCAATAAGATACTGACGCCATTTTTTAACAGCTTCTGTCACTGCATACATCTCACGAACATAAACTGAGGAAGACTGCATCTTCTTGCACATTTTTTTGCTAAAGAAAGCTAATGGATGACCATCTTGGGATAGGACAGCTCCAATAGCAATGGAGGAGGCATCTGTTTCCACCACAAAGGTTTTGGTGAAGTTGGGCAAGGCTAGAACCGGCATGGACGTCATCTTATTTTTCAATTCTGTAAATGCCTGTGTAGCCTCTGTACTCCATGAAAAATTAGTGGATCTTAATAAATCTGTGAGAGGAGCGGCGAGAGTGGCGTAGTGGCGAACAAATCACCTGTAAAACCGGTGAGGCCTAAGAATCCTCTGAGTGCCGTGAGAGAACGCGGTAAGGGCCAATCCAATATGGCTTGGACCTAACCTGGATCCGGTTGAACACCTTGTGCTGAGATGATATGCCCAAGTAGTTCACAGTAGTAACAGCAAATACACACTTAGATAATTTAACAACAAATTGATTAGATAATAATAAGTCTAAAATTTGTCGTAAATGAACTAAGTGGTCAGCTAAAGAACGACTGTAAATGGGAATATCATCAAAAAAAACTAAAACAAACCGGCGTAGATGGGGGCGCAAGAGATCATTCATAGCAGATTGAAAAGTTGATGGGGCATTAGTCAGCCCAAATGGCATGACTAGGAACTCATAATGGCCATCAAAAGTCCGGAGTGCAGTCTTATGAGTATCCTCAGGAACCACTCTAATTTGATGATACCCCGATCGTAGGTCAATCTTTGAAAAAATAGTTGCAGAACCCAACTCATCTAAAAGCTCATCAATTGTAGGAATTGGAAATCTGTCTTTCACTGTTACTGCATTCAAAGCACGATAATCCACACAAAATCGCCAAGTTCCATCTTTTTTCGAACTAGTAGGACCGGGGATGAATAAGGGCTAGTACTAGGAACAATAATGCCTTCCTTGAGCATGTCCTGAATGATGGAGGTCATGGCTTCCTTTTGAGAGTGAGGGTAACGGTAAGGTTTAACATTAACAGGGGGGCATTGGGAAGGGTAGGAATATGGTGGTCATGTAACCTAGAAGGAGGTAGGCCATGGGGGTTCTGGAAAATGGATGGGTAAGAGAGTAAGAGGGTTTGGAACTCTAGGGGTAGGTTAAGTAAGGGTGAATCTGGGCCGATGAGGGGAGAGCTATTGTGGTTGTCATCAGAGGGAAAAAAAGAAAGCAAGTGGACCGAAGCAATGGAATCAGTGTGCATGAGGTGGCATAATTGATGGTAAGAGGAGTGTGTAGGAAGGAAATTAAGGTCACCTGTGAGTGTAATGGAAGTGTTATTGTGGGTAAAGGAGATACACGAGATAGAAAAATCAGCTTGGATGGGTCCTAGTGAGCGGAGCCAATCAATTCCCAAAACAACATCAGCGCCCTCAATGGGTAATAGATAAAAGGGAATGGAGAAATTGTGGTTCTGGAGGTTGATGGGTACGTCATTGCAAATTCCGCCACAAAAAATTCGTTGACCATTGCCCACCATCACTGAGAATCTGGGTGTTGGGTCAGTAGGAAGGCGAAGGTGAGCAGCAATGCGAGGTTGCATAATATTGTGATTGCTACCGGAGTCCACCAAAACAATAACAGGGAGGCCTGCAATAAATCCCTGGATTGTCAAGGTTTGGGAGGGAGGATGTCCTAGCAGGGCTTGGGGTGAAAGGTGGAAATAAATGGCCTCATTGGGGTCTGTTTCTGCATTGTTTGTAAGGCTAATAATTTCTGGGTCAGAATCACAAGTGTCGTCTACCATAAGCAACAAAAACCGACTTGTAGAACATTTATGACCTGGCTGAAACTTTTCGTCACAATTATAGCAAAGGCCTTGAGCTCTTCGTTCTTGCATTTGGGCCTGGGTGAGCCTTTTAATGGGTAGGGAAGTAGGTTTAGAGGTGGATGGAAGGGTGGGGTGAGAAGGAGTAGGGTTAGGGCTTGTGTTTGGGAGGGGGCGGTAAGTGCGTGCTCTTGAATCCTTGATTTTGGCCTCAAGAAGTTTAGCAAGTCCAATTGCTTGGGAAATATAGGTGGGCTGCAAAATAGCCAGCTCCCTACGAATTTCGGGATTAAGACCAGAGATGAAACATTTGAGAATTACATCTGGGGAGAGACCTAAAATTCTGTTGCAAAGTTTCTCAAATTGAGCCTGATAGTCAGAAATAGTACCGTGTTGACGGAGTTTAAAGAGTGCAGCTTGGTGATTTTCATAGGTAGATGGGCCAAAACGTAACTCAAGAGCTCTAGTGAATGAATACCAGTCAGTGAGTTGATGGTTTTGGTACATCCATTTGAACCAACTAAGGGCATCACCCTTCATGTAAAAAGCAGCCATGGGTAGTCTTTGTTCCAAGGGTATCTGATAGAAAAGGAAGAATTGATCAGCTTGAAATAGCCAATCAAGAGGTTCAGTACCATCAAAAGGGGTTAGGTGCAATTTTGGGAGAGTAGCAGTAGGAGATGAAGGATTATGGGGGTAGATTGGGTGAGGGGTGCCCATGTGAAAAGGTTGGGAAAAGGGGGGAAGAGAGGTAGGGGGTATAAAGAAATGGGGAGGTGGAATAGGTGCTGAAAGATTGAAGGGCAACGTAGTGGTGGTGATGATAGTGTTTGGGGTGGAAATGGGTAAGGTAATAGGTGTCGTGGTGGGAATGGGGTTAAACCCAGGTGGGCAAGTAGGGGTGGGAGAAGAAGTAGTGGTGGTAGAAAACGGGGAAGAGGTTACCGTAGCGTGGGAATGAGTGGAAATGGAAGCCATTTGGTCCATAAGACCTGCCATGATAGATGTGAGGGATTCATGCCTAGAATCTTGTAGCCCTTGGTGATTTTCAAATTGAGTCTGGAGTAATCCAAGTTTTTCAGTGATGGAGAGGAGAACATCCTCAACATCTTTGCTGGAAGGTTTGGGAGGCATGGTAGGAAAATGAAAGCACCAAAATATGTTAGGCGGCTGCTCTAATTGGAAAATAAGGGAACTAGGGTTTATCTTAGAATAAAAGATCTACTAAAAAGACAGAATTTTTCATACTCCATTCATAGGTACTGCTTACAATATATAGTGCCAAGTATAACGGCTAATCCAACTAGGTGGCTAAATACAAGCTTCTAGAATTTAAAAACACAAATAAAACTTTAATAAAAATCTTTCATCGAAAAAGGTCCCTGAACCTTTCTTTTGGGCTTAGGAGATGGACTTATATTTTTCTGGGTGCCTTGGGCGCTATCAAATGTCCCATATATTTTTTTATAGTAAATCTCAAGTTACTATGCCTTTTTCATCTATCTGTCAGAGCATAAAGATGTTTACAATCGAATTTGTTTATTAAAACCAAAAAACTGAGAATGATTTAACTCACGTTACGCGAGATGTGTGGAGGACTCTTTTCGCAATCAACGTAATCAAAGCTAGCTAGCTGTTAATTTCATGTAAATTAACATGATATTGTTTTTCTCCACATGAAATGAATATGAGATAAAGACTGATAAATTGCATCAATTTAACGTTAAATCAATAACATTATTACTATTAAAACTAAAACTAGGAGGAACAACATCAAGCCTCAACCCAATTTAATTTGTTACACGCTCATTTCTTATTTGGGCAACTTGGCAGCATAGAATGCCTAATAATACACAAAACATTCAATTTAGTCTTTGAAACATGTGACACCAATCATGTTAATCTTAATTTGATATCATTGAAATATTTACTTTGTTGTTAAAATTTAATATCAGTGTTGTTCTCAGCAAGCAATTCCGGGCTAACCTCCGAGATAGTTAACTCAGATTTCTTATCAAAATTGTGAACCTCCTGTTTTTTCCAATCTCTCATATCTTTTTATAGGCCCCCTTGGTAACTACCGGTGTCCCACTACCTAAGTCCTCCTTATCCTCACTTCCCCCACTATTACATATTTTCGAAGTGCTCTTAATGGGGTAGAGAAAAGGCATGGGCCGATAAGTTGACCCAGAACTCGGCCCAATATCTGAGGAGTACATAGCCCTCCAAGCCTAAGCGTATCCGGAGGATACTGCGTAGGACTTGTAATGATCGGTCCAATATCTGAGGAGTACACAACCCTCCAAGCCTGAGCATATCCAGAGGATACTACGTAGGACTTGTACTGATCGACTCAATATCTGATGTGAATGCCTTTAGCAAGTCATTTTTACCGAACTATTTTTTTTAACTTAAAATGATAAGCCGCCTTTACGTAGTAACTTATAAAATTTTTCTCCTTTACAAAGTAATTGAATCTTTTTAACCAACTTTTGAAAATTTTGAACTTGATGCCTTTTCTAGTAGGTCGACATAACCGGGCTACTAATGAACCTTTTAATAAGTCAACATAACCGAGTTATTAATGCTCTTTCATGAGTTAGTAACTTAGAGAGTTCTTCAAGTCGATGGTCAACATAACCGGGTTACTAATGCTCTTTCGTGAGTTAGTAACTTAGAGAATTTTTCAAGTCGATGGTCGACATAACCGGGTTACTAATGCTCTTTCTTGAGTTAGTAACTTAGAGAATTTTTTTGTTGAAGTCGATGCCTCTCGGAGGTCGGCGTAATCTTTATCGATGCCTTTCAGAGGTCGACGTGATTTGAGTCGATACCTTTTGGAGGTCGACATAGTTTTTGCTGATGCCTTTCGGAGGTCAGCATAGTTTTTATCGATGCCTTTCAGAGGTCGGCATGATTTGAGTTGATGCCTTTTGGAGGTCAACATAGTCTTTGCCGATGCCTTTCGGAGGTCGGCGTAGTCTTTACCGATGTCTTTCAGAGGTCGGCGTGATTTGAGTCAATACCTTTTGGAGGTCGACATAGTTTTTGCCGATGCCTTTCGGAGGTCGGCATGATTTGAGTCGATGTCTTTTGGAGGTCGACATAGTCTTTACCGATGCCTTTCCGAGGTTGGCGTGATTTGATGCCTTTGGGAGGTCGACATAACCGGATTACTATCTCGGTCTCCACTAATTTAATTTCTAGCTTCATAATAATATTGTCGAGTTTTCTCGGTATCCACCAATTTAATTGGAGGCTTCATAGTTCTTCATTGACTTTGTTTTCTTTCATTTTTCCATAGAAACTTGGACGATTCAAATGAAACTTGTCGAAAGGCAAAACTTTATACTTGGTCAGTGCTTCACCATGTCAACATATTAGTTGTGAAGGCATAATTTACAAAAAATAATCTATATTAGTAATTAAGACAACAATTATAATTAATTCAGTCAAATTAATGTTCATGCTCCCTAATATGGTAATTAACAATCATATAAAATAAAATTATTTGATCAAATAAGGATAACAAGAATAGGAAACATATTTAATTTGATTGAAATTTATTGGGTATTGAATTTGATAGAACTAAACCAAAATATTTGTTGCATATTTAGTATATACTATTTAATTATGCAAGATTGATAAGTTGAAATTATAGATATGATTTATTTGAATTGAATATAAAGACTAAGCTAATTATGCAAGTTGGTTTCGCATTTTCCCTTCATATAGATAAATTCAATTGATATTTGAGACAATGACATAGATATTAAGTTGATATTCATATAGATAACCCAATATTGAGATCATTGAATTAGTTTTTTTTTATTTACAAAAAGTTGATTAAAAAGAAAAGAAATAAAAAATGTGTAACAATAAAGAATAGTGCATCCCTAAATTGAATTGAAGCATGACTAACAAACAGAACTATATTCAAGTTCCTCTAATTTTTCCCTGGACACGCACATGATGATGGCTTCCATATACCATATAGGAATTTAATCAAGACGTGTAAAAGAAATGAAAGAGAGTAACTAGTGTGCAAATATCAAATTGGGTGATGCTGAATTTAGGAATGTTTGTACCAACACTGTAACAGCTAGCTATTGCCAGTTAATAAGGTCTCTTAATTTGGGGCCTCACGACCTACCAATTTAAATGCTGAGGCTGGCAAGAGAAAATTCAACTACTATTTATATATTTATAACTTTCAGTTAGATGTTATTTTACCTATTCGAACCCGGAGTACATGAATTTACTTCAATAAATCTAACTCTAGTTGAAGTTTTTGAATGAACAGCTCTAATCCTTAGCATGAGCTTAGTTAATATAAACACTTATTGCTATTAGGGTTGATTATTATACAGAAAAGTTTTATACCTTTTAGTTAGTAACTAGTAATATGAAGCAATTATAAGTCTCTGTTTTATTTTATTCTCCTCCTTTCCCTTTTGACTGAATTTACTTTGTAGACAAAACTTGTTTCAAGTTTCTTAATTCTTATATCTTGCACATCATTCATCAAGTTTTGAAATCGCATAATGACAAATGGATATTTTTTAAGAATATGTTGCTGAATTTAAAAGAACTATCCACAATTCCACATGTTATTGTTTGATTAGAGAACTACATCTAAGTTTTTGTCCTTGTTTTATTTTCTCTTTCTATTAACTACTAAGCATTTGTATATCTATATAGAACTGAGGACATTTGCATAGCCTAATTTCACTTATCCAAGAGAATATGGGTCCGTTTGGTTTACAGTTGAGTAGAATTGATTCTAGAAATAAATGATTGAGATGGATGATGCACGCTTTACGAAGTACGTTGGACGGAAGTGATTTAAAATCAATTATGCAGAATTGATTCTGGATGGTTTAAAATTTAAACCAAACGGACACTATATAGTTGACATTCAGATTAATGTAAATGTAAGTAATTGAAGAATATAGAACTGACCTTAATGGGAATTCTCCTGCCATGAAACAGTGGACTCTCTGGTTCTAATTCATTGTAAGATGGATTGGAATGCAGATAAATGGAATAGTACCCTTTATGCCCTTTGAAGAACTTTTCCCACAGAGGAGCCAAAGGCATAGAACCCCTCACTAAGAACATGAAGGCCATTTTGGGAACTCGATCAAACGGGTATTCATGAATCTTAGGAGTCACTGAAGCTCTCCATAGCAGTTCTTCATCATTCATATCATGCATAACATGAGAAGGCTCATGGAACTCTTTGAATCTAACATGACTAATGCTTGATACTTCTGGTTCTGGTGTGGCAATTAATAGCAGTATTGATGGCGTTTTCAGTGAAGGTGATCGGTAGAAAGCGTACGACACTCATAGAGGCATGTCCCGTCGCGGCACTTGGAGAAGTCCAGGGACTTACGCTGCGGCGGTTTTCCGATTCCGACTTGGAGGAAGTGCTTGCTGATTCCCTAACTCATTCCCGAATCAAATTGCACTTGCAGTTTTTCGGACTCTAACTCATTTTGTGACTTGTCTGGGTGAAGATCTGATTGAGACATGCTCTTCATAGCGAGACTTATGTTGTTCGGCATGGAAGAGATTCTCCGATTTCAGAGAGGGAGGCGTTGAGGGACTCAACTAAGACTAAAGCTCTGAGATGAGTTTATCCTTCTCGGCGATCTTGGTGTGTAGTGCAGATGACTTCGATTGAGGGCGTTGACAATGCAATGGAGGTGATCATGCAGGCCACATTCAACAGCTCGATAAGATTTGATTGTATAACTTGTATGACTGGACAATGTACGTGAACGATAAATAGAAAGGATTGTGACTGGGGAAACGTTTTACCGTCGCCCCACGGTGGGCAATGTTCTCCGCAAGAAATTCCGGGCTAACCTCCGAGGTAGTTAACTCGGATTTCCTATCAAAATTGTGAACCTCCTGTTTCTTCAATCTCTCATACCTTTTATAGGCCCTCTTGGTAACTACCGGTGTCCCACTACCTAAGTCCTCTTTATCCTCATCTCCCCCACTATTCCATATTCCGAAGTGCTCTTAATGGGGTAGAGAAAAGTCATGGGCTGATAAGTTGACCCAGAACTCGGCCCAATATATGAGGAGTACATAGCCCTCCAAGCCTGAGCGTATCTGGAGGATACTGCGTAGGACTTGTAATGATCGGTCCAATATCTGAGGAGTATAAGTGTGATCCCACATACTCTGGTACAAGGACAGGATCGAAGAGAATTTTCTTTTCAATTACTTCATTGATTATAATCATTGATGAATCCTGGGTACAAGCTTTTTACAGGCAATGAATTAAAAGGAAAAAAAAAGACAAACACACACAAACAAAGAAAACTTGAGGATTGAAAAAATCTCGACCGAGAAAATTAACTTCACTAAAATGTGAATGTTCATGGCTCGAGTAGGATTACCTCTCATGGAGCATACGTTCACAAAAAAAAGAAAAAAAACTTGAGGGTGAAAAAATCGTTACATGTAGGCATGTAGCAGAATCCAAGCAATTATGCAGCTTAGGTGACCCATTTGCGTAGAATTGTCAACCAATTCGTTTTGCAAGTGTGTGTGCAATCAAATTTGTTTTCAAAGGGTCAATCTCACAATTAGACTTGTATTTTGATCTCTGTTGGCTTTTCATTTGCAAGAAAATCGGTAATGACTAATATTTTATATTTTTCAGTTGGAAGTAATTGTCAAATTTATGCTTAAGTTCCTTTGGTCAAAACAGGTTACATGGAAGGTTTTATTGGATCGAATTCTGTCCAAACAAAATTTAATTAGGAGGATTTTATTTCCTAATGTTGGTATTTCTGTTTGGTGTGGTGCTGTTCTAGAATCTACCTCACTTTTTCAGTGTCATTTTGCATATTGTATTTGAATGCTTAGCTTGTACTGATTTGGTTTTTCTGTTGTCTTACATAATTCTAGATAAAGACACTTTGCTCAATTTGTTGGACTTCCAAACCGTTCTGCTGTGAATCGGTCTAGGTGATCAACTATTTGGATGGCTATCATTTAGTCATTGTGGCTAGCTAGGATGATATTTTTTGAAGATCAGACTTATTTTCCTTTGTCACTAAATTAAATGTTACAATAGTACCAATAATAATCTTTTTTTTATTATTATTATAAAGTTTGTATCTCTTTGAATTTTTACTGCAGCTAATGAAAACACAATTTTCACATTGGTCATCTTGTTTCTTCTTTAGTTAGTATTGCACACAAAGATATGTAATACACTTAAACACTCTAAGGGCCTGTTTGGTTTGCATTTTCATTTCTTGTTTCTGTTTTCTGAAATTTTACAAAGAAAAAACTGGAAATGCTGGAAACAAAAATTTTCTATTTTCAGTATTTCCAGTTTTTCCTTTGTAAAATTTCATAAAACAGGAAACAGAATAAAAACAAAAAATGGAAACAGGTAATGAAAATGCAAACCAAACAAACCCAAGGTGCTTAAATGTGATCTCATTCCACTCCATCCTCTTTCAGGTGATCTGTCACAAACACTTGACACCAATTGACTTTTTTTTTTGGTCAAAACACCAATTGACTTGTCCAACATTATTTATGTTGCTTAGATCCTAATAACCATACCGCCATATGATCCATGATTGTCATGTTTTTTCTCTCATTCTTTTAACAAGAAGTATATCTGGTGGTCAATTAATACTGAAAAACCCCATGTCATTCAAAAGAATTTGCATAACCAATCAATTTTAAGCCTTTATCAATTCTTATAGCCTTAATCTTACAGCCACTTCTGTTACTCCACAAATGCTTAAATGAGTTGAAGGCATGGCAAAGCTATTTATTTAAGGCTTTTTAGCTAAAAAAACTAATAAAAATAATAAAATACCTATTCCACCAATGATGACAATCGAGTGTCATAGAATTCAAGTAAGAAAATTGGGTTCAATTTTCACAAGAATAGACACTTCAGATCCATCTTGACATTAACAATAAATCTATTTCAAAGTATAGTGGCCATAGCGAGTGTACATATCACAGCCTCTTATTTATATATTTCTTTATAGTTTTCATACTCAACAAATACCAAACATCGGATAACAAATGAAACTTCAAATTATCTGCGTTTTATGGTGGCAGTGAAACCAGAAATTTTCCAGAATAAACATATAAACTTCTATGTATTCAATCAAACTGAAAAAAAAAAAAAGAAAATAACTGGCAGATAGTTTTGAAAAAGAATTTCATTTATCATGCAAACACAAATATATATTATATACGTATCAAAATTTGTATGAAATGACAAAATATCTACAAGCCAACAAACAGCAAAAGCTCGATATATGTTCACAGTCAAAACCTCTCACAAGCTTATGCTGGCCTGGCCGGTTTCTGCTGGCACACCACATCCTCAAAGTCAAAGCTGTGTATTGTTCTTTTATTATCTATTGTTGTCGGAGGATCAGATACAGTTCCACATGAAATGCAAATCTTCATGCAACTCTGCAATAAAGCTACAAAACAAAATGATGCACAAACTCCACTCATCTACAAAACTTACACTTCATGCATTCACAAGTTATTGAGTTTTGGTTTCTTAATTCCTCATCCAGGCCTGGAATGTCCCATCCTTGATCCAACACCAACATAACATTTTCTTGAGCTTCTCATTAAACTTGAGTAGCAATTAGCAAATTCCTTTAAGCTTTCCTCCTGAAATTCCTGGTTGTCGTTTGATATGAACGCATGAGAAGTCCAACACCAATCCCAATCCCTACACACATCCCAAGGCCAATTCCAACACCAACTCTAACACCAGCATTGAACCATGAGAGTTGTCCGTCCTCACCGGGATACATCTCTTGAGAGTAGAAACCATGCCCCATCTTCTCATCACAATCATAATCATCAACTGCAGACCCTGTCATCTGCACAATACCACCAATGTAAAACAATTGATATTTCAGAAATCTTAAGGCTCTTGGCAAGAGAGTGAGTGAAGCTAGAACTCTGCTACCCATATCTTGACCAACTGTATTAGAAACATCAATGCATATTTAGCAACCAATAAAAAGTAGATAATTAAATTAATTTTGTAGAAAAGTGAGATAAGTAATAAGCATTATGACATGATTGCATACAGCAGGTTAAATCCTTGCCCTTCAAATTAAAAGCACAGAGATAAACTGAAAGAAGCGATGTTATTTTTGTAAATCCAATCATAATAGAAGATAGGAACTAGTTCAGCAGACAATATTCTGCAAGAAATTTATATGATGGAGTCTATCAGCAATAGAGAACTAACTATTATGATACCTATCTATCCACTGAGAGTTCCCTCATAAACCAAGGGGGGATGCCTAGTTCAAAAACTAGGTGCACATTTAGATTAGCTTATTTTGAGCTCAATCCCCCCCCCCCTTTTGCAGCTTCCTGAGAGACCTATTGAAAAGGTAGGTGATTATTTAATCCAAAAAAGAAAGCTTTCCAAAACACATTGCTAGATGCGTCTTGCATGGTTCACTAAAAAACTAGCAATAGAACAAAAAAGGTCTGATTATGAATATGAATGTAGAAACAATCATGTATCAAGAAGGTTCTGGAAATGACCAATCCATCATAATTCACATGGCTGAATTTTATCACATTAACAACAAAGTCTAGTTCTAGAAGGGATTTACATGGCTGCATTCTATCGGTGCTATGCTAACATCTAACGAAGAACACGGGATTTGGATTGAAGTAACGAAAGCTAAGGTGAGAAGAGGGTAAACAGAAACGAAAACCTAGAAGTTTGCAATTGGGAGAGATGAAAACAATGGTGAGAAGACAGGAATTGAAAAAGAAAAACAGAACATACAGGGATTTTGAGAAGAGAGACTTGGGACTTGAAGTGAAGGTAATCACCAGGCACCAAAAGGACGTCTTCCATGGCTAATTTGTCAGGGTAGGTGTCCTCCCTGTGACATGGAATCCATCTTTTCTCTATTCTCTTACAATTCGATTCTTAAATTCCAGTGATTCAACATACACACCACACCAATGCATATTCATTACTAGGATTACACAACCACATGCCATCTGATCCAATCCAATCACCCCTTTCCTGGCTGGCGGGAAAGGGAAAGTGAAGGAGGGGTGGCTGAAGGGAATGGGAAGGGGTGAGGTGCTAATGGAAAGGGGTGGAGGGTCACACTGGTATCAATTATACCTTTTTTAAAACCATCATAAAGTTACCTATTCTAAACGACCAACTTAAAACGATAAAAACCAAACTTACTTTCCTTGATATATAGTTATATACAACTAGAGTTTAAATTTGATCCATTGTCAGTGTGTTTTTTACACTATCATTCAATCATATATTAATTGTAATTACAAGGTAAAGGTAGTGAGTCTAGTGACATTACATGATTGACAGTATAAAAATGTTTTAAATTGATAATAGATGAAAATCAAATCCATATAACAATCACTTTGGTGGTATCTGATTATGATACAGAAAAAACAATCTAACTTTCGGATGGCAACACACTAACAGCGCTATTAATTATGCCAGCAGAATAATTTCCTGATCTACAAAGTTTATTGAAAATGAAAAATTAAATTTTCATTCTTTAACAAACAATATAATATAGCCAAAGGTTTGCAATTACAGTCACTAAAATATATGCACACACTTATAACTATTACTTCAGTGAGGAAGATGTATACAATATAGTGCAGTGTTAAAATTTTCAGAGTGACATTTCTGAGCAATGACCTTGACGTACTGAAGATGACAAGTCCTCCATAATTCAGACGTTACACATTAGGAAAAGCCATGACCATGACTCCATGTCAAGAAACATACAAAACTAAAAAAGCTTCATTACATGATCACACATACACTCCCATGAGTTCTTCCTAAATCCTTTCAAACAGCTAACTAATTTTCAGAAGGAGAATATAGCTTTGCTTGAATGTGTCTATAAGAATTGGAATCATGTTTATGAACAGAAAGGTAAAGGTGATTCTACTTAAAAAAATTATGTTTGGTTGATTCCAATAAACATGATTTATGATATAACATCGTTTGATACATGTAGTCAATCTCATCTAATAGGAAAAGACTTTGGTTGTTGTTGTTTCTCTGAACCAGAAATAGAACAAAACCCAACCTATCTACCAAAACTTCTTAATGTAACTTTTGTATTAAGTTGGGAATTTTATAGTTTATACTTTATACTAAATTTTATTACATACTTGCTTTCACTTTCAATATAAAAGTTTTCAAACAAGAATTGCTTTACTTTATACCAAGTTATAACTAAAAACAGGTTTGCAAAGGCCTACTCAAACACACCATTCAGAACAGGACAAAGAGAATTAATTGTTTGGGAGACAAATTTGCAATTCCAAAGGAAAAAAGTACCTGCAATTTCGGGTGTAGAATCAAACCGTTCCTACCATTGTGCTCCTTCTCCATCATCATTTCCTCATCTTCAGGAATTGCATCCAGTGTGGCATGCCTAGGGACTCTCCTCCTAGGACTCATCTGAATTGTCTTGCTCAGAATCACCGGCACCCCAGAGCAACACCCGGCAACATAAACCTCTATCGACGGCGCCGAAACCCCTAGCTTCGGCCGGAAGAAAGCCGACGAACCCGACCCGATCGACCCTGCCGCCACGTGGCAGTCCATGGTCCAACCCGACCCGTTGCCGCCACCCCAATCAGCGGCATCCAACCGCTCCAACGACCCGCACAGGAACAAACCCTCCTTCTCGTACACCTCAAAATCTGCGCCGCCGGTGAGGCGCACGCTGTCGGTGCTTACATAGGTCACCTCCGCCGACTCCCTGTCGATGCGGTCCCGCCGGAGCGGCAACGGCGACGGCGTCTCCGACGTTGGCACGTGGGAACCGTTGATCACGAGGGAGACACCGATCTCGCGGTGAGGGTGGCAGAGAGTGAGGTGATCGGGGACGCTGTCCACGACGCATGGTGAGATTCGAACGTAGAAGAGCCTGATTTCGAGCCACGCCCTGTGGCTCTTAAGGGAAGGGAAGCTCAACGAGTTTGCACTCTTTGCAATCGCCTCGTCCTTTTGATCCATATACCAAGTGAATTTTTTGAATTTCCCTTGTTCCTTGCGATGAAATGTGAAACCCCACCAAGAGAAGAGGTGAACTTTGAAGGAAAATCGAATCTGGGTGTCGAGGGGAATGGGCGATTTTTTCCTGTTACGAGATGAAAAGTTGAAACCCCACCATGAAAAGAAAAGGGGGGAAATTGGGGCGGTAAAATAGAAATCTGGGCGTTGAAGAGTTGGTTTGGGAATTGAATTGTATTTATTCCCTGAGAAGATGATAAAGAAAAACACAAGAGGTGCGAAAAAAAAGGGGTTTAACTGAAAAGTCTAAAAGGTAAATGAAAGAGACGCGTTTGGTTTTGGGGGTTTTGGGGATGGATAAAGTGAGGGATTAAATATAGGGAATGACTATGAGATGAGATCATGAGACCATTGTTGGAAGGAAAGGAAGGAGTCAAAGGGGAATGACGAATGAGAAGGACAGTGTTCGAACACGCGTCTTCAGTTGCAGTCATGGTAAAGGGTGCTCTGCCTCTGCTGCTCTACTCCTATTGGAATTTGGAACAAACATCACTAACTCTTGTGAGCTACTCATCAGCTCATACGCTGCGGCTAGGGCTACGGTGGCTTTGTGTCTCTCTTTAAATTATTTATGACTAAATTAGCACGTTGGTCCTAATTCTTGTAGAATCATGCAATTTTTTTTTTAACTTTTTTTTAAAATAGCATAATAGCTCCTGCTTTTTTAGCTTCTTTTGTCATTTTAGTCCTGGATGTAACTTCTGTTAACTTGAAGCTGATGTGTCACGTTAAGTGACACTTCAGTTGTCAAATAAGGCTGAAAATGACGTCGTTTGATATATTTACTAAAGTATTGATTCAATCTCACATGCAGCCTTCCAACCTTCTAGCCTCTTATCCAGTCTTCCAGCCTCCCTAGTCGGCCTTGCAGCTTATGGTCGACTAGCCTTCCTACCCGGTCGGCCTTCCACCCTAATTTTAATTAAATTAATTCCACTTTTAATTAAAATTTTCAATTTATTTTCAAAATTTATTTTATAATATTATAATTGTACTGCTTGTGGTTTTGGCCCATGCAATATTCTTTTAGGTTGGGCCTCAACTAGGTAGGGTGTGTTTGGTAAAACTAGCTGATAAGCCAACTTATTGAATTATAAGTGTTTGGTAGAACTAGTTGATAAACTAGTTGGTAAATATAAAATGATATAAAAGGACATAACTACATAAGTTTTATTATATAAATTTTATTTGCATTTTCTAGAAAAAAATATATTATTATTTAATTATAATTTTAGATTTTAAAAAAATAATTAAATTCCTATTAAATCTTTTAATGATAAAATATTTAATTAAAAATTAAAATAAATAGTGAAATTGATAAAAAAAATAGTGTAATATAAAAGTAATTTCATAAAATAGTGAAAAGAAAATAGCAATTTAATTAATTCGTAATTTTTTAAATTACTTATTATATAGGTAATAATAGTTAAAAAGAAATTGAAAGGTTTTTGTCACTAAAATTGAAAATAGGTAATAATAGGTTAAAATAAATTGAGAATAATAAGAGAAATGTATTAAAATAAAAATGATTGTGATGGAAGAAAATTAAATAAGCTGCAAGCTAGAAGTTAGGTAAAGTAACTTGTAGCTTATAAGTTAGAAGCTCCTAATGCCATCTTTATCACACCACCCCATTTTTTCACCATTCACGATCTTAAATGGGTCCCACCGGTACACATCAGCAAATTCTTATTAAGCACATATTGAGTCTCAAAAAATATTATTAAGAAATTAATAATGTTTTAAGTCTCACAATCCTTAGTTTTAATGAATAACAAATTTGAATAAAGTATTATGAAAGAAGGAACATATTCTCTTAAAGTTCTTTTTATGTATTTCAGCATCTTTCTGAAAGAGCAACTCTCTGAAGTTATGCAACCCTCTGAAGTGATGCAACCCTCTGAAGTGATGCAACATTCTGAAGGAGAGGAACCTGTTGAAAGATCAGGACTTGCTGAAGTTGTGAAACGTCGTACTGAGAATTGTAACTTCTTGGAAATGAGTCTCTCTGTTGATCCCTTTTGGAGATTTAAGTCTTTTCGTTGCTTTCTGCCAGCTGTCTACACTTCACCCTCTTTGGCAAGGCAAAACATAAGCTTTTTGGTATATTTCAAATTCCTATTCACCAAAAAGGTAGTCCTTGCTGTGAAAGTACACTTTGCTCAGAAAAAGTAGAGTCAGTGCTGCTGCACACCTACCTCTCCTATGTCTGCTGCTGCAAGCTACCAGAAGCATTGTGTCACAACGGAAATAAAGCTATTTCACAACGGGATTTATAGAGAGTCTAAACGATCTCAATCTCTCTCTCTATAAATAAAAGTCTTCATGTAGAGAACAAAAAGAAGAACGAAATTGAACTTGCTGAAGTGCTGCAAAATTTCTCTGTGACATATTTTCATCCGTTCTCATTTGAACACAATTTTCATATTCTGAGTTCAACTCAGTTGTTTGTACATCTTACCCAGTTTAGGCTTTAAACTTGTGTAGTTTCAAAGCTTAAGCAATCTCTTTTCATCTAAACAGTTTCCGTTTGAGCCTGAAGAGGCTTGGTGTTTAAACAATACTTGGGTTTGAGCCTGAAGAGGCTTGTCTGTAAAATAATACTTGGGTTTAAGCCTGGAGACGCTTGTCTGTAAAAAAATACTTGGGTTTAGAGCCTGAAGATGCTTGACTGTAAAAGAATACTTGTATATGATCAAATAGTGGAAAATCCTTAGCTGCTTTGGCTTTGGGACTGGACGTAGCTCACAGTGAAAGTGGGTGAACCGGTATAAATCTTTGGCTAAGTCTTCTCTTACCCTTAACTCTTTATATTTAGTTTATACTAATGTGGAGGGTTCTGACTATATTGTTTTATAACTTTGAAACTGAAAAAGTATTTAAAGAAAATTAAAAACAAGTTTCCAAACTGTTTTATTGAACCTGCTGAAGTTGCTTCAACGAGTATTAAAACTCCCAGTTTCAGTAAGTTATAAAAACTTCCTTGTAAAAAGTTTTGCTTGTGAAAAGGTTTTCCAAAATCAGTTAAGATTTATAAAATACTATTCAACCCTCATTCTAGTGTTTCCTGTGGTTTCTACATCACCTCTCTTCTCTAATCCAGCACCTCACCTTTTTACCACTCACAAATCTTAAATGGATCCTACTGATACAATCACATCACACATTTTTTATTTACAAATATTTTAATTAATAAATAATAAAATAATATTAATAAATAATAAAATAAAAAATATTTTTTTAAAAAAAAATGTTGTTTTCTGGCGGTTTAAAACCGCCGGTAAATTTACTCTACAAAAAAAAAATTACTCGGGGTTAGAAACCTCGTATAAGCTAAATAAAAAAAATTTAAAAATTACTAGGGGAAAGACAAAAAAGAATTAAAGCACTGGTAAAATGCGGGTAAAGCGCTTCAACCTGTTAGAGCTTTATCGGTATTTGCTGGTCTAACACTAGTACTTATTGAGCAAAATGCTTAATAAGCATACCGTTAAAGATGGCCTAAAATAAGCTACTTTGAGTTACGTTACCAAACACTTTCATGTCGGTCAAACTAGCTTATAAGCTAGTCAAATAAGCCAGTAACTAGCTTATTGGCCTTGCAAAACACACTCTTAATTGGATGTTTCATATATGTCCTTCTCACCATTACAATAACAAATGATTATAATCAAATTAAAAATAAATACGTGTAAAAATTAATCAAAGCTTATAATGAGGGTATGAAATTTGAAAATTAGAACCTTTGATTTTGTAATCGAACTTGAGAATTCATTAGTAGTGTTTAAATGTAAAAAAAAAAGTCTCAATTAATATAATAACTATGAAAATTACTATTATTTTAATTTTAATACTTTAATTTGAACTAAAGGGGAAAAAACCCAACTATCATGAGGTAATTGATCTGTAAAAACAATAGTTCACCATAACTAAGAGTGTATTTGGTAAAATTAACTGAAAAGCTAGTTAAAAGCTGAAAAGCTAAATGAAAATTGAAAAGTTAGTTAAAAACTAAAGGCTAACTGAAAGTTGAAAAGCTAGCTGATTTGATGATTAAAAATGTTCGGTAAAAATAGCTGAAAATGGAAAAATGACATATAAGGACATCATTAATTATTAAATAATAATGAGTGAGGGTGCATGGTTGAGGGATAAACTTGTAATAAATTTTTAGCTAGTAACTAAAAATAAGAGCTTTATTAAAAAAAACCACCTCAAGTAGCTTTTCAGGAAAAACTAGTAGCTACCCAAAAAAACTACCTCAATTACCAAATACAACTGAAATGATTTACCAAACACATTCTAATAAAAGAATAAAAATAATAACAATTAGTTAATGGTTGCAACATTTGAAAAGTGATAGATAGATGCTAACAATAAATTTTTTATAACTGTATTAATTTTTTTTAAAAATCAATTATAATGAATGTGTCAACAAAAAATATATTGCTTAACATTCCTTGAAATAATATCATAAACTCTAATTTACTCAATTTTATTGAGGCCTTTTTTTTGTCCATCAATTTTATTAAGGTCTATAGCCTTTTTTTTTTGTCTAATTGAAGGTCTATAGACTTTTTTTTTTGGGTCATTGAAAGGTCTATAGGCTTGAGAATCATCTTGTACATTGGGCTAAGATGTCGATGGCTACAAGTCCAATATAATAGGAGCATCTCCATTTATTAAAAAAGTTCTTTTGAGCCCAAATGAGTATGTGTGTGTTTGGTTTACTGTAAAATCATGTTTCAAACATGGATCCGAGCCAACGCTATAGAGAATAGTATTGGAGTAGATCCATGTTTGAAACATGGTTTTGACTCAAACCAAACATGTTATTATGTATAAATTTGAAGTAGCTTATAGCTAATGAGAGTTTTTGGTACTTGAATATGAAGTAATATAAAAGTTCTTATGAATTTAGAGATGTTTGTGAATAAATTAAACGAGCGAGCTTCTAAAATATATAGTTGAGACACCGAGGCTAATAATTTTAACTTATAAAAGAAGTTAAAATTATTTTACTTTATCGATTTATTTTATTTTGTTTCCTCTCAGTCTTTATTGATAAGTTTATCTAAATTGATTCTAAAAGAGAAATTCAATATATAGTGTTTACAAAAGTTTATTCTTGGTCTAGTGAAGTTACTCAGACTCAGAGCTTGAATGTTTTTTCAGTTGAATATCTTCTAAACTTAGACAAAAGTAATACTAATAATTCATTGTCCAAACGTACATTTAGAAGTTCTCCGATCAAAAAAGAGGTTTAATTTCTCATTCCATATTTAAAAGGATAAAAAGAGCTTAATAGCAAAATTTATTTAGGCTTAATTATTACACTTTTGCACCCCTAAATTTAGTGATTGGACAATTTTGGTCACCCAATTTTCAATTGCTCAAATTTAGTTCTTACATTTTTTAAATTGTGACAAATGTGGTCCTGTCGTTAAGTGACCATACAATTGCTAATAGAAATTGATGACATGACTAATGTGTCTAACTAGGATTAATGGAAATATTATGTGGCTTAGGTTCTCAAATTATTTAAAAGAAAACTTAAACAAATATTAATATAATCCAGGTGAGATACATTAGCCACATCATCCGTTTTTATTAGCAATTGGATGGTCACTTAACGGGAGGACCACATTTGTCACAATTAAAACATATGAACTAAAATCGAGCAATTAAGAATTGGGGAACCAAAATTGCCCGAGCACTAAACTTAGGCGAACAAAAGTGTAATTAAACCTTATTTGCTTAGAGACTTGGAAGAGATAGCTATAACCAAAGTACCAAACCAGTATGGCAAAGTAAAAATGGAGCAACTTGTATTGCGTTTTTGGTTTACCTCAAAACCACGTTTTAAACGTGAATCTGGATCAACAATACTCTTTATAATATTTATCCGAATCTACGTTTTAAATGTGGTTTGGTTTTAGGCTAAACCAACACATTAATAGTTAATAGAATACCTTCACTCCGTAAAAACATAAAGACCTAAAAACAAATGAACGGCGAAGCAGATGAGCAACCCACCCTTGTTTTCTTGATGGGGAAGTCTAAGTTACAACTCCTGAACTTTGATTGCAGGGTACAATGGGTGCCGGGGGTTTTACATGTAAACGTAAAAAAAATACTAAGGACACACTCTTTTGAACACTCTCCCTAACACATTCCATGTAATTGGTTAAAAATCATATGGATCCCACCACTTGGGAGTGGGACCCACGAATTTGGTGGAACCCATGTGAATTTTAACCAATCACATGAAGTGTGTTTAGGAGAGTGTTCAAAAGAGTGTGTTGCTGGCACTCCAAACACATTTTAATTTTTTATACTAATAACTTTTATAAAAATATTAAAACTTAAATAAAAATATTTCAAAACATCTGAATTATTAGATAAAAAATACTATTTTTAATAAAAATATAAATTATATTAAAATATAAAATACAAATGTTCATAATTTTTAAATCTAAAAATTCTAAAAAATTAATTTAATTTATGAAATTTATTTTAATAATAATTTATAAATATATTAAATTTATATTGATTTAAAAATTTTGAATACTAACTAAAACTAAATAAAATAAAAGTAAAAAATTTAATTTAGTTTGATGTAATATAGATTTAAAATACATATCAATTTTATATTTTTTATCTCTTTATTTCTTTCACAATATATGTCTCACCATATTTTCTTTTCTTTTTCTCATTCCATCATTTATACAAATTATACTAATATAAGAGTTCTTATATAACAACCATAAAACAAAGAAAAAGAAAAGTGCAACAGAGTGGTTGATATGGATATGATGAAATAAAACATAATGGATGATTTAATAGAGTTAAAAAAATATATTGTATATTTTGAATTATTATTATTATTATTATTATTATTGTATTAGTTCTTGAGACTCTAGTATAATATAAGTGTTTGGTAAAATAGTGAATAAACTATCTGAAATAGCTGATTGAATTGAAAATGTTTGATAAAACTCGATGATAATCATTATTAAATACTGAACCGGAATTTGAAAATCGGTAATTATAAAGTTTTTAAAAGATAAAAATGTAAAAAATCTTTTTAGCTATAGTTGAAATTTGGTAAACGCTGCTTGGAATAATGTTTCAAAAAATGTTACTTTATTAAATAACATTTCAAAATATGTTAATAATTATTAAAAAATATTACTTTATTAAATAAGATTAAAATTGTTTGATAACTACCAATTTCAGCTTAGCTTAACTGTATATTAAAAACAAGTGGTGTTCATATCTAATGTAATTCAATGCAAATCGCATGAACCGAATTGAAAAATAGAATATTGATCAAACTGAAATCCAAGAAACCAAAAACTGCAAAAATCAAAAAATTGTTATTGGATTGGATTGATTCTCAGATCTAATGTTAAAAATCAATTTAATTCAATCCAAACCGATTTTATAAATACATACACTACAGCAAATCAACGATTTAGATGCGAACGGGTAGCGTCGGCTAGTCCAACACAAGGCCGACTCTAACGTTGAATTTTTTTTTAAAATTTTTAAGGAGCGTCGGCCAAACTGACGCTATTTAATAAAGTTAGCGTCGGCAGGCCGACGTTAATGGTAAAAATAGTTTTTTTTAAATTTTTTATTTAGCGTCGACCAGACCGACGCTAAAGGTCGACCCTAAAGGCAAATTTTTTATTTTAAAAATTTATTTAATGTCTGCCTTCGTAAAGTTAGTGTCGGTCTGGCCGACGCTAGTTTTTTGTTATTTTTTCACCATGTATATAATATTTTACACAATATATTTCAAGAAACAAACTTAGTGTAATTGTAATGCTCCTTCTTGGTATCATGCAGGTTATGGGTTTGATTCTCATAATTGATAAGTCTAGGAAGAAAGGATTTTTTTAAAGGCTTTTAGCGACGACTGGTGGGTCGTCGCTAATAATGAAATAGCAACGGTTTTTCTTGTAGCGATGGCTTTTGGCCGCCACTAAAAACCATTTTTCTTGTAGTGATATATTATTACTTATAGAATAATCATATACTTATATACATGTATTTATAAAATTACTTAAACTAATATATATACTTTTTATGATTTTATTATATATATATATATCATGTCTATAAATATATCAATTTAAAATTAATTTTAAATTATCATGTCTCATTTCCTTTTTTTATATAATTTTATATTTACTTTAATAAATATAAGTTCCAATAAAAAAATTTACTAATTTTTATTATCACATTTATCTAATATTTATTATTTATTTTAAAAATTGAAAACTAATTCAATTCATTCAAATTTAAATTGAATCAGACTTAAAAAAAATAAAAATCGATCAGATGATATATAAAATTATAAAATCATAATAATTGAATGGAATGATTTTTTTTATCACAAAATCAAACCACAAACGCTGCTACAAAACACACTCTAAATATTATAAATTATTATGGTATACAAATACTATACGGCACTGTACTGTACGGCACTGAGAATGACTCAACTACCAGTCTGGCTCAGCCTATACAAGGGTCCAACCTAACGTGGCTTCAGAAAATGATTTTGCATATTAGTTAGAGGTGGAAGATGATGTGAATCCTTTAAATCCAACGCACAAAGGCAAAACTAATTAACAAATTCCTTATAATAATGAATTATGGGTACTCAAAATTTCAAACATTGATTTAACATCCCTACTCTCTCTATCTTTTTAATTTATCATATTATATGATAACACTTATTATATCTATTTTTTTCTATTCTTATCACTTTCTTTTTTTTCTATCATATTATATCATAACACTTATTAATTATATCTATTTTTTCTATTCTTATTTCTTTAGGGGTGTATATACACCATTACTCAATTTATATTTATGTGGCTCACATTCATCAGTGTGAACATTATGCTGCCATTTTTCTCAAAATAATAGCATTGTACTTCTTTCTTTTTTTAATTGTATAATCGCGAAACCTTTATTCGTGCTAATTAACAAGAATATTATATTTGATAACAATTAATAATATATACATTGTCATTGTAAAAAATTTCACATAGACATTTAATGGTGTTCCGTCATATCATTTAAAGAATATAACAGTAATACTCATGTGTTATTAAATTCAATAAATGATGTGACAACACATTACTGAATGCCGGTATAAAATTTATTTACACTAACAATATATATATATATATTAAACTTTATCTTTAATTATTAGTTTTAATAGTCATATATACAAGTTTCATAGTAACCGGTTTGTTTGTAATTATACAATAAAAATAGAAATAAAAATAAAAGAGAGAGAATAGTGGAAGTGATGTGTGATGTAATAAAGAGAAATAACGATAAAAATGTGTTGTATGAATAATTAAAAAATGTGTCGTATGAATTATTGTATAAATTATTGTTTGATTAATTTAATTTATTTTTAAAATTTGGTCTGAGGTAATTAAAAAGATTAAATATACATCGTGTATTTTGCTTTACAAGAGTTTCTTATTATCCATATCCAAACACCTTTTTTAAAAGTTGGTCACTTAATTTTTTATTTTTAAAAAATTACTAAGCGATATAAGTATAATTTTATTTCAATTTAATTAATGGTTTTAAATTCGAGTATGGGATATATAGTTACGTTAAATATTTAGAAGAAAAGATTTACCGCCTATAATGTGATTCTATTCGACTTGAGTAAGATTATCTTCCTAAAAAAAAAAGTGCGTATTGCATATGCACGGGGGATTGTTTAAAAAATCAATATCTAACACAATAAATTTTTGATATAACATATTAATTTGTTGCATTCATCAGAGTAAGGAAATATGGTAAATGTGAAGGTAAACTCATAAAAAGAGCATTAACATATTATTTTTTTGGGTTATACATATTTAATATATTATAGAATAAAATTAAAAATGATATAGTAAATTGATATATAACATATGTCAAGTATATAGGTAACCTTATGAAAAGAGAATTAACACATTATGGATTACTTTCTTATAAATTATATTTTTGATATTTTTGCATGAATATTATCATCGTATACCAATATTCAGAGCCCATCTTTACATTTGACTTGAGATATTGTCCATGAGAAAAAAACATGTTTGGGAAGAAAACACCAACATGTGTTAATGTGTGCCCTTGACTCTTATTTGTTGTCATAGCAAAAGATAAACATAATGAGAATTGTCACCTTTGAGATTTGAGAGGATTCAACCCATTGGATAGAATTAAATTCATTCGGGAAATATACATCTTGATACCAACATGATTAATTCCATGTGACAACTTTTGCTCCATTAACATTAGAACCAATTTCTTCAATAATCAACCTAGTTCCATTACATAAACATGTTGATATGTGGGTAAGGACACAAAGAGAAAAAAAAAAAACCAGAGGACAAATAGATATCCAAGTACCTTATAATAATAACAATATTAAGATGACACACATGGAAATCGACAATTTTGCAAAATAGATATTAAAGAAAAAAATAATATTTTTGAATTTATCACTTGAGACAATAATGGTAACAGATGACATTGTTTCTCATTAAACAAAGTCTTTTCATTAAAAATGCTTTTTTTTTTACCATATCCATTAAAAAAATCTCGATATGGAAACTTTTATTAGTGTTTACGATTTTTCATATTAATGATGTTTTTAAATCTCTAAGTATCTTATAATAATAATTATATAAATCGCTAATCTATAATTTTATCATAAATTATTTTTTAAGTTCACAAATTTTTTAAATTAAGAAAACCAACTTTAATCTTACTTTTGATACCAAGACAAAATATATTCATTTTTCTTTATGTGGAATTTCTTAAATTTATGAAAGCATTTATTTCTATAAATACACAATAGATAAAAGTTAAAAAGAAATAACTTTATTGTAGTACATGAAATAACATAAATTGTAAATATTATAATCTTAATAAAAAACATATTAATAGTAGAGTCATGTCATTACGATGTTTCACCCTAATGGTACTTAGGGGATGATAACTCATGACTTCCAAACTACCATCGGCGAGCCCAATAAGTTTACGATGCGGTTACGATATAAGCTCCAAGCACATTATTTAATCAACTCAAAGTCTTGCGGTTACGATGTTTCCCCTTAATTTAAGCTTCTAATACTTAATTTCCCAAACATAATTTCACTCTCACATATGATAAATAAAAATAAAACATAAAAAATGACCTCCAATTAGTAAATTAAGATAACTTCATCGACTCTCAATCCTCACAAAAAAAAAAGTTGTCAAAAAAACTTTGACAAAAAAACAAACAACACCAAAATTGCCCAACTTAATTTAATTTCCTGATTTCACAGTCTAATATTTCTTCAGCTTCATTGTCATGTTATTTACGAATGACATGCTTGATGTAGCTTCACTTATGTTTTCTTAAACAATAAAATCATTCTCCACCAATTAGAAACATTGTCATATGTCTGCAACTTGCAAAATTTCAAGCATTTTACAATATTACACAGCACAAAAATTATAAAACAAAAAAAATGAGTAAAGATTATCCTCAATTTGGGACATCCACAGAACAACCTCGCTGGATTTTTTTCCAGTTTTGGAGACCCTAATAACTATTTCCGAGATTGCAATAACATTTTGATTCACTTCACCCCCTTTGCAATATTTTACGAGGACCTTGAGCCACCATTGTTATACCTCCTTTCAGTGGTGTTATTTATGGATGATATGTGAGTTTTACACAAAGAAAACAGATAAGAACATAAGTGAAGAATGAGGAAGAGGTGGAAGTGATGAGAGAAATGATTAATAAGAAGCAGTGAGAATAATGAAGAAAAATGAAGAAGTATGTGAATAAGGAACAAAAAATGATATGACCGTTAAGATTAGGTGTGTTACACTCTTAAAAAACACCTAAAAATATATTGTTTCTGTCCATTGTAGCATACAATGTGTCACTTAAGGTGACACCTCATCACACAATTATCATTCTTTAACGGTTTGGACTTAATTGTAAGATGGAATGTAATGTCAAGGACTAACAGTTTTTAAAACTCAATGACTAAATTGCACGACGCTATAAAAGTGAGGGACTAAAGTGCTAGTTTACTCAAAATTATATATTAAATTTGTTGAGTATACACTATTTTATTTTGTTTGTGTATGTAAATGAAACTACTTATTTTAATTAATTCACTCCACCAAAAATGAATTAGTGTATTAAAAATTGAGAAAGAACAAATCATAGAGATTTAGAGATAAATAATATATCTTTATATTTAATCCATGACAATGTATTGTGATATCACTTGATATATGTTGTTGATGTCATCTAATAAAAAATATTCAAGTAGTATTTTTGCTGTTGTTTGTTGTACAGTAAATAAATGCACTAAAAATAGAAAGATGTTCTCGAATGATCAACTTCTAGAATTTACATTGATATATATTTTCCCTTTGTATATCTTTTTCTTCTCAGTAAAAGCAAAATTTCATAAATAACTCTTGGAATATCCAAAAGGTCATCAACTAATATTCTCGCACGTAATATGAGTAGTTGAATTATTTCATTCTCATATTTATTATGAAAACCTTATTCAATTTGAAATGCTCATATGTCTAGTCCAGATTACATGCATCTAATTAATGACAAATGTAATGGTAAGCAAGTCTTAATGAAAATCTGAAAACATTTTAAAAAAATTATCACTTTGTTTTGTAACAAAGTTTATATATATATATATATATATATATATATATATATATATATATATTCACTAAAGAGTTGTGGCTTAATCGATAAGGTGAAATTATGGGAAGAACTCCAGTTCTATTCCCACTAAACACAATTTTAAAAAGGGTTATGATTAAATCCAAATAGGACCACTCATGTGATTAATAAAAAATTGTAGGTATATAACCATCCTAATATTAATTACAAGCACTGTTATAAAATAAAACTTAATTAAAGCAATTAATTAAAGGATCACCTCTAGTTCAACTTTGTGTGGTGGCCTAGCTAGCAGCCCTTAACCAGCCAGTCAAAATCTCACCAGCTACTGCTATGTTGTGCTCAGAAAACGGTGCTTAGTCTGAGGCCAACAACTCTCTCTCAATACGTATAACATATTCATAAATTATAATATAATATTATAGTACCACTAGCTACTATAGTTTCCTTCTCAAATTCTCTCACACTCCTTGCCTTTCAATCTTTTCCAACAGAGCATTAGTTGATAATTAATATACACCCTCCTCCAAAGGTTCAGCTAAGCCTTTTTCTTCACATCTCTTTTTTATCTGCATAACATATTAAAAATGAAGGTATGATTCACACTTTCCAATTTTGGTTCTTCTCTATTCTTTTTAATTTGCTCATTATTCCTTTCCTATAAAGGGATAGTTCACTTCTTAGTTTTACTCACAAATTCGATTCCTTTTGGATTATTCCATGAGCTTTTAGTATGAACTTTGATGTTCCCCTCATCAGAATCCAGCTGGTTTTGGATTTGATTTGAACATCTGGGTCTAAATGGGGGATGGTTTAGATTTAATCTTTTCCAATATGTACAGAGCTTTTTTGGTTTCAAGTGTGTCATCTTTTCTTTTTTGGTTGGTTCAGATTTTGTATGTTGTTCTGTAAATATTCTTCAGATTAAGGTTACTTGAGATTCAATTGAATCTTGGTTAAAATTAGCTGCTGTTTTTCCTTACAGAAGTTTGTGCTCAAGTTAGATTTGCATGATGACAGAGACAAGCAGAAGGCCCTGAAAAAAGTCGCAACTCTTTCAGGTACCATTGTTCTTCCATTAAGTACTCTTTTAATTCAGCCTTCAATTATCTTAAAAAATGAATTAGAGGAAGTGAAACAGAACAGTGGTGAAGTGCTGCACGTCTGGTACAATGGCATCTACATATTCTTGTCCAAAACATTTTGATAAAAAAATTTTTTTTTTTTTGGTTTTGAGTGCTCAAATCAAGGGAATGTTAGATGACAAAAATATATTAAGATCTCCACAATGTTAAGCATCCCATTGCATATTTATTTTATATTAAGTATATATAGTCTTAAGTTTTGGGGTATTTTATAATAGAATGATACTTTTTCGTGTCAATTGGAGGCCACACAAGAAGCACCTTATTTCTTTTGATTTACTAGGCTGTCATTTCAGATCAGATGAAGGTATTAGTTAGCATGTCAACAAATTCTCCAAGTTATATTGAAAAAAGTTGCAATGGCTTTTGGTGTTTGTGAGAGGATATGGTTTGTTAAATTGATCTTGTTTTAGCAGTATACATACAGTTGCATTAAATAATTTACATCTAATCTCATTGGCATTGAATAAAGTACTCTTCAAGAAGTAAATTCCTAATTGTTTGATGATTAATTTCTCCTATTCAGATAATGAAACATATTTGTTCTCCTTAATTAAGGATTTCTTTTGTACTCTAATAGGGATTGATGCAATCTCCATGGATATGAAAGAGAAGAAATTAACAGTGATAGGGACAGTAGATCCAGTGAATGTTGTGAGCAAATTGCGGAAATACTGGCAAACAGATATTATAGCAGTAGGACCAGCCAAGGAGCCTGAGAAGAAAGAGGATTCCAAGAAAGAAGAAGGCAAAAAGGAGGGAGGAAAGAAAGATGATCAAAAGAAGGAAGAGGGAAAGAAGGAAGAATCAAAGAAAGAAGAGAAGAAGGAAGAGAAAAAGGAGGATGAGAAGAAAAAAGAACCAGCCCCAGATCCTGTTTTGGAGTGGGTCAAGGCTTATAGGGCATATAATCCCTACATGACCACACACTACCATGTTCAAAGCATGGAAGAGAATCCCAATGCCTGTGTCATTTCTTAACTATGTATCAAGCTGTCCAAACATGAGGGAAAGAGAAAACTTTTTCAACATGGTAATGGATTCAATTCAATTCTCTTTCCTCACATGGGAGGCCACAGGCAAGAATATAGTAGTTCCTTGTATATAATATAATATATGTTGATGGCTTGTTGAGATATTAATGTGCAGAGAAAAGGAATAAAATTTTGGGGTATTTGTTTTGAACATAAATGTAATTTACACTCTTTTTCCTGGAATCTTTTGGTGCAACATGTATTTTTCACGGGTGATAATTCTGTTCCAGCGGGATAAAATCTTTATAGGCCGTAAACCTCTCCTCATAGTATTTTACTGTAATATTTGTTATGTGAATGTATCAGCCACTAGAATTAGTATATGTCTGTTTAAAATATTATTTGAAAGAAATCAAAAGCTATTTCTTTATTTTTTTGGGCCCAATCTGTTTGCATATCCTCAACCACTCCAAACCATAAAGAAAATGGATTTATTATTTTATTTTATTTTAAGTATGTAGCATTGTCATGTCCTTCTTCTTGTGGGACATGGTAGCTGAAAAGCAAAGCATAGCACTTCACTGTGAGGTTGAGATTTTTTTTTATTCCTTTTCAAAGGTTTGTCTTTCTCTGCAATTTGTATTACAAATAAGGAGTGAAAACCAATGGGAATCATTGGAATGGTTGGCCCCAGAGGTTCATATATACTATGATGTATGATTGAAGCGTCATGATTCCAAAGGCATAATTGGCCGCTCATAATTACCTTAATCGATCTCTTTCTAATGGTATTCATGAGCTAATTGACCTTCACACTATCATATCTACCTTTTGTCATTCGGAAGAAATTGGTCAATAATGGAGTTTTCTATTCAATAATATGGTTTGTTTGTTTGATAATTTTGAAGATGCCATCATGTCCATGTATCAGATTTGTACTCATTTTCATATATGTATATAGTGGTGTATAATTAAAGTGATTCCGTCACCTCATGACTCTCAGTAACTTTTTGTTTGTTTCTTCTTCTTCCCAAAAGACAGAGCAATTAACCTAAACTACCTTATCATTATTTAGGTGTCAGCTCATCCAAGCTTTTTTTTTGCTCTATCCACATGGAGACTCCTCCCTAATTGCATGTGTACACTACAGCAGAAAAATAATGAAGCATGCATGTGATTATTCATTAGTTATACTTATAATGATGCTGTGTGTACATATTCTTATTTGGTATTACTAATTAGCATTATTTGAACTGTCTATGGCCATGCTACACATCTCCCTTCTGAAATGTACTATGTAAACAAACAAAAAAATTGACCAATTAATAGACACTAGTATCTTCTACCTTTTTTTTCACCTTTTATGGTTTTTTTCCGAATGCAGTGCTACTATTCCAATAAAAAATTTAATCCAAATCCTCACAAAATATCCTAAATACCTAAGCGGTACAAAATTAAGAGAAAATCTCCAAATTCAATATTTTATCATCATAAAATTGGCGAATTTACATGAACATACCATATATTTCCTCAACTATGAAAGTAGTCTTTCCCTCAATATAATCATGACCTTTTTTGTTTTTCTCCATCTTTCATCAGCCAAATAACACAGTGTTCAGAGTATTTTTGCAGGTACCATCTTTTATCTCTAAATTAGGATCGGACTTCATTCCAAACACATGCATGCTAAGGAAGTTTAAGATGGGTCATTTTCCAAAAATTTTATCCTTAAAATATTAATGTCATTTATGGGAACAATAAATTTCTATCCATACTAAAAGCATGTCATGGTTGACCCTAGTCATTTTGAAGAATCTAAATCAGATGGTAAAGTAACCCCAGTCACCCCTAAAGACCAAGGTAAGTCGACCTAAACTCAAGACCAATTCTCCTACTAGAACCCTCCATTAGAAAGTTAATGAAGGTGGTTTTGTTGTAAGCTTGTCTTATTGAGCATTAATCCTTGACAATAGCTTATTAATTAGGTTGTGTGATCCATAGTCGAGCAACTCTAAAGTTAGATTTACAAATCCCAAGCCACCTCACTATGAGGTAGGCACAACCCACCTAAATGAAAAACGAAAGAATTTTTGGAAACAAATCCAACTCCTACTCGCAATAATTTCCAAAATCCAACATTAATCACTCGCCTTTGAAAGTGCCTAAGATGATATCAAGAACACCCAATAAATAGATTGATGGAGAAGCTTATCACCTTAATCACCTATTTGTAGAAGGAATCATGCACACCATAATACCTCAAAAATTCAACTTCCCTTCCAAATGCATTATACAATCGAACGAGTGACGTCCCCTAAAAGCAGTCAGGCATGCATGTACCAAGTTTCAATGCTCTTCTAAGAACGAGATTATGCTCTCATGTGCAAGGCATTCTCGTCGACGCTTAAGCAAGTTGCAATGTGGTGGTTTGTCTCTTTCCCCTAAGTATGATATATATATATAGTTACTTGGAAAGATTTACATGAGAAATTTTTACTAAAGTTTACAACTAGTAAAACCTAGCTTAAGTCAAACACACAATACCCCAAGCTAAGCAAAAGTAAGATGAATCACTTTTAAGACTATTTGACTCACTCTAACGATGAGATTTGGATTGGGTGCAGTCACAAAATGACGCATTTATCGCAGTCATCTATTGGTAGCCGTCTGATGAAGATCGGACAACTCAAATGTCGAGATGAGTTTTAAATCCGATTTACTCATCTCGGCATCTGAGTCATCCGATCTTTATCAACGACTACCATTTAATGAATGCGGTGAATGCGTGATTTTGTGAATGCATGTAATCCTGATCCCTAACGATGAAGCTTTACAAGTAAAGGATCTAGACCCAAAGGTTGTGCTTCATCTTTTAATAGTTGGGTTATGAACAGATCCATTTACCATGTCCTTTGCAAAATTCCAAGTGAAAACCGTGAACAAGTTAAAATAAATGTATCAATTTGAAATACTTCTAAAAAGCTTACAAGGAAGCATCCTATTCATCCAAAAATCAAGGAAAAAAAGAAAAAAAAAAATATACTCAAGGATGAGCTCAAGAGATGGATCTCCAAAGAGAATAGAGGGACCTTATCATGAATATCACACCCACTTAACACCTCAAAATCTTGGATATTAAAAGAAGTGATGAATATTGAGTTTTGAGATGTGTTCATCAAGAGCACCACCATTGTGTAGAGGTGCCTAAAAAGATAATTCAACTTATTATCATTTCCATAATGGCCATAGGCATGGTACAAAAGATTTTACAAGTATGAAATATGATATTAAGCAACTCATTAATTCTTCAAGGAAAGCTACACCATCACTTAAAATTGCCAAAAAAGTAATGACCTACCTCATCTCCACTACATGTAGTTAGAGAAGTTAAACCCCTAATGATATGGCAGGCTTAGATAGAAATGTTGAGTCTCACTAAAAGAAAAGTAAGATAATAGAGATTATGGCACACATAGAGTAGAGCAGCACGCAATGATATGGATCACCATCAAACTGAAATCGAAGGAGTTGTTTATGTTTTCTCAAGAGGTTTTTTTAAAGAAGGATCTTCAAGTTCATCTTGGAAAAGAAGCCTAAAAGATTCTTAAGGTATCTTTTTAAAATAAGAATGCAAAAAATCTGGAAATCATATAAAGTTTTTACAATATTGAGTTTCAGCCTTGAAAATTTCAATGATACAATTCTTGGCTATGATGATCCAATGGTGATCTCGAGGACAATAGCAAGCTTCAAGGTACATTGCATTTTGAGGGACCAAAAAAGTTATGTTTGTTTCCAAGTCGAGGATGTTATACCTTTGTTAGAAGAAGGTAACCTCTAACTATTGTTCATATTATGTTAATCATAATGATGATGATTTTTCCACATTCATTTTTATACACTCACCTTTACACTAATTTTTTCTCTCTATCTCTCTCTTCCTTTTCCACCACATCAATTATCACATCTCTCATTTTTCCTCTCTCCATTTCATTTTTTCTTTCTATCTCTCTCTTCCTTACACTCCATACATTAATTTTTTTAGTATATATAAAAATATTTCTTTTCCTAATCATAAAGGATACCTTTAAAAATAAACCATCAAGAACAAAAGTTTCACCTCCTTACCTACGTATTCCATAACATTTATCATGATTGATAAAAGAAAGAAAAAAAATCTACACTTATTGTTTTTTCGGCACCATTAAAGAATCTAGAGAGAATAATTTATAACTGAAAAAAGTGAAACCACATTTAGTTCATAAGTTTCAGAAAGATAACCCCTACTAAACAATCATCATTAGGGTGGCAATCGTTAGTACATTACTAGACAAACAAATTGTAATTAACTTCCCATTATGATGTCCATGGATACCTACAAAAATGGTAAAAATTGATTTTTTGAAAAGTGGGGTGGAAAATAAATGGCAAGTTATGGAAGTACTACCTCTCGTCCTATATATAAGAAACATTGAACTAAAATCATCAAAACCAAGGAAATGCATTGGAATCTGTTAGTGATAGTGCCATAAATTTATTTTTTTTCAAAAATACTAAATGAGTAAATGAGTGAGTATCTCTTTAACTACTCACAATAAATTAAGGGTATATAAGGTATCTAGTAATTAATTCAACTAAAAATAATACTCCCTCCGGTCCTTTTTATAAGACACTTCTTACAAGTTTTTGTGGTCCTTTTATAAGGTACTTTACAATTTCAAGGCAGCATTTATTACCATTTTCCATATTTACCCTTGTTACGTTTCGAACTATCAAATGGTAGTGGAGTTAATTAATGATATTAAAACTCCAATAAAATTACTAACTTTAACCATTTTTATTGGTATGTGTAATTCGGTTAATAGTACCTTATAAAAAGGACGAGGGGGAGTACTATGTTTCTTATATATAAGAAATGTGTCAAATAAGTACACTAAAAAAATGTTAAGATCCTCATCTGAGATAACATGAAGTACCTCGACTAAGGATAGGATCAAGTAAGTTCTAAACATACAAGTGCCCATGAACAACAATGTCGAGAAAAGCATGCATTGACACCATTTAGATCTGTGTTCACCAAGTACTCTCCACTTCTATCATGGCACTAAATTACTTTATTCTTTCTAAGTGAAAATCCTTTAATTAACACCTTGATGTGCAAGGTATCTCTATCAAAATCTTCAACTTCTCCACAAAATTATATATTAACCCTCCTTCTAGCTAAGCATTTTTTATTGGTGGGTTGAACCTTTTCCAACTCTTTATTTGATTGCTTTGAAGAATTATTTCAAAGTTTCGAAGCTTAATTAATGTAAAATTAAACGATGAAGCATGAGTTATTTTGTAAAAGCCTTGTCCTTATTTTTATTGATAATGAAAAGGTGGCTTTGTAATTGAATACTCTGGGAGTCGGGGTATTGATTTCAGAGAAATAAAGTTATTAATTGTTTAACTAACCTTATATGAAACGGTGCAAAATGGGGATTCTAGAACATTGACTCGTTAATCATGTAATAATAGGAAATCAGAATGTAAAGATAGAAAGATATTTGTGATGAACATATTGAATTGATGATAATTTTCAGTATGTGAATGAGGTGCAGAAGCCACCTATTTATACACAAGGTGCCAAGCTAGCAGAAAAGAAATGACGCGGGAATTGTTAAATAGAAAATACAATCAGAAAGAAATCAAAACAGATTTCCCTAACAAAAGGGCATGTGCATTCTAACTGACTCGGTGCAGCTCTACACGGTGTGGGACTTGCTTCTCATCATCAGGGGAGCCTTGGGTGCCCGATGTGGGACCAAAAATACAGTGTGATGTGGCACTTGTATTCTCTAATACCCCCCGCAAGATGGAGGGTGGTAGATATCCAACACTCCAAGCTTGTAAAGGAGATGGAGCAAGGTTTTAGGAAGGAGTGCTTTGGTGAAGAAATTGGCCAGTTGATCCTGAGAAGAGATAGGCAATAGGTGAAGTAATCCAGCTTTGACCTTTTCACGCACAATGTGACAATCTATTTCAAGATGTTTAGTGCGCTCGTGGAAGACAGGATTATGAGCAATGTGCAAGGCACTTTGGTTATCACAAAACAACACAGGAGAATTGTGAGAAGAAACTTTTAGATCATCCAAAAGATACTGGAGCCATTGAAGCTCGCAGGTAGCTGATGCCAAGGCTCTATACTCTGCCTCTGCAGAGGAGCGCGCCACAGTGAGTTACTTTTTGGACTTCCAGCTAATAAGAGACTTCCCAATGAAGAAACATTACCCAGAAATGGATCTACGAGAGTCTACACAACCTGCCCAGTCAGCATCAGAAAAACCACGTAGCTGAATTAAGTTGTCCCTGGGAAAGAATAAACCCAGACCAGGAGCGCGTTTGATGTATCTAAGGATTCGCACAACAGCTTTATGATGAGATACAGTTGGTGAGCTCATGAATTGGCTACCTGTTGAGTAACAAAGGCAATATCAGGCCGGGTGGAGGTTAAGTATAAAAGTCTTCCCACTAGTCGTCTATAGGAAGATACATCAGGAAAGCATTGACCATTATCTTGGTGAAGTTTCAAAACGGGATCTAAGGGAGTGCTAGCAGGCTTGCAGTCTGAAATGGATGCATCTTGTAACAAATCAAGATAATATCTCCTCTGGGAAAGGGTGATACCAGCAGATGAATGAGCAACCTCCAAGCCTAGAAAATATTTAAGAGTACCCAGATCCTTAATTCCAAAAGCAGTATGCAATTGACCTTTGATAATTGGGAATGTAGTTAAAGTATTCGCAAATAGGATGACATCGTCCACATAGATCAGCAAACCTGTAACACAAGAACCTTCAAATTGAAGAAACAAAGTATGGTCAGCTGCTTGATGAAATCCATGTTGGAGGAGAAAAACTGAGAGCTTTTCGAACCATTGCCTGTTGGCCTGTTTTAAGCCATAAAGGGACTTAGTTAGCTTGCAAACCAAATTAGGAGAAGGTGAATGTAAGCCTTGTGGGATGGTCATATAGATGTCTTCATGAAGGTCGCCATGTAGGAAAGCATTATTGACATCCAGTTAATGGAGATGCCAATTAAGGGAAGCTGCCAAGGCTAAAATTACCCTCACTGTTGTGATTTTAGCAACAGGTGAGAATGTGTCCAGATAGTCAAGGCCCTCCACTTGATGATACCCCTTAGCAACTAACCTTGCTTTATACCTATCAATGCTCCCATCTGATTTCCTTTTTATTTTATAGACCCACTTGTTCCCTATAGGAATAACTCCAGGTGGTAGTGGTACAAGGGACCAAGTGCCATTGATCTCAAGAGTAGTGATCTCTGCTGCCATGGCCTGTTTCCAACAATCATACTGACTAGCTTCATGATAAGAAGTAGGCTCACAATGGAGGTCTAGGGAAGAACTGTAAGCAACACGTGACATAGACAAACTAGAGTATGAAATAAAAGAGTGAATAGGATAGAGTTTACCTGATTGTTTCTGCTGAGAAGAATAGGATGTATTACATTGATAATCTTCCAAATAAGATGGCCTGGACTTAAACCTTATGGATTTTCTGATGGACAGTGGTGGTGTGGTGTTGGTTGGTGGTGAGAAATGTTCTGTGGTAGAGGAATCTAAAATAGCTATAGGAGAGGGACAATCTGGTGTGGTCGGTGAGGATTGTGAGGAAGAGTCAAATGTGGATGTTAATTGAATGGGAATAATCTGTGTTGGACTAGGAAATGGTGATGGAATGCACATGGGAAGGGATTCCTTGCTGTCAGCTGATGTGGCACTAATAGAGCAAGGGAAAATTGATTCTTCAAAAGTAACATTTCTTGAGACAATGAGCTGCTTTGTATGCATGTCATAAACCTGAAAACCTTTCACATGTGGTTTATACCCAACAAAAATGCACTTATGGCTTCTAGGATCAAATTTGGACCTGTGTGCAGTGAGTGTAGATGTATAGCATAAGCACCCAAACACTTTGAGGTGAGATAGATCAGGCTGTTCACCATAAAGAAGTTGACGTGGAGATTTTCCACCAAGTAAACTTATTGGAATCCTATTAATCAAGTGAACAACATGACCCACTGCTAAACTCCAAAACTGTTTGGGGAGATTTGCTTGGAAAAGAAGGCTCCTAGCAACATTGAGTATGTGTTGGTGCCTTCTTTCAACCCTCCCATTTTGCTGGGGGGTTTCCACATAGGAGGTTTGGTGTATAATTCCTTTTTCTTTAAAAAATGAAGTTAGGAAAAATTCAGAACCATTGTCACTCCTAATTGTCTTGATGGTAGTATTAAATTGATTTTCTATCATTTGAGAAAAATTTCTGATGTGGGATTCTGTTTCAGACTTATGTTTTAAGAAAATAACCCACAAAAATCTACTATAATCATCCAATATGATAAGAAAATATCTTTGATTCTGTATTGATTTGACTTTGAAGGGTCCCCAAACATCTAAGTGTAAAAGCTCAAAGATCTTAGAAGCCTTATGTGTACTTTCTGAATAGGGTAGTCTCCTTTGTCTGGCAAAGTGACATATATCACATATATGCTTTTTATTAAAATTCTGTAAAAATGGATACATAGCAGTCATTTGATTTAATCTAGGAAAAGAAACATGCCCTAGTCTAAAGCGCCAAAGAGCTGAATCAGGAAAAGTATGTTGTGTAGTTTCTGTCAAATTTGCTTGTGTTTGATACTTGGAGACTCTCATAAAATATAATCCATCCAATTCCTCAGTAGAACCAATCATCTTCATAGTGCTCAAATCCTGAATATAACATACATGAGGGAGTAAGATCACAGCACAATGCAAGGTTGAAGTCAACTTAGAAATGGAAATAAGGTTGATAGAAAATTTAGGCAAAAACAACACATGTTTTAGTATGAGTTTATGATTGAAATGAACCTCCCCTACATGAGTTGGCATAACTGTGTTTCCATTTGGGAGTTTTACTGTGATTGTTTGATCTGTGATAGGTTCTAAAGATGTAAAAAGGGACTGGTCTGAGCAAATATGGTCAGAAGCTCCAGAATCTAAAATCTAAACATTGTGTTTATTTGTGTGGAGAGAAAAGACAAATGACTTACCTGACATGGGATTGATGTGAGAATTTTCAGAGTGTGTTGAATTTACAGCTGCTATCTGTGGGTTTGAAGCTTTACCGGTGATATTTGATTGTTGGAGCAAAGTCATGATGTTTTGATACTGTTCCTTAGTCAACGACACCTGATCAGATGTATCTTCACTCTTTGTTGTGTGCTGCTCATCAATTGAGTTGTCCAGATCTTCACCAATCACATGATTTGAACTGTAAACTTTGTCTCTGCCTCCTCCTGGATAGCCATGCTTTTTGTAGCAAACTTCCACAGTATGGCCTGACTTCCCACAGAAGCTACAGATCTTCAAGTTTCCTCTTCCAGAAAAATTATTATAACTACCTCTTCCTCTACCAAAAGGCCTTTTGCTTTCTGTTGAATTAATAAACACTTGTGTCTCCTCCACATTGCTCACAGAATTCGATCCAAGTCTCCTCTCCTGTTGTATCACAAGAGAGTAGGTTTTGTCAATATCCGGGAAGGGCTCCATCATCAAGATCTGAGTTCTAACAACTTCAAAGTCATCATTCAGTCCGCTAAGGAACTTCATTATGCAATCCTCATCCCTGTAGATTCTTCCATTTCTCCCTGTTTCACATACACATGGTGCTGGACAAATACAACTCCGAATAGGTCTATAGTTGTCAAGTTCCTCCCAGAGTATGGAGATTTCTGTAAAATACTGTGTCACTGAGTTGTTTCCTTGCTTGATCGCCGTAAGCTCTTGTTGTAATTCGAAGATCCTCACTCTATCACATTGTGTAAACCTTGTCTTCAACAATTTCCAAGCTGCAACTGCATTTTCCAGATAGACTATACTTTGTGAAATTTGTGGTTCAACAAAATTAAAAATCCATGACAAAACCAAGTTGTTACATCTTTTCCAAGCTTCAAAGCTGGGATCGAAAGTCGTAGGCATCGGCATAGTGCCATTTACAAATTTAAATTTATTTAGAAATCAATGATCATTTCATTGCTCTTGCCCAGCTGTGATAATTTTTGACTGAAAGAAGAGGTGTGGTTAGAGAGACAACAACATTCTCACCAGGATGTATGTAGTAAACACTCAAAGGATCGAGTGTTGGGTTTTGCGGAGCACCAGAAGAAGAACCAGCTCCTCCTCCATTTCCGTTGTTGTTTCCTTTAGCCATTGCAACAAAGAACCACCAGAGCTCTTGAGATCAAGAGCTCTGATACCATAACAGGAAATTAGAATGTAAAGATAGAAAGATATTTGTGATGAACATATTGAATTGATGATAATTTCCAGTATGTGAATGAGGTGCAGAAGCCACCTATTTATACACAAAGTGCCAAGCTAGCAGGAAAGAAATGACGCGGGAATTGTTAAACAGAAAATACAATCAGAAAGGAATCAAAACAGATTTCCCTAACAAAAGGGCATGTGCATTCTAACTGACTCGGTGCAGCTCTACACAGTGTGGGACTTGCTTCTCATCATCAGGGGAGCCTTGGGTGCCCGATATGGGACCAGAAATATAGTGTGATGTGGCACTTGTATTCTCTAATATGTAACAAACCCATTTTTTGAATTCGGGTGCCAGTGCAAAAAAAAAATGCGGATTCTAGAAAATTGATTCGTTATTCATGTAACAAACCCATTTTTTGAAAGAGGGTGCCAAAGCGGTTTATCAAAGTAACAGAATCGTTTTTAACTTGGGTTTCACCTTAGATCCAAGTTATTCACCAGTTTATTATCATGAAATTTGTTCCAAATTATGAAAACAAGTGTTCTATGACAGTTTTCTGTTGAAAATGTGAAGAATCACAATGGTTTTTGTGAAGAGTTGCGTCTGAACCGTGGTCATTTGCACATGTTTGTGCCAATTTTTCATTGGTTTTTAATCCGATTCTGGCCACACAAATTGCATATTTAGAAAGTAGAAATTTTGTAGATGTGTTTAGGATCAATAATCACTCAAAACGGTTAACAAATGAGTTAGAAATCGCGTCCCAAAGTAGCCTATCAACCAACTTCGTTTCTGAAAAGTTGGGTTTGTTGAAGAAGATGAACAGTACCCGTATATGAAGCCCACTCGCGGCTTGCGGAGAGTGAGGGAGAGTGTGACTTCTGTAGAACTCCTATTTCAGTTCTGTTTTTTGCGTTGTGTTCGCATTGACAAATAGAATTTAAATATATAGGATATGGAATTTTTGAACATATTTAAATATTTGTTATTAATTTATTTCTATTTTATATATGGCTTTTCTAAATTATTTAAAATTTTAGTGTTTCACTTTTATGATATTTTTTGTTCTTGAGAAATGTTTCAATATTATTTTGGATGGTAAGTTCATTCTTGTTAAGGAGCCCTATTACTTTAAATGAATGTGCATCACTACAGTGACTCATTCATGATGTTAGTGGAGCTACCTATTAATTTATTTTGGGGTGGTTATGTTGCTTAAATCAATTAATGCATTAGTCTATTACATTACTTGGTTTAAGTAACATAAAATAAAAGGGGATAATATGACAGTAAAAATTCTTCTGCCCACAGGTGTTGAATTTTTTGAATTGTTGTGTATGGTATATTTTTCCCCATAGGGAAATTTATATTCATATGTTTAAACCTCTTTTATAATGACTATTGTCATTGACTATTGTCCATTTGATCAATTAAAAAAAAAATTGAATGTTAGTTCTCAACTTCATATCATATTTTCCCTTTATTTTGTTTAGTAATTTATAGTATTTTGGATAGTTGTTTTATTTCATAGATGTATTTTGCAATAACTGATAATTTTGAAATTTAGAAAATAAATTTTGGTAAGCATATGTTATTGATGTTTGGTTAATGTGTCTTGTGTATTTTTTTAAGATTTATTATATGTATATGTATCTTAATTGTGAATTGAAAGAGATGCAAGATATACAATATTCTTTACTTCCTAAGGAAATGTGGGAGCATATGTGTTTTTAGAGTGGTGATCAATCACATGTTAACCCATATTGCATGATAATTGAATTTTGTTTATAATATTTAATTAATATGAAGTTAGTTGGCATGTTTATATTATTACCTAATCACTCCATTAAACATTAGTAGTGGTTTATGTCTTTCGATGTGATTGGTTAGTGAGAGTTAATAATTAATTATGATTGCAAGTGCTTTGTTAAAATACGATTCTCATTGTTATTATGAATGTACTGTATGCACATGATGGTATTTTGCATTGTGCATATGATGGCCTGTTGCCATGTTTGGTATTTTTTAAGTATCTCGAGTATGAATGTTTTCTTAGGAAAACATTGGTCTTCCAATGGAATATGATTAATTCCCTTGGGGGAATGGTCTTTCATAAGAAAGATGGTTATTTCCTTTATGGAAATGTTATTTGAGATCTCATGGTTTCCTTGGTGGAAATGTTATTTTTGAGATGATTAATCTCTGGTTTCCTTGTAGAAACGATGTTTCACATGAGACATGATTAGTCTTTCTTGGGAAAGATGTTAGTACATTTCATCAAATGATGTTTTATGTGAAGTATGGATCTCATTACGAGATCGGTTATGCTTTCTTGGGAAGGCATAATGAGGACTTGTACACGATAGTATGAAAAGATCACAAACTATACTACGACGTGTATTACACTAGTACACTTACTTTGTGATCATGACAATAAGAGTTGTTAATTATGTAGGTTGTAGGTGACATAAACAATTGATTGTTTATTGTCTCACATATAGCTCTAACTAATGGATCTTGTTGATCGGCATTAGTCATGTTTGTTATGTGATTATGATCAAGATATGAAAGTGGCCACAGTTATTCAACCAATGAGTCTTTTTTTTTTTATTTTGATTCTTTAAATTATGTTTCTAAAATTATTTTATTTTGTTTTGATTTGGTTTGGTTTTGTTTAATAAATCAATGTTGCCCAAGTGGGAGAATGTTAGAAAATTTTATTTTCTATGATTTTGGTCTTCCATTGATTTATTAAAATATTGGTTGAATAGTATCTTGATGGTTCCTGGAATGTCCATTTATGTGATCGGTGGATATTGGAAGTCACATATAAGTGTATGTATATATAAGTGTAGCCTATAGTTGGATCGATCCTTGATGAGTAGGACCATCACAACTTTTCATGAAAGGGTATGGTTTGAACCATTGCAACCCTACATGAAAGGGTAGGTCCCCTCTCCACTTCCTCTATAAATATATATGTCTAGGGACATATGGAAATATGTCATGGTCATGTGATGATTCACATATATTAAATCCCATCAATCTTGAGGAAGAAGGAGGGGAAGATCCTATCCTAAAATTAGAGTGATTCAAATGACCATCAAGAATATCAAATCAAGACTATAATAATGGCTTCAAGAGGTATGTCATCTTCCTCTTTCCTCTCTTATATTATATGGTGTCCTAAATACATGCAACTATGATCCTTTAAGGAATAATTGTTTCATGTTATCATGTAATAAGAATATGAAATATGATGTGCAAATTTTCTTACAATAATTTCTATGAATCGTTTATTTTTCCCCTCTTATTTTCCTTTGTTAAAGTATTTCATTATCTTTATTTGTTGATCATCAATGATTAACAGAAAATTATAAATATTCTTATACATATGGCAAGACGGGACAAGTAGTAGAGAGTACAATGTTGATGGCGGTGAGAATTAAAATTAAGTTCAAACTTTAATGACATAATTATCAAATTGAAATGTTATATCTACTTAGTGGGAGTACAATAATAATATCAAAAGAGAATAAAATTGTAATGTTATATTATTTTTTAGCAGTGTTAACAAAGTTTTAATTTTCATATAAAATTCATATGAAATGATAATTGACAAATCAAATTGCACTATACATAAATTATGGCGGGTTGCTTAAAATGACCCATGGACTAAAAATTACCATGTGATATTTTTCATTAACATTCCTAGTGATTTTTGCCATGGCTTCAGCATTACTCATTATTTTTTAGGGTCAATCTAATTAGGACATTGTTTAAGGAATCAATATATAAACTTTTAATTAAACTTATTATATTGATTACATTTTAATATTAAATGCTACATAATTTAATATTTTTTATTTTGAGTTTCTTAATTAGTGTCTTAAAGGTACTTATTAGCATTTTTCTAATTTTAAAAAATCTAATAAAATCAACTATAATCTAACTATTTTTATTAATGTATAATTTGATTAAGGATACCTTATAATTAAAAATCGAGGAATTACTTTTAATTAATTAACAATGTTTTCTTTCAAAAACGATAGCTGAGAATTGAAGCCAAATGATAAAAATAAAAGCTATGAACATAGAATAACAGATTAGCAAAATGCATGTTTTCAGCACCTTTAAGGGTAGGGTAAGGTGGCAAAAAGTTTATGACTGCTTAATTAATGATATTTTTTAAGGCATCGACGTCACTGATGATGATATTAGCCATGGAGTTGATGATTAATTAGCCGGTGCAGAGTGGGTGATTAATCTTCGTCAGCATAATCATTCCAATTAAGTTCCAACACTGTAATTAAAGTTTAAAGACAAATCAAATCAGAAGCTTTTTGGGGTTGAGCTAGGGAGAAGGAATTGAGATAGAGGGGCATGAAGCAAAGTTCAAAACGATAAAAACAATAAAAGAGAATGCGAATTGAGAACAATAAACATAGCAGAAATTAAAACAGATATAGAAAAAGAAAGTGTGAGGGATTAGTTTTTTTTTTTTTTTTGTGGGATTATTAGTGTCAAAAGCATGTTGTCACTGCTGAATATACGTGCAAGTTATAAATGCAATTAATTTCTACATACTTAAGTCAAAGATGAAGCACAAACACGGAGGATTCTTATCTTTAAGAGGTACTCCTCCATTTCATTTTGACAGTCGTTTAAGGTTTTTACACATAAATTAAGAACAATAATAAATGATTTAAAAGACATAGTAATCTTACTAAATTACCCTTATTAATTTACTACACACTTTTTTCATTTTACCTAAATATATTAATGAGTAGTGTGGTGCACAATTTTTTAAGTTTCTTTTCCCATAAAAGTGGGAGGGTAAAAATGGAAAACTAACATTAATATTCACATAGAAACTAGAGAATGACTCATATTATGAAAAAAATTTATTTTCCTAAAACAACTATCAATATAAAATGGAGGGAGTATTAATTTCCAATGGTCATGAAGTGCTCCAGCACAGCTGGTGATTGTACGTGAAGATTTTCAGAACTTTCTAGTTTGTTGATGCAACTAGTATAATTAAATTGGAATTCGATTCAACCTTAAAAAATCTTGGTACACTCAGACTCAATACAAATATATATATATATATAATATCAGGTTAAATATGTTTTTAGTGATGAAATATAGTTGAAATTTGATTTTAGTCTTTATAATTTAAATCGGATGGATTTGGTCATTCAAAAAGTTAAAATATCACTTTTTAGTCCTTATAGATAAAAATTGATAACAAATACGAAGTAAAATCTGTGAGAAAATTGTAATAAGAACAAATTTGGTGTATTTTTAAATTTTTGAATGACCAAAACCACCAAGTTTAAATTATAGAGACTACAATCAAATCATAATTATAGTTCAGGAACTAAAAATATATTTAACCCTGATATATGTGTGTCAATATAACTTAATTATTATATATATAAACTTGAACCCCAAAAGTCAGCATACATATGAAGTATACCCATTGTTCTCCTTCTCCCTCTATATGTGAGTTTCATGTGAGCTTCATGTGGCTATCACTCATATATAGGATTCAATTCCAGTAGTAATAATCATCCCTTGAATAAATAAAAAAATAGAAAAATTATAATATAATAATACCAATTGATTATTATGAGAGTTACTAGTATTTATATTTGTTCAAATATAGAAAGAGATGAAAAACAAGAATGAATAGAGTTTTGGACTAAGTGCAATTAAAAACAGTAACAATTAATCCTTAGATAAAATTAATTGTTTTGGATTTGGACCAAAAAAAGAGAAGCCCTTTCTTTACTGCTTAAGGGCCACAAATGAAGTCAGGCGATTTGCTTCCTTAGTGACTTGAGAGTAATTAAGTACTTAATAAAAAAGCCTTTCATCCAATTCAATGGATTCGTATGCTTTTGGGTCAGGAATAATTAATTGGTCTTGTGCTCTCCATTGTCTAGGTTGTTCTTCCTCCTGTTTCTTTCTTTAGTTGACGCCAGCTGTAATCTATATGGTTAATTTTACTTTTTTTTTTTGGTGATTTGGTTAATTTTACTTTTGATCTCACGATTATTCCTCTATTTATTTTTCATTTAATTTAGATTTTTCAATTTTTCAATTTTTTCGATCTCACGATTACTCCATAAGAAATGTGACAAATGTTGCACGCGCAATAAAGTATAAATAATTAATTCTACCAAGTCATGTACTCCATAATTAGTTTTTATGTTTATTTGACCAAAATGGTTGTGTTCCGCAAATAAACCTATCTTATTATTTTATAGTGTTTTTTTTTTATATGTTACTTGAAGTAGCATTTGAGTTTAATAGCTTATTACTCCCCCTATCCGTAATACTAATTAAAAGGATCTTAAATATTTATTTCAATTATTATACCATTTTACTAATTTTTGGGTGTTTTTTATATTGCACTTTTTATGTTATTTTTTCTATAAAATAGCTGAGCACTAAATAAAAATAATAAGAGTCTAAAATTAACTAAACCTAAACCATTATATGTTTATATAAAAATATATATTGTCTAAAAAATAGAATTTATATAAAAAATTAGATAAATATATATAGTTTTTAACTGCTAATTTTACTAAATACTGGCCGACCCAATACTTCTGTAGGCCTGAAGCAAATTATAAATTAATGACCTATTTATACAAGAGATAAGATATCTCACATAACATATTTATTTTAAAACAAATGAAAACACATTTTTAACAAATGAATGATAATAATATTTTTTTTTATTTAATATAAAGTTTTTATTAATTTTAATATATAAGATATATACCTATAACAAATTTGAGACCTTGTAATAGGGGCCTAAAATCATTGCTTTAGTAGCCTCCCCTTGGGCAGGCCATGCTAAGTACTTCTTACTTAATAAGTTAGTTTAAAAACTTTAAATTTCTAACTAATTTTTTTTATTTTTAGTTAACTTATTAGTTATTTTTTCTAAAATTGATCCAAAATTAAACTATTCTTTCATCCAGTCTTTTTTTATAGGATTTTTATTTATTTAGAGGTATTAAGGAATTTGGTTAAGTTAGTAGTACTAACAATTTTTTTTTTCAAAATTTTCGTTAAAATTATTGGAACTTATTATAATCTTTTTCTACCTCATTAATAAGAGAGACAATTTTACTGCTCATCTTTCCCAATCTCATGACGGACAGAGGTCATTGTTTGATTTCCATTTTAAAAAACTGTTTTTACTTTTTTAGAATAGAAAATTAAAAAATTTGTGTGGGTTATAGTTTTCAAAAACTATTTTGAAAATCATCGGTTTTAAAAAACCAGAAAATAAAAATAATTTAAAGATATTTTTAGTTTTCATTCTAAAAATGTCTTTTGCAATAAATGAAATACAATAAAAAAATTATAAAACAGTTTTCAAAACAATTTATAAAAACTGAAAACAAAAATGTATTAACAGACCCTAATTTATCACATTTATTATTTATTGGCTAAAAAAAATATTGAGTAATTAAAGGTATTTAACTGTAAGAAAATAATACAATACACAATTTAAAGAGGATTTTATAAAAAGATTGATAAATTCTCAAAATGATCTTATAAAAAGGAAGACTATTATGTTCCTCTAAGCTTTGAGTAATTTGGGGGATCATGGACTAATCAATGAATACTTTATTTGACAAAACTAGCTGAAAAACCACCTGAAAGCTAAAAAGCCAATTATTAAATGATTAAAAGTTAGCTGAAAATTTATAAGCTAACTGATTTTATCGAAAGTGTTTAGTAAAATTAACTAAAATTATAAAATAACATATAAGGATATCATTAAAATGACAAATGATGCATGGTGGATTAGAGCTATTAGTTGACAGATATATTAGTGTGTTTGGTAAAATGAACTAGCTGAAAAATTAGATGAAAGCTGAAAAGCTAGCTGATTTGATTGAATGTGTTTGGTAAAACTAGTTGAAAATAGTATAATATGACATACAAGAACATTATTACTTATTAAATAATGATGAGTGAATGTGATTGATGGACAAACTTGTAATAAATTTTCAGTTATTAGCTGAAAATAGAAGCTTATTTTACAAAAGTTACCTCAAGTAGCTTTTGAGTGTGTTTGGTAAGTCATTTCAGCTAGTTGAAAGCTGAAATCATTTCAATTATGTTTGATAAGGTAGCTTTTTTGGGTAGCCACTAACTTTTCTTGAAGAGCTACTTGAGGTAGCTTTTTTTTAAAAAAAAACTCCAATTAGCTGAAAATTAATTACAAGTTTATCCATCAACCACCCTCACTTATTATTATTTAATAATTAATGATGTTCTTGTATGTCATTTTACTATTTTCAGCTAGTTTTACCAAACATCTTCAATCAAATCAGCTAACTTGTCAGCTTTTTAGCTTGTTTTACCAAAAACATTCTTTCAAGAAAAGCTAGTAACTATCCAAAAAAGTTATCTTACCAATACAACTGAAATGGCTTAGGGTACTAAGAGTGTGTTTGGTAAAATTAGTTGAAAGCTTAAAAAGCTAGCTGAAAACTTAAAGCTAACTGATTTGATTGAATGTGTTTGGTAAAACTAGCTGAAAATCGTAAAATGACATATAAGGACATCATTAATTATTAAAGAATGATGCTCTTTAAATTTTAGTGGGTTGGAGTACCCCTTGCACTCCTTTTTAATTCATTTTTGCTTATAAAAAATATTAAATAATGATAAATGAGAGTGGTTGAGGGATAAACTTATAATTAATTTCAGCTAGTAGTTGAAAATTAGAGCTTTTTTTAAAAAAGCTACCTCAAGTACCTTTTCAAGAAAAGCTAGTAGCTACCCGAAAAAGCTATCTTACCAAACACAGCTGAAATGGTTTCAGCTACTAATTTCAGCTTTCAGCTAACTGAAATGACTTACTAAACACATTATAAGTTTAGCTTTCAGTTAGCTAAAATGACTTACCAAACACATTCATATATAATTGTAAAAACTTGTCAGTAGCTGAAAAAATGAACTTTTTTAAAAAAGCTATCCCAAATAACTTTATCTTATCAAATACTAATGAAATTGTGTCAATTTCCAATATCAATTTTCATTTGCATAAAATGTTTTACCAAATCCTATCACCGACTAATTATTTCCACCGGCTCTACCGAGCGGTAGCTCCTTGCAGTACTATATAAAACTCTTGAGTCCACTCTCATAACTCCTAACTCACCGCCCAATTACTTGATTGAGTATATACTCTCCTAAGTCCTGTATATCTCTTACTCAGCTCCAAGGGTCACCCCTGATCGACTATAAATAGCTATATGATTCCTAGGAGCCTGACTTTATTAATTGTCAAACTCCAATCATAGTATATATTGTGTGACTCATACTTAGATGCTGGATGTTGGATCGATCGATTCGTATTCAATTCCACCACAACCGGCCAATTAATCAAAGATTGAGGCACTCTGATGGAGTATGTTTTCAAAGGGGTAACATGCATATATGTCGCCCCATTATATTAATTACACCTAATTAATTAGGAGCAGTATCAATAAATTAATTAAGCTGAAATTTTATTTATTTTATGCATATATATATGTCCTAGCTAGTTAGTTGTTCATTGGGATCACTGTCAAGGAACAGAAAATGAATAAACATGTCCCAGACGACAAGAAATTAGTAAAAGGAAGCTCTCAATCCAAACAAGTCAATTTCCAAAAGATCTGAACAGTTGGATTGAGATTTGAATTTGTTTGCCACTGTGTCAGTGAGCCTATCAATTGAAAAGAGTCACAAAGTTTATATAATTTGGTCTGAGCGACAGAGAGAGGTGAGTTTGGATATGCAACGACTGATCAATGGAAACACATCACAAAGTCTGCCCATTAATATATTTGTGTGTGGGTCACTTTGTCCCCTTCCCACACGTTGGAAAATGACCTCAATTAATCTTTCATTTCACATCCTACCAAATGGAAAAAATTAGGATCAATCAAATTATAACCCAATACACTTGGACCGCCATTCAGCTCCACCTCATGGCTCATGCAAACACGTACTTGTTATTCATCAATGACACATATATATAGTTTCCGTTTCATTTATATAATCAAGATAGAATTGATTTATATATATATATCAATAAAATTTTTATTATATGTTAAACTTCTATTAGATTTTAATGTGTGTTTAATTTACAATTAAGTAGAATTGATTCAAAACGAGTGATACATTACGAAGCACATTAGATAAAAATAATTTAAAATCAATTTTATAGAATTGATTCTACACTTTTAATTAAGAATTTAAAACAAACTAATTAACACGTAAACAGCCAGGTAAATTAAATTAGTAATTGAGAGTCATTTAATTTGTCACAAACCCAGAAAATGAAACTTCATGTATAAAAATAGAGAAACTGTGGCTAATTACTTTTTGGGAAATTCTAGGGTACCCTCTCGTGAGAGAGGATTTTGGTATCTTCTTTGATCATTTAATCAATTTCTCTCAACTTTCTTAAATGATCTTAGTATTTTTATACTTATAGGACAATATTTAACTAGTAGAATTTGTATTTTTAATTTTTGAAAAGACTTTTTGACCCTCTATAACTAGTATCATGTATTTTTTATTGTATTTCCCCATTTTTTTCACATTCTCATTTGTAATACACATGTGTCTCATTTAAAATCTATTTTATGTCTTTGAAATAATTTAGGACAGAGTACACGACTTGTTCCTACGTAATTTGGGCCTATTCAATAAAAAAAATGACAAGAAGGTACCAAAACCCTCTCTAACGGGAGGGTGTCAAATTGCGACCATTATTTTTTTCTCTTCATGTAAGACTTTCATCATTAATTAATTGCATAAACACCAGTCACCCTAGCTACTTCACAGTTAGCTGTTTGTAAATAGGACAACCCACACACTTCAATACCTTAAGCACTTCCAACACAAGAAACAAAAACAAAACAAAATCACAACTGAGTTACATTATTTTAATTTCTTGAAACTAATTAATTAAGATTCCCATGATGATCAAGTGGCTCGAACAAGGGGTGATGGAAGAATTGGTGAATGAGGAGACATCATGTGAGGTGACATAACAGTCTCATCAAACCTCCTTGAAGAGAAACTCAACCTCAGCTGATTCGGTTGCCAACGTTTGATTTCCATTGGTTTAATTTTCTTTGTTTCTTTCCCAATAAATGCCCTAATTCTTTTGAGTGCAACTTCCACTGTTTCATCATCCATGTTAGCAAAACAAACCCTAAACCAACCAGGCTCAGAGCAATCAAAAGAAGATCCTGGTGACACATTAAGCTTCACCTCATTGATAATCACACGCCACAGCTTCAACTCATCTTCAAATGTTTGTTCCTTAAGCAAGCTCTTCAAATTCATCCAACAGAAAAGTCCTGCATTACTTGGAAATCTACTAATGTTAACCTCTTCAAGTCCCTTTGTGAAGTGGTTATGCCTCTTAGCTAACCTCCTTGAACTCTCCTCAAGAAACTTGTCAACAAATTTTTCATCTGAAAGCATTGAAGCCAACATGTGTTGAGTTTGTGAAGAGACTAATCCAAAGCTTGACATTTTCCTTCCACAACTCACCACTGTGTCATTGTAGGAATAAACTATCCCAACTCTAAAACCAGGGAACCCCATGTCCTTAGAAAGACTATAAATGATGTGAATGAGATCAACATTACAATCATCCATTTCTTGTATCACTTCAGCAACACTTACATAGCTTGGGGAGCTGAACACTGTGGCTGCATAGATTTCATCACAAACTAAATGGATGCTATTCTCATTGGTGAAACTCACAAGGCTTTTCAATGTCTCTCTGTCTAAAGTGGTGCCTAAAGGGTTGGATGGGTTTGTTATGATTAACCCTTTCACATTGATGTTATCCTCTTGAGCTTTCTTGTAAGCTGATTCAAGTGCTTCTCTTGTTATCTTGAAGTTGTTGGAGCTATCACATTGGACTGGAATTAATTGCACCTTAGTTCGCCAGCACAAGTCACGGACGAATCTGCAGTAAAATATGAAACATTATTGTAATCTATCACTATCAGATAGTACGTTAATAACAACTAATTAAAATGGGCACTTGATGATGAATCATTGTTATTAATTAATTAACACATATAATCATATATTTTGCCACATCATTATGAAGTCATCAACATGAGGCTAATCTCACCTAATCAAGTCTCTCCTTTAACCAAATTAGTCATTGTATACAATACAATATATATTGTGGTCCATGCATTGATTAGTGGGGGCCAGACAAAGACTTCAAGCAAATAGATAGACAAGAGAATTTTTGCATAATAAAAATAATTTTACACTATCACATCATATAATATAATGAATACAATGTCTTATCTGTTGTTAAGTTTAACATATGATGTATTGGTATATTTATTGAAATACATAAATTTTTAATTAAATTAGTTATAATATAAAAAATATCAATGTAGAAATCAATAAAAAAAAAGTTTTATAGTGTGTTTACTTTTAAATAAAATCACCTTTTAAACTTAAATTTATAGCAATAGTATGGACTCCTATTCACGTTTATAAAGTGGTTTAATTTGAAAAACCAAACATGTGTTTAAGGTGGAATTAATTGACCGAACAAAAATTCCAAAAGTACAGCTGTGTGTAATTATTTTGTTGTGGTGACGTCCCTGTTTATACATAGGGTGACAGTACGCTGAGGTGTTCATGGTTTCATTTTTCAAAGGTCAATGGTTATTCTCCACTTAATAGCTTTCAGTAATGCAGTGTCAAAGATCTGAAACCACACGCTTGTTGACTAATTAATCACACTTTAATTTATTAGAAGGTTTGTAATCAAAGATCTGTAATTTTGATTTTAGACTGACCTTGACCTAACTATTGCTGAGTCATGTTCGAATTTTTGTTCTCATTTTTTAAAATATTCCCAATCAAATCTCAGTACTATTAATTACCTTAAATGGGAAATTGTAGGGTTGACACTTACCTACTTGGAGGAAATTAGGTGACATGAATCAAACTCCGAAGAAAAAACATTAAATCACAATATTAAAAATTATAATATAAGAAGATCAATGCGGTTTTAAGGCATCCACCATTATATTATTTCATTTTTTTAGTTAGGACATGCATTTAGTTTGATTAATATGAACGCAGGCTTCATCCTATTTGGTGTCTACAAACAAAATCCTTCTACCGCGTCACAAAGATTTTCTCACTTAAGTTTCAAACCTGGCATCTTAAATATAATTAACATAATCTCTGTCAATCTTCTAATTCTATACACTTTGAACTTCGTTAGGAAAACTTAATTTTTTCAAATTAATTAAATAGCATGTGTTAAGACTTAAGACATATATTCCCCTAATAAAAACAAAACATATGACATGACTGTAACACTTTACATGTGCATGCGTGCTATCTTTTTTGTGCTTGAAGATGAGTGAAAGAGTTACATACAATGAATGAACACAAATATTATGAAAGAGAAGGTACATACGCTGGATAATAAGGGATGGGAATTAGAAAAGCATCTCCAGGATCAGCCAAACAAAACATGATTAATTCATTAGCTCCAGTAGCCCCTCCACTCATTAATATACGGTCCGGATCAAATCTTACCCTACCACCTCTCACTTTTGACATAAAATTTGCCATAGCCTGAAAATAAAAATTAATAAATAACATGCATTATTATTTCTAATTATTATCAAAATATACATTAACATATGCTCAATTTGCCATACCCTTGTGAACTCGGGCAACCCATGATAGTCCTGAAAGTTAGCAATATCTCTGAATTTATGCACTCCTTCAGGAGTGCAAATGGAAGCCTTTGGATTATTCCTCATCCACTCTTCAATAAGATCAAAGCAGAGCTGGAAAAAATTAATTAAACAATTAATGAAATATTAATTAACACCCATATTAGTCAATTTAATAATTATAAAAAAAACTGCATCTCATTGTAGAACAAGTTTTTAAGGTACAATAATATATATTTAATTTGCAAGGTTGGCATATATATTTAAGTTGGTTCTGAAAATAGTGATTGCACCTCTTTTATGATTTACCAAAAAATATATATATATACCTGATTTTCAGAAAGACCCATCTGGATAACACCCTGAGGATTTTTTGTAGGGTGAAATGGGTTTCTTTCATATGCCTTCCACCCATCAAAATATGGAGAATTCTCCCCATGTTTGTCATTGGTTGCAATCTTGGAAAGAAGTTGATAACTCTCACTCCCCAAACCCATGTTTAATAATATTTTTCTAGAAAATAATATAATATAATATGAGCTCACTCTAGTTTGGGTAGCAAAGACTTTGGACTATATTGTGCTAGCTAGGTAGCTTAGGAAACAAGTGCTGGGAAAATGGGAGAGAATGAAGGGTATTTATAGGGAATGGATTGTATGGTATTATAAATTAGCAGATGGGAAATTAAGGAGGAGAAGTCTATTTCGAACTTCAAAACCAGCCAGGAGACTGAAGAAAATATAAGTAAATTAATGGATATATGTGTTGGTCAATGCAACAAATTGCTTGCGTGCGTTCTTGACATTTCATAAGATGATCACGTGTGGAAAGAGGCATATGTATGTGCACAAGGGAAAGAGGATTTAATAAGTGATTGGTTTAAGTGGTATATGTTTGATTCTCCTTAAACTTAAGGTTTCGAGTTCTAATATTGTGAATGCAAAAAATATCCACCGGAAAAGTACGTTAACTCCACCATGTTGTGGATGTTACCGATTTGAACAGGATTGTCCTCCTGTAAAGAATACCTGCGGTTTAAATCAAATCGGGGAAAAAGATTTTAAGCACACTTGCTTGGGTTGTGCATGTTAGGTATTTGTTCCTTCAATGAAGAAAACCAGTTTAACATGAAACATATATAAGGGGAATTGTTGTGCCACGAAAGTATTTTCAGGAAACAATACTGTTGCTTTATCATATATTTTTCTCTCTCACGAATATGATTATTTGATATGAGTTGTCAAACTTTTAAATTTACACTATTTAATAATTTTTTTAAAATGTAAATTTAGTTAATATAATTATTGAATCATATTATATTATTTTTGTGAATATGTATATTAAACTTTATAGTATAATTAGAGCATCTATAGGCATGTTATCACATAATGGATATTTATTTATATTTTAAATAATATATTATATGATAAAATGAAATAATATGATGAAATATTAATTAATTTTTTATATAAAATTTGATAAAAATGATCTAATATATATATATATATATATATATATATAATAACCTTCAGACCAACATTGATATTATCTAATTTCACATTCAAAATACATTATTAAGTGAAGTGGATTTAAAAGTCTAACACCCCATATCATTTTAAGAGATGGAATCCATTAATACTAGATATCAAAATTTTAAGATTTACATCCGGCTATATTATGTTTCCTATAATTAAAATTACTTAATAACTTGTTAATCCGTTGCGTTATTATACTAAATTACATATATTTTGAAATGAAAAAAAAATATTATTAGGAAAAAAATTTCAAGACTTCGAAGGAGTTTTTCCTTAAGACCAATACTAATTAATAACGATAGGGGTCCAATTTTAATGAAGCCCACTTATGAATTGTAATTAATTCTTTTTTTTTTAACTTTTGTATTTATTTCATATTTTAAAAAGGTTTTATGATTTTGTAAAAAAAAATTAAGTTATAATTTTTTTATTAAAAATTGCTTTTATAATAATAAATCCTACACAATTCAATAAAAATTTATTAATTTTAATTTCATAAGGGTACTTGTTAACATTTTCAGTATTTTATTTATTAAGCTTAACTTGGAAAAATGGGAATGTATTGACCGGGTTTGATAGTTGGTCACCGGTTTGACAATGGGTGCATAGAAGAGAAAATTGTAAGGGAAAAAATTTAAAAGAAAGCACATCAAAATTTGATTTCAGAATCTCAAAAATACTGATCGATTGATTTTGTCACTGTTTTCTGACTGCTCAATCTGACTCTAATACCGCATAATAATTTTTAAGCACCAAAAACTTTTTTTTAAGATGCTGGGTAACCAAAATGTAGAAAAATAAAAAATAAAAAACTTATTTATATCGAATTTATATATATATAGATATTCTACATTATTTTATTTCTTGCACGAAAAATATAATTTCCACTAAAATATGTAAATGTATAAATTTTGGCCAATCCCATTAAGCCAACTTATTGCACCAAATTAAGCTGAATAAAACCTATACGACACAAGTAAAAAATTAGGTCTGGTGTTTTTTCTTATTCTTATCCCATTTTTGGACTGCCTTTTCTTTTTTTCTTGGGAGGGTGTCAAATGACCGTTTGACTGAATATTTCTCCTTTAACCAAATGTGCTTCAAGCCGTGTAATTATTTGTTTGAGTTAAATAAAAAATCTCAATTAAACACACTCTGACTCGGTTGATTCTTTTATATATATATATATATATATATATATATATATATATATAGATATTGGATCAGTTTGGATGCACATCTGCAAAAGAACTTTTAGGTGAAATAGAATGAATTAAAGAAATCTAATGAATTTAACTTTTTCATAAGTTGAAATTAATTTTGTAGCCTACCTTCTCCAAAATCTTTCTCATTTAGAGTGTGTTTGGTAAAACTAGTTTAAAGCTGAAAAACTCGCTGAAAGTTTTAAGCTAGCTAAAAGGTGAAAAACTATTGAATGTGTTTGGTAAAACTAGTTGAAAATGATAAAATGACATTTAAGGACAACATTAATTATTAAATAATGATAAGTGGAGGTAGTTGAGAGCTAAACTTGTAATTAATATTCAGCCAGTAACTGAAAATTAGAGTTTTTTTAAAAAAATACCCCAAGTAGCTTTTTAAGAAAAGCTTGTAGCTACCAAAAAATGCTACCTTCCCAAACACTGTTGAAATGATTCCAGCTACTATTTTCAACTTTCATCTAGCTGAAATGGCAAGCCAAACACACTCTTAACTTCTTTAAAAATAACTAATTTCAACTTATTGAGAAATTAATTAAATTTATTCGACCTCTCTGACTCATTTTATTTTTTCTTCTAGAAGTTTTTCAATAAAAGTGTATCTAAACTGGACATTTTTATAGGTGAGTCACACAAACATATACATTAGGTTAAACTTAGAACCTTACTCAATATGATGTAGAACTAATCTCTAGGCAAGATTTTAATGTGAAAATTAAGTGTGTTTGTTTTCCAGTCAGGCACATTACGAAATCAGTTATACATAATTGATCTTAAATCACTTTCGTCTAACATATTTTATAAAGTGTGCATCACTCATTTATAACTATTGATTTTTAGAATCAATTTTTTTCAATTGTAATCCAAATTAAAGGACACTAACTTATTAATAAAAATGAAGTGTAAAATTATTATTATTTTTTATTGTTAGCTGGTATATAAATTTATAATTTGAATCATGTTTTGCTTTTCTTGACTGTGTTGTGTACTTTGTGTTCAGATGTTTGAAATACTATTTCTTGCATTGATGACTTGAAAGTAGGACTTTTTGGCCGGTATTAGATAGTATTCTGAAATTAGTAAATTGGAGATGAAAAGACAATAACCATTGATAGAAAGCAATTAATAAGCAGAAAAATTGAAAGAGAGAGGGGTTGTGGCCTTGTGGGGCGGCAACAAAAATTGACACCGTGTCAGGTTAGGCCCCCACACTTGAATGTTACTTACTATACTATACTCGATTTGCTTGAAAGGAATAAAAGGATGCTTCGAAGCACCACGTATAAAGGAAAGGTTGAGCCCATTTAGCCATGTATAGTAAAAATTGACCCATGTATAGATATTGAGATGATTCCCATTTTACTAGTAGGGATGTCAATGGGGTGGGGCGAGTGCGAGTAGTACCTATCCGTATAGGTACTCGTTAAAATTAACGGGTACCCATGTGGGTAATGGGTATCCGTGGATATTTACGAGTACCCATTAATGTTTAAGAATTTAAATTTTATTAAAAAAATAGAGGAGATGTTATATAATAAATTATAATATCATACTATATATATAAACAATCATTGTATAATATCATTACATGTTAATATATTAAAAATATTATAAAAAATTAATATAAAATAAATTATATCTCATCATAAAATAATAAAAAATCTTAATATTCAAATATATTTAATAGAAAAATATGTTTTAATGAGTATGCGGGTACCCATGGGACGGGTAGTATAATATTCATCCCCACTCATTTAATAAATATGTGGGTACCCATTGCAGATATATCTGCGGGTGCGGGGTTTTTTAACATCCCTATTCCTGGGAACATCTTGAAAAAAATTTTGGACGTGTATCACATTGAAAAGACACATTTAACTCGTAGTAGCTCACTTCAATTAATTGAGAACCGTAATTGAATCAAACTTTGAGGGCATGCAATCAGGATTCTCACGCGGTTATATTGATCTCTCCTTTGAAATTAGAAGAGCCATGAGAAACTCATGTTTCTCACCAAACTTCGCTTCGCTTTGCCGTAAAATTGATCATTTTAGTAGTAGTAATTAATTTACACCCTCTTTGGTTTTCAATCCAAGCGGCTAATCCAGATAATCAATGTGTGTAGTCACCAAAAATATATCTATCTGAAAGGCACAATATATAATCTTCGTTTATTCCATTGTGTATTTATAACACTTGATGAGCTTCATTTTTCATAGTATTAAGGTGTAATTAATTAAGAGAAACAAATTAATACATTCCTGGCACTTTGTTTATCGCAATTGCTTCATATCTATAGTTTTCCACCTACGTATATATGCCTGCTGAAATTTGTACTCCCTCCTTTTCTTTTTATAATTTTTTTAAAATAAAAAATTATTTTAGTCCTTTTTATAAAATTATTAAAATATTTTTTAGTTTTATTTCATCTTTATCTTTTATAATTATAATTAATCATGAATGTGTGTTCTATAATCGAACTTTTAATGAAATTTTGCTAACATGAGCTATTTTATTTTAGCGTCTATTTGATTTATAGTTGAGTAGAATTGATTCTGAAAATTAATGATTGAGATGAATGATACACACTTTATGAAACATGTTGAACGAAAATGATTTAAAATCAATTTCACAAAATCATAATTTTGAGTTTTCCAAATCAAACGCCCTATTAGTTGTCAACTTGATGTGTAACTCATTATTGGCATGAGTACAATTTAATATTTTTTATTGTGACGTTTTATTTTTTTAATTTAAATTTAAAAATGAAAATGAAAATTAAAAAATATCGTAAAATACATTTTTAAATTAGATGTTCTCAATCATTAGAGATTGAAGTAAGTTGAACTAAGCTAGATTTTACAATAACCAAGTTTGGCTTGCATTATATTTTCACGACTCATGTCTTGTCTATTATATGTCATAGGCCATTTTTTCAGGTCTGGTCTGACCTGTTTGAAAGTCTGGTTTATTCTATTAACTTGTATGAAAGCCTATTTCATATTATGATCTTTAAATAGATCAATAGGTCTACCTCTAAATAGGCTAGTATGTTCATGGACTAATAGATTTACTTTTAAATAATGTAAATATATTAATGACATAAGCCTTTAAATAGGCTAATAAATCTATCTCTAAATAGGCCAACAGTATAAATTAAAAAAATTATATAGTATGATATTATTTATTAACTATAGTATATTTATATTTTTATTAAAAAATATTATTTATAAATATGCTAGTCTGTCAAGCCTTATAGGCTTTTTAAAGAAAACTTATATATAGCCTATTTAATTAAAATGGGTTTTGAAAATGCCTCGACTTGACATTTTTATTAAATAAGTCAAGTCAAACTATAACCTGTTTCCACCCTTAGGTCATCTCTAACGGAGAAACTCACATGAGTTGCTACAATGATTAAATTATTATTTTTCACGCATTCCTATAATGTCATATCATCTTTATAATTTTAAACAACTCAACTCACTTTTTCCTCCAACCCAGCAACTCTATAAAATTTCTTAAATGGACCCACTATCATTCATTTCCCAATATTTAATAGGTGAAAATAATAAAATAATGACTAGACCTCACTTCCCCTAATTATATTCACCATGGGTGTTCATGGGACGGGTTGGGACGGGTTTTATTTATCCCTAACCCGACCCTAATTTTTTACCGGACCAATTCTATGGACCTGAACCCATCCATAGACCCAAAGAGACCCGAAAATGTACCGGTCTAAGTAAGACCAGGTTTGAGTAGGACAAGATCGGGTTGACCCGATATATAAGCTAAATATAATCATGAAATGATCATATAACAATGTTGAAAAGAAAATAATTCATACAATTAATAAATATATTGCATACAATAGAATATTTCTTAATGTATGCAATACTTTTTACTTTTTTAAAGTTTGGGACATTACTAAACCAAGTGTAACATTATATCACTATATAATTTTATGTATATAATGTATTTTTAAAGGTAAATAGAGGAAAATTAGACTCAAAAACCCTATCTAAAATGAAAAAAATAAGGTTAGGACTTTACATAATAGAAAATCATAAGTAATAAATATTATATTTATATATAAATCACGGGCCGGGTAACCCGAAGGTTAACCCGAATCCGTCATCAACATGATGTCGGGTCAAAAAAATGAAACCTGATTTGGTTCTATTTTTTCTTGTAGGACAGGAACAGACCCGACCCAAATAGAACTGGTTGAGATAGGTCAAAGGGACATACCGGGTCTTGATCACCCCTAACATTTAGTATCTATAGTTACATATTGCATGCAAATAGCTATTTTGCTCTAACTGTTACATCTCGCTTTTAAAAGTCTTTTCTCTAACACATTTTCGAGTAGCAACACCAACGGAGTTGCTCTTAGTTCTCGTTTGTGGCTTTATTGACTAGGTTGGGGTTTGTCTTGTAATGTTTATCCCTCACAACTTTAATTTGCTCAACTCATCAACCAAACATGTAATATATTGAAAAATAAATTGATAGTAGGTTTAATTGCACTTTTGGTCCCCCTATTATAGTCTATCCGCGATTTTGATCCTCGTAATATTTTTTTCGCGATTTTAGTTTCCCTAAAAAATTTTTCGTGATTTTATTCCTCCACTCTTCCATCTTCGAAGCCAATTAAGTTTTGAGGTCTTCAATCTCTTTGTAAGCAAGTCATGACGTGAACAAAACACACTACTTAGTACTTACAAAGAGATGGAAGACATCAATACTCAATTGACTTTGAAAACGGAAGAGTACAACAAGTTTTGGCGGACCAAAATCGTGAAAAAATATTTAAGAGACCAAAAACACGAAAAAAAATTAGGGAACCAAAATCTTAAATAAGATATAATAAATGGACCAAAAGTGTAATTAAATCTTGAAAATATATATGCCAAATACACACAGATATTATATATATATATATATATATATATATATATATATATAACCAGGGGCGTAGCCAGGGGGGCTGGCAGGGGCCACGGCCCCCCAAAATTTTCAAATTTTTTATTAACTATATAGGTCCCGTATAATATATTTTATGAAATATTACTTCGGCCCCCCCTAAAAATTTCTTTGATTCTGTAGTATTAAGTACTTCTTTACTATTCTTACTATTTATCTTTATTTTGTCAAAAAAAAAAATTGAACTTTTTATTATTTCATTTTTTATATTGTTTTTTTCTTATTTAGAGAAGATAAGATAATATTCAAAATTATACATAAGATTTTATTAAAAATATTAGTCTACGAAAAGTAAAAAGATTAAAAGGGGAAACATACGAACATTTCAAAGAATATGAAAGAAGGGAGGAAATATCATTAGGTAACATAATATAATATTAAAAAAGATTTTGTTTGATTTGAATTTTTTAGAATCAAATGAGAAAAAAACTAAAAATTTGATTTCCAGTTATTTGAATTAAATAAAAGATTTAATGAAAATGAAGCTGAACTTCTTATATTCGGTTCAACTTTAGATCCCAAAGACTTTTTAAATTCATTTGATATTGAACAAATTTATCAACTTGTTGAGAAATTTCATGCAGATGAAGGAACGAAGAGTTTAATTTAAATAAAATTTACTACTCTTAACTGAAATTGTTTAATATTTTTATCATAATAATAGAGTTAAAAATATTTTTAGTCTCTTAAAATATAGCAAAATTTGGTTTTGGTTCTCCATTTTTCAAAATCACATGATTTTAGTTCTCGTCGTTAGTTATATTTCACTAAGTGATGACGTATTAATATTTCTTGTAGATTTTTCTATGTATTTTCTTTCGAAATTTCCTGCAGGTTTCAAAATTTAAAAGAAATTTCATTTAGATTCTAAAATTTGCGGGAATTTACTATATATTTTTTTATAAGAAAGCAAAGAAATTTTATAACAGCATTTTTATGTAAAAAAATTGTAGTTTTTTTTGAAAATTTACTACGCATTAATTTTCTAGAGAAAAAATTGCAAGAAATTTCTATAAATTTGTACTCGGTAAAAATCGTAGTGAAACTATGAAAGTGACTTAACCGAGTACAATTAATAAGAAGGACTAAAAGCATGTGATTTTGAAAAATGGAGGACCAAAACCAATGAATAAATAAATGAGAGATCAAAACCAAAATTTATCATATTTTGAGGGACTAAAAAATATTTAATCCTTTTTTATATTTTATTCCGGCCCCACAAAGAAATTTTTTTGTCTACGCCCCTGTATATAACTCAGTGATCAATATGGATTATTTCTGGTGTGGCTATTCACCTGGTTAATGGGTCTTGCAAATGTATCCATCATTGTTTTGTACTTGTGAGAGCTAGTGAGGCTCCATCCGAGTTTCATCTTTTATCATGCTTACGAGGAATCGAATCGATGTGTGTTTGGTCTTATTGTTTATTATCAGTGTCCGGATTTCATTACGTTCTTTTCAGATTGAAGATGGTGTTGGTGTGTCATTTCCTAGAGTGATTCGTGTTTTGTAATTTTTAATTTGTTTTTTTGGGGCCCTAGGCCCAATTGTTCATAAAAAAATAGTCCACTTAGCTTTAGATTTCCGCTTTATTGTGTAATGGAGTTTGGGTGGGGGAGATGAAATTAAAAGCATTTTGCAGTGAATTTTTCAGATTTTAATGCAAGAGGTTGTTCATATATGATGGTGCCCATGGTTGTGCCTTTCGCGTGCTCACAAATGTATGGTTTTTTTTGTTGGTGAACACTTAATTATTTGATTTGAATTTTAGATGATTTTTTTAAAAAAAATTCGGATGTGTCTCATCTAATTTCCATGTTAGAACCAGTTATAAGTTAGTTTGCCAACTCATATTGATATGTCAATAAATTTTGTTAAAATTTAGATGACAAATTAACATAAAGACCTAATTTTAACATCTTATTTTTTGGTTTAACCATAAGTATCCTCTACGGGAGGCAATCCTGTTCGAGCCGAGAAGCATGTACCACTTGAACCAACCCCGTCAGTTATGATAACATTAAAGGACCAAAATTAAAAAATTAAGAATTTAGGGACTAAAATCTCACAATTGCGAAAACGGAGATAAAATGTATTTAAGTCTATTTTTTTAATATAATTACAAATGCTGTTACCTATTGCGACTATTTTTTATTTTTTCATATTTATCCTCATTTTAATAAAATTTCAAGAAACATTTTTAATTAAAAACAACTGAATATGTGTTTGATGTTTATTGAAAATGAAAACAGAAAGTACATTTGGTCAAAGACGTACGCTCTTATTTCTCAATCACTGTAGAACTACAATTTCTCCATTTATATTGTGTTAGTAGTGGTATAACTTTGAAATTTGCTTCATTCCTTTCTTAGTATGTCAATGCTTTTTTTTTCTAAAGAAAATTAAATGCTTTCAACTTACAAATCGACAAGAGTAACTCGAGGTAATTTTTTTTTTTTTTTTAACGAGAGTAACTGAGGCAATAATTATTCAAAGGACAATAATATGTACATGTTTATATGTTTGTCCCCTCTATTTATAAAACCACTCAAGTGCTTTGAAAGTATAGATTAAGATTATGCACAAATTAGCTCACTCAAAAAAAAATAAGATTACGTATAATCTAGACAAGAATAATCAAAGCAACGAATTTCAAGGGGACAAAAATATATAACATGTTTTAATACCGAAGATCATGTGGACATTCATAATGGAATCATCCAGACAATAATACCGGGTTTTTTTTTTAACCACAGATATTCTTCATAGGAGTCAATCCTGTTCGAGTCGGGAAATAATCCTTCCTTAAGGTAAATAAAATAATTAAAATCTAAGTATTTTTTTTTTGTAATAGGATTAATTTCAATTTCATTAGCTTTTTTTTTAATTATCAATAGAAGAAGAAATGGCTTAACAAAAGATCATATATATGGTCATTTACAATTAGATATGTATAAAAAAAAACTATTTGCAAATTAAAAGAAATGTATTTTAGTTATATTTTACTCCCTCTCAAATCATCATATGAATTTTCATGCTTATATTTTGATTCATCGTTATTTTGAGCATTACTCTGTTATACTAGCAAATTGATCTAAAGAGATGTCGAAATTTTCACTCCCTAGAACATTTGGAGGGAGTTTGGAAGAATTTATTTAAGTTTATTTTATGATATAAGTACTTACGTAAATGTTTGGATAAACTTATGAAACAGTTTATGATTTGCTCATAAGCTGTCCTCGACTTATATCAATAAACTCTTCAAAGTAGCTTATGAAACAGAAGTTAAGTACATATTGTTTGATTCTCGCCCACTTAATGCTTTGTTTGGTGGGAGTAGGGAAATAAAGAAAAGAGAAATGGGTAAGAGAGAAGTGGGAAGGAGAGAAATAAAGGAGAGATAGAGATGATTTTAAGGTTGTTTGGTATGAGTGTAATAGGTGAGAAATAGAAGAGAAATGTGAAAGTGAGTTGTTTGGTTTGATAGAAGAAATAGAAGAGAAATAGAGTTTTTTTTATTATTTTTGACAATTGTTCCCGCCAACATAGATAAAAAAAAAATCGATTTTCAGGCCAAAGAAATCAATTGTCTGCACCAAAGTTCTTCTCTTCCTCACGAGTGAGTGGTGTTTTTGTTTTTCATGGCTTCGTCGTCTTCTCGTGAGGGACACTACAGAGGGGTCAGGAAGAGGCTGCCCTTGCCTACGACGGCATCGCTCGTTCCCTCCGTGGCGCTAAGGCCACAACCAACTTCCCTTCAGCGCCGGTCGCTCCCGCCATTGCCTTGACCTCAACGCCCCAACCTCCGATCATCATCGCTGGCCCTCCGTCCCCACACGTAGCCTCACTGGTTCGCCTCCTCCGTCAGACGCAAGCTCTCCAGCAGCAGCATGAAAAGAGGGCAGCGTCTCTATTTGGCCATGGTCACGCAGCGGGAGAAGAGTGCAGCAAGTAGTTTGTAGTGAGAGTCAGAGCAGTATTTCTTCACTTTTCTCGCCAATGTTGCGAAGAAATAGAAAAGCCATGGGGTCCACTACTTCCTCTCATTTCTTCAGCATCTCTGTGAGATACCAAACAAGGTTGAAGATGAATTTCATCGCTATTTCTCACTATCTATCACTACAAGAAAATCATTGATTAGTGACGGTCATAAGCCGTCGCTAACAACACGAAAATCGTCGCTATACATGCTTTAGCGACGGCTAATAGGTCGTCACTACAGGCCCCGTCGTTAATGCAATAACGACGACTATTTGTCTGTCGTATCGACGGTGGCAGCCGTCGCAAGTTAGCGACGGGCATAATGTAGAGACGGTCTGCCCGTCGCTAAACTTATACCATTTAGCGTCTAGCCGTCGCTAATCATAATATTTTATAAAAAAAATTGATTATTTAGTTAATTACGATTATAAAATTTAATTAAAAATCACGGTAAAAATTAAATAATATTGTACACATTATTGTTAATCCAAGTACACATTAATATTAACTTCATGTAAAAGTACGTCAATATTAATATTAACTTCACGGAAAAGTACACAATATTAATATTAATCTAATTATACATCATTTTCATCTTATTGATCTTCATCATCATCTTCATCTTCATTGTCATCCCACTCATCTTCATCGTCATTTTCATCTTCTTGATCTTCATCATCATCCTCAGATTCATCATCTTCAACTATAGTCTCGGGCTAAATAACTGGTTCATATCGATTCTTAGTTAAGCCTGACAACTATTCAATGTCTACAATTGGTAAAACAGTTGAAGTGTCATCAGCCTAATAAGGAACTTCTTCCTCAACCCCTTCAACCTCAACATGACCCATTGGTTTTGTTGTGATTGTCACAATCTAACCTCGTAAGTCCTTACATAATTATGGATAAATGGGTATAATAGACCTGTCTTGCTTTTTGTGCAAGAATAAATGGATCGTTTCGATTATACCTTATACTCTTCCTTATTTCTATGATATTGTATTGTTCTTGAACTCGCATGCCACTGTTTGTGGTTGGATCAAACCATTCACAATAGAAAATATGAATCAAGTTAAGCAAACCAAGATACTCTAATTCATAGATATGGTGGATGATACCGTAAAAGTCATCTTCATCGCCATCAGTAAATCCTTTTACACGCACTCCACAATTTGTGGTCTTTTTACCCTTACACCAATCCTTTTTCTAAAATCTATAGTCATTTATAAGGTATGTGTTCCATGACTTTGCTTTAGAGTTCGGTCCCCAAGCTAATGATTTAAGTTCACTGTTGGTCATTCCATTTCCCTCATCACGAACCCAATGATAAGAACCATTTAATATTGATTGAATTAAGTTTACTCGTAACAAATAGAAAAAAAGTGGTTGATCAAACTTACATAGTTCTTAAACCATGCTTGAAAGTCTGAATGTGTTCGAGTAGAAGAATCCTGGTCATCAATCGAGTGAAATTGTAAGAATAAGGTGAAATGGAACAAATAGTTAAATTATTCATTTGTAAACCATAAAACCTAAAGATAATAAAAACATGGTCACTTACTCAATGTATGGTTAACTTCATTGCAATTGATCAGTATATGTACATGAGTTGATTCCATTCATCGTCATTTAACCACTGCTCACTTGACATTTGTACAGGGCGTCCTGACTTGTTCAACAATGAAAATGTGGAATTGCCGCATTGAAGTCCAGTTTGAGGCTCATTCCTCAATGTAGTGTTTGACAACAAACATGAGTTCTGAAAATAATGCGAACAAAATTACGTGGTTTCCCGGTGTAAGTGGAATGAGCATATTGAGCCCTCCACCCTAGCCAAATTACCCACGGATCTTTTCGCATCTCCCATCATTCTAAAAAAAACATACATTGTTATTTGAATTTTGTTTAGTCTCAAAATCAATTTAAATATTCAAAATTAGATTAAAGACTCATTATCCTTGGTTTTAATGTTTAACAAATTTGATTGCGTAAAAGCAGATTCTACTGAGAAAGGTAGTTGTTCTTTGTGTTTCAACAACTCTCTGAAGTTGATGTACCTGCTGAAATGAAGAACTCTCAGAAGAACTTGGATTTACTGAAGATTATCCAGCCCTCTAAAGTATTTGCACCATCTGAATTGCTGAGAAATTAACTTACTGAAAACGTTCAACGTTGTATCTGTCAAAGTCAAAAGACTTTCTGCGTAAAGACTTAAAGGTCTCTAAACGTCTTCTGTCTTCGTCTACAAAAAGGAAGTTTTACAGAGTTCTTTCTGCCGCTCATAAACATTGTACATGAAAAAAAGGAACCTTTGTACCTGTTGTGTGTCAGAACCGTACTATCTCTGCACACCTACTGCTTCAAGTCAAAAGCTATCAAAAGTTATTGGTTATCTCTCAACGGTAATCAAGCTATCCTCAACGGTCACATTTCTGGATGCTATCAATAGCTTCTCTCAAGACTTTGAAGGGGTCGGCCAAATTCTCCAAGATATACTCTAAAGCCGCTGATCAAAAATACTTGCTGACCAACTTACAGAGAAGAAGACTTTGCAAAGCCTTATACTTTCTTTTCTCTGAATTTCTTTGTACTTAGATTTTATCCTTTGTATCTTGAGTTATACTCAGTTAATTCTTTGTACAAGAAATCTTGTGTTTAAGTTTCTCAGAAACTTAAACTCACTATCTTTGTAAACACTATAAAGTATCAGAGAGCCTGAAGAGGCTTGGAGGAACAAAGAATACTTGTTTAGCCTGAAGAGACTGTGTCCAAAGAATACTTGTTGTTTAGCCTGAAGAGGCTGGGTTCAAATAATACTTGTAATCTTACGGGATTAGTGGAAATCCAGTGGTGTGTTTGCCCTGGGACTGGACGTAGCTCACTGAGTTTGTAGGTGAACCAGTAAAATTTTTGTGGCTAAGTTCTCTCTACCCTTATCTCTTTACATTCAATTTTTATCTAACCAAGGAGGGTTCTGAAAAGTGCATTTATAAATCCACGCAGAAAACAATCTCTTCTTTGCGTTATAAACACTTCAAAATCATTTTAAAAGGATTTTATTCAACCTGCTGAGTTGAATCATAAAGTTGCTGAACTTTCAGTTTCGGAAGGTTGATAAAATATTTTCTCAAAGTGTTTGCTTGTTTTTAAAGGTTTTCAGAAAATCTATAAAGAATTATAACACACTATTCAACCCCATCTTCTAGTGTTTCCTGTGGTTCTAACAAATTTGATTACATATAAATAAAAACAAACAATATAATCTTATTAACAAACCTTTCAAATGGATACATCCACCGATATTGAACTGGACACCCAAGTCTTGCTTCCATAGGAAAATTAATAGGCAGATGTTTCATTGAATCAAAGCATCCCAGTGGAAATATCCTTTCCAATTTGCAAAGAATGATTGGTATATTTTGTTCCAATTTAGTCACATCATCCATCCTCAAAGTGTTACAACATATATCTTTGAAGAAACGACTTAATTCAGCAAGTGGTTTCCACATACAAACTGCTAAGGATCGAAATACATTTGGGAGCAAACACTCCATAAATACATGAAAATCCTGACTTTTCATCCCATGCATTGTACTCCTATTGATATCTGCACATTTTACAAGATTAGAGGCATACCCATCCGGAAATTTCAATTTAGAAATCCATTTACAAACTGGTTTTGCATCCTTAGGTTCTAAAGAGTAGTTTGCCTTTGGTTTTCCCATCCTTCCATTACCCAGGTCAACCAACTCCAAGTCACCCCGCTCACAGAACACAGACACATCCATCCTTGCCTTTACATTGTCCTTGGTTTTACCCGCAACATTCATCATAGTGTTAAAGATATTATCAAAGAAATTTTTCTTTATATATGCATGACATCAATATTATGCCTTAACAAGTTGTCCCGCCAATATGGAACATCCCAAAATATACTGCGTTTAACCCAATTATGAAGTTGTCCATACCCTGGCAGTTTGGAACAATTACCATATGTCACCTTCGGAAATTCTTGCACAAATGACCAAATAGCATACCCTTTCAACACTAAAGGTGGTCCATCATGCTCAGCCTGGTTTCTCCTAAACCCTCTTTTACTCCTTCTGAAGGGGTGAACACTTTGCAAGAATCTACGATGACAATCAAACCATGAGTTTTTTCCACCATGCTGCAACGTGAAAGCTTTTGTGTCTTTCATATAGTAAGGACATGCTAATTTACCCTTTGTTTGTCAACCAGATAACATTTCATACACCGGAAAATCATTGATAGTTCACATCGAACATGCACGCATGAGAAATTTTTGTTTCGTGGAAATGTCATAAGTCAGAACACCATATCTCCACAACTGTTGCAGATCATTTATTAAAGGTTGCAGAAACACGTCTATGTTTGCCTTGGGATTAGTTAGACTGGGTATTAGACAAGTCAAAAACATATATGCCTTAGTCATGCCCAACCAGGAGAGAGATTATAAGGTGTTAGAATAACAGGCCAACAGGAATATGGTGAAGTCGGAGCTTGAATGTAGGGTGTAAACCCATCAGCACATAACCCCAACCTTACATTTCTTGGCTTATTTGCAAAATCAGGATACACATTATCAAAGTGTTTTCATGCTTCCCTGTCCGATGGATGACGCAATAAACCAGAATCATTCTTATTCTCATGATGTCATCGCATTTGTGCAACAGACTCAAATGAAGCATACAATCGCTGCAACCTTGAAATAATTCGCAAATAAAACATCCTCTTCACTGGAACATCTTTATATCTCATTTTCCCAACCTATATTATCAGCACACAACCAGCACTCTTCATAGGGTCTCACCTATTGAGCTCCGCTCTCCACTAACAGACAATTCATACAATACAAACACATGCACAATTATATATTACCAGCACACAATCAGCACCGTTTATAGGGTCTCACCTATTAAACTCAGCTTTCCACTAACGAACAATTCATACAATACATAGACAAATTACAACAGTTACATCACACATGGGAGTGAACACAATATCCGTTCAATATTTTTTACATACTTTTTCAAGCTCCCTTTATATTTTTTAGATGAATGTAATTTGTTATAAGATCAGGGCTCGTTTGTATAAGCATTTAAAAATTAAATTTAAAACTACGTTAAAATAATTTTTTAAAAATATTATGTAAAAAAAATCTATTTTTAGTTCAATTACAATAATAAAAATTTATTTTGAAAGAGCTATAATTTAAAATAAAAATATTGCAAGTAACTTCTTCAAATAATTATAAATCTAATTATTTTTTATTTTTTTGAAAGTTTTAAAAGGGATATGATTGCTTTTCAAAGAGTAATTATTTAATCAGATAATCTGTAACAAAAGAGCTTTAAATTAAATCAAGTCAACTAATTCATAGAAAAACTAACTAGTTTAGCCAAATCATACCAGCTTTATACCATGATTGATTTAAGGACAAAATACCCTCTTAGGACGGGTGATGAGTCTTAAATGTGATTAAACCTTGAATAGGATTGCCCTAATAATAAGGAATACTTATATATGATTAATAAAAAAAAAATATACCAACTTTATACCATGATTAATTTAAGGATAAACTCTGGTTCATTGTTGTAAGTTGTAACCGACCACTTAATTAAAAAAACAAGGTTTTAACACTTTTTTTTTTGTGAAGAATAGGTTTTAACACTTCTTATATATATAGAGCGAAAGATTTCCTCTTAGTAATTCCAATAGTTAAAAAAATTTCCAATAATTGAGAGATGTGTTGACGACCCACCCTTGGATATTGTTGAATTGCTGAACTCTGACAGTCTGACCTTTTCTTGAATGAGAATCTCTACTTTCAAGAAAGAAAAAAAAATGGTGTACATGTTGAAAAAATAAGCCTAACCAACTAAGACATAATTACGAGACAAAATGAAGGCTGACAAGTTGAAAAAAAGTATATTTTTGCCGGTTATTTAAACTTTAGAATAAACTATTTCGAATGTAATAATAGTTACAATCAAGAAAATAAATAGCAACATACAATGTATAAAGTCATCGAATTTGTACATAGATTTTCATAAAAAAAGATGTTGACGTACGTGATTTTATATAAGGGTTTTGATTTTGAAAATGAACAATAAGTACTTTAGGGTTAAAATAGAAAGTATTAATTATATTAAAAGTATAAATGAATTATAAATACATTTTATTTTAATAAAAAAATTATTTTTAAAAGATTTATTTTTTAGGGTTGATGTTATCAAAATCATTTATATAAATATAATAATAAGACTGCAAATCTATTTAAATGAGTAAATCTCATGTAATTTTTTTTGGGTGAAATGTTTTCGGTCACTGAAGTTTGGAATTTGGTTTTAGTCCCTAAAACTTTAAAATCGTTGGTTTGGGTCAATCATGTTCTAAAATCACGTAACTTTAGTCCCTCCCCTTAACATCGTTAACTTTGACGTTGACGTGACAAACAAATTTCTGTGTCAATTTGTCTAGTCAATTATACAATGACCATGTTGCGGCAATTGAATTACACCTCAGCTCATCTAATCAAATTTTATTTAGGGTTTTATTAAATTTAACTCCACATTCTTCATGAACAAGGGAAGACCACAAAACTGACTGGATGGGTTGAGTTATAATTCAATTGCCACACCATAATGGACATTAAATTTTTTTTATAGGCAAAAATTCATTAAAGAGAGTACTAGGAGTACTCTAACTCATTACAAGGAAACACGACAAGCGAAATTCCTAAAGAGCCAACCCAACAAAATTTTAATGGTCATTGAAAATGACTGGATAAACTGACACAAAAAATTGTTTGTAACGTTGGCATCAAAGTTAACAGTGTTAAAGGAATGAACTAAAATTACATGATTTTAGAACATGAGGGACCTAAACCAACAATTTTACAGTTTATGGACTTAAACCAAACACGGATCGAACTTTAAAAACTTAAAAACATATTTACCATTTTTTTAATTCATAAAATTTGAAACCAATACCTTACTTAAGAAAAATTAAACTCTTCTATTACGCAAATCAAAATGCTTTGGTAACAATGTGTTCATTGAACATCTATCATCGTCGATTTTTTTTTTGGTGGAGTCTTATTTTTTTTTATTTTAATAGATTTTGTAAAGAGGTTTTAAATTGGAACACAACAAAAGCAGCTGAAAGGATTCACCGTGCGCTAACTTGGGTCCGCAAGAATTTGATATCCTACCGAAAAATGGGCATTATTATAGATCCAGAAAATCCTATTCAAAGAGTTCTTTGTGCCACTAAATGAAATTAAAGGCCCGAACTCTATTCATTGGATTTTTTGAAAGTTTGCATCTAATGGACCAGAAAGAAAAGCTTGCATGTACCGGGGAAAAAAATAGCTTGCAATATCAATTTTTTAATAAATTGACACTTTACTCCCTGTCTTTTATAGTGTTATGCAATTTGGTCCCTGAATTTAGAAAAATTCTCCATTAGCCCCCGATGTTATTCTTCATCTTGCAATTAAATCCAAAGAGTCAAACGGTGTTAATTACATGTTGAGGTGTCATGTAAAGTGACATCTAGATGCTACATTATGGACTAAAGTGCATTACTTTTATGAAAGTTAGGGACCGATCTGAATTAAATTACTACTTCTTTACTATCCATATCTCGCTCTTCCACTTCATCATTGGGCACTTGAGCCACCAACCGTTCTTATCTTACAGGAAATACCATGTTCATAATGGGCCTTTGGGCGACAAATAATTTGTCTATCAGAGCAAAGCATCTAATCCGATCTATGAGGTTCACTAGAAGTGTCATTGATTAATTCCAAATAAAATAGTGACACAAAAACTCGTTTCTATATGTTTTTGTTTGTGTTATCTTGTTTCTTGCTTCAAAACAAAGAAGCACAAATCCCTTTTATATAGAAACAAAAGTGGTTCTTTAGCCAAGTGGAAGATATGAATAGATAGACATAATTGTTTTCTTTTCATAATTAATCTCACTTTTGTTTGGTAGCGAGGGAGTCTAAATCACTAGGGAGACCTCAAACATAGGGCCAAGGAGCACACCATCACCTTGCTCATTCATTTCCAATGTGGGACTAACACTTGATATCCCAACAATCTCCCCCTTAAGTGAGTCCATTCATCTAATACTCCCCCTCAAGCGAAAGCTTAGCATTAGAGCTCGGTCGTTACCGTCAATTCTCTCTTTACACTTGATCACCTCAAAGATCCACCATCAATTTCTCGTCTGAGCCGATCACTTGATCACATCACCGGCTCTGATACCACTTGTTAGGTAGCGAGGGAAACCTAAACCACTAGGGAGGGAAGCTTAAACCACCAGAGAGACCTCCAACATAAGGCCAAGGAGCAAACCACACAAGTGATCTAGACATCACATCCAACCCAAAAGCTTAAGGTGTTAGGTTTATGGGCCTTTCTACTTATATATTGTTCTCCTTGCTCATTCATATCCAATGTGGGACTAACACTATATCCCAACAATCTTCCCCTCAAGTGTGAGTCCATTCATCTAATAACATTGTCTTTTTTTAGATCTAACGAATCTAATAATGTTTTTCCTCCATATTTCTTATCAAATGGTGTGTAAAAAATAAAAATACTTTATTTGTTGAGATATCCTGCACATAATAATCAATAAGCTATCCAATACTCGTAGTGGATGAAAATTTTGTGTGCATTTTCATGGATAAAAATTGAAATAAACAAGTTCATTATCACTATAAGATTAATTATATATAACGCCACCATGAATTTTCAAATATCACAACATTGTGTTGGGTGATATGTTTGATTAAGTTCAAAAATTCAGTGGTTGTATAAAAATTCATAGCAATCTCAAGTGCCCAATGATGAGGTGGAAGAGCAAAGCATGAATAACAGAAATGTAGTGATTTAATTTATATCAGTCTCTAACTTTCACAAAAGTAATGCACTTTAGTCCCTAATAATGTAGCATTCAGGGTGTCACTTAACGTGACACCTCAGCACGCAATTAATTAATGCTTTGGACTTAATTGCAAAACGGATAGTAATGTTAGGAACTAGTGGACAGTTTTCCTAAACCCATAACTAAATTATGACGCTATAAAAATTAGAGACTAAAGTATCAGTTTAGTCTATCATTTATTGTTAAGACTTTCTACGTGCTAATATAGCTCGATTGTGCTTAACAGACTCTTTTTTTGTCGAGACTTAATGGACTCTTGGCATAGGGATTAAGATCAGTTAGGGTTTTGGATTCATTGAAATCCATGGGAGTATGGGACAACCGTAAGCACTCTTCCAAGTTAGCCACACCTGCAGCACTGTAGTTTTTTCTTACTAAGAATCTCCTACAAACATAAATAGATAAAGTTCATATGGGGTGACAACACGCTTTCACTTAGTGCACGACAGGGTTTGTTGTACATTACATTGAATTTTTATTAACTAATTTTATTTTAAAATCCATCATGAATTAAATGCGCATATAATTTTATATTAATTTAAAATATTTAATACTTTAATAATGTACATCAAGATTGATACCATATATATTTTTAAAGTATTAATAAGAATTATATAATTATATTCTTACCCTAATAAAATAATTATATTCTTATTAATTTTTATTATCTAATTATTACAAAATTTAACAGTCAATTCAGATAATAAATAATTATAATTTAATGGTTAAAAATTCACGAAAATGATATTTTATACAAAGTTATTAAATGATGTAAAATTATTAGGTTTTATACCAAACTGACAAAAAAAAAATCAAACCATTAGTATTAGACTAGTGGTGAGGACTCGGGAATCGGGATACTTTTGTGTGAGGTCATGCATTGAAACCTCATTGCGAGTAGCTACCATTATATACAAAAAATAAATAAATAACAATAACAATAACAAAATGCAAATGAAAAAAAAAAAAAAATAGCGCCTAACAAATAAAATCCCCATATAATGAACACGGAGCAACTTATATGTATGGGTGTTAAAGCACAGTAACGACTTTCTTTTACGTTGAAGAGTTTGGTCCAGACCTTTGCATTGTAATTTTGAATATGTGAACTGTGCTAGTCTTTTCAGTGCTTGAAAATCATTTAGGTGACACAGAATTGATGATTCTTGCAACATTAGATTTGAACAAGTTTGCTATGCTTGCTGTATATTTGGAATTACTGAATACTTCTATTCTTATATGCTCAGGAATGTAGATAGAATTTATTGAACCACATCAGATTATTGGTTTTCTCATGATGCAGATTATAATTTTGTTATTGATTAAATTCTTTATTTCAAGGCTTATAATCAAATAACTACATAAGAAAAGGCTTATAATCAAATAACAATACCTCTTTCTAATACACTCATCATGGGGTAAAATTTACGTAAATCTCATTAAATCAAATGAGTACCCCTTTAATCATATATATCTAACAAAGTAAAACGATCAATGTAACACCATTCTTAGGAGGGTGAGAAGTCCTAATTGTGATTAAGTTTCGAATAGAATTGTCCATGATAATAGAGAATACATGTGGTTAACACAAAAAATATAACACCATTTTAGACGTTATGGTAATAAAGCACTCGTTATTTTCTTTATTTTTACAAACTACTCAACCCTAATTGTTATCTTTGTTGCATTTGCTTTATTAACAAATAGTGTTGCGTGGACATGTGATTTTGATAGGGAAAAATAAAAATAATATAAACTATAATATAATTTACTATAAAAAATATAATGTGTAAAACATATTTCATAAATGTTTACAATATTAGATACATATTTAATAAATAAATAAATAAATAAATAATACATAAAAAGTATACTCGTTCAAAGATATAAAAAGGAAAAAAAATATGATGAGTATGATTATAAAATAGAACACAATAGTAATGTGTAAAAATATGACAAGTATAAAGAAAAAAATGATAAGCAGTAGTGAAAAAAACACAAAAATAAAATAAGTTACTACAAAAAAATATTATATGATATCATGTGCAAAATGTATGTTTTAAACATTTTCAATATTAGTTACATAATAATTATAAATTATTATAAATAAATAATACACAAAAAATGGTTTGGAAGTGAACTGTGACCTCAGGCGAACTTTATATGCAAGGTCAGGAGTTCAAATCATGGAGTCACCACTCTTAGGAGGACTTTACCTAACCACCACTCTCGGCCTGAGGATTAAACCCACAATTATGTTTATGGGGATTCCCAGTAAAAGACAAAAAATAAAATAAAAAGAATAAAAAATATGATTACTATGATTGTAAAACAAACATAATAAAAATAAGTGTAAAAATATTATAAGAATTAATGTAAAGAATATTTGTCTTGACAAAGTGGTGATATCATCTCACGCATGAGATTCTGCAGAAAAGCCTGGATGACAAGCTAGGAGTATTTCTCCAGCCACAAACCATGACTGAGGAAAAAAAAGATTCAGAAATCGATTCAGAAATGGATGGGGAAACTGACAACTCCAACTGATTCAGATTCAGACATGAATGAGGAGCCTACTGATCAGATTAAATCTGGTCTTGTTCAACCCCCTCCTGGTTGAATGAGGAGTGCTTGTGATTTCTGACGGGGATTCATAGTGTCTTGATGAATCAGGTGCTTTTATTTTTATTATTTGCCATGAATTGCTTTAAAGATTTTTCTGTTATGTTTTGGAATGTTAGATGGGCTGCAAACAAGAGATGTCATAGACATTTGAGAGATGTTTGAGGAATCATAAACCTGATATTATCATTGTTGCTGAAACTCATACTAATTTTGCTAATACTTCTAATTTTTGGAATTCTGTAAAATATTTACCTGTTGCTATTGAGGAAGCTCAAAGGAATATGGGGGGTATTTGGGTTCTTAAGAGATCTGGGTCTATATTTACATATACTGTTTTGGACTATCATGCTCAAGTTATTAGTTTAGAGGTGTCTTATGGTAATAATAGCTAGATTCTGTCTGGTGTGTATGCTAACCCTGCATTATCCTTGAGAAATAGTATGTGGGACCATCTTTTGACTCTTAGTAACAATATTTCTATTCCTTGGATGCTCATTGGGGATTTTAATGATATTCTTCTCTCTAGTGAACAGAAAGGGGGAATTTCTCTATTTCTAGAGCTAATGAATTCTCTGATCATCTTTTTGACTGTAACCTCCTTAATATTGGTAGTTTTGGCTCTAAGTTTACTTGGAGTAGGGTCTGCAAGGGAGGGATCTGGGTTCACAAAAGACTAGATAGGGGCCTAGCCACTCCCTCTTGGAGATTGTCATTTCCTAATAGTTCTGTGGAAAACCTATGTAGACTTTATTCTGACCATCATCCTATTCTGTTGAGATGTGGTGGGAAAAAGCTTTGTAGGGGAGAGAGACCTTTTAGGTTTCAGGCTGCCTGGTGTACCCACCCCCTTTACTCCCCTCTTGTCCATTCCACTTGGAGCATATCTGAGCATGATACCCTCCAATGTCTGGATGATGTAAGAGAGGCTTCAATTAAATTTAATAGAGAAGAATTTGGGTCTATTTTTGCTAGGAAAAGAGCCTTAGAGAAGAGACTTAAGGGGGTAGAAAGATCTATTGCTCAGTAGCTTATTACAATTACAGAATAGTCTTCAAAGAGATTATGACAATATTTTGGTTCAAGAAGAAATTTTTTGGTATCAAAAATCTAGGGAGAGCTGGTTAAAGTTTGGGAACAAAAATACATCATTTTTTCATGCTCAGACCATAGTTAGAAGGGCTAGAAATAAGATTAATGGTTTGCACTTGCCAAATGGTGAGTGGTGTTCTGATGACAAAATTTTACAAAGGGAAGCTATTTCCTTTTATCAGGATTTATTCTGTAATGTTGCTGCTTCTGGGGAGTATTTTAGATCTCCCAACCTCCCAAAATTATCTGCTGATGATAGAGCTATGCTTCTTTCTCCGGTTTCTAAGGAGGAAGTTTTCAAAGCTCTATGTTCTATGAAATCCTACAAAGCCCCTGGCCCAGATGGTTTCCAGGCTATATTTTTCAAGAAATTTTGGGATAGGATAGGGGATGACATCTGGGGTTTTGTCAGAGATGCTTTCTCTTCTGGTTCTCTCCCTCCCAAAGCTACTGAGACTCTAATTTGCTTAATTCCTAAAACTGATAGACCTTTATCCTTTAAGGAGTTTAGGCCTATTAGCCTTTGTAATTGCTTATATAAAATAGTAACAAAGGTTTTGGTCAATAGGATTAGGCCTCTCTTGAATGATATTGTTAGCCCTCTACAATCTAGCTTTATACCAGGTAGAAATACCTCTAATAATGCTATAATTCTCCAAGAATTAGTTCATCAAATGAAACATTCTAAGAAAAAAAAAGGAGATGTTGTATTCAAACTTGATTTAGAAAAAGCCTATGATAGGGCGGATTGGATTTTTCTTAAGAATGTTCTATCTGAATTTGAGTTTCCTCAAAATAGTATTTCTTTAATCCTTAGTGGTATAACTGCTACTTCAATTACTCTTTTATGGAATGGAAATAAGTGTCCCTCTTTCTCTCCCAAGAGGATTGAGGCAAGGGGACCCATTATCCCCATATCTATTTGTTTTATGTATGGAAAAGCTTGGTCATATGCTTTCAGATGCTGTTATTGATCAATCTCTGATCCCTGTTAAGATTACTCCCCAAAGCCCTGGCATGTCCCATCTTTTCAGACCTTGCTGGGTTAAAACTCACTGGCTCTTTAGAGAGATATTTGGGCTTCAAGATATTTACTGAGAGGGCTACAGTTTCAGACTTCAAGAGTATAATAGATAAAGTAAACCAGAGATTAGCTTCTTGGAAAGGGAAGCTTCTTAATAAAGCTGGTAGACTTACCTTGGTGAATTCAGTGTTAAATTCAATACCAACCTACAATATACAAGTTCACTGGTTGCCAACTGGAGTATGTGATGAGTTGGATAGGAAAGCTAGAAACTTTTTATGGAAGGGTGCTTCTTCCTATGGTGTCAATCTTGTGAATTGGGAGATTGTTTGTATGCCAAAGAAGTTTGGGGGTCTGGGAGTAAGGCCTGCTAGGCTCCAGAATACCTCACTATTAGGAAAGCTTGTCTGGGAGTTCTTGCAAAACAATGAGTCTAAGTTATGGGTCAAAGTTCTGCAGGCCAAGTATGGGAATGGTTTAAAAAATTTTAAAAATAAGAGGCAGGCTTCCTTTGTGTGGAGATCTATGCAAAAAGTTGCAGAGGTTCTAAAGGAGGGGCTTGTCACAAGATTGGGAGAGGGAAACTCCAACTTCTTGTTTGATTCCTGGCTTCCTACTGGGCCAATAAGTGAAGCAATTGATTTTATTAATTCTCATGATTTTAACATCAGAGTTAAGGATGTGTATGATGGTCATAATTGGAACCTGGATGCTCTCTGGACTAGGATTCCTCCTCACATTAGTCACCAGATTTCTGCTATCAATTCCCCTATTGTCCCTGGATCTCCAGAAGTTATATCCTGGGGTGGTGCTGCGAATGGAATTTACACAGCTAAAGAAGGATTTAAATGGCTTTGGAGTCAGAATTTTACCCAGATCCCTTGTCAAAAGTGGAGTTGGGTTTGGAGATTGAATTGCAGTGAATCAATTAAGTTTTTAGTTTGGCTTGCTGCCCATGACAGGCTTCCTACAAGAGGCTTGTTGCATCATAGACATATCATAAATTCATCCTTGTGCCTGTGTTGTAACTCAGAAGAGGAAAGTGTGATGCATTGTTTGAGAGACTACAGTAAGATCAGACAACTGTGGGCCTCTATTGGAATCAAAGCTCAACCTGACTCAAATTTCTGGAAGTTATCAACTGCTTTTGATTGGATTCTCTGGTCTTATAACAATTTTGGCTCCCTATTTCTTGCTGCTATTTGGATGATTTGGCTTGCCAGGAATAGGCAAGTTTTTAATGGAACAACTACATCTTTAATTCAGCTGCAGTGGTCTGTTTTCAACCTTCACCAGGAGTTTAGAACTGTTTTTGGTGAAACTAAAGCTGATTCTGATCAGATCAGGAGTTGGATTAAATGGATTGCTCCTCCCCAAGACTGGGTTGCTGTCAATGTGGATGGAAGCTATAATAGCAGTACCCTTGCTGCTGGTATTGGTGGGGTTATAAGAGACTCTTTTGGTGCTTGGCTGAAAGGTTTTATGGGGTCTATAAATGCTAATGACAGCCTTGAAGCTGAGTTGTGTGCTATTCTTCATAGGCTCAAAATTGCTTGGGTTGAGGGATATAAAAATATCATCCTTTGGTTTGACTCTTCAAATGCACTGAGTTTTTGCAGGGATGCAATACAGGACCATCATTTGTATGTGGGAATTATTAGAGAAATTAGGAGTTTACTTAGTTACGATTGGTCGGTTCCTCTTAGTTTTATTCATAGGGAAGGGAACCAGTGTGTTGATGCTTTAGCTAAAAAAGGGGTTACTATTGAAAACCCTTCATTTGTAATTCTTGATTCTCCAGGGTCTTTCAATGAGCTAGTCATTAATGACTCTAGAGGAACCCTCTTTCCTAGAGGCAGTGGCTGAGGGTCTCTTGTGTTGTTGGTTGTATTGTTTCTCTTTTTAATTCATATCCTTTACCAAAAAAAAAATCTCATTGACATCAACTAAAAACTTTATTGCACATTAGCTATAATCAACACATGCTTATAAAAAAGTCATTTTAAAAAGTATTGGGGAGTGGAAAAATAACATCGTAGAAGATGAAAAAAAAAAGGTAATTGTGGAACAATAATTTATGGGGCAAAAAACATCTTCATCACAAAACACCATTTTCCTTTTTCTACTTTTCCACTCCACCAAACAAAAAGAATTTATGAACTTTCTTTCCCTATTTTTACTTTCTCCAAACAATCAGTATAGTTTATCCATTTCCTCTTTCCATTTTCTTTCTCATCCAATCATAGCATTAGAGTTTTGATAGTGATTAGTTAGGACAGAGTCTGCAAAATCACTGTTGTTATTAGATTGGTTGACCTATTTCTAGGTGTCTTGAAAAATGAATTCAAGAGTTTTTTAGGAATCTTCAGAGGTGCCTATCTTCACAATAGAAAGCAAGAACTTTATGTTTGTGTAACCAAATCTAGGCTCATTAAATTGCATCGTTTCACAACTGAGCAAAATTTGGTTAAAGATAGAACCTGAATGGGAATGGCTCTCTCCAGTACTGGACATCTCCGGTAGGAGAGAGATAGATACATATACTCTGTGATGAAACTAGAGAGGATATTTATCCAACCTGAATGGAGGCGTACTGAAAGGATAGGACCACTTTGCTATTTGGTTAGATCCTGAAGCTGAGGAATCGATTACTAGATTTTGGTACACGTTTGGCCAAAACCCCCTAAAGCCTTGTAATCAAAGTGATGAAACTTCCCAAAGAAATGTATTTCTTTAACATCCCATCCTTTCCCTTCTTGACATGGGATGCATTCCTCTGCTTTTTGCAACAACATCACAACCAGGCCAAGATACAGCCAATAAATTACTGATTGACCTTCCCAAAGAAGTGTTCTATCTGCAGGCACCCCCGTGACTGCAAACTACTTGTTTTAGGTCCAGACTTCAACCTTTTTGAACTTACAGAATTTTCTTTACCATCCTGCAAGACACGATAACATCTCAAGTCAATTTACAGCTTTAAGCAACATCAGCAAAATAATGTGCAAGTATACCCTCAGGGAGTTGCTATAATACCCTTAATAAGTTGTCAAAGATTTACTAGCAACAAAGATTTGATGACCACCAAACCAAAGTCAATAGGAGTTTAACAAAATCATCAAGATACATTAGAAAAGAAATATGGTTCGGGACTGGAACAATTCTCCCCTTATCTTACATGAAGGATGAAGGTAAGAAGTAAAAAGAAAAAAAAAAAACTGTGGGATGTAAATCTTTAATTTCTACAGTAACAAAACTATATATAGGTTAATTAAAACTTATATAAGAGAAGAAGCATATTCATTGGAAGATAGTACTAGGGTACTACTGCTTTCAAAGGAATCAAGGAAGTGTGGATATGACTGAGAACATTGGTAGGCCAAAAAAATTTTACACTTTAACATTGCATTAACATTACTCTTCAATAGAAGTACAGAACTCACCAAGAAGCTTTGACTTGAATTCCTTAGAACTTTTATTCTGCCACCTCTACCATCAGCCCCAACAGCTATCAAATCCCCATTATTTGATCCTTTAGTAGATGTTGATTCACTATTTTGCCCACGCTTGCACCATTTACCCAAGTATCGATGAGTTCCATCAGGACCAAGCAATCCACCAGAAAAGCAGATGTCCACTAGAGGTTAAGAAGGGGAAAGAAGGAAATACCAGCATTAAGTTTTCTTCTGTATTTCACAAAATCGACAAAGAAAGAAAGAACACATTTTTAAGCTCAACTAGCAGCATACCTGAATTTGAAAGTGTTAATGGTGACTCCTTTCTAATGTTAACCACAGGTTGAGCTTGTTTAACGTTGGCTTGTAACGTCGCATCTTCATTCATAGCACAAGCAGAAATGTCATCCATTTTAATGTCAATATCAACTCTTGAAGGCTCATCCAAATTACATTTTCCTTGAAATGATGGTCCAGTCTTTATGCGAGATGCTGCTTCTGGCTTCACAAGAGATGGCTTGCTAAAAGTATCACCATCCCTCTTTTGATCTTTGTAGTTGTGTTTTGGACATTCAGGTAATGCTTTAGTATAATCGGTAGCATCATCATCAATAAAGATACAATCTCTCTCTTTATCAAGAGACAAGGTAGTTTTACTTCCATTACTAATATTCACAGCCTCATTTTTAGTAGCATTTAAGTTTTCTATCTTCAAAGATTGTAAATATTTACTGTCATCATTCGCAGTCAGATCAATTCCAGGTTTGGGTGTCGAACTTTGTTTGCCTTGCTCTTTTAAAGAAAAATTGCTAGCTGCCAATGCATCAGAATTAGAAATAGAATTGATGCTATTTTCAAGATTCTTTGAAGACTTGGCTTTCTTTGGAACTTTCAGAGACATCAAATATTCATTCTCTTTTACTTCAACCATTGTCTCTAGTTCTTGTACCCTTGCCTAACATTGCCCACAAAACTCTAATAGTTAATGATCCATACAAAACTGCTATAAATGAGATTATCAGATAGCAAGCACATCATGCTCTTACCTTCAATTTAACAATCTTCTCTTTAGCCTTCTCAAGCTTTTTACTATAACGAGCCTCACCTCTTCCCAAAAGATTGCACTTGGCCATTAATTCTTTGTAACTCCTATCAAAATAGGTGCAATTACAATTTACGTTCAAGGGCAAGGCATAAAAGTTTGACAGACAGGTACAATCATAAGGGCTAAAAGTGAATTTGTGCCTACAATATACAGAATAAAACCACAAGCAAAAGACCATAACAAGAACATTCGTTGATTTCAACCCATATAGAAATTTTAGAAAGTCCAAATAACAAACAACTTGTACAGCCTAGCTTTTTGTCAACAAATCAAGATTTGGAGGATAAACCTGTTCCGCAGGACAAGAGATCTTTTTAATGTGTCTATCATGTCCTTACTGTTGGCCCCATTACCCAAACTGGCAAGCTTCAAAACCTCTTCTTCATCAAGATCAACATCAGATACTCTACAGTGCAGGCCATAAACCAACTTAGTAAGAAGTGAAATAGTAAATAAATATAATATCATAAACAAAATATGGGTACTCAATCAAAACACAGCTCCACTCACAATTTTAATGCAGCAACTTCTTTAGCCAAAGCCATATTTTTATCCTTTAATCTAAAACACTCCGAAGTTGACTTCTCAAGCTCCTAGAAAAAGATGAAATGATTAAGGGTTAATTTCGGCTGTAAATAGTTAATTTATCACAAATAAAACAAAAGGCTAAAGAGTAATTCACCTCTGATTTCATATTAAACTGGTATTGTATGGATGCTTTTTGTTTCAAGGCCTCATTCTTCAATGCTATTTCTATTTTTGCCTGTTCCTTGCAAGCACAAAGCTGAAGGCAGACACATGTAAGAGCCATAAGAAATCAATAGCATCAACAAAAAAACTCAAAAAATATATTAGTAAATATGAAAGACAAATTTTAGTTTCGATCGCTAGTATTTGAAACTTGAAAGAAGGGGGAGAACTTTTATAGAGAGATATGTGACCCTAAGTAAAAGTAAAATTTGCCTTAGTAGGATTTATTCTTTGATGAAACAACTAATAATTAATCGGATTGTAGAGAGCTATGCTGTATATTACAATAAAAAAAAGAACAAGGTTTGACATCCTTCACTGCACTAACTCACTCCTCTGCTAATCCAAAATGCTCAAGTATCAACATATTGAGATTTCTTTAATATGTTCAGTTACAGCTTACAATAACAAGTCATAGGAAAAGCATGAATCTTGAATTCCTTTCTACATTTCGAATCATCAGTAACTTAACCATTTGTGTAGCTATTAATTCAGCTATAGTAAAATTCTTTGTACAGTATAGAATGAACAATTTCTCTCTTAAAACAACACCCTACCCTACCCGTCCAATTTTTAAACAGCAATCAAACAATCAACAAACCAACCACCAGTTCAAGATTCCTGTTACAATTGTCACACCTTAACCTGAAGCATCTCATTTACCTAACAATTTAAGCTAGACAGAACCAAAAACAGAAGAAAAAAATCAAAAAGAAAGAAATACCTCATCTTTAAGTTCTTCTAACTCTTTTACTTGGCGTTCCATCACCGAACTAAGCCCCGAAACTTTCACCTCCAATCTTTTCACTTCCCTGCGCAGAACCCCAGCATCTTCCTCAGAATCAACGTGCTTCTGAGGGAGAATAGTGTCGCTCACATCTCCAACTGACTGAAAATAAAGCCTGCACGCGTCGTTGGCCCTGCAATTCTGCTTGCAAACGGGGCAAGTGTGCTTCTTCGATCTCGAACAGTACTCGAACCATTGCTGCAGACTGCAAACACACCCAGATGGAAACAGAGGCAAAGAACGAAACTTTCACGGCGTTTTCTTCGATCAAACCATGGAAACGAAAGAGGGTAGGGTGGTGAGGGATTTACCAGAGCTCATGGAAGACATGGCCGCATATGGAGATGGATTGGAGATCTTCCACAATGGGCTTGAGACCTTCATAGCAGATCGAACAAATGGTGTCGGCGAATTCGCCGCCGTCCACCATCTCTTGCGGTGTGTTTGTGTGTGTGTTTGTCTCTCTCTCTCTCTCTTTTCGTGTGTGTAATTTTCTGGCCACACTTTCCCGAGAAAAGTAGTGGGAAAATGAGGGGAAATTTGAAACGTGGCGCAGAGTTAATTTTTCTGAGGGCGGGAAAGAGAAAAGGGAAAGAAAAGAAAAATGGCGAAGATGTCGTGCATGTCACGTGACGGTGAAATGGGAATTTCGCATCAGGAAGGGTTTTCAAAAAATAAAAATAAAATTAATAAATAAATAATATATGTGGGTATTATTGAGAATTAATTGGATCGGCACGCGACTAAGTGATTCCGACGAAAGGTTGGCGGCGGCGGGACCACCGTGCTCGGCGGAGGAAAGAAGATGAGATCGTGAGTTGGATGTCGGGGAGGGAATTAGCCATTAGGGGTCAGATTTCCATTTCGTTTTCTGCTTGCTTGCCTTTTGGCTCTCTCCCTTTTCCTTTTCTCATGTTAATTATGATCGTTAACTTAAAAAACTAAAAATATAAACAACGGTTATTTTTATTTTTTATTATAAATAATCTGTTATGTTTTTTTTTTATTATTGAAGGGGCCTAACCTATATGCCTAAAAAAAAAACTATAAGATAAAGAACTTGACGAGGTAAAGCTACACCCCTATAATCATTCATTAGGATTAAAGTCAGCAAAACGGGCTAGCCCGACTGGGTCAACCCGCATGAAACCGCTTTTTTTACCGGGCTTGGGCATTGAAATTTAAAACTCGAATTTTTGTCGGGCTTTTTAGCCCAAAATAAATAAAGCCCACAACAATCCGGGCTCGGTCCGGGTAGCCCGACGGGCTTTCGGGCTACCCGTATATGTATATATATAAAATAAAAAAATTGCAAGGTATATATTTTTTCCAACAAAATATAAGTTTTTACAATTATTAAACACGTTTTTTGTGCATGGTCACAAAGTCATGTTCACTTCACGTTTTTCCTATGTTTTGATCAAGTCAAAGGGACTTATTTTCAAAACATAGTATAACACTTATTTTCAAAGTATAAATTATAATATATAAGTACCACCTGAGGAACTTTCAATTGAAAATATTGATTATTTTCATAATCATAAAAAAATACTAACAACGTTCGTAAAATATATATAAATGAAAGAGTTATATAAATTACATTTTATAATATATCGAATGTAACTTTCACTTATTTCTTTTTTTCGAATACTCCTCGTTGAATATTCTTTGTGATATAAACGGTCTATTTTTCTATCAGTAAAGGATAATTTTAGAAAAGTAAGAATGAAAAGTTGAGAAAAATCTTTTAATGTGTTTTGAAATGGATTGGGAACTCAGGAATGTATTTTAAATTTATTTGAATGCGTTAAATGTATTTTAGTTTAATAGGATTGATGGATTAATACGTTTGGGAATTTAGAGTAATTTTAAATTTATTTGAATGAGTTTTATTAGGGCATATGAACTCTTTTTTTAATGTTTTTTTATAACTATATTGTAATTTTTCTTTTAGTTTTGTATAAGTATAATTCTTTATAACTTTTAATGAGCTACATTTTTTTTAATAAAGTAGGCTTTAACCGGGCCGACCTGCATAAGTCCGCTACCCGATCCGTGCCGGGCTCGGGCTCTTATTTTACATGACCAAATTTTAGTGGGTATTTTAGCACAGTCCGTAAAAAGCCCGCTACCCCACTTCGGGCTGGGTCGGGTAGCCCGTTTTGACATCTCTAATTATGATAGAAGCTAATGAACCACGACATGTCAAGAAACTATGACATCCTAATGAGAGAGAATGTCCCAAATTTGCTAGATGATCTGCAGCTCTATTACCTTCTCTATATATATGATTAATAGAGATAGTAGAATCCCATGCGAGCACTTCTTTAATATCACTTACTAAGCCAAAACAGTGGTGAGTTTCGGCACAACTATAGCTAATCAGGTCCAGAGCTACTTTTGAATCTAGCTCAACAACTAATCTTCTAATTCCAAGCTCTTTTGCAAGTTGGAGACCATGAAAAAGAGCCCAAAGTTTAGCTTTGACAACAGAGCAAACACCAATATTACAAGAAAATCTAACAATGAATTTTCCCTCATAATTCCTTATTAGTCCACCACCAGCCGCATTGCCAAAGGGAAGATGATATTTTCTGAATGTTGTTTGAAGACCAGGTTGTTTCTAACATTCCAACACACGTCCACAAGAAAATTGGGAAAAAGATTTTCCAATCAATTGCCATGTTGCACTTGATACCAGCATTTGAGAGGTTTAGATCCAGCCATCTTTCAAGACCAAGACTGAAGAAAGCAGCCCGACTCTCTTCATGAATAAGGGAGTTCCAAATCTCCATAACAATAGGACAATCCCTTAATATGTGCATCACTGTTTCAGGTGCTTCATTGCATCTAGGACAAAGAGGATTTTGGGACATTCCTCTATGGCAACATTCCTCATTTGTAAAAAGCTTCCCATGGTAACATTTCCAAAGAAAACACTGAACACGAGGAAGGCCAGGCCAGCTCCAGATAGATCTGCATAAGGTAGACTCAAATTCATTAGATTGTGGGGGGTTTATAATGTCATAAACATACTTCATAGTAAACTCTCCATTTGAACGCACACGTAAAATATATCATGATAGCAATATGTCAAATTTAGCATATAAAAATACATTAAAAATCACTTTGACTTCCTTAACTAAGATCATCAAGAGACTCAAAGATAACGAATGGCCTCATTTAAAAAATGAGTCATGTAAACATTTGTTTATTTAGCTTGGCTCGTTATCTTGTGGGTTTCCCATTATTTATTTGTTTGTTTCTATTTTAACATCAATACTCAACAAAGCAATAATGTTAAAATTTAAAATAAAATTATCAAAATATTATAAAAATACACATTAAAATGATTTACAAAATTACTAAAATTCTTAAACCGTAACTCTAAACTAATAAAAGCCAAGACATATTTGAACATATCAGTCTGGAATTCCTTAAATTTGTTATGAATTGTGCCTTTGTTTTAGAATTAAAAACTTCGATTTGATATGTTTTAAATGTTATTTAACTTATTATAAATCGTTTTTATAAAAAGAATTTCAATAATGAAAGGCTCAACTTATTTAAATTCTTTGGAGTCGAATCCTAGAACCGTTATTTTCTATAGAGTTTTATCTAACTGTCACTCTGACACAAGAAACACTAGAGATTTCCCTCAAATACCAAAAACTTATTTAAACACTTAGACTAGCCTTAAATGAACTTAATTAGTAGCATATTAACTCAATTCTGTTATTTTTTTTTATATTTTTTGGATCAATAGACTAGTAATCCTTTGCTTCCTATTTATAAGTCAACTTTTAGAAGTTTATTTTTATTCTTTTCTATAAGTCATTTTACATTTTTAAGAAATTGTTTAGTATTATTTGTCTTATTTAACACTATTAACTTTAATGCCTTTTCAACTATTAAATAATAGTAGAATTAGTTAATGATATTAAATAAGGGTAAAACAAGAAAATTCAAATATTTTTTTAAACCCCAATAAGAAATAACTAGTTTTAACCACTTTTATTTGTACGTGTAAATTGATCAACTGTGTCTTATAAATAGAAATGAAATGATTAATATTTAATCACATTGGTCTAAATGTACCACTCTCATTTATTATCTCTTATACTTGAATAATAAAAATATTAAAATTGTTCCATATTAAATGTTGACATTTAATTAATCCTTAATTTTGAGGTCTATACAAAACCCAAAAAAAAAATGACATTTGAAATGATTTTGATATATATATTATTGATTTTGATAACGTTAAGTCGTTAACCCTCAGAATAATTAAGCATTAATTACACATTTAAATTTTAACAGATATTAAATATTTTATTTAATCCTATTTATAAAACAATGTTTAAAGGTTTTTTATGTTCCTATTTATAAGATAAAGTACACAATTTTAAAAGTATTTATTATTTTTTATCATATTTGCCCTTATTGACCATGAAAGGTTTTAAAGTCATACAATTAGCATGGTAGTGGAGTTTAATTTTAAACAAGGGTAAACTTGTAATCTTGTTGAGTAATTTTTTGAAAATCAATGCATTAATTACTTTTTTTAATATATGTATTCTGTCTGAATTGTCTTATAAATAGGACCGGGGAGAGTATTAGATGTCTTACATTAATTATTTTATTAATTAATTTAATTTTATGATATATATTAACATACTTTATGTATTAAATGTTTTAGGGTGTGTTTGATGGAATGAAAAGAAATAGGGAAGAGAGAAATGAAATAGAGATAAATATGTGAGAAGTAATGAAAAAATTAGATTGTTCGGTAGGAGTGAAATAGGATTGTATTTGTTTCTCATCTTATTTGGTATGAGAGAAATAAAATGAAAATAAATTGAATTATAATTCACAAAGACTAAAATGCCCCTATTGTTCATACAAGATTGTTTTATGTTCATAAAAGTTACGCCTACTCTTTTTATAAAATATGGGACACACATGTCTAAGTATTTGTTCAGTATTCTCTCTCTTCCGTCTAACTATTTTTGTAAAATTTCTTCATAATTCCGTGTAGAAATCTTTTAATATGGGTCCCACATCTTATAATTTCTCTCTTTTATTCTAATTTCCATCATACCAAACACATAATGACATTTATCCTCCCTCTACTTCCTCTCTCCCTCCCCCGGCCAATTTCTTCCCAACCAAAACCCAATGTTAGCTTTCAATGTTTTTCAATGACAAATGCACCCTCCTTTGTTGAGGGGGCAAACACTGACAAATGACATACACTGACCCTATTTAAGCCAAACTGTGACCTACTTTAAGAGAGGTTGCACAATTATACTATGAGAAACATTATTTACCAGAATAATACCATTGTGGTGTGGTTTTTGCCAGCATGGAAAGAAAATACTAAAGCGCAAAATCAGAAAGCGTCTCTATGAATAAATTTTACGCTTCCTGCGGTACACAAAGCGTTAAAACAATTAGCGCTTTACAAGAGACGCTAACCCAATTAGCGACATACTAGTACAATATTGGGATAACGATTAAGAAGCTATGACGCTATCTTGTCACGCGCCACATGTTTTCATATCTCTCATTCTATTTTACCTGCCTCATCCCTTTTATGTTACATTAAGTGATTGTTGGACAATAAGTAAAACTTCTCTCTGGCACAATAAGTAATTGTTGGACAAAGGCAGGACATTTATATAGTTGATCCTGTCAATTCAAAAGCTTTCATGTAAAAGGTTTTGAATTTTTTTTGTGTCTGCTGAGCATCAGATAATTATATTAGCTCGATGATAGATAATTTTTTATATATTTAAAACTGCATATGTAAGTTTAGTCCATTCCCTTAACACTGTTATTTTTGTTGCTGACGTGTTAAAAAATGATTGGAAAGTTTTAAATCTATAAAAAAAAATCATCTATCATCAAGCTAATATAATCATCATATGCTCAGCAGACACAAAGAAAAAAAAATTCAAAACCTCTTACATGAAAGCTTTTAAATTGATGGGATCAACTATATAAATGTGTTGCCTCTGTCCAACAATTACTTGTTGGGGTCAGTTTAGGGTGAAGTACCGTATGGGTGCTTCACCCGTGAAGCAACTGTTTTGACCGTTAGATATTGTTCTCGGTAAATTATGATTGGTCGACTCCTCAATCGGGTAGGGTACTCGCTCAAGGAATCTACCTATGTCTTTACTCTCCAATGCGAACTAAGGGCTCAATACCTCCTGAGTGTCTTCTTAACCTCGGCTTTCTCAACCGTCCATCTTCCCACGTCTACACCCCACTAAACCCTGTTTTCTCGTTCCTCTCCTCTCTGGCAACCGTCCCCCCTTGGGATGGGGGGTGTAGATCTCCTAATTATGAGGGTGCAGGTCTTCTCCTTTGGGCTTATTAGTCGGCCCAAATACCAGGGGAGTACACAGCCCCATGAGCCTAAGCCTACTCGTAGAGTAGTGTGCAAGGCGTAAATAATAAAGTACGCCGACTAAGAAGACCAACCTAATGATCATATAGGGGAGTACACAGCCCTATAAGCCTAAGCCTACTCGTAGAGTAGTGTGTAAGGCGTAAATATTAAGACACGTCGACTGAGCTTTTTCTTTATTTCGCCGATGTATCAGCACCCTTTTTTTGTGTGTGTGTCCCTATTCTGATTGTGAAAAGATAAAAGCCTGAAACATTTTCTCTACTCTTTCAGACATTATGCCACGTGTTTTATCCTAGCTATTACTAGCCATCATTGCCTGAGCATTGATGGGGCGTGATTTGAAGGGTTATGGCGCTTCTCGATGTGTGCCACGTGGCCCCTGAAAACGTCTCTCTCTCCAACGGCTATGATGGATGGACGTTTGGGCTTTGACGGTTGTGATGGGTTAACGCGTTGGTTGATGAATAAGACTCGACGCTTCGCTGACGTTTCCTAACCAACGGTCAGGATGAAGAGTCGTTTGACTTACGAACGATCGTGATGAAGAGACGTATGGATTCACTTATAAGCCTTATATATTTGGTGATTCCCTTCACCAAGACATTGCCCCTACGCCTTCGCTGTCAAACAGAGTGTGAAAACATTACCTTTCTCATCCTCCATTTCTTCAGTTCATTGCCACCGTTCCCAGCTCTTCATTCTGCCTATTTGTGGTGCTCTCTCTACATTTCATTTTTAGAACAGGTATTTCTTCTTCTTCCTTCGATTTTTCCTTACCTGCTTATTCTCTATTTCGTTTTTCTGGGTTTAAATCCTTTCCTTTCTTCTATTCCTTCCGACCTTCTTCCCTCAGTCGTTCCAAAATGTCAGGAGATGATTTAAGTGATTCCCAAGACCTCTCCAAATCTGTTTCCCTGCTATCTGATACGGACACTAGCGCCACTGAAACTGATTCTACTTTCAACAGTGATGCAACTGAGAGTTCAATATCAGAATAGGGACACACACACAAAAAAGAGTGCTGATACATCGGCGACATAAAGAAAAAGCTCAGTCGACGTGTCTTAATATTTACGCCTTACACACTACTCTACGAGTAGGCTTAGGCTCGTAGGGCTGTGTACTCCCCTATATGATCATTAGGTTGGTCTTCTTAGTCGACGTACTTTATTATTTACGCCTTGCACACTACTCTACGAGTAGGCTTAGGCTCATGGGGCTGTGTACTCCCCTGGTATTTGGGCTGACTAATAAGCCCAAAGGAGAAGGCCTACACCCTCCTAATTAGGAGATCTACACCCCTCATCCGAAGGGGGGACGGTTGCCAGAGAGGAGAGGAACGAGAAAACAGGGTTTAGTGGGGTGTAGACGTGGGAGGATGGACGGTTGAGAAAGCCGAGGTTAAGAAAGACACTCAGGGGGTATTGAGCCCTCAGTTCGCATTGGAGAGTAAAGACAGAGGTAGATTCCTTGAGCGAGTACCCTACCCGGTTGAGGAGTCGACCGATCATACTTTACCGAGAACATTTGGCGCCCACCGTGGGGCGGTAGTAAAACTCTTCCCGCCGACCACATTCTTTAACTGTAGATATGGTGACCCGAAGAGCTAATGGACGACAACACGAGGTAGAGGGGGAAAGGACTCCCGAAAGGGAAGAGGAGAGTAACAATCCGACGTTAAGACAGATTTTGGAGCGTGTAGATCAACTCCAGCAGCAGAATCAAACTCTACAGCAACAAAATCAAACTCTACAGCAGCAGAGCCAGTCTTGCAAACGAGGATAAACGCTCTTACCAGAGGCCGAGCAGAAGATGAAGATGTTGAAGCGGGATTGGGCGAGTTTCATCTGTTTTCTCCAGAAATCGCTGAAGCACAGTTCCTAGCAGACTTCAAGGAACCGAGATTGAAGGATTATGATGGCACTACGGATCCCCAGGTCCATGTTACTGCGTTTAAGACATAGATGTTGAAGAAAGGAGTTGGTGATGCACTGCAGTGCAAACTGTTTTCTGGAACTTTCACGGGTTCAGCGATGATTTGGTACTCAAATCTTCCCCTACTCTCTATAAATGATACCCAAGACTTCTTGAAGAAATTCTTGGCACAATTCTCGGCTCGACGGTCGAGAAAAATGACCTCGGGGAAACTTTTCAGTGTTCGGCAGAAGGCCGGCGAACCATTTAGGGAGTTTCATGGTCGATTTAATGAAGCATCACTCTTAGTATTCAACCCTAATCCAGAGCTCTTGGTATCGGCATTTGAGGAAGGCTTATTGCCAGGACCTTTTAATGAATCCCTTGCTCAAAGGCTAGCAGCATCCATGGAAGAAATCAGGAACCGGGCGACTTGTTATATAAAAGGAGAGGAGAGCAATGCAGATAAGCGTGAAAACAAATGGTGGGAGGACAAGCCAGGTCGTAAGAAGGATACTTTCAACTCGGCTAATTACAATAGTTGACAAGGAAGAGGATTCAACGAAAATGACGGAAGGTTTAAATCGAGGTATCAAGGTTCGTGGTCGACAGATAGGAGCAGAGAGGTGGACCTTACCCCTTTAAATGCATCACAGACACGTATCTTAAAGGATGTCTACCAGTCTAACCTTCTTTAACTAGCACCACCAGCAGAAGGAGCAAAGGGTCCCGATTTGAACAAATGGTGTGATCATCACAGAGCAAAGGGTCATGACACGGAGAATTGTTGGACGTTGATGAACAAGATAGAGCAATTGATAAAGGAAGGTTTCTTGGGACGTTATGTGGAAAGAAGACGATCAAATAGGGGCGCTCGTGATGAAGGAGGCAGGTCGGGACGTGGGAACTATAACAAGTGGAGGAGAGAGGATGGCCGACGTGATGACAAGGAAGAATCTGAGGAGATAAGGGGGTGGTAACAACCATAGCAGGAGGATTTTGTGGAGGAGGAGAAAGAAGTTCGGCTCGGAAGAAGTACGTCAGATCAGTGATGTCAGTAAGTGCAGAGGTTGCAGGCAAAAAAAAGGCAAATCCCCGATCATTTCTTTTTCTGATGAAGATTTGAAAGGAATAAAGCCACATGAGGACGACCCCATGGTGATCGACATAGTCATGGCAAAGTACAAAGTGCAGAGAGTATTGGTGGATCAGGGAAGCTCGGCAGACATCCTATATTGGAGCACATTTCAGAGGCTGCAGATTCCCCAGGAGTGGCTTTTACCTTTTTCTGGTTCTTTAATTGGTTTTGCAGGTGATTCGGTAGAGGTGCGAGGATATGTTGACGTGATGACTACCTTTGGGGAAGGAGAGCACAAGAAGGTTGTGCGTGTGAAATACCTTGTCATCAACGCCCCTTCTTCTTACAATATTATAATTGGTCGAGCTGCATTAAACTCCTTGGGGGCGGTGGTGTCTACTGTTCATTTGACCATGAAGTACCCTTTGGACAATAATAGGGTAGGGATAGTGAAAGTCGATCAGGAAGTAGCAGTCAGATGTTACAGAGACAGTTTGAAAGTCAGAGGGGGAAGTCAGACAAATAGGAGCATGAAGGTACTAGTGAATCATAACGTGTATTTCGCGGAGCTGGACCCTAAAGAAGATTTCCATGATAGACGTCCCCAACCAACTGAAGATTTGGTCGAGGTGCAGATAGGCGATTCCGAGGACAAAAAGACAAAGGTGAGCTCAAAGCTAGCTGGCAACTTGTTGGTGAAACTAGTAGACTTCTAGAAAGAGAATCAGGATCTCTTTGTATGGACAGCAGCCGACATGCCGGGTATTGACCCAGACTTTTTATGTCATCGGTTGTCCATGGACCCCAAAGCAAAACCTGTGGCACAGAGAAAGCGGAAACTAGGAGAGGAAAGAAGGAAGGTGGTGGCGGCGGAGATTGAAAAATTGTTAGCAGCAAATTTCATAAGAGAAGTGGTCTACCCGACTTGGTTGGCGAATGTGGTGTTGGTGAAGAAGGCTAATGGAAAGTGGCGCATGTGTACCGATTATACCGATCTCAATAAGGTATGCCCCAAGGACCCCTATCCGTTGCCGAATATTGACAGATTGGTAGATGGGACATCTGGACATAAGATGTTGAGTTTGATGGATTCATATTTCGGGTACAATCAAATCAGAATGCACCCCTTGGATGAGGAGAAGACAACTTTTATGACTGAGCATTCAAATTACTGCTACAAGGTGATGCCGTTTGGATTGAAGAATGCGGGATCCACTTACCAGCGCTTGATGGAAAAGATCTTCATAAAGCAGATAGGGCGAAATCTGGAGGTCTACATTGATGACATGATTGTAAATTCGACAAATGAGTCGACACATCTGGAGGATTTAAAAGAAGTTTTTGAAGAAATAAGGCGACATCAAGTCAGGTTGAACCCACATAAGTGTTCTTTTGGTGTCTCATCTGGCAAGTTTTTGGGTTTTATGCTAACAGAAAGAGGTATTGAAGCCAACCCAGACAAGTGTAGGGCAATCAGAGAAATGAGGAGTCCAACATCAATTAAGGAGGTGCAGCAGCTCACTGGGAGAATGACGGCCTTAGCACGATTTTTATCAAAATCTGGTGATAAAGCCTTACCTTTTTTCAAATGCCTGTGCAAAAACGACAAGTTTGTGTGGTCTACAGAATGCGAGGAGGCCTTCCAACGGCTGAAGCAGTTCTTATATAGCTCGCCCATCTTGATCCGACCCACTGCAGGTTTTCCACTTCTCATATATCTTTCTGTTACTAATGAGGTTTTGAGTTCTGTCTTGGTGCAAGAAGAAGGAAAGGAGCAACGCCCGATCCTCTTTGTTAGTAAAGTATTGCAGGGACCAGAAAAAAGATACCAAAAACTTGAGAAGTTGGCTTTGGCAGTCGTTACCACAGCTAGGCGCATAAGGCAATATTTTCAGAGTTTTTCCATAATTGTGAAAACAGATTAGCCGATCAAGCAAGTCCTATAAAAGCCTGATTTGGCAGGAAGAATGATGAAGTGGTCAGTTGAATTATCTGAGTTCAACATATCCTTCCAACCAAGAGGACATGTCCCAGCTCAGGTGCTCACAGATTTTGTAGCTGAATTGTCTGCCCCTGAGGATGTAGAAATGACTAAAGACGATTTCATATGGATATTATCCGTTGATGGAGCGTCTAATCTGAAAGACAGTGGAGCTGGAATTATTTTAGAAGGACTTGGAGGAGTCTTGATTGAGCAATCTCTACGCTTTGAATTTCGTGCTAGCAACAATCAAGCCGAGTATGAGGCTTTGGTGGCAGGCCTCAACCTGGCTAAGGAGATGTCAATATCCAATTTGCAAATCAAAAGCGATTCTCAGCTGGTGGTCGGTCAGGTCAATGGAGAGTTTCAGACTAAGGATGTTTATCTTTCCAGGTATCTACTCTTAGTCAAAGAGTTGTTTGAATTTTTTGACAAAGTGAGTTTGGAATTTGTGCCCAGGGACCAGAACTCCAGGGCCGACTTGTTGTCCAAATTAGCTAGTACCAAAAGGCCTGACAACAATCATTCAGTTATCCAGGAGACTTTAGCTCTGCCGACTACTGAAAAGAAAAGGGAGGTATTGTGCACAACAGTGGCTGATGCTTCTTGGATGAGCTCGATCTACAAGTACCTAAGCCAAGATGAGTTACCTGAAGATAAAGGCGCCACCAGGAAAGTTCAGAAAGAAGTTGTAGGTTTTGTGTTGATGGGAGACTTACTTTTCAAAAGAGGAATCTCTGCTCCTCTTTTAAGATGTCTGACAGAGGAAGAAGGGCGAAAGGTTATCTCAGAAGGTCATGCAGGGATATGTGGGAGCCATATAGGAGGTGGGGTTTTAGCTTTGAAGGTAATCCGAGCTGGACATTTTTGGCCAAAGTTGCGTAGACAATGCATGGAGTATGTAAGAAAATGTGATAAATGTCAAAGATATGCAGATCTACACAAGGCACCAACGGTCGATCTCAATTCTATATATTCACCTTGGCCTTTTGCAATTTGGGGTGCTGACATCCTAGGACCTTTTCCACAGGCCCCTGGTCAGGTCAAATTTTTGTTGGTAGCTGTCGACTATTTTACCAAATGGATTGAAGCAGAGCCTCTAGCAACAATATCAGCCGAGAAGGTAAGGAAGTTTTACTGGCAGAGATCAGTGTGTCGATTTGGTGTGCCGAACAGGATTGCGTTTGACAATGGCACTCAATTTGTCAGTAGAGTGATTCAAAAATTCTGTCAGGATTTAGGTATCAAACTAATTTTCTCCTCGGTAGAGCACCCACAAACAAATGGACAAGCTGAAGCGGCAGATAAAGTGATACTCAACGGGTTGAAGAAGAGATTAGATGAGGCTAAAGGAAGATAGGCAGAACATTTGCCCCAGGTGGTATGGTCATACAACACTACCCCACACTCCACAACCCAAGAATCACCTTACAGACTGGTGTTTGGAACAAAGGCTATTATTCCAGTAGAGATTTCAATTCCCACTTGGAGAACTATGAATTTCTCAGAAGAAGACAATGATCTTGGTCGACGTGTCGACTTGGATCAGATAGATGAAATCCGAGAATCAGCTCATATCAGAGAAGTAGCTTGCAAGGAAAGAGCGGCGAGAAAGTATAATTCTAAAGTGGTTCCGAGAAGCTTCCAGCAAGGAGATTTGGTGATGAGAATAGCGGCGAAAGACTTAGTAACAGGAAAGTTAGCACCCAACTGGGAAGGTCCTTACAGAATTAAACAAATCAAAGGAAAAGGAGCGTATAAGCTGGAAACACTGGAGGGAAGAGAGATTCCTCGAACATGGAACTCTGAACATTTACGTTTTTACTTTAGCTGAAGGCCTCACAGAGGCGACCGGTAAGTAGGAGTGGACTTGTTTTACTGTAGATTTTATGTTGTTGCCATTTTAGGAATGTTGTTATCTTTCCTGTCTATTACTAGATGGTAGGCTTTAGATGTTTGATTTTTATATTCGTGTATTTCTTTGTATTAGTCTTTTCGTTTCAAATCTCCGTCGTATGATGACTTGTTTAATATCAATGGAGTGGTCGACGTAGGTACTCTTTTCTCTTTCACACTGGAAGAGTTTTTAATGAGGCCTACTAGATCTTAAAATATTCAAAGAAAGAGCATTGGTAACTGTTGAGTCTCAAAAATATCATAAGGTTGTCTATGATGTTTTAAGACAACTAGATTCCCAAGTTTTAATGGTTGACAAATTTAACTTAAAGTACTTATCATAGATACACATATGCTTTAATGTTTTAACTATGATTTTAGCAAGAGTCACTATGAGCCTACATAAAAAAGACTAAGTGTTGAAGCTGTCTGAAGAAGCAGAACTCGTCTGAAGAGTTGAAGCTGTCTGAAGTAGTTCAACCCGTCTGAAGTATCAGTGTCATCTGAAGTCTTTTGATGACGTGACACCTCTAGTCTGAAGTATTGAAGTCGTCTGAAGTCCCATTTATGACGTGGCACCCTCTGCTGAAGTTTGTGAAGACTTTTCTGAACCTCTGCTGCACGTACCTTTTCAAACACGTTTATAGCAAGGAACACAGAGACCTTTCCTGGTGTTTTTGAATTTCATACACCATTGAGGAAATCTCTGCAACGCAGCCTCTGCAGCAACATTTGTAGCAGCCTTATGGCAGGAGCAACCTTGTACCGTGTCAGAAATATCAGAGCTCTCAGAAGCATGTCTCACAACGGATTAAATAGCATTTAATGTTATCTCTAAACGGTGGTATTTCAACGGATTGAAGATTGGGTATAAATACCCCCTCCTTTGAAGACCATCAATGGAGAAGATTTTGATTTTGAAAAAGAACAAAAACTCTACAAGTTTTTTTTTTCTCGCTGCAACAACTCTGAAAATATTTACACATATTGTATTATCCTGAGCATACCTCAGTTTTTCTGTACATTTGTAATTGTTTAAGCTTCAAGACTGATATAGTTTGTAAGCTTAAGCATCTTATCTTCTCTGTATTTATTTGTTGAGCCTGGAGAGGCTTGTCTGTAAAAGAATACTTGGTTGTAGAGCCTGGAGAGGCTTGACTGTAAAAGAATACTTGGTTGTAGAGCCTGAAGAGGCTTGACTGTAAAAGAATACTTGTAATCTTGAAAGATTAAGAGAAAATCCAATTGCTAGTTGGCATTGGGACTGGACGTAGCTCAAAGTGGTAGTGAGTGAACCAGGATAAATTCCTTGGCTAAGTTTTCTTACCCTTATCTCTTATCAATTCTTTTTATACTAATCAAGGGGTCAGAATAATTAATCTGATATTTTATAAAGGCTCAAAACATCTTTTAAAATTAGTTTTTACAAGCCGTCTGAAAACTTCAGACAGCCTCTTAAAAGCCTGTCTGAAATCGTGTTCTTAGTACCTGTTTACGAAAAGCTTTCTAAAAATATTTAGAAACACTATTCAACCCCCCTTCCAGTGTTTCCCTGTGTTCCTACAATAACTCTGCATTGTCGACCTAAGAAAGGGCATCGATTTGCAGTACGTCGACCTAAGAAAGGACATTGACATGAAATTTACTAAGTTATCAACTCAAGAAAGAGCATTGATAACTCTGCATTGTCGACCTAAGAAAGGGCATCGACTTGCAGTACGTCGACCTGAGAAAGGGCATCAACATGAAATTTACTAAGTTATCAACTCAAGAAAGAGCATTGATAACTCTGCATTGTCGACCTAAGAAAGGGCATCGATTTGCAGTACGTCGACCTAAGAAAGGGCATCGACATGAAATTTACTAAGTTATCAACTCAAGAAAGAGCATTGATAACTCTGCATTGTCGACCTAAAAAAGGGCATCGATTTGCAGTACATCGACCTAAGAAAAGGCATCGACATGAAATTTACTAAGTTATCAACTCAAGAAAGAGCATTGATAACTATGCATTGTCGACCTAAGAAAGGGCATCGACTTGCAGTACGTCGACCTAAGAAAGGGCATCGACATGAAATTTACTAGGTTATCAACTCAAGAAAGAGCATTGATAACTCTGCATTGTTGACCTAAGAAAGGGCATCGACTTGCAGTACGTCGACCTGAGAAAGGGCATCAACATGAAATTTATCAAGTTATCAATCCAATGAAGGATGCTGATATTTCTACATTGTCGACTTATGAAATAGGTATTGATGAAATATTTATCTAAGTTATCAACCCAGTGAAGGATGCTGATAGTTTTACATTGTCGACTTATGAAATGGGTATTGATGAAATATTTTTCTATGTTATCAACTTAATGAAGGATGCTGATAGTTCCACATTGTCGACTTAGCGAAGAATTAGGAATTACCAATACTGAAGTTTCAGGAATAGTTGGAGGAGAAGAGAGCATAAGTAAGGAAACAGATCTTAAATAGCCAAACAGTTGATAAATACATGGAACATATTTAGTGATGATTGAAACAAAATGACTAGACAAGAAAATACAAGAGAAGTAAACATAATAGGACTGAGGGGGCTTCATTCTTCATCTTCGTCTACGACGATGTTGACCAATTTTCCACCAACTATGTGTTTAAATGCTCCCACTTCGTCAACCTTTAGATCTGGGTATAAGAATTGAAGTTGGGAGACAGCCTTTTCAAACCCCGCAGTATGCTGCATAGCTACTTGAGCCTTGGTATCTTCGAGCTCCGCAGTCAACATTTCCTTCTCGGCAGCTAGATCTTTCTTTTCAGTAGTCAAAGTAGACACCTTATTTGCCAAATTTTTACTCTCCATAAGGAGTTCATCATATTTCTTTTGTAAGTCTCCATTTTTCTTCTCGAGATTGGAAAACTTTTCATCCCAAGTGCTCTTCTCAGCAAGCAAATCTGTACTCTTTTTCTCACTAGCCTGCAGATCCGCCTTCAGCCTCTCCACTGTTTTGATGTCACCTTCAACGTTCTTTAGCTTCTCAGTAAGCTCCTTATTTTTCACTAAGAGGTTCTTAAGTTCTTTTTTAGAACTACCTACGTATTGGTCGACACATAAGCCGAAGAAAGCCATATGGGCTCCAGCAGATTGAATTTTCTTACCGATGTTCTTCATCCCGGCCTTGTGAACTCGGATCCTGTCTTCTTTCCGGTTAAGGTGTTTCTCTACGATTTGATCAATGGGAAAGCGACGATCAAAAATGGATCCAACGTCCGAGGAAGCTCCTTCAAAATCGTTAAATAAGGTCCACCATTTTTCTGAACTCCCCGGAAGAGGGTTGGGAAGAGCATTGCTGGTGGCATTCTGGGTAGTACTGGAAGGAGGCGATTTTGAATTAGCACCTCTAGGGTTGCTGTCATCATTGAACTTCTGTGTTTTGCGTTGTGGAGAGGTTTTCCCACCATCACCTTGTGCTTGACCAGTTCCTAAGCATTCAACCGAGAGGGCACCGTTTTTCTCGGCGGCTTTGGTTTTTCTTTCACGAGCTCGGAGAGCTTTGATCATTTCCACCTCATCTATGGTCTTGGTAGTCTGAGATTTGGGAGGCATACTTCCTGCAAAGCAAAATAGCAGTGTTTAATACACAAAAGGAGAAGTGGATAGATGCTCAATATCATAAAATAATACGAGTTAATATACCAAGTAAAGCCTAAAGCCCGACCGTATTATCCTCATTTTCTAACAAAGCACTACAATCTATGTTTTTCTGTTTTCTTAACCATTCTACATCGGCTCTATCTTCCTCGGAAAGGAGACTTAATGGAGTTTGAGGAACTTTATGAGGTTCCAGGGACCAAAATAGAGGGAAGTGTGGACTTCCATTGGAGTGGAATAAGAGATTACTAGAGGCGTCAATACCTCGGACTCTAAAAAACTTCTGTTTCCACAGTTTGTAAGAGGAAGTATAGGCCGTGATTACCCCCTTCTTTGGGATATTATTAAAAGATATCCAACCGAGCTCGCTAGAAGAGGGAAGCTTTACTTGTTAAAAAGTGAAGAATTTGTTTAAGTCTGGAATTAGGGAATAGTAGTGGCACATTATTTGATAAGCTCGGACAAACGCCCAACTATTAGGATGCAACTGTGAGGGCGGAACATTGAGGATATTTAGAAGACTTTTTTCAAAATCTGAGAATGGAAGGCGAAGATTAAGCTTGGTAAAAAAGGTATCATACAAGTAGGTGTAAAAAGGAACAGAGTCACCAGCCAAATATGAGTCACATATCCTCTCATTTTTGTACAGGGTTCAATCAGAATGGTTTTGTCTAAGTCGGGCGAAGTGATCACAGTGTTTTTACGGAAACTTAATATGCTCGAAATAGAGGTATACCTAGAGGAGCGGTCAACAACATCGCCGAGGAAACTAATATACATTTTTGGCACGATCCGATTTGCATCTAAACCTTGACTTAAGCTCAGATCTTCATTATCTATCTTATTTTCATTATTCAAAACAGGGGAGCCCTCGTCACTAAGGTTAATAACAGGTATTTCAAGGTCAGGCATCTTATCAGGAATAATCTTTTCAGGGGGAGGTCGGGATGTTATTGAACTCTCAGTTACATCACTGTTAAAAGTAGAATCAGTTTCAGTGGCGCTAGTGTGCGTATCAGATAGCAGGGAAACAGATTTGGAGAGGTCTTGAGAATCACTTAAATCATCTCCTGACATTTTGGAGCGACTGAGGGAAGAAGGTCGGAAGGAGTAGAAGAAAGGAAAGGATTCAAACCCAGAAAAATGAAATAGAGAATAAGCAGGTAAGGAAAAATCGAAGGAAGAAGAAGAAATACCTGTTCTAAAAATGAAATGTAGAGAAAGCACCACAAATAGGCAGAATGAAGAGCTGGGAACGATGGCAATGAACTGAAGAAATGGAGGATGAGAAAGGTAAAGTTTTCACACTCTGTTTGATAGCAAAGGCGTGGGGGCAATGTCTTGGTGAAGGGAATCACCAAATATATAAGGCTTATAAGTGAATCCATACGTCTCTTCATCACGATCGTTCGTAAGTCAAACGACTCTTCATCCTGACCGTTGGTTAGGAAACGTCAGCGAAGCGTCGAGTCTTATTCATCAACCAACGCGTTGACCCATCACAACCGTCAAAGCCCAAGCGTCCATCCATCATAGCCGTTGGAGAGAGAGACGTTTTCAGGGCCACGTGGCGCACATCGAGAGGCGCCATAACCCTTCAAATCACGCCCCATCAATGCTCAGGCAATGATGGCTAGTAATAGCTAGGATAAAACACATGGTATAATGTCTGAAAGAGTAGAGAAAACGTTTCAGGCTTTTATCTTTTCACAATCAGAATAGGGACACACACAAAAAAAGGGTGCTGATACATCGGCGAAATAAAGAAAAAGCTCAGTCGATGTGTCTTAATATTTACGCCTTACACACTACTCTACGAGTAGGCTTAGGCTCGTAGGGCTGTGTATTCCCCTATATGATCATTAGGTTGGTCTTCTTAATCGACGTACTTTATTATTTACGCCTTGCACACTACTCTACGAGTAGGCTTCGGCTCATGGGGCTGTGTACTCCCATGGTATTTGGGCCGACTAATAAGCCCAAAGGAGAAGCCCCACACCCTCCTAATTAGGAGATCTACACCCCCCATCCCAAGGGGGGACGGTTACCAGAGAGGAGAGGAACGAGAAAACAGGGTTTAGTGGGGTGTAGACGTGGGAAGATGGACGGTTGAGAAAGTCGAGATTAAGAAGACACTCAGGGGGTATTGAACCCTCAGTTCACATTGGAGAGTAAAGATAGAGGTAGATTCCTTGAGCGAGTACCCTACCCGGTTGAGGAGTCGACCGATCATACTTTACCGAGAACAAATATATTATAACTCATTCAACGGCTGAGATTTCAAAATGGTTACCTATTGAAACGGGAGCACTTTTTCCATGAACCCATGTTTTCATAATTATGTTCAGAACCGAATTAGTTGTAATTTCGATATATACCTAATTAAAATTTTGGTGGATTCGTTTCAAACAAGTTTGGGTTTACGATTTGGAGCATTTGTTAGGTAACACTTTTTAAGTATAGTCCTTGTCTTTATATGCACACTTCGCTGAGGAATGCTCTCTTTTACTTCCGGCGTGATCTTGCCAACTTCAATGTAAAATCCGGTGTCTACAGTAGCGACGATTTTGATCATTCTCGAATCTGAAAGTTCTGGGTGAAGTACGATGACAACTACATAGTGGTGGAAACGGTTAAAACAATCATGGAAAGAGGGTCAAAGTCCACAAATGATAGAGAGGAGCCGTTGAAGCAAAAAGGCAAAGGAGAGGAAAGCTGCATAAGATGTTTTGTGTCTTCATGTGGTGGTTCCTAAAATGACGAATATGGACAAGGCTTTGCTTTTACATGATGCAATGTCTTACATCAACGAGTTTAAGGCATAAGCTCCAGGGGATGGCATCGGCAAAAGTTGAATTGGAGAAGTAATTGGATTCAATAAATGGGAAGTAATAATCCGCGAAAAAGAAGCAATGATGATTGGGGTATGCTTAGGAGTTGCAATTAAAAAAAATTGATGTTTATGTTTTATTTTGCATCCGGTCATAAAACCTCCTATCAAGGGTTAAAATAGTTGCTTTACGGGTCGGTGCCTCACCCTAAATGTACCCAAAGTACCCTTACTTCTTGTGCCAGAGAGAAGTTTTACTTATTGTCCAACAATCACTTAATGCAACATAAAGGGATGCGACAGGTAAAATAGAATGAGCTATATGAAAACATGTGGCGTGAGACAAGGTAGCGCTATAGCTTATGTTATCACGAGAAGCGTAAAATTTATTCATAAAAGCGCTTTTCTAATTTTGCGCTTTTATAATTTCTTTCTACGTTGGTAAAAATCACATCACAATGATAAAATGTTTCTTTCCCACATTATTCTGGTAAATAGTTTTTTTTCCCTTATTTTGGTAAAAAAAACCGAGAAATTTAAATGTTGAGACAAAAATATACATACAAAGGTAAAGGTTCAACTATTAATAGAATGTATCACAACAACAATTATTATCCCCTTCTATTATACAAATGGTTTATCGATCCAATTTAGAACTTAACATGCAAATACTTAAGAACGTGGTCTTTGTTAATTGTAATGATTTACTCTTTTAGCATCCAATTTTGATAATTCCTTTTACTATACAAAGATTATAAATTTTACTGTAAGATAGAGTCTGGACCTTTTTCTTAATGCGTTTCTTTACCTTCACACGGGAGGATGATATCATTGTCTTTGAAAAAAATTTAAATCACCAAAGATTTATGCATAAAATATGTTAATATCATAAAATTAAAAAAAAATGAAATTTTGATTTATAAAAAAAAATATGTTTTTCGTCCCTATAATTTTGGTTAACTTTAGTCTTCGTTCATGTACTTTAAATCTTGGGTTTTTTTTTCCTAAACTTTCTAAACCTCCAAATCGTGGTATTTGCCCGCCGGTGAGATCTATTAACCTGATGAGCTGGCTAACAAAAAGTTACATGTCAACCTCAATAGTGAGTCTCAAATAACTGACTGATAATCTGATTAACTTTTTTATTAATTTTTAAATTTTAAAATAACCCTTATTACTAAATTAGAGTTTTCACCTGAGTAATTTTACCCCATAAAAAACCTAATTTCATAATTATAGTTATTTTAATAATTAAAAAATTAATAAAAAAGATTAATTAAATGAGTTGACTATTTGGGACCTACTATTGAGGTTAACATGTAACTTTTGTTACCCAGTTCATCAGTTTAACAGATCTCATTAACGGCGAGGGACCATGGATTGTGGGTTTAAAAAGTTCAGACAACGAAGTAGACGAAGACTAAAGTTGACCGAAACTATACGGATGTTCACAAAGAATAGTTGACTGAATTTCAGCAACCCTTTTGTGATTCATAAGAATGTCATGGAAAGGCCTATAGAGTTTCCTTTTAGTGAAGCTCTAGTTGCCACAAAAGTGGGCATGTGATCTATGAAGCTCTCATGATTTCAATATTAAAAATAATTATATCGAAATATCCAAATTTAAATTAAATTAATTTTAACGTCAAACTAAACACTAAACATAGACTAATTAATGAACAATTTAATACCCTCCTCTCTTAGGCCAATTATAACATTTTTTTTGCTGGTGTACTATTCATTTTGAAGTTCCATAGTTTCATTTTGTGACAAACAATAATACATCTAAAATGTTTAATTCCATCATGTCATGTAAATTAAAATTTTGGGGTATAAACAATGACATTGTTGACCAAAAAAAAAAAAACAATGACATTGTAATTGATTGTGTTGATGCAGAATGGCCCCTGCTTAGACAGGGGAAAATATAGTCAATGCCTTCACTCATAGTACATATTAGTTGCATGTGCTGTTTATGGCAAATGCAAAATTTTCACTGTCTATCAAAAAAAATTGACTGCAATTGCTTGAAATGCCGTGGCATCAGTACTGCTTCTCATGACCATAATTTGAACTTTTTATCATTGCACTAACAAGTAATTATAGCAGTTATAATGATGAAGACGGCACATATAGGGGTTCAGAGTTCAAATCCAGGTTTGCTGTAAAATGGAATGGATTGAAAAAACATGGATTGAGACATAAAGTATTGTGTTGAGACACATGGAATTTCTCTCACATGGTGGAACGGCTCCTAATTAATCTTCTAGCTAGAGTAGCACCTTCCTAGCTCCCACTATAAAGTGCTCACTTATTAACTCTGCCTCATGAAGAAAAATTGAGTGGAGCTTGGGTACCTAAATTGCTTATCCACTCTGACTGTGGAGCCATCTTTCATGCAAGTCCATAACTTTTCAAAACCCTCTCAAATTGATCACTAGTATGTTATCTATTCCATGATGTGTACCTCTTCTAATGCTATATAGTATGATACCACATAGATATTGCATAGGTATCTGTCATTTACATGTTGTTCTCCCAAACCCATTATAGTCACTAATGAAATGGGCCAGTTTCTCCTCTCTCTAGCTAAAGGAAACAGATGTTCAGATATTGGAAAATCTCATGTGCACGAAGTGGGCTCACTATTTAATTATCACCATCTCATCGTTCCACTGTTTATGGAAAATTAATCTTCTTATGTTATTTCTCATGTTTTAGAACTAGAAGGATACTCCGACCAAAGACAAAAAGAACCAGGACGGATACAAGTATACAGCTATACAAGATACTGCCTCCGATTTTGGTTCCATTTTATAAGACCTTCTAAGTTTAAAAAAAAAAAATTGTTAATTTTTATCATTTATTTTTACATATAATCAACCTTTATAGTTTTTAAAGGTTGATTAATGTGAAGAATTGAATAGAATTTAATTTTAAATGAGGTAATTTTGATATTCTCTTTTTATATTTATAAGACACATTTGATTAATGAAAGTGGTTAAAGTTAGTTAATTTTTACAGGGGTTTAAAAAATAGTTTAACTTTCTAGTTTAATTTTACCCTTATTTTATATTATATATTAACTAATTCTATTATCATTTGATAATTGAAAATACATTAAAATTAATAGGGATAAATAAGGAAAATGGTAATTAATACCTTCTTAAAATTGTGAAATGACTTATAAAATGGAACATACACAACTTTTAAAGTATATCTTATAAATATGATAGGAAGGGGTATTACACTTTATTATTTTCATTTTTATATTTTAAAGAGAAATCATTAGAGGATATTCATTTTCTTTTAATCTTTGTCCACACTGGATACAATGTGTATTTGGATACCAAATAGATACACATTCCAATACTCCAAATACACGTTTCAGCTAAATCAAGTAGTGCCTGTTTGGTTTAGATTTTAAACCATCAAGAATCAATTCTGCGGAATTGATTTTAAATTACTTTCGTCCAACGTGCTTCGTAAAGTGTGCACACTCATTTTCAACTATTGATTTCTAGAATCAATTATATCCAACTATAAAACTAAACGGACTAATGATTCAAACGTAAGTTTATCTTAACTCAACCGGTTTCAAACACACAAAAATTATAGTCACTAAGTTTTGAATACCCTTGATGTCTTGGTCAATGTCAACGTCTTGTTGGCCAGGGGAATCTTAGTGAACTAGGAAGCTTTTCAAGCATTGGGAAGTTCTCTACCAACCACGTGCGCTCCCATCTACTAATGTATTTTGTGACCCATATTCTCCCTCTTTGAAATATAAAATGATCGAGTGCCCCACATATGTCTGTCCATAGGAAACGCAAGAGGAAAGCCAGGAAGTGCTATGGCATGTTACCCATAGGTGGTGGCAATGGCATCCCCTACTCTATAAATTATTCTCTTCATCTTCAACACATATATATTATCCTCGCCAAGCTTTCCTATTAATATTACTACGTACTACTGTTATTGTTATGTATCACAATACGAGATGCAATATTAGTGGCTGATATTTCAGGGGGTTGTTAATTAATTAGTGTGGAACCTTCCTTTTTATATGGCAAAAAAAAAAAAAAAATAGTAGAGAAATAATAGAAAGACAGTACATGTAATATATAAGATAAGATAACACTCAAGTCAAGTGAATGAAGTGCTAAGAATTGGAGGTACCTTGCAATTGATGGTATATATGCATGGGCTTGAAGTTTATAAGCCTATAGTAGTAAAAAAAAAATAGTATTCCTATTCCTACGGTATACATTCCTATAAAAAAATTACTTTCAATTTGACCATTTCCTACCTTTTTTCCCACTATTCTCTTAAAAAATTATATGCAAATGACTTGTACAGTACATATTATAAGAGGAACAAATATTTTTTTTAGTAGTTACGGAGATGTGATCATTTTAAGAGAGTGCTTAAGCTTTCATATGTGTCATTGTGGCCGATTAATAACGAGCCATTGACACGGCCCTTCAAATAATGAGTCTATTGGACCATTTTCTAACGTTGAACTCTAAAGAGATAGGTCATTGGCCCAAAACAATTATTATTCCAACTAACATATTTTTTTTTTAAAGTTTCATAACCTAATTTCGTCCAAAAAAAGTTTCATAACCTAATCATGATTAGAATGATTAGAATGGAGAAGTTTTGATTAAGAGCAAACAAATGGAATATTATTAATTAATGAGTACAATCATATTTTATAACCAGGTAATTATAATTTTATGGGTTAATATATATATGTGTGTATTTCTTCCTTTTTTTTATACCAAACCAAAACTTAGGAAGTGAGAGGAAATAATCTTATTTTAATGATGATGTATATCGTACATTTCATTGGGGTCTAGCTAATTTTCAATATGGCTATATCGTATTTTTACATACTTCGGATTAATTACGCTCATATTTACCGCATAAAATCTCTTTTTAGGGTTTAAACAATATCTTTGACAGTCATTTATGTTCTTTAGACACCTTCTCTTTCCATAAAGTCATTGTAGACGATAAGAACCTTCCTAGAGTTATTGCAGACCGTTCCTTAATGATCTTTAAGTTGATTGTAAGCAAGAGATGGATCCCCCTTCTTGATATTGAAGAGTATTCCTATCTAAAGGTTTAAGATCCATATATTGTTTTCTTTTCGAATTTTAGATGGTGGAATATTCTACTATGGCATTTATTTTTATACTGTGTTTTTCTTTGATTATGTGTTGATTATGTGTAACTGAATAAAGGTTGATCAATTGTTATAAAGTTAATTAGTGAACTAATAATTGTGTCATAACTAATCTGTGAAACCATAGGATAAATCGAACTTAGGATTGTAAAGGACTAAATACAACCCTTTGTTTTCAATCAATTACTAGATTAATTAACAAGACGATTGGTTTTCATGCCTTTCTTGATTGTTTGCCATACATAACCATTGGTAGTTTTCAAATTAATTAAGAAAATGATAATTAACAGGACCACTAGTTATAAAAAATCAGAAATTAATCTCAATAATTTGCACATGTGAAAACCAGATTCCATAGGCGGCCGAGATCCTCTCCCATGAAAAAAAAAACGGGACGAGATCTCGGCCCTTGTTTTTAAAAAAAAAAAATGTTGAAAAAAATCCACCATCCTTAAAGTATAAAATAGGACACTCAAAACTGGAAAGGATACTGGTCCATTTCATAGGCTATATATACATACATATATATATATATATATCCACAATTGAATCTCATCTTATGACCTTTAATTCCTTTTTGCTTGATTTTTTATTTTTTATAATATTGCAATTATATATATTAATAAATTAACTCTCTTTCATTTGTCTAAATAAGACAAGGATGAGGTTGAACCGATACTTGTCAATCCATCCACGTGGTAATGATATTTGAGTGACTCTTGTATTATTTGTTGGTAGGTACACTTGTCGATAGCGCAATTACGCGACAACACACACCACTCCCATGACAGATATTTAAATTACAATACTCATGTATTTATAGGGTGTGTCTGTTACTGGTATCTCGGCCTATATTCATTAGGGTCCAACTAATGTTCATGAATATGGCCACGTCATTTTTGTTAAATATTTTCAGTATGATCATACTTGTAAAAACCAAATTAACAAATGTAATTGCAATCATACACACTATGACATTTTAAGCATATTAATGCTAATTTAAGGTGAGCTTATTAGGTTAAGAGCTTTCAAAAACTACCATGAATTAATTAGTGGTTAATACCATTTAAGCACTACATCAAAATTCAAGGAAAAGAAATCTAAAAGGTTCAATTATTTATTTCTCATAAACAAACCATTTCAGATTACCTGTTTCCACAATTTATAAGACCAAATGATTGAAACTCCACTTTATTCCAGTTATAAAGCTTGACAAACAAATCATATGGAAAGAGACCCTGCACAGTAGACCACGTAAAATAAAGGTTCTTCAAGGCACAGAAGAACATAAAAGGACATGTTCAAGAATAACCTTATCACTGTATTTTCTTTTCTAGCAATATCACTCCCAACAACTAGTGGAACGTATTTAGACAAATTTGATCCTCTGATCTGATCAACAACTTTCACAACAGATGTCTTCAGGCCATTCTTGGAATTTGGAGAACAGCTAGCAATCTGAGATGAGGTGGCAGTGCCAGATTGGATGCCATTATTCCCACATTTTGTACTGTATTGTGAATGCTTATCAGTTTTAGAAACTAACTTAGTATCAGCAAATGTACGTGGCAGACATCTAGTTTCAGTTGACATCATTATAAATCGCAAAGAAAATACTCCACATACTATGCTTATCTTTTCTCCAGGAAAAACAAGTATTTAAAATGTTATACTCACTCTTTTGTAATTTTATGCAACATTCATCACAGAGGACTCTAATGTTAATGAAAGAACAAAGTAAATTAAACATTTGAGAAAGATCCACCTAAGAGTCACATGTTAAACACGCAGGAAATGCAACCTCATTTTCAACACCCTGTTATTTTTTTTAACGTCTTTATCCAACATCCCCTGTTATTTTCACATGTCAAACACGCAGGCATTGCAAAACTAGCCAATAATTTCCTTATTTTTTTATTTTTTTTAAATTCTCTACACACCAGTCTCACATTCGCGCATCATCACCTGTTCTGATTCTCTACATACCAATCTCACTAGCAAACCATCAAAATTTTCATTAGATTTTTTGTTATATGAATATAAATATCATAGTATGTATACAATATACATGGATTTTTTCTTAAATGATGTTAGTATGCATCCAAGTTACATGACATAGAGGTTAATCATAAAGAAACATCAATACAGAAACTAACGGTGTTACAAGCAGTTTTATCCGAAGCCCCCTACCACCCAGGGATAAAGTCAGGGAGAGAAAGAGAGTCATTTATGAGAAAACTAAGAAATTGATGGTAGAGTTTATAAGTAGCAAAATGATTATGCCAACAAAATCCGATAACCTCCAGGTTCTCCCTGCATAATTCACGAGTTGTTATATTAAGGATAATCTACAGAGTTGTAAGAGTCCAAGTAGATGAAAATCAAGGGAACAGTTATGAAATAAACTTATACCTGCTGCTCCTCCTTAGCCATGTGTTGACTAATTGATGTCTGCAAAACTGACCGTGGTAGAAAAAAAGGGTGTTTGAACATACTAGAAAAGCAGGAGTGATAAAACCAGATTAATAAAATGATGATTTGAGAAAGTATGAAGGATCCACATGAAAGGCATATAGCATATAGCCTTAATTAACATCATAAAATAGCAGCTATTGGACTCTATCAAGAAATGTATGGTATATTGTGCAAAAGATAAATCAAATACTAAGGGAAGCCTTATAATTTAAATCTATAATTGAAAAAATTAACAGCTTCCTATTGAAATAATTTATTTCAAAAATTACGTTCCAAGCTTGACAGTTTCATATACAGCCAATTTTTTTTTAAATCATAGCTTAAATATACATTCTTACAGAATCATGGCTTGGTTATGACTTCCAAACTAACATCTGATTTTTTATTTTTTTCAATAATTGACTTGTAAAACTAGTCCACATAAACAAGCGGACAGAAATTCCATCCTATCAACAAAAACGACTTGAGGAGTGCTAGCAACACACTCTCTAACACACTCTTTCCAACATATTTCATGTGATTGGTTAAAATTCACATGGGTCCCACCAAATTATGTGGGTCCCACTACCAATGTGATGGGACCCATATGAATTTTAACCAATCACAAAGAGTGTGTTAAAAAAAGTGTGTTAGAGAGTGTGTTGCTAGCACTCTTCACAATGAATTTTATTTGGTAATAATGTGAGCCTTAGAAGATTTAATGGTCATTAGCCTATTATCAGATATTTTGTAATATTTACCGTGTCTTATTCATGTCAAGTCAATCACCACAAAACATTAATCAAACAAGATAAACAAATATAAGCACCAAACTTGAACATCTGAAATAGTAGCCATATAAATATAATTTTTTATCTTTCTTTATTATACCTGTGATTAATATCTCAAATAAGGATATACCCATCTATTTTAACAAAAGTTATATTGATTTATATATTTTTAATCATAAAATTCTAAACTAAAACAATTATACGATGAACCGCATTTTATTGAAAAAAATTAGGAAAGAAATGCGGGTATGGTTTTGACTTTTGATAACGGTTATAAAATGTAATAAATTAAATTTGAAATTTATTTATACATTTTTATACCTTTGATATTTGCCTAAAAAGGTAGTTAATGAACATTTCTAAAGGAAAATATCATATAACGAGGTGTAAAATATTCTTTATAATTTACTGATTAACTATTTTCTTTTAAATTTCCTTACAACCAAAAAAATTAAAATAAAAAGTTTATAGTCAACTCAATTTTGTGTTAAAAAAATAAAGTGTAAATTTTATTACCTAATGGTTCAGAGAATAGAGGGATAAAGGGAAGGAAGTGGCTCAAAAAATGTTATTCATTCCTTTATGTTTTGCAAGTGTGGTTCTCTTTATATGACTTGTAAATCCTACCACAAATCACTATGTCAAAAATAGCTTTTTATCGTGGTTCCATACAGTCTTTTATCGCGGTTACAATCGCGTTCTAACGGAGTGGAATAAAAAGATATTACGTACTGTGGTTATATTTCATCAGTGATCTAGTAACTTTTTTACCGTGGTTATTTTTCGAAATCGCGGAAAAAATGTTGGGTCAAATTAATGTAAGCATATTTTCTAGCTATTCTGTAGTTAATACATAGCTGTCATATTTAAAATCCCAACCAAAGAGCAAATAAAAAAGATCAAAGCTCAGTAATGACCTTTCCTTCTTCTCTAGCTTATCCAAGAAAGGAATAAATTGTCATGATAACTACCTTATTTTGACAGTTTATTATTTTATTTTTCTCAAAAAGAATTTTTAAAATAGAAAAAACTAACTATACATGTTGTGTTAAACAGCTCAAATTTTCCTATCATATTTTAAATCCTCCTTAGCAAAATGTGTTAGGTATATGCACTAGAGACTTATATGTTTTTTGAAACATCCATCACATGTATCATATTATTTTATAAAGGCAATTCATTCTTTTAGAATATAATAAATGTCCTTAGAATAGTAAGCTCAAACTTCATAAGAAATCAAGTAGATGACTTGATCGTGAGATCTTATGAAGAATTATTCTTAAAATAGTCCCTAGTCAAGTATCATCTTAGGACAAAGATGCATTTAGACTAATATGTGAGTTCATTGATGATCACATCTCACGGATCATGGATATGAGATATCATGTGCTCACATAGGTACACATTATAAGAGTAATGGTGTACTGGGCAGACCCACCTTAAGAACGTTGCATGGATTGTTACATAAGTGTCATGAACGTTTCTTAAATTGATAAATGTTATATGAAGTCTTTTGACCTGAAATCACTACGATTCCTACATAAGGAATTATATGTTTTAATATCATCAAACGTTGCCTGTAACAAGGTAATCATAAAGTTGATTTTTTGGACATATAATAAATTATGTGGTGGGATGTGAGTGACCTAAATGGGATTTGTCCCTCCTATGTAACAGGAGTTATATCTATAGGCCTCTTGATAAAGTGAGACTGCAAAATGCATGGCCATGCTCAGGAGGATAAACATGTGATGTTTATTTCTGTACAGTCTACTTAGGTAGGGGTGGAAACAGGCCAGGCCAGGCCAGGCTTTGGCAGGCCTGAGCCTGGCCTGACTCCTAATTCTTAAGCCTGAGCCTGGCCTGTTACCTGTTACAAGCCTTTTTGTAAGGCCTTGGTCTGGCCTGCGAAAAAGCCTGGTCTGGCCTGTAAGCCTGTTTAGAAGCCTGTTTTATAGGCCTACAAACAGGCCAACAGGCCTATAAGCCTATTCAGGCCAGCAGGCATTTTAAGCAGATTTTTTATATAATTAATTTAATATATTATATTTTTACTATATTATAATTTTTCAATTATATTTATAGTTTTTTATATAATTAATTTAATATATTATATATTATGATATTAAATAGGCTGCCCTGTTAAGTTTAGTAGGCTTTTTCATAGGCCTGAAGCCTGGCCTATTTAACTAAACAGGCCTTTTAACAAGCCTTGGCCTGACCTTTTTAATAAACGAGCCAGGCCAGGCCAGGCCATAAACAGGCCAGGCCGTAGGCCCCTGACAGGCCGGCTGGCCTATTCCCACCCCTATACTTGGGGATCAAGAAAACATAAATTGAACTATACAAGGTTGACACAATCCATGCCCTCGTGTTCAATTAGATATTTGGACAAAGGGACAAATCATATAAATTATCATAAAATAGGATTCGTCAAAGTTGTTGATAATTTCAATATTTGGATAGTGATGTATTGCCAGATACCGCTCACTATTTATGATATTAAATATAAAAGGGTTTTATTTTAATATCATAACCAAATATTAAAAGCCTATTGGGTCACACGCATACAACAAGCCACTAGGAAAGATATTAATTCTAATTTGATTAGAATTATAACCTAATGGGTCAGGCCCATATGTGTTAGGGATAAGTGAGTGAGGGGTAAAACCCTAGCCACCACTCTATAAATAGAGCATGAGATGCATTACCCTATACACATGATGAGTCGCTCTTACTCTCTAAAGGATACTAGCAGAGTTGAGGAGGGTTTCTTAGTCCGGCTGTTGGCGTGGACACCACTAGAGACGTGACTGCTATTACCTCGTTCGCAACCCTTAAAGGTACGACCTTTTGTTTCATAGCTTTTATGCCTTGATTTGTGTTTTCGCATTAACGATCATAACAATGGAGGGAATCCATTTATTCCATTGCACCCTGACCACATGCTTGATTCCCTTCAATTGGTATCAGAGAGTTGGTTTGCGATAAACACGTTTTATGCTTTTAATCATTTTGAATATGATGATATTCTATTTTTCTGTTGAAAACGAAGTCTGTATTTTAAACGTTGTTATCTGTACTTCATCTGCGCTGGGCGCAGGTGAAGCGCATCATACAGGATTTTGAATCTGGAACCTGCGCTTCACTTACGCTGAGCGCAAGTAAAGCGCAAGTGAAGTGGAAGTGAAGCGCAGATGAAGCGCAACTTACAGAATTTGATTCTGGAACCTGCACTTCACCCACGTTGGGCGCAGGTGAAGCGCAGGTGCGCGTTTCAGTTTATTTTGATTCCATTCTTGATTGTTTTTGTGTGCGATGTATATATATTTATATGTTCTGGTGTTAGAGGGTCCCATGGAACATGAAGAGTTCATGTCTTGGGCGTCAAAGGGTTCAATTGTTGAAACCTTGTCTCGACTCAAATATTGGCTGCGATAAACATGCCACTTATCAATTTGCTGACAAGAACGTATTCGAATGATACGAGGGACTTATCTGTTTACAGGTTCGTGAAGTATTCGTTTGATGCGAGACACTTATTGATGATTGGTTGAGTGTTTATCAAATCCAATTTTTTGGTTCGGGGCGCTACCTCGTACCCCGCAAGGGGCGGCCTCCCCTTGACCCCCGCCCGCTGACCGGGCAGCGGAACCCCGTGCTAACATTGCGTAGTGTGTTTTTCGTATACGCGTAATCAAACCTCGCTCAATATATACATCTAAATATATCACTCGTTTTACAATCAAAGTGGATGTTGGTTTTGCATTATGATTGGTTATGGCCTTAGTTGTTTTTTTTTAAATACGACCTGTGTGTCGTGCCTTACCTCCTATATTCCATTTGTAATTCTTTTCTCATCTCTATCCCCTCGTATGTTAAACAAGGTTTCTTCTTGTTATGTAATATATATCCGAGAAGACATGTAGTCATTGGGACATGTGGAGACATGTGGATGAAGGCTTCAAGATTATATATGTGATGTAATTTTGAGTTGGAATTTTAGGAGGCCATAACCATATCGTTTATTTGTATGAGATGCATGCTTGTGTGTTTTGTTAAATGGTTTAACAAAGGAATGAAATCAAAGCGATCAAACCCCTCAATGCTTGTGTGTCTTCCAATGAATAACACTCGTCAAGGTTAGAATCGATGAAGAGTGGGTCTGCTAAAACAGGGTACCTTTATCTATTTTAGTGAGGCGCGATAGGATAAAAGTGATATCCGATTGTCAACCATTGGGTTTTGATTGGGTATATTCAATAAGATTGAAAAACCTAGAGGCACTAATATTAAGTCATGTTTTGCCTTCCAATGTATGACACTCGTCAAGGTTAGAATCGATTAAAGTGTGGGCCTGCTAAAGCAGGGTACCTTTATCTATTTTAGTGAGGCGCGATGGGATAAAAGTAATATCCAACTGTCAGTCGTTGGGTTTTGACTTAACTAGGTGCATTCAATAGGATTGAAAAACCTAGAGGCATTAATTCATAAGATGGATTAGAATAAGAGTTATTCACCTGGCTATCCAAGAGTTGTATGAGATGCAATTGGAAGTGTGTTCCTACCTAAATAACCTTTTCTTAAGCAATCAGCTAAAGTTGACTTAAAATTAGGTGAAATATGGATCTTGGTCCACTAGAAAATCTAGTGATGGGATTTTCTGATTCTTTATATTGAGGGTACTTGTTTTGAATCAAAATAGTGGGAGCATATTTATTTAAAGACCTTATTAAATATGTTTGTTATGTGATACTTACGTGCATAATTACCATGGCAACGAACACAACAAGTAAATTTTATTGCGATCTGTCCTTGAGAAGGACAAACTGTTTGGAATTAACTTTCTAGACTGGTATAAGACCTAAGGATTGTCCTTAGGAAAGGCTACATGTCCTGGAAGAGCCTGTTCCTGAAACACCCGCTGCAAATGCTTCGAAAGCAGACAAGGATGATTTTAGAAAGCATCTGGATGATGCTCTCGATGTAGGTTGCCTTATGCTTGCTACCATAAATGCTGAACTCCAAAACAGCATGAGAACATGGAGGCGTACGATATGATCGTACATTTAAAGAGACTCTATCAAGGCCAAGCTAGGCATGAACGATTTGAAGTCTCAAAGGCACTTTATCAATGTAAACTGGCAGAGGGAAGTCCTGTAGGTGCTCATGTACTCAAGATGATTGGGTACATTGAAAACCTAGAAAGGCTTAGATTCCCATTAGGTCAAGTGTTGTCCACTGATCTTGTCCTGCAATCGTTGTCGGACAGCTATAGTCAATTCATCATGAACTACAACATGAATGAATTTGACAAACCACTGTCAGAATTGCTGAGCATGTTGAGAACAGTTGAGCAAAACATTAATAAAGGTAAAGGGAAGGCCATATTGATGGTCCAACCTGAAAAAGGCAAGGGCAAGAAGAAGTTCAAGAAGCCCTATTTCAAACCAAAGGACAAAGGCAAGGATAAGCCTAATATCTCTGCTTTGAAGCCCATGGGCGGGATAGCTAAGGAAGGAAAATGTTTCCACTGTGGCCAATCAGGACATTGGAAACTGTGTAAAGTACTTGGAGGAGATTAGGAAGAAGGGAAGTGAGACTTCCGCTTCAAGTATTTGTGTTATAAAAGTCAATTTATCTACTTCTGCATCTTGGGTATTAGATACCGGATGTGGAGTAGGTCATTGGCTAAAGGAGAAGTCGACCTACGTGTGGGAAATGGAGAAAGAGTTGTTGCCTTAGCTGTAGGAATCTATCATTTAACTTTGCCAACTGGACTAGTTATTGAACTAAATAATTGTTATTTTGTGCTTGCCATTAGTAGGAATATTAATTTCGTTTCTTGCTTAGACAAGAGTGGTTTATCATTCATAATAAAGAACAATAGTTGTTCAATTTATTTGATTGATGTGTTTTATGGTTGTGCAAAGATTGAACAATATGTTCTTGACTTCGAAGTGCATGTCTATAACATAAATGCTAAAAGGGTCAAAACAAATTATTTGAACCCGACTTATCTTTGGCATTGTCGCCTAGGCCACATAAACGAGAAACGCATATCCAAACTCCATCAAGATGGGTATTTGGACTCCTTTGATTTTGAATCAATTGAGACATGTGAATCTTGTTTATTGGGAACATGGCCAAAACCCCATTCATCAGAAAAGGTGAAAAGACCGGTAATCTTCTTGGTCTCATACATAGTGATGTATGTGGGCCCATGGGCTCAATGGCTAGAGGAGGTTTTCAATACTTCATCACTTTTACTGATGATTTCAGCAGATATGGATTTGTGTATCTAATGAAACACAAACCTGAGTCCTTTGAAGAGTTCAAGGAATTTAAGAATGAAGTACAAAACTAACTTGGCAAGACTATTAAAACACTTCGATCAAATCGAGGTGGAGAATACTTAAGCCAACAATTTGATGACTATCTAAGAGAGTGTGGGATAACATCTCAACTCACTCCTCCTGGAACACCTCAATGAAATGGAGTTTTAAAAAGGAGAAATCGAACTCTATTAGATATGGTTCGATCTATGATGAGTCATACTGATCTCCCCGACTCCTTTTGGGGTCATGCTTTGTTAACAGCAGCCTTCACACTAAACCGTGTTCCATCTAAGACTATCATAAAGACACCATATGATATATGGACTGGGAAACGACCTAGTATGTCTTTTATGAAGATTTGGGGTTGTGAAGCTTATGTGAAACTCTAAGTTTCAGATAAAGTAGGACCCAAATCAGATAAGTGCTTATTTTGTGGGATACCCAAAAGAAACTAAGGGTTACTACTTCTATAATCCTAGCGAAGGCAAAATGTTTGTCGCTAGGACTGCTGTATTCTTAGAGAAGGAATTTGTCTCTAAGAAAATAAGTGGGAGGAAAGTAGAACTTGAAGAAATTCAAGTACCACAGAGTAGCAATGAGCCAATAATGGGACAAGAGCAGATACCACAAAGTGTTGTGGAGGCACCTGCTCAAGTAGCGCAAGACAAACTCTTTTGAGTTCAGAATCTTAGAAATGGCTTGATGCCATGAGATCTAAAATGAATTCCATGTACATAAACAAGGTATGTACCTTGATTGAGCCACCCAAAGGGTGCAAGTGGGTTTTTTTTTTTTTTTAAAAAAAAGGAAACTGACATGGATGGTAATGTAAGTACCTTTAAAGCACGGTTGGTGGCTAAAAGTTTCACGCAAATTCATGGTGTAGACTATGATGAAACCTTTTCCCCAGTTGCCATGCTTAAATCTGTTCGGATCCTGCTTGCTGTTGCAGCTTACCATGATTATGAAATCTAGCAAATGGGTATCAAGACAACTTTCCTAAATGGAAGCCTTCTTGAAAATGTGTATATGATACAACCTGAAGGTTTTGTTATACCTAAAAATGCTGGAAAGGTATGTAAGTTACAACGATCCATTTATGGATTAAAGCAAGTCTCTAGAAGCTGGAATCTTCGTTTTGATGAAGCTGAAAAGCAGTTTGGTTTCATTAAAAAAGAAGATGAACCTTGTGTCTACAAAAATGGTTAGTAACAACATAGTGTTTTTTTCTGGTTTTGTATGTAGATGACATACTCCTCATAGGGAATGACGTTCCTACCTTTCAGTCTGTAAAGACCTGGTTAGGAGATTGTTTTTCTATGAAAGATTTGGGCGAAGCAACCTATGTGTTAGGTATCAGGATCTATAGAGATAGATCTCAATGATTGCTTGGCCTAAGTCAAAGTACATACATAGACAAAGTATTAAAACGGTTTAACATGCAAGATTTTAAGAAGGGAATTTTGCCTATGTCACATGGTATAAGCCTATCTAAGGCTGAATCTCCTTCCAGTAAAGAAGAGAGAGATCACATGAGTAAGATTCCATATACATCTGCTATAGGGTCTATCATGTTTGCCATGTTATGTACTCGACTAGAAATATCATATGTTTTAAGCAAGACTAGCAGATACCAGTCTGATCCTGGTGGAGGTCACTAGACAACAGTCAAGAACATCCTTAAGTACTTAAGAAGAACTAAGGATTTATTCTTGATATATACAAAGGTGAGGAAGAGCCACTTGTAAAGGTTACATTGATGCTGGCTTCCAAACCGACAAAGATGATTCAAAGATTGCAATCAGGTTATGTGTTTTGTTTGAATGGTGGCGTTGTGTGCTAGAAAAGTTCGAAGCAGGAAACAGTCACTGATTATACCACAAAACCCCTTATGCAGCAGAAGCATGAAGGACACACTAGATCATGAGGCATAAGAGTTATGTCTGAATGTCTCTAGTGCAAGTGAGAGATTGTTAGGTATATGCACTAGAGACTTATATGTTTTTTGAAACATCCATCACATGTATCATATTTTTTTATAAAGGCAATTCATTCTTTGAGAATATAATAAATGTCCTTAGAATAATAAGCTCAAACTTCATAAGAAATCAAGTAGATAACTTGATCGTGAGATCTTATGAAGAACTATTCTTAAAATAGTCCCTAGTCAAGTATCACCTTAGGACAAAAATGCATTTAGACTAGTATGTGAGTTCATTGATGATCACATCTCACGGATCATGGATATGAGATATCATGTGCTCACATAGGTACACATTAAGAGTAATGGTGTACTGGACAAACCCACCTTAAGAACGTTGCATGGATTGTTACATAAGTGTCATGAACGTTTCTTAAATTGATAAAGGTTATATGAAGTCCTTTGACCTGAAATCACTACGATTCCTACATAAGGAATTATATGTTTTAATATAATCAAACGTTGCCTGTAACAAGGTAATCATAAAGTTGATTTTTTGGACATATAGTAAATTATGTGGTGGGATGTGAGTGACCTAAATGGGATTTATCCCTCCTATGTAACAAGAGTTATATCTGTAGGCCTCTTGATAAAGTGAGACTGCAAAATGCATAGCCATGCTTAGGAGGATAAACATGAGATGTTTATTTCTGTACAGTCTACTTGGGGATCAAGAAAACATAAATTGAACTATACAAGGTTGACACAATCCATGCCCTTATGTTCAATTAGATATTTGGACAAAGGGACAGATCATATAAATTATCATAAAATAGGGTTCGTCAAAGTTGTTGATAATCTCAATATTTGGATAGTGATGTATTGCTAGATACCGCTCACTATTTATGATATTAAATATAAAAGGGTTTTATTTTAATATCATAACCAAATATTAAAAGCCTATTGGGTCACACGCATACAACAAGCCGTTAGGAAAGATATTAATTCTAATTTGATTAGAATTATAATGTAACAATGTCCGTTGGAGACACTATCCCTGAAGTTCTTGAAATCATTACGTTAAATTTTCGATATCATCACACATTCGCTTAAACTTTCCAACGATTAGCTTAAGCAATTTCAATACAACATCAATTTCATAAATAATAGTAAATCTTACTTAAACTTAGGGAAGAATCCACACTTGAAGAAGTGTGATTCAATGAACTCATACCGGAAATCCGGCAGAGTCTCCCCTAAAAACCGGACTATTACCAGAATTCAGCTTATCCTGAAAGTCAGCAAAACCAGTACATTTCAATATTTAAACCTATCATAACATTAAAACTAGGCCTCAGTGGCCAAATAAGGAATAATTACATTTATACAAGATACGACAATAGACCTAAATGAATAACCAAATAACAGCTACAAATACATTAGGAAATAATCCTATTAATGAATCTTCCAACCGAAGTAAGATTCAGCTCTATCCTCACCATAACTGCCTCAACGTCCCCAAAAGTACCTGCACAACTAAAGTAAATTCCCGTAACGTGGGGTGAGATAATAATCTCAGCGAGTATAACTAAACATGCATAAAGTGTGGGGGAGATCAACTTAACTAACTAATATGAAGCCAAATATCATACTCATATTCATATCAAATAAAGATAATTAACATAACATATTCATAAACTTAATACTCAAATCATTATAATGCAATAATGATGCAACTCACTGCTGTGCCCAACAGGCATGATCTTATCACTTAAACTGGAGTTAGACCTGAGCTCAGACTACGGGAAACGTCTTTCCCGGGGACGTATCCCACCCATTACTGGACCGAAGTCATGTTTTACTTAGTTTGCTTAACTTTTTACTCACAGCGTGAAGGCCGGCTTATATTACTCACGGTCGAAACCGGTAAACGTGAATTGATAACCCAAAACTAGAATTTCAAGCAATTCGAGTGTTTCGAAACTTTCGTAAGTTTCGTAAGTTTCGTAACTTCGAAATTCAAGGGATTTATAATCAATTCCTAACATAAATTACTCAATTCTAGTATAAACTTCATAAATCCAATCAAATTAACTAAATAGAAAGGGGAATCGAATGGTAGGGTTCATGCATTGAACATTTCGTCAATTTCGTAATCTCGCTACCCTAAGGTTTTTCAATGAAAATGCTAACTAACTACTCAATTCCATGCATGCATTACTAAACTAACCACAATTATCATATAGAAGAGGGATTAAAGAGTAGGGTTCATACATTGGGGAGAAATCAAACTCAAAGGGGGAAAGTGGGTGTATGAGTTATACTCACCAAATCCATGAAATCAAGAGGAGAATGAGAAGTGGAAGTGATTCAATTGATGATTCTAGCTTCAATCTCCTTCCCAAGCTCCAAAATTAAGCTCTCTCTCTAAACTCACTCTTTCTCTCTCTAGGTTATGAAAAGGGAGGAGAAAATAACGCATGCATCTGATTTTGCATGTCCGAGTATTTATACTGGACAACTGGTAATCGATTACAGTAATGTTGTAATCGATTACCAGAGCTATAAATTACACTAGACAACGTTTCTGGGAATCTGGTAATCGATTACAACCCTTGGTAATCGATTACCAAAAACTCAGCCCTCAGGTAATCGATTACAACCTGTGAGTAATCGATTACCTAAAAACTAGCTCTCGGGTAATCGATTACAGACTCCCTGTAATCGATTACAAGAACCCAAAACTCTTCATTTAAACCTGAAAATAGAATTCTAAGTTAATTTCCATAATCCCCATTCAACCTCTAATTACCAACACAATAATCTTATTTTAAATCCCTAAATTCACTTAAGTTAAAGCTTAAAACTTGGTTTTATACTTGAGTTTTCTAACCCATAGCTCCTCAAATTACCTTAATTCCTCAACTTATATTCTCTTAATTACTAATACATAACCCTCTTATTTTCAACCTAATAAGTTATTAAAGTTCCTAATTTGCGGGATGTTACATTCTACCCCCCTTTTAGCAATTTTGACCTCAAAATTGTTTAAGAAAGCAGAGATTAAAGACCACCTCAACTAAAAGTTCTGGAAGTCATTCCCATAAGCCCGATGAAATACATTCCAGAATCTAGAAATGAACCTAGGGTCCCTATCTGATATGATGTTAGAGGGAATGCCATAGAATCTGACAATCTCCCTAACATACAAATATGCTAATTTGCTAAGGGAAAAGGTATTCCTACCGGTAGGAGGTGAGCTGACTTGGCTAGTCAGTCTTCATTCACCCAGATGGCATCAAAACCAGCTTGGACTCGAGGCAAACCTATCACAATGTCCCTAACTATACTCTCCCACTTCCACTCAGAGATTTCTAATGGTAAAAGGGTTCTTAATGGTTTAGATGTTCTATATTGACTTGCTGACACACTAAACACTTAAAAACATAATCTACTATATCTCTCTTCAAATCCTGATACATCTTGGTAGAGCCAGGATGTACAGAAAACTTACCTCTATTAGCTTCCTCTAACACCTGCTGCCTAAGGCTACCCCCCTTAGGGACACAGACTCTTCCTTGAAAGAGAATCATCCCATCTTCTGATTCGGAAAACCCTAACTGTTGTCTTCTCTCTTGGAGGCTTGAGTCCAAACTCTGAGTCTCCCTGATTAGAGCTCTCAGCTCACTAATGATCTCAATTCTATGAGGTCTGACATTATACTCTCCAACTGTTACACCTAAACTTAGGTTCCTGAACTCCTCTAACAAACTCATTTTATGTATCTTCACAAAAGACACATGGAGAGATTCTCTACTCTATTTGGTATACTTGATTGGTTTGGTTAAACAACATCCTTGATAAAGTCTAATCATAGAAAAAGATTTCACACAACAACTAAGTAAGGATCCTAATTCCATACCCAAACCCATCAACTACCAGCTGGTTCCAAGTCTTATGTTCTTAATGATCTAGCTTGTTTTGGGAAAATTCCAAGTGATTTACATATTTATATTTTAAGTTCTACTATATTACTAACAATAAGTCATGCACACAATATTACTCAATCCCTCGAATCACTACGTTTGTGTTGGCGAAATAGTCCAACACTCACGTCATGTTCGAGGAATTAAGTTCACACAGTCACACAAGTAACATCAAACTAAAGTATGACAGACGGTACACACTATTCTAAGAAAGCATTGAAAATTCTAACAACACACTCACGCCATGAACGTAGTTAAAATACCTACGGTCATAGCATGGTCGCGGTAAACTCACTAATTTCCTAACTTCCCTTAATGGGATCTTTCCCTGTTTCTATCTCACTTTACCAGTTAGGCTCGTACTTAGCTTGGCTCTAAGTTTCTACTGAAAAGGAAGGCGGCTTAGAGTTTTATCCATACCCTGGTTATCCTAGGGGTAAGGAATTCTAAATGTCTTAGCGTTCTAACCTGATGGGCGATCCCACAAACCTTCAATTTGCTCTTGACCCTCTGGGTTGAGTCTAACTACCCATTCTTAATTCTAATTTTCAGGCTAGATATAATTTAGGTGTGCTAGCGTACCAAGTTCCCTTTATGACTTCCTATGTCCTTTCTATAAGGTTACCCCCCTTTAAGGCTTTAGGCCCTCCCTAACATCCTTCAGGGTTCTAAATCTTGATTTCTCCACTGGAGGTGTCAAACTTACATTCAAATTTCTAAACTAATTTATGCTTCCCCCCTTCCTAAGCTCCCGGGTTATTTTCATTATAAGGTGATATAGAATTTCCTATTTCTGTTTGGAATACTGGCATAAAGGTTCCACACTACTTCATAAGGGTTGTTATGCGTTTTCCAGGTGAGTGATGACCCAGGTAAGTATGGTTACAACTACAACATTAAACATGTATGATTTGGGTTTATGGTATATCCCTCATGGTACTTCACAATTAAGGTTAGGTAATTGGGTGGCTGGAAGACATTTGTAGTTACTTGATAATTCCTTGACTAATTCTAGTGTTGTCTATTAATCTACTTGTTCTACTCAATTCCCATTAGAACCTCAACCATAACTTTCTCCCCTTCTTTAATCAATTATAGGATGTCTATAATATTTCTGCTACTTTATTATTTCTAACTAAGGTGTTTGATTCACTTACTATCTACCTAACAATTCCCTCAGGTGATCCCTAGTTCTTTTCTACAAGGCTAACCCTAAATATAACTTAATTAAAAACTTCTTTTTCTTATTTAGGTTCATAGTTAAATCTACACTACCTTATGCAATTTGTACTAGAACTCTTAACTTCCTTGACTAAGATCCCTCTCCCTTAAAAGAGTTGTGATTAAGGTTCTCTCCATTGGTACTAATAGGTTTTTAACTGTGTGACTATGGATGGTATACCTACTGAGTTGGTTTACAGAGAAACATCTGGTTTGTTCTCACTACCCTGACCATGGACCCTTACCTTATTCTTTTCCCTGAGTTCTTCTCTGAGTTCTTGCGGTTGAAACCGATATGGTTAAACTGAAGGTATGGATGAAGTGTTCTTATTTGATAATTTCTAGATTTTTTTAGGGTTATAAGACATTGCCCCTATAGGTTATCAAATACTCTCTAAGAGTGGAAAAGAAAAAAGTTAAGGTATAATTGTCTCGTGATAAACTACCCACTTGGTAAGGTTGAAAGACCTCGCTGATTGCAAGTCATGGTAAGGCATAAGGTGTTAGGTAATTGAAACTCACTACTCATACGGCAAGTCTCCTGACTACCACAAGATGACTAAGAGGATACACCTATTCTTATATCATTTCAGAAGAAATCTCATTCCTTAGCCCTTCCTAGTTTATGTTTTTAACGGCCCATGGTGTTCGCACTATGTTGTTAATTTAGGGTATATCTTGGACCTATATAATTATTCAATCTCCCCATACCCTTCCTAATGGTTCATATTCCTCTCGTGTGCCTAAGCAAGCTCTGGTTCATTCTAAGTAGGGTAGTTATCCCATTATGGACTAATATTCCCATATCCCCTCTAGTGTGATTTTTATCAAGTGTATGCCTAAAAGAAATTTTAACTATGTGGACTACTACCTAACAAGCACACACACACACTCTAATATAATATGCCATGAAATCGTTCAACAAACCAACATCCACAAGTAATGAATCTATCTTAACTAACTACCTTAGAGGTGCCTAATGTTCACTAGGCTCTAGGGTCACATTCTATAAAGCTTCTATGGTGAGTATACTGTTCTTAGGAATAAACTTAGGTTACTCTCTTTCTAATACAAGATGGGTGGCTCTACCCTTGTTAAGGAAGTATTCTAACTCCTTGACCAAAGTAACCTACTCACATAACTAACCATAATCTCCATGTACAATGCACACACTATAGGAGTGATCAGTCCCTATAATGAGCACATGTACTGCAAGATCATAATAAGTTAGGGGAAACTAGCCTAACCACAGTCCAAATGGATTGAACTGCTCTGATACCAAAATGTAACCCCGTAATTTCTAAACTCAGAAATAATGTCCGTTGGAGACACTATCCCTGAAGTTCTTGAAATCATTACGTTAAATTTTCGATATCGTCACACATTCGCTTAAACTTTCCAACGATTAGCTTAAGCAATTTCAATACAACATCAATTTCATAAATAATAGTAAATCTTACTTAAACTTAGGGAAGAATCCACACTTGAAGAAGTGTGATTCAATGAACTCATACCGGAAATCCGGCAGAGTCTCCCCTAAAAACCGGACTATTACCAGAATTCAGCTTATCCTGAAAGTCAGCAAAACCAGTACATTATATATTTAAACCTATCATAGCATTAAAACTAGGCCTCAGTGGCCAAATAAGGAATAATTACATTTATACAAGATACGACAATAGACCTAAATGAATAACCAAATAACAGCTACAAATACATTAGGAAATAATCCTATTAATGAATCTTCCAACCGAAGTAAGATTCAGCTTTATCCTCACCATAACTGCCTCAACGTCCCCAAAGGTACCTGCACAACTAAAGTAAATCCCCGTAACGTGGGGTGAGATAATAATCTCAGCGAGTATAACTAAACATGCATAAAGTGTGGGGGAGATCAACTTAATTAACTAATATGAAGCCAAATATCATACTCATATTCATATCAAATAAAGATAATTAACATAACATATTCATAAACTTAATACTCAAATCATTATAATGCAATAATGATGCAACTCACTGCTGTGCCCAGCAGGCATGATCTTATCACTTAAACTGAAGTTAGGCCTGAGCTTAGACTACGGGAAACGTCTTTCCCGGGGACGTATCCCACCCATTACTGGACCGAAGTCATGTTTTACTTAGTTTGCTTAACTTTTTACTAACAGCGCGAAGGCCAACTTATATTACTCACAGTCGAAACTGGTAAACATGAATTGATAACCCAGAACTAGAATTTCAAGCAATTTGAGTGTTTCGAAACTTTCGTAACTTTCGTAACTTCGAAATTAAAGGGATTTATAATCAATTCCTAACATAAATTACTCAATTCTAGTATAAACTTCATAAATCCAATCAAATTAACTAAATAGAAAGGGGAATCGAAGGGTAGGGTTCATGCATTGAACATTTCGTCAATTTCGTAATCTCGCTACCCTAAGGTTTTTCAATGAAAATGATAACTAACTACTCAATTATCATATAGAAGAGGGATTAAAGAGTAGGGTTCATACATTGGGGAGAAATCAAACTCAAAGGGGGAAAGTGGGTGTATGAGTTATACTTGTAACGCCCCCGAGCCGCTTGCAGGAGTGATGAGGGTCCCCATAAACCAACACGAGTCTTTCCAGTATGCTTTGTTCTCACTTGCACACTTTCCGGGAAACTTCCCAGAAGGTCACCCATCCCAGAATTGCTCCAAGCCAAGCACGCTTAACTATGGAGTTCTTATGTTATGGGCTTCCGAAAAGAAGATGCATCTTGTTGGTATAGTTCTCCCCAACAATTTCCTTTAAGCTATTTTCAACTGTGCAGTCCCATACCTGCACAGTCTCTAGATCCCTCTCATTCGGGTGTGGGCTCATTTCATCCATGTGTCCCTTGTTGCTTAGAAGCCTGCCAGGAGCCGCTCCTTGTCCTTGCCTCTTTGCACCGGCGATCACTCCCCGCCCTCATCAGCCTCCGGCTCTCACAATACTAACCAAGTCCATGAAATCAAGAGGAGAATGAGAAGTGGAAGTGATTCAATTGATGATTCTAGCTTCAATCTCCTTCCCAGGCTCCAAAATTAAGCTCTCTCTAAACTCACTCTTTCTCTCTCTAGGTTATGAAAAGGGAAGAGAAAATAACGCATGCATCTGATTTTGCATGTTCGAGTATTTATACTGGACAACTGGTAATCGATTACAGTAATGCTGTAACCAATTACCAGAGCTAGAAATTACACTAGACAACGTTTCTGGGAATCTGGTAATCGATTACAACCCTTGGTAATCGATTACCAAAAACTCAGCCCTCAGGTAATCGATTACAACCTGTGAGTAATCGATTACCTAAAAACTAGCTCTCGGGTAATCGGTTACAGACTCCCTATAATCGATTACCAGAACCCAAAACTCTTCACTTAAACCTGAAAATAGAATTCTAAGTTAATTTCCATAATCCCCATTCAACCTCTAATTACCAACACAATAATCTTATTCTAAATCCCTAAGTTCACTTAAGTTAAAGCTTAAAACTTGGTTTTATACTTGAGTTTTTTAACCCATAGCTCCTCAAATTACCTTAATTCCTTAACTTATATTCTCTTAATTACTAATACATAACCCTCTTATTTTCAACCTAATAAGTTATTAAAGTTCCCAATTTACGGGATGTTACATATAACCTAATGGGCCAGACCCATATGTGTTAGGGATAAGTGAGTGAGGGGGTAAAACCCTAGCCACCACTCTATAAATAGAGCATGAGATGCATTACCCTATACACATGATGAGTCGCTCTTACTCTCTAAAGGATACTAGCAGAGTTGAGGAGGGTTTCCTAGTTTGGCTGTTGGCGTGGACACCACTAGAGACGTGGTTGCTATTGCCTCATTCGCAATCCTTAAAGGTACAACCTTTTGTTTCATAGCTTTTATGCCTTGATTCGTGTTTTTGCATTAACGATCATAACAAGGGTGAATCCATTTATTCCGCTGCACCCTGACCACATGCTTGATTCCCTTCAAAATGTTCGTTAACTACTACTCCTGCCCCCTGATAATACTATACCTAGTCACCATCTCTAATTTTCATGCCCTACTTATTCAGTACGTAGGAGAACGATTTTATAATTAACATATACACCTTTTTTTCTTTCTATTAATGTGCCTACCTTCTTCCCTATACACACTACGTATATATTACCTCAGCTGCCAAATGTAATATTGTAATGTAAAATGAAGACGAGAAGGAAATTTCAAATGTCAAATTGATCAAATTGACATATCAGAATTCTCACCCAAAAAACATTTACATAAATACATACCTCAGCTGGTGTTGAGATGATAGCTAGATTCCCTATAAAATTCAATAAGCAAATCGAGTATTGAAAAAAGTAGTAAAAAATATAAGTCAAATATGCTTTTTTTGAAAAGAGTAGTAAAAATTTAATTAAAAAATATAAGTCAAATATGCTTTTTTGAAAAGAGTAGTAAAAAATTTAATCCAACTTTAAAGAACATTAATGGAAGAAATGCATCATCATAACATGTCAAAATTATGTACAAAAAGGGTTCAGTAATGTTTATTCACAATTAGAGTTAGGTATAAGAGTTACGATCCTTGGATTAGTTCACATAATTCGCAACTCGTGTGAGTTTTGGTCGCTCAATTCTCGTGTAACCACTTATCCAAAGTAAACATATTAACAACTTTATACTTAATTACCTTTTTTATTCACTTTTAATCGCCGAACATTTATTCGCGTAAAACATTGTAGGTCTTATATCATGCGATAAAGTCTTCCTTTAAATTTGAGTGATATTTTTTATTGCAACTTAAAACACAAAACAATCATTTACTTCATCCATCATGTTTGAATCATAATGGTTGATATCTCCCAATATGTCCCTGTCTTTTTCTTATAATATTCTTAAAATACTTTAAAAAAATGAGGCTTGTGTATTGTATATTCTCTAAGTTTCACCTCAATAGTAAAATTTGTGTGTTTCTTACTAAATTTACATTCCTTATATTTCTAGCTATTTTAGTTCTACTTAGGTGAAAGTCGTGTATTTATAAGGCTTATCTCAATATTTCTGACTTGTTTATTTCTTCTCTCAATACTCTAACTAAAATTATATCATTTGTAAAATGTTTTTACTTTAATTGTAAAAATATGATCTTATGTTCACTTTATTTCTCATTTTTAAATATTTGTATAAAAATAAATAATAAGAAAATAATTATTTTCATTATTTATATATAAATATTTGAAAAAAAATTAACACATTAATATTTTAAAACTCATATAAATAAAGAATCATGATTAAACGTTAGTGTAAAACTCTTTTCACTACAAAAAAAAATGGAATTTAGTGGCAGTCAAAAGTTCATATTTCTGGCGGTTTTTGACTGCCACTAGTGGTTTAACCAGCGGTCCCCCACAATCCCAGCATTTCGTGTGCCACAAAATGTTCCTGGCGGTTTTTCTCTGACCGCTGGCAGAACTGCCAGTATTTGCATTGAATATTATTGGCGGTTGCAAGCCCCCAGTAGCTGGCAATCAAGAGTAATCTGATGCAGTGAATGTTGTAGCTAATTTGTAGCCAATCCACAGTTAAATAATTATATATGTGAATCATATTTAAACGCTTCTTCAAATGCTCCAAGCTAAATATAATATACAAAAATAAAATAATTAATGGCTTTTTTATACCAAAATATACCTATTATACCTCACTCCCACCAAAATAAATGGTAAAGAATAAGAAAAGTTGAATAGCTATTCAAACTAAAGAAGAAGAAACACAACTATAGTACAATAAGCCTTTTAAATTTAGCAAAAATTATAGATGTGCCCCTGCTGCAATGGAGATAGGCAATCTTTATAGAACTGAACAACTTGATAAGCCATTCATTATTGCGGCATTGGGTTTCACACTATAAGTGAGCTAAATGCTCATATCTATTGTGTTTCCAAGGTCAACATAATTGAAGCATGCTTTGAATCGAAATCTCTGGGCCTAAGCTCTCACAACATCGAAACAAGCTTCCTAATAGAGTATCTAAAACAAAAAGAAAACCAGCAGTTCCTAAAAAATTATGCTAAACCAGGGTGAATTGAAGTGTAAAACTAGTAAAGTAAAGGCATTACCATAACCACTAAACTTCACATTACAAACATGATGCTGGTTTAGCGAGAAGTTAAAGAATACTGAAAGTTAATTGCCTTAAAACCTACAAGATTATACTAAAAAAATGCTGCCTCACTTGGACATGATAAGTTAATCAAGATATATAAATTAGACACAATTAATCAAAAGAATTCTTCTAAGGAGGATTTCTTATAAGGAAATAGATAGGCACCTTTTGGAATCTCGACTGATCCTTCTGCTACTCCTTTCTCCATTCTCCATAGTAATCCTATTCATCGGTCTCTTTGCCAAGCTCAAATAAAGGTGCTGAAACATGTAAAGATGCAGGGGAATTAACTTGAACTTAAATCTAAGATATTGTGTATGTATGACCTGAACCTTATTTTGAACCTATTCTTATATCAACTTCAGAACATTTGACCAGCTAGCCAACTAGGTAGTGATGGGAGAGGGAATGGCTACATCTATCCATATATATCAAAGTTACAATTGGAATGATTCTTACCAAGATGTGCAAGGAATTTGCATCAAGCATAAAACAGACTATGCTGGTTATGCAAAAGAGAAGTCCAAAGACTATGCAACAGAGAAGTCCAAAGCATAAAATAGATAGATATTCTCTTCTCATAATTTTCAATTAGTCTCAACCTTCAGGAGAAGAAAGGTGCAGGAAGGAGTACAATAGAAGCAACAACATAAGCATAAACAACAAAGACATGATAGCAAATTCCTCTCAAGTTAGCTGCTTTGAACAGAGTATTCAATCCCACGTTGACGCAATCCATGGTCACCATGGCTCCAAAAGGAAGCAAATACTTGTACAATACCATTTTGCCATTTTTCTTCTTCAATTCTCACAGAACAGAACAGAAATATTGCATGCACCCACAGGGATACCTGTTGTGTATGGTCAAATAGATGTATATCCATATTAAAAGAGTGTGAGTACACTTCATGATCTTAAAAGAAAATTTAGCAGCTAGCAGCCTTTTTCATGAATGACATCCCTCATAATATAGGAACCAGCTATCTTACTTTAATATATTCCATAACAGGTAAAGGGGATTCTGGGATGATGCTCATACTACAAATATATGTCAATAAAATACATCTATTAGGTAGATAAATGGGAGGATTACATACCGATAAGGTTTATTAGGCAGCAAATTAAAGAGGCGTGATAAATTTTCTAATTAGTAATTAATAGTCATAAAAAAAATACATCTATATGTATTAATTCTGTACGGAAATTTATACTATGCAAGCAGTTATTGTTATACTTTCATTAACTATAAGTATATGACTATATATGACTATATAATTAGTTGATTTAGCTTCCTGATAAACTATCATATATTTTTCCTTGATTGGTTAACGTGAAAAATCAAGTATTGTCTAGAAAATCCATGCCATTGTATAATTAACAAATTAATATAATACTGAACCGAACATATAAATATTGAAGTTTCAAATGAATAAATATTATATTATTTGAATTCAAGGTAATAAATAGACTTTCAAATGGAATCTACTTACTGAACTATATATATATTATTTAATTTAGCATGACACAATTTCCTCAGTTTGCCCACTACACCAACAGGGTCTATGTCTCCAATTAAAGTCATTTTCTGGTCCTTCATGTCCACAGAGACTGACTCAACCCCTGGAATTAATATATAAAATTATTCATTATTGGAGACCATATATGGTCTCTCTCTTTGCCCCTTTGATTTCCTAAGCATCAAAAAGAAGATAATTCACTAGAGAAAGATGATTAAATACTGAAATTCCATACCTGAAAGGCTAGAGACTGCCTTCATGGCTTTCTTCTTGATTTTATCATCATAGAGTTCCACTTTTAGTACTACTTTCTGTCACAGATAAAATCAAAGACCTTTTAAGACACAACAATTAAATTTTGTTCAGTAATTTAACAAAAAAATTTGATAATGGTAAGTGAGATTTTAAATGAACGATATGAAAATCAGGTTTTGTAGTTTTGACTGAGGGAGCAATTGCATGATGAAATAGAAAGCGATTTTCCTGTTTCTATCCTATGCACAACAAGAACTTGTAAAGTAGCATTATCATAACACAGAGGAAGGGGAAGGACCACGTAATTTACCCCATTGTAATAATTTTAACTGTCATGAGTTAAAAATTAATGCTAGCTAGTTTATTTGAATCTTGCTAACTACCAAACCTAAGATGGCAATGGGACCTTTTGGAACAATATTTGGCAAAGCTAGCAAATTCATCTTGTTCAATGCAACAAGTTCAGAAACCCCTGAGATGAAAAATTGATCTATTTATTTGGATTGATTCGGTTAATAGTTTTTCAGTCTTTTGATCCTGAATCAAACTAGGAAAGGAACTGCAGAAACAACAATTAATAAAGAAGAAGAATGAAAAACAAAAGAACAGAGAGAGACCTCTGCGTCGCCCACCTCCACCGCTCCTTGCAGCTGCGCACGTCACGCCACCAGACCAGTGTTCCCCTGTTGCGCTTTCCCTCACTCCCTACCAGTAACCATCGCGCCCTATCGCGCATCAACCCTATCCAATGGCCATCGCGGCCACGATGCTCCATCTGTGTCGTTTGTGCGCTTCAATCCACCACCACCACCTCCGCTCCGCCTCCGCCTCCAATCACCATGAACAAGAGGAAGGATGGAGAGAGTATCATCGAATAAAATGAAACCATCGAAGAGGTTGAAGGGAAAGAGCCCTTACCTGCACAAGCAAAAATGCGACGATGTTGACAACGAGGAGTTGAACGACGGTGATAGAGTTGCTTGCGAAGGAGCGATGCGCATTCCTTGTCGCCGTTGACGGTGGCATGGTGTGCTAGGGTTTTGAACTTTTAGCGTGTTCAGATCGGAATCGAATCGAGAGAGAAAGATAAAATTGAAAAAAAAAAGTAACAAGTTATAGATATTGTTAAAATATAAAAAGTAAATTAACGTGAAAACAAAACTAAAGGACTTAAAGTCTTAAGAAATGTTGTGTCATCCACTAAAATTGCCAATAAGTGATATATTTTCTGGCGGCCTCTTGTGATTGCTAGAAAAAAAATGCCACTAAAATACTTATTTTTGTAGTGTTTACATCGTCAGTGCATACTAATTTAACTCTTTATCATTTTCTTCCAATCGAAGAAAAGAAATTTTTCTCTTTTTTATCTTCTATTGACATCCAAAATATAAAATGTACTTTTTTTTAAAAAAAATTTCCTCACTCAATTTTTCTCCTTTTTATCATGTTTGCGAAACAAATATAAGTTAAGGTTTATTCATGCAATTATTCTCAATAATGAACGATTATTAACAAAGAAACGTTAATGTATATACTATATAATAACCTCAATCAAATCAATTTTCAACAAAAATATTGTTGATCAGTTGATGTAAATTTGATAAAACCCATTTTAAGTATGAAAAGAACATTATAAAAAAAATTATTGAGGTTCTAATAAAAAATGTAGCGATGGATGAGAAATGGATTCAGTGAACTTGACATCATGATCTTATATTCTCGTGTCTATCCCAACCGCTGGCAATGACATTATTTAATGATTTCTGCGTTGTCGGTATTAATTACTATCTCACACGCAGGCAGCACCTCGTAAGGGTGCGTGTGGTCTTTTGATTCTGTACCAAAACCAAACAAGTTCTCATTATTACCCTTTGACATTTTCACAATGTCAACCCCATAAAACCAAAACTGCCTTTCACTAACCAAGACTGAACATAGCACGAGAATCAAAGAGCGCAGGAACCAACAGAACGGATAAGCACATAGAGATGCCAAATTGCCAAGCTCTCTCTCTCTCCAACATAAATGAATAAATAAACAACACTGTATTATACTAGTATCAGTTACGTATCATCTTTGTACATTAATTTTTTTAATAATTACTTCATTCACTTCAAAACTCTCACGGTTTATTAAATGTATCATCATTAAATATATTTTTTTATTAAACACCCTTATTTATTCTATACACATTTCATTTAACTGTTTATTAATCCATAAAAATAAGAGTAATTATTAATTAAAGTAAAATAAGAATATAGTTAAAAAATAATACTCCCTCTTGGCCTTTTTATAAAGCACAATTTAGAAGACATTCATGGTACTTTTTATAAGGCACTTGATAATCTATATGAAGTATTTAATTTTTTTTTCTGATTTACCCCTTTTAATTCTTCTATCATATATTTTGCTAATTGTTCATTAACGAGGTTTTATAAATATTGTTACATAGGTGACCAAGAGAGAGAGTTAAACCTTTGCACTTTTTCATATACATTTGTGTATTCCAATATAATTGATAGTGGGAATTAGTACTATATTTAGTGCATAATTTAATCTCAATTATTTAGTGAAAGAATATACTAATAATATTAAATAGGATTAAAAATGGAATATTGTATTATTTTGTTTTTATGAAACCAATAAAATTAACCACTTGAATTACTTTCTTTAGTATATGTAATTTGATTGGAGGTGTCTTATAAAAAGGACCGGAAAAGTAATTATTTTTTCTTAAATTTCTAAAACAGATAAAGTTTAAAACATAATAAGTAGTATATTAAAATAACAAGAGATATGAAAATAAAAGACATAGTAACATGTCCGTTTTTTTTTTGTTAACTACATATATTACTGTATATATCAATTAGGGATAGTTTTTCTTGGAATAGTGAAAAATGTTCACACCTAAAAGTATGGTTAGTGATGATTAGATTTAAAAACTTTTCACTTAGTAAAATTTTTCCACAATTTTAATTTATTGGTAACCATTTGATTTAGAGTTGAGTAGAATTAACTCTGAAATCAATGTTTAAAGATGGGCGATACATGCTTTACTAAACACATTGAAAGAAAATAATTTAAAATTAATTTTATAAAATTAATCCTGCATTATGCCTAACTATCAACTAAATAAACACTTGGCAATACTACAATGAAAATAATAGACTAAACACAATTTTTAAAAATAGTTTCTTAATCGTGCAACATTGCACATAATAATAAATAAAAAATAAAATATTTTATTAAAAATATAATATTTAATAATATTACTAATATATTAAACATTGTGATAGTTATAACTTTCAATAAAATATTTTCATTTTGATTTACTCCATCCGGATTTAATTATAAGCAAAAAGACACCCATCTATAGTGGACTAAATATAAACAAAAGTTAACTAATTTCATCTTATTAAATGATATCATCCCAAATTTCTTTTTGTTTAATTCATATTTTATTTTCCAACCATTTTTATTTAATGAGTCATGTGTCAATAGAAATAGAGTATGTCCACTTGAAACAAGTTTCAATAAAATTAAATGTAGGATAATTTAGATAATACAATTATTTTTAGATGAAATGAAAAAAATTAAATGAATTTAACTAATTTTTTTAATAAATATAAATATAATTATTTTTATTTATAAATAAGTTCGGATGAAGAATATTATAATGTGTATTGGACATGTTAAAAACCGTTTAAAAATAATCAAATTACAAAATTCAAAAAAGAGATTTGTTTGTCTGAGTAGACTTTGTGAAACGTCCACTTTCTTTAATTTCTCTGTCTATATATACTTGTCTTTTCCTACTTCTTGCACCTTATCATTTCTCTCTCACTCTCTCTCCTCACAAAAAGTCAGCGCCTTCTTTTGTCCTCTCTCTCTCTCTCTCTGAGAAGAGCAGAGGCTACAGAACACAACACAGACATTTTCAGAGCGGTTATGGAGGACGATTGGGATCTCCACGCCGTGGTCAGAGGCTGCACCACCGTTACCTCCTCTTCCTCCTCCACCACCACCACCACTGCCTCCTCTGTATCTTCCTCTGCCCTTGGGACCTGTTACCAACCTTCTTCAACTACAGGCACCTTCTTCCCTATCTTCCCTGCAGAACAAGCAGGGCGAGTTTTGTCCCTTTCAAACCCTTTTGAAGCAAAGAATTCCATTGAAGAATTGCATGAGCTTTACAAGCCTTTCTTCCCCAAATCACACCCTCCTTCCTTGCAGACCTCTTCTCCTTTGTCTTCCTTCTCTTACTCATCTGCACCCAAATCACCTCAGCCACAGCAAAAACAACAGCAGCAGCAGCAGCCAAGTAAGCAGTCTCACCATGCTGGTTCTGCCTCCACCCCAAGATCTAAAAGAAGGTAATTTGAGCTTTTTTTCATTCCCCAATTGAAGGGGGAATCAGAATCAGAATCAGATACCGCAAAACAAAAAAAAATCTTGAATTTAGCCTAACTAGCTCTTAAAAACCATGCCTTTAATTCAAGATTTGAGTGTGAAATACTAAAATGCATATTTTTGTCAATTACAGGAAGAATCAGCTTAAGAAGGTTTGTCAAGTGGCAGCTGAGAATCTCTCTTCAGATATATGGGCATGGAGGAAATATGGTCAAAAACCTATCAAAGGGTCACCATATCCAAGGTTAGCTACCCATCAAGATTTTCAACTTTTTTTTTCCTTTGAAAAAGAAAAAAAAAAGTTTTTTTTTTTAACTTAAGGCTTAACCAAGCTTTGTTTGTTCTGTGATTAACAGGGGATATTATAGATGTAGCAGCTCAAAAGGGTGTTTAGCTAGGAAACAAGTGGAGAGGAACAAATCAGACCCAACAATGTTCATAGTCACCTACACAGGGGGAGCATAGTCACCCTGCTCCTACTCATCGAAATTCCCTTGCTGGCTCCACACGCCAGAAGCCACTAACACCTCAATCTGCCACCGCCGGAGACTCTGCCAAATCCCCGGCAAAACCCGTTTCTCCGGCGACCTCAGGGGCGGAGGAAGAAGAGGCTGCACACCTGAGTGCAACAAAGTCAGAGAGCAAAGAGGAGGATATGGAAGATTTGATGAATGATGATGATGAAGAAAATAATGAATTTGGATTTGGGTTATCAGATATGGTGGTAACAGATGATTTCTTTGAAGGTTTAGAAGAATTGACAGGGTCAGGATCAACTACTGGAGACTCTTTTGTAGACCCCTTTGCAGCTAACAATAGCATTGCTCTTCCTTCTTGGGTGGCCAATAATGCTGCCACTGCCGCTGGTGGTAGCTGACTCATTGGTTAATTTACATTACAGAGAATAGGAACTTTTTTAATTTTTGGGGTTTATTGGGGGCTAGAGAAACAGGTACATTATACATTTTGGAGGAATCTTAACTAACAATGCTTTGTGAAGTATAGTGATGATCTAGATTAGGCATTTACTCCTATATCTTTGTTAATCTTTACTGATTGTTAGCCATATACACCTCTGTTAATGTAAAAACAATTCATTTCAACAGCTTTTTTTGTACATGTGATTTCTTTTGACTTTTGAATTGGGTTGAGAAAAATGACCAAGAACTTTTGCATTGACTTTTCCTGCTTTTCCTGTCCATGTAATTTGTTCATGTTCGTTGAATTAAAATCGGTTGTGATAAATTACCTAGCTAGCTAGCACTTTTGTGTTGACTTTTGTTGGCAATGATTAATATTGTGTGGCTATGATACAAGGGTCCATAATTGTTGGGTAGTTATTTCAAATTTTCAATAGTGCTATTGTGCTTTGCCCAACCTCAAACACTTCTTCTAATCCCATTTTGACACTGATGCTGGGGTTAAGGATGGGTGGTCAAGAGATTCATAGCACCTGCCTTATTGATGTGTCCCTCTGGTTAAAAAAGGGGATGGAAATTGGAAAGAGGGTCCATGACCCCATTCAAACTTAAAAGTAATTTAATCTGACAACTAGACCAGTGCTCATATTATATTTCGGGTTGAGTTCAACTTGATTTTAGTATCACAAAACATTTTAAAATCTATAATCTTTTAAGAAGTTAACAACAAATATTTAGGTTTTTAGATTTAATTTAAAACATTTAATATTTTATAATAATAATTTTTTATTAGTATAATGTTCTTTAAAATATATTTTAATTTTTTCCTTTTAAAATTTTATTATTTGATCGTATAATGTTTTTTAGACCAAGAATATCTTCAAATAGGAGGCAATTATGCTTAAGTCACATAGACCACAATATGCGGAAAACTCTCCCTTCAATTATTTATTTTTTAATTTACATATTTGTATAAATATTAATTCCATCTAATAATTAATCTAATCATAATCAAATCCGAATTAAAATAATCAGTCCGGTCAAAATACTAATCGGATTCAAACCAAGTTAAATCTAGGTCAATACGGCCATAAGCACTCCTAGATTAAGGTAATTTAAAACATTAGATTCTAATCAGGTTTATGGATTTCAATTCATTAAATGGTATCTGACTCCTGTTTATTTTGTTCAGTAAGAAGCAAAGTATTTCAACTCTGTTTCGTGTCTTTACCAAGAATAGCCACGATAGCGTGAAGTTAACATGTTAGGCACACCGGTTTGTTGTCACTTTGTACATTTGCTTGGTTCCAAATAAAGAAAAATGCATCTTAATATATCTTATCTCTAGTGTAATGGGTCAATTTTCCAAATTTGTCTGACACAGACAAAAAATTGATAGCAAAAGTGTGTCTTATACGAAGGAAACCATTTATTTTGAAGAGTTTTAAATTTGCAATAACCATAGAAAAGGACTCATTTCGTAATCTTAGCAGAACAGAAATAACTTTATTTGTGTATTTGATTATCCTAAAATCATAGTTTAAACGTGAATTCAAACAAATGTTTTAAAAAATAACATTAAAATCTAAATTCATATTTAAAATGTGATTTTAAAACTAATCAAACACACTATAAATTCTAATTTCTCACGGCTCATTTTTGCTCTGAGTGAATATGGTTCATTTGGTGCTGCAATTAAATCAAGAATTACGGTGTTGGTAAGTTCATTGCTCACCAAGCACTAACAAATTGTAATTTAAATAATAATAGTGGTCGAATAAAGTGTTGAAAATTGAAGTGTGTCTAAGTGCATGTTTGGATTGACATTTCTAAATCCTAAACTCACGTTTCTTCATGTAAACTCACGTTCTATGTTTTCAATGTTGTTTGGTTCCATTATGAAAAACTCACGTTTAAACAGTAGACTTACGTTTCAGCAAATGCAAGAAATGCTAGCTTCTGCATTTACAAAACTTGAGTTCATGAAACTTGAGTTTTAAAATTCATAAAAATGCACACTTTTACCCCTGATGCATGCCCACTTTTGCATGTCCCTTATGCATGGCTCTACCCTGCGTGTCCCTGATGCATGGCTCCAACCTTCCTCTATGCTGCTCTTCATTATTTTTTTCTCTGTAGATCATGTTTGTCCCCACACAAAGATTCACGCTTTGCTGTGCTTTATTTTTAACCTTTAATATGCTATGTTTTTATTTCTTTAATTTAAATATATCATGTATATTTATTTTAAATTAAATAAATTTTTATAAAATATAAAAAATGATGCAAATGTGTTTATTTTCTATTATTAGTGTTAATATTAAATATATTTAATATAGAAAAATAGAAATGTAGCAAACTTTGAAAGGTCATGTCCTTTTTAGTAATTACAAACTCTAAACGTGATTTCCATTGATATCATCCAAACAATATTCACTTTCTTAAACTCACGTTTGCAGCAAAGTATCCAAACATGAAATCACATTTACTCAAACTCAAATTTATCCAAAATCATGTTCACTAAATCCATGTTCATTCAAACTCAAGTTCGCAAACGCTAATCCAAACACAACCCCTGAGCTCTCGCATTGATTAATGGAATATTAATACATGAGAGCATATTAACCGAGTTTTGGGATATCCATGAGGACTGTCCTGTTTGGGACCCGAGAGTGGGGAATATTTCCCCGTGTGAATGGGAACGGGGATAAAATTTCCTCTCCGAGGCATATTTGGGGACGGGGGTGGGGATCATTACCCCCGCCCCGTGGGGTTCCTATCCTGCCCCTAACAGATGTAAAATAATTAACATGTGTGTAAAATTAACAATTTCCCCTATGATTTTAGGATTGTTATATGACCTACCTCATTTAGAACTTTGTGTTTGGAGATTTTTTCACTATAGGAATATGGTCGAGTATGGAAAATCGCTCCAAGTATATTTTGGGATAGGATGAGATCATGCTATTTGCCTCACAAGATCCATAAATGATTAAAAGAATGAAATTATCCTTAATTATACATATATACATAATTGACTTTTAGTCTTTTCTTTAATAATTAATCTAGCTATGGGGATCCCTGTGGGGACCCGTGGGGATATGGGGAATGGGGATGGGGAGAAATATTTCCCCGGGGAATGAGGGTGGGGATGGGGAGATAATTGAGAGGTGGAGATGAGGAGTGGGGAGGTACTCCTCGCCCCCGCCTCGGGTGAGTGCCATCCCTAGAGCATATCCATATTTAAACATTTAAGAAAGATATCAACAATGCACTTTTTGAGCTCTCGCATTGATTAATGTAATACTATACTCCCTCCGTCCCTGATTATAAGACCATTTCACTGTTTCAGACAGTTTAAGAAAAGTTAGTTAATGCATTGGGTCTTCTAAAAAATAATAACATTCCAAATATATTCCTATTTAAAGGTCACTATATTTTAGGGACATTAATTGCCACATGGTGGAAGACTCCAAAAATAATTTTCTAATGGTATAGTTGAAAATGTGGGTAAAACTTCATTAATTATTCACACTGATCAATATATGGGGAACTAAAAAGAGTTAAACATTAATGAAGGGCAAATATGGAAAAAAAGTTTAATTCACCTAAAAAATCTGCAAAGGATCTTATATTAAGGGATACTTAATTTTTGCTAGAAGTGTTCTTATAAATTAGGACGGAAGAGTACTAATACATGAGAGCATATCCATATTTAAACATTTATACACTTTTTAACACGCTATTTATGTTGTGTAATTGATCCTCTCAAAGTAAAATAATAACGTGAGACACGTGGAATCATGTCGTCCTTAGAATTCATTCGCAGAATGCAACGATTCCCACGATACAATGGGCCCTTCTTGAAATTTCTGAAGTATCAGGACTACAAAAAATAAGAATTGTTTAAAACCCAGAAATGATCTAGAGATGGAGAAGGGGGTGAGTGTGAAGGTTACTTCAACTAGGTCAAGAAATAAACAATTTTTTTTTTTATAATGAATCTGTATAGCTTGTAATAAGTTACTCTCCCCGTTCCTTCTTATAAAACCATTAGCATCTTTTTCACTAATTTTGTATGGGATAACGGTGAGCATAAGAAAATGAACCATTTATCACATCTTCCTTATACTCTAGCTAGTAAGCCTTTATATATTGATGACATCTCCAACACGGGCATACTGCTTACAAAATTTCGGAGTAACCTGCAAAAGGATAGATCATCTCAAATTCAGCTATGAATCCTATAATGATTTTAAAGAAAAACTAGGTTAACATTTTCTATAAATACCTTTGCATGATGGGGGGTGTTCTAACATACCAAGAAGATCATGGTAAACTAGAACATGCATGAACAATAAAATTAAATTAGAAATTTTGGCTTTCCCAAAATAGAAGAAAAGTGTAATGTAAAATAGTAAATGCACAAATATGCTTTGTTTAATTATCTCAAAATAACTAAGGGATAATCAAATCATATCTCCATTGATAGCTCTAGGTAGTAAAGACTCTCAAACAAATCTTAACATATTCTCCAACTTAGTAATATCTACATTACTACACATATTGCACGTGAAAGTGAAAAAATCATTTACAAGCAACAATTTATCATATTAAAACAAAGCCAAACATGGGAACTTGATGAAGAATAAATGCCTTACACAAAATGAGTGGCCACTAATGTAGGTTATTCATCTCAGTATATCTTAACAATAGAATATTAGATAAAAGGGAAATTAGATCAATTGACTTGCCCACTGCAAAAGGGTCCAACCCCAATTCCAATTGTAGGAATTTGAAGGGTCGTTTGTTGTTGCAACAGCCACTAGTGTAGGCACACTTTCTAGAACAACTGCAAAGCACCCTGCTTCTTGCAAAGCCAATGCTATCTCCACAACCTATAAAGACTTGTTTCTTTTAGGTTGACAAAAGTATTGTTCAAATGCCAAATAGATGCATGCACCATGCATAAGAGAGATAGACCTTGACAGCATTAGCAACATTCTTCCTTGGGGTCTAAATGCCCCTAAAACACTAATAGCCTGGGGAGTAAGTCCAACATTCCCCATCACATCTATTCCGACCTCAACAATAACTTTTTGCTTCAATAATTCTCGAAGGGGACCCTCCTTCCAATTTTATGGCATCCGTCCTCCTTCTTTTCAAAATTCGAATTGTTGCATCCATTGCCTGCTTATAATCAAAACAACAATACTTAAACCATCGCGCAGGGTAAAAAAGTTCAACATGGAGTGAAACAATTAGACAAACACCCCAGGTCCTTAACTCCAAACATTTCATTTCCACACTTCAATTCCAGCCAGTAACTAATCACACGTCCTTTCAAGTCTAAAAGAAACAAATTCCCCTATGATTGAAAATTACCAAACTTAAACCCCACAGCCGCCCAAAATAAATCCTGATTGAATAAAAAAAAACCCATGTCCCTAATACCCAACTTTGCAACTCTTCAATTCTAAAAATAATATGAAAACTGAAAATCATACACACTTAAACAAGTTCCGAAAAAAAAAGGATTCAACCAATTTTTGCGTCTACGACTTTCTTAACAACCAAACTGGCGGCATTTGAAGTCTAAAAAGAAACAAATTCCTAACATTTTATTTCAACATGTTAATTCCAAAAAACAAACGTTAAAAGCATAAACCTTCAACAAATTCCCAACAAGAAGCAAACTTTCTCATGAGCTTTCCAATAACTCAACTAAATTTCACCATGATTGAAAATGAAAAAAAATAAGAAAAGAAACACATTTCACCATGTTGTGACCGTGAACCACCATGGATGTAGAGTCCCCAACAAGGCATATATCGTTTCCATACATGTCAAGGTGCACTGCGGAAGGGTAATCATAGGTGTGAGACATCCCGATTTTCATAAATCAAATTATAAATGAGAGTTCGAGTAGAAAAGAGTTTTATGAAAGAAACTAGGTGAGAAGAGGGTTAAAACTATATTTGAGGGCATAATGGCTCGCTTGAGCGAGGTCTGGAAATTTGGGAGTTCCATTATGGGAAATTTTTGTGCTGATGTTTTCGCTTGAGCGAGAGTCCACTCACTTAGGCGAAATTGAAGTAGAAATTAGAGTTGCTTTATGGAAGTTTTTCGCTTAAACGAGGAGGGCCTCACTCAAGTGAGAAACGTGTTCTTGCTCAAGTGAAGAGGTCTCGTTTAAGCAAGAATCTTCCAGAATGTTGCTGTTTAGGCTCGCTTGAGCGAGAATACGCGAGTTCAGTTTTTTAAAAGGCATTAATTAGGGCTCTCAACTTATTTGTTTCTCATTCCCCACTTTCTAGAGAGAGGTTAGTGAGAGGAGCTCTCCCGAAGGCTTGGAAAATGAGAAGAAGACGGATTTTGTCACCCCTTCATCATCACCACCTCTTCCCCTCTTCACCATTGTACCCGTGATTGGTGAGTATAGCTCACGCACCACTTGATTTCTTGCTCAAATCCTCATGTATGATCCCTCCTCCATGATTTCCCCTTCTAATCTTGCTTGTGGTATGCTTATTGACTGTTGTTTGTCTATGCCCTAGAGTAATCCCTTGACCTAGGTTTTATGTGGTGTATTTACATTTCAAGTTAGAGTTTGGGCATATGAAGGTCATGGGGAGCTTTATTAAATGTGGGTTCATCCCTTGTAATTGTGTTTTCACGATTCACATGAGTTTCAAGTAAAACCCTCAATGGTATCATGTTTTCAAGTAATACAAGAATTAAGAATCATGTTGGCTTCGACCTCACGGGTCTCTGACCATCATGTTCAAGTTTAAGATAAACAAACTCATGTTTTAAGTTCGATTTTAATTGATTCAGGTAATGACGGCGACTAAATGTCCCCAAGGGAGATATCCCTTGTAGTTTGAGCCCAAGTCTAGCTTCAGTTCAAGTGATAAGACCTCTGTTGATGGGTTATCAGATCATGTTAAGTTATAACTCAGGTCATCAGTCATGTGTTTATGTTTTTAGTTAATATGTATATGTTGTGCATAACATTTGCTTTGCTCCCTACACATGCATATTTTAGCTATGCTCACTGAGGCATTAGTCTCACCACATGTTTGTGGATTTCATTTTAGATTCCCATGATCCTCCCGAGGCTGGCCGCCGTTGAGGACCTTGGAACTGTTAGAGATAATTGCTATATGTTGCTTGTGGCGCATTGATTATTTTGGTTTATGTTTGTAATACATTATTATGTATATTCTTTTGATGGATATTTATTGCACGTGTTGCCCATGTTGGGATTTTATTTTGTTAGGACACATGTATTGTAACATTCTTGCCACTGTTATGTATTGTCTCTTTAAAAAACTGAAAATCGATCAAATCTAATCCAATTTTAAATTGGATCAGATTTGAAAAAAAATATCAAAACCTATCGAATGATAAAATGATAAAAACACAATGATCGGATCGGATGATTTTTTGCCTCCAAAATCAAATCACAAACACCCCTGGTTACTCTAAATACTCTATCAATTTCAAATAAAAACATTTAAATGCTACAATTATACTGAGATATTATTAAGTTTTTATAATATGATATTATATAATAAAAAATGCTAATACCTTAAAAGAGAAAACATTTACAGCCTGTTTGGTTGAAGAGAATATCGTGAAGAGAGAAGAGAAATTAGGGGAGGAGAAATAGTAATTATGTTTGGTGTAATAGAAATCACAGAAGATAGAAAAGTTCAGACAATGGGTCCCAACATTTTATATTTCTTCGCAAAATTGCGAAGAAATAGCGAAGAGAGAGACTGTTTATTTTCGAAGATTACAATCATACACTATTGCCCCTCTTTTCTCCCATTCTTCTTCCTTTATGCCCCTCTTTGCTTTCACTTTCCTCTTTCTCATTATCCTCCCTCGGCATCCTCTCTATTCCCACTTTCTTACTTTCTCTGGCGACAATTTGTCCAAACCCAACGATCTCACCTCCATTGCTCACAACACGCTCGATAGGTACCTTCTATCCTATTCTAAAACTAGCTTCAGTCGATTCCGATTTTTTTCTATTTTCTCTTTGTGTTAAAGTTTTATTTGTTTATTATTGTAATCAGAACCGATGATGAAGAGGAAGGGGAGAGCAGTGGTTGAAGTAATATCGTGTGAGCATAGAGCTTTCGTGTATCATAACCATTGAATACTTTACATAAGGGCATTTTGGTCTTCACATATTATAATCAAATTTCTCTCAATTCTATTTCTCTCCTACCAAACAAAAATATTGTTTTTTTCCGCCCTATTTTATCTCCATTTCTCTATTTCTACCCTATTTTTCATTAACCCATTTCTCTCCTCAGTATCAAACATAGTGTTATGGTGATTATACAATTATGCAACATCACCATCAGAAAGAAAAAAAGGAAATGCTTCCCTTTTTGTTATGTTTTTTGTATGGCTATAATTAATTGGAAGCTAGATATTTAAATAAAACTGCGGTTTAGCAACTGCTTCTAAGATTCTCTCGCTCATGTTGTGTTGTTGTCTTATGTAATGGCATTAGCTGCTACTATTTCTTCCTTTGCTTCAATCAGCACTACTACTCACCACACCTCTTTGCTCTTTCCACCGAAACAACACCACCGTTACCCCATAATTCAACACAGGTTTCGATGCAGTGGAACAAACCCGAATCAACAAGAGTCTCAACCACATAACAACGCACTTCTCAAGCTCGCATGGTATAGTTCTGAGCTCCTCGGCATCGCTGCCTCCGTTTTCCGTTCCCCATCTGGTGAGGAAGCTCCTCCTCTGAGGCTTCTTGAGACCATTGATCGTGCCGCGGTTGTGGATACTATCCAACAGGACTTCCAAAGATCGTATTTTGTCACAGGTTTGCCCACACCCATTTGCTTATTTTACCTGGGTCAATCCCAATTTCTTTCCTTCAATTCATAGTAGTATATAAAACAAATATATAGAGCTTAAATTTTTCTTGTCCCTTTTAACACATCATATGGAATATGCTGGAAAAAAGTCTTACACTTATAATTGAAAGAATAAGATATGTTTGAGAGAGGAAAGAATATATAACGGATTGCCATGATTGGTATAGAATTTTTTATGGAGTGAATAAGGGAATATATAAATAGTGAGAACCTCTGTTGTGATTTGTGAAGAGTAGTTAGGTGTTTTGATTCTTAGGGTAAAAATGGCTAACATAATATTATGCCTCTCTAGAACATGGTCCTGTCTTGGGAGTTATGACTCTGTGTTAAGGTCATCTCTTCACATACCCTGGTATATGAAATGCCATCAATTTATGGTTTGACATAAGTTCTCATGTGACTAAGCACTTAAATAAACTGTTTACCTAAATGCGCCTTGGAGCATGTTTGGTTTAGCGTTGAAACGTGGTAAACTTACGTTTCTTAACGCTAGAAATAGTTGCGTTGAAAAATCAAAACTTGAGTTTGGTCAGTTCTAACGCCAAACCAAAGAGTAGAATCACATCAGCGGGTTTGACCTCATAATTTATTGTGTTACTCCTGCATCTTCAGAGTTTGATAGTTTATATAGTTTGTTGCTTGCTCCCCAGATGCCAGCAACTGTCTTTGCACAGGCAGATACAATATCACTGCTATAGTGTATGCAATTACAGAATTACTGTAGCTAAAACTTATAAGAGGGTGTGGGGGTTTGGGAGATTGGTAATTCTATGTTGAAAAAGGGGCATGGCTGAAGTGTACCTCTAGTACCTTAGCATGTTCTTTCATGCATGATAACCTCCACTTGATTGCTTCCTAAATAATGGCTGACATAAAATCAATCTAATACCAAATGGTATTTTCTAGTTAGTAATTTGATTATATTTAGATGGTTCATAATCTATTCTTCCCAAACCGCAGGAGATCTAACCTTAAATGCTTATGAAGAGGACTGTGAATTTGCGGATCCAGCAGGCTCCTTTAAAGGGCTTCAGCGTTTCAAAAGGAACTGCACTAATTTTGGATCCCTTCTGGAGAAGTCAAATATGAAGCTTATGAAGTGGGAAGATTTTGAGGTGAAGACAACCTTTAACACTGGCAGTCCTAGTCAATGAGCATGTTGTGCTGGTTCCTTTTGCTTACTGCTATACATCCGGCTTTAGAAACTTGGAAATTTTGAAATTTCCATCTTTCTTATTACCTGTTGGCTGTTTCTTTAAAAAGATTATAGTGTTTTCATTCATATGGTTCCATGACAGGATAAAGGCATTGGCCACTGGCGATTCAGCTGTATCTTGTCCTTTCCTTGGAGGCCCATTCTTTCTGGTACATTTCAAGCCTACCTGGCTATATCCAATTGTTTATATTTTGTGTATCATTTTACTGGATCCTCCTGCCTGCTTTCATTTTTCATACCATTGGTTGCAAGTTCTGTTAAACATGAGTCAGTTTTCTAATAGAATAAGTGCCAATTTGTTATCTACAGCAAAATGCTTATTTAACAGTAACAAAGCAGCTTATTATTTTGATGCAGCAACTGGATACACAGAGTATTACTTTGATGCACAATCTGGAAAAGTATGCAGGTGAGAAAAATGTTCAATTGTGATACTGATGGCACATGCTTCTACCTATAGTGTTATCAGTTTGGCAATCATGTAACTATCTGAAAAGAATTTCAGGCATGTGGAGCACTGGAATGTTCCGAAAATGGCTTTGTTCAAGCAAATTCTAAGACCTAGCCGGGGATTTGGCTTAAAAGATTATATGAGTAGGTGGTTGAAAGCTGTCCAGCTGAAGCTTTAAATTACAATGGTTTTGAGACAGTGTCAACATTTCAATATATACTTCGAAATTTGGATGCTTAATGTAACCTGATAAAAATCTCGTGCTGCAAGTTACTTGGACAAAGGGTCAATTTGGATATTCCTTTTGTATTATTGGTATGAAGAACTAATTCTAGATGTGTATGGTAGGAACTCATTATATAGTAGAAATATCCTGTAAATATATGGTTTCTTTCCGGAATAATTACATATGTGAAAGATTGGAAGTGGCTTTTGTTACCAGGAAAAAGAAAATAAAAGAGAAAATTTACATTCAGGTATATCTTTTGGTTGTTTTTCCTTTTCTTTCCTTACTAAATAAAAGGATTGTTTAATTGTTGATAGATTATTCTGTGCAATTTTTTCTTACATTTGTTGGTTTGTTTGTCTTTTGATATTATGATTCACAAATACATTACTTGATCAGTGGTGTAATTAGTGTTCACTTGAAATGAAGGCTACAAGTTGACATACATTAGTGAACCAATCTAAGCTGAGCTCATGCAGCAACGGTGGAAAGAGTGTTTGGTGGTTATGGAGAGTCTAAAAATAAGGAAATATTCATCAATGGGTTAAGCTATAAACTATTATAATGAGTTTGATACTACATATTGAGTACGGAGTTTAGTTTAATTCTTTTCTGTCTAATGTTCAAAACATGTTTCATTGGACTTTCTTATGACACTTGGCTCGGTATGTATATTTGATTCCATCATGCCCACAGATTCTTCAATTGTTTTGGCCGCTAATTAGGAAGTGAGAGGAAATAATCTTATTTTAATGATGATGTATATCGTACATTTCATTGGGGCCTAGCTAATTTTCAATATGGCTATATCGTATTTTTACATACTTCAGATTAATTACGCTCATATTTACCGCACAAAATCTCTTTTTAGGGTTTAAACAATATCTTTGACAGTCATTTATGTTATTTAGACACCTTCTCTTTCCATAAAGTCATTGTAGACAATAAGTACCTTCCTAGAGTTATTGCAGACCGTTCCTTAATGATCTTTAAGTTGATTGTAAGCAAGAGATGGATCCTCCTTCTTGATATTGAAGAGTATTCCTATCTAAATGTTTTAAGATCCATGTATTGTTTTCTTTTCGAATTTTAGATGGTGGAATCTATAATATTATAAAGGGGTTGTTTTTTTAGTACTGTTCATTGGGGATTCTTTTTTTTTGTCAAAAAGCTTTGGGGATTTGACTTTATAGGTTGATGGGTTTAGGGTGATAGAGTAGGTATAAGACTTTTTTTTTTTTGGTAAAAGGACTTTGAGAATGGGACTCTTTTTGTTATATTATAGGTTGATGGGTTTAGGGTGATAGAGTAGGATTGCATATAAAATAGTTCATTTATTTTATAAGTTTACTTTTTTTAAGTTAGTTTAATATATTAAAATAAAATAAGTTAGGATCCGTTGACACCAGGTGTCAAACTTTAAGAGTTACACCTCTTAATAACTTTTTGTAAAATGAGAATTTGACCAATCCAACTGTCTAATTAAAAGTTCTTATAAGGTAAATCAAGCTTATAAAATTTCATAAAAATCGAAAACTAATTGTTACTTCATCAAACTAATTTATTTTAATGTGTAATATGTTTTTAAAATATAAGTAAAAGTCCACTATTAGATAACATACCTACGAATGTTCAAATTATCTGAAATTTGATATACATGATCATGAAAGTAATATAATGTGATTTAACGGTTGGATTGGTCAAATTCTCATTTTTACAAAAAATTATTAAAAGGTGTAACTCTTAAAGTTTGACACTTGATGTCAATGGATCCTGACTCAAATAAAATATACAATATATATACATATATATATTATTTTAAATTTTGTAATAGAATACAATTTCTTTTTTCAAAATGTAATTTTTATTTGTAATATAATAATTTAATTTTTTTTATTTAAATATAA